>OY757542.1:7588050-7688050 GCA_963584105.1 Alviniconcha strummeri
GTGTGCGTGCGTGTGTGTATATGCGTGTGTGTGTCTGCGTTGTGTGCGCTGTGTGCGTGCGTGTGTTTGTGTGTGTATTATGTGTGTTTAGTGTGTGTGTGTGTGTGTGTGTGTGTGTGTGTTGTGTGAACGCGTGGCGTGTGTGTGTGTGTGGTGCGTGTTTGTGTCTGTGTGCGTGCGTTCGTGCGCGCGTGCGTGAATGTTGTTTATGTGTGTTTGTATGTTTGTGGGGGGTGGGGGGGGGGGGGGCCGCGGTAAAATGAGCATATCTTTATGTCTTTGTAAGCGCTCCGGGCTATTAGAGATGGGACGCCATAAATAATTTATTATTATTTTCATGGGAAAAGAACAACGAAATGGTGAAAGAGGAGAGGGGAAAGGCAGAACTCGAACTCGAAAACTATTTTACAAGGATTGTAGTTTAGGTTCATTCAAAAACCTGTCTAAACAAACTAGTCCTTGCTAAGCTACTGATAAATAGATATCAAAATTACAGGCATTACTTATATACATAATATAGGCATGAATGAGTGAGTGAAACATTACACATGAGAATTTCCACACAAAACATAGCGTGCTCACAGCGCCAGATGAACACATGCCATATATCATTCAGTTACAGATTATGAGCATCCGGTGAGCATATTATGAGCAAATGAAGCAGCATAACATCTGATCAGTTCATATGACTAGTATCAGGAAAATAAAACAGAAGCAGTCAATGCTTATCTTATAAAGAACAGTAAGGGAGAAGGGGGAGGGGGTCGGGAACGGTGGGGAGTGGGCGGTGGGGGGAGGGGGTTCGGAAGGCAGTCGGAAGGACTGGGCAGAGAGGTGGGAAGAGGGAGGTAGAGGCTGGGGGTCTTTTCTGAGGCTTTTGAGTAAAATGTCTATATTCCTATTGTCACCAAAAAGCAATGTGGCGTAGTGACCACAAAAAAGATTTATTTTTTTTAAAGAAAAAAGGAAGAAGTAGAAAAGACAAAAGAAAGAAAGAAACAAAAACCGCGAAGGGAACGGAAAAGTCAAAACAAACCCGCCTCTCTTATTGTGATAGTGTTCCGAAAGTGAACCGAACGTATTGAACCGTGAAGCTAGAAGATGGGATTAGAGTAACAGATGTGGCAAGCAGCAACACCCCAGGCCAGCTAATAATCTTGTTGATGCCCTTCAGAACGGCGTGGCACCTCCAGATGCCCAGAGAAATCGCGTGCCGTTGTATTCACCCAGGTGCTAAATACTGCTGCTGATTGTTCGTCCTGACAAAGGTTGGCCGCCACAGATGTGCAGCACACGTCGAGACAGCTCGTCAAGCGGAGAATTTCCCTGCTCCGGCCTGTCAAGCGAAGAAAAGTTGAATGCAAATAAAAGAAGCACGCAGGTGTAATTATGGTCCTCAGTTGGATCAGATATCTGATAAGCCGGGACTGACGCACCCAATAGTTCAGGAGCTGTGTGAGAGTCGAGGTGGCCGTCCTGGGCTGTCCGTCCTAACGAGCCTTATGGTTTCCGTGGACGTAAAGCACTATTGAACCATGCTCACGCATTGGTCTCAGCTTGTCCCTGATATGTCAACCGACATCCGAGGACATTAAGCAACACTTGAAGGAAGGAAGGAACCCAATACGCTCTTTATGAAGGGAATAGGCCTTTCTTCTGGGTTTGTTCCCTGACTCTGTTTATGGTGTTCCAGACCTAATTATGGTACATCGACAATCATCTACTTACTTGTCTTACTTGTTTGTTTTTTATTCTGCTCCTCGACCTAGAAAAATATATAACTTGAATACGAGTATCTGACGAAGCTTTTGCCTTTGAACTAATTAAGACAATGTTGTGTTGATATAGACTTTTATTCGATTAGAATTTCGCTTTCTGAAGTTGCGGTTGATTTTATTTAAATTTTTTCACTTTCGATCGTCCTCATATAACCTACACCATTGACACTACTTATGGACATCTCAAGGAACTACTCTTCTTTCAGATTTCATCCTGATACAATACAACCGTCATAGTTGACTGGGTGTTAAAAACCAATTATCTGTCTATCCCTTTTTAGATTATCTGGAGGATCACTCCGGAAATGAATCACTTGTGGGTGAGAGAGGGAGAGGGAGAGAGAGAGAGAGAGTTCTTTTGGACACCGAAGTTCCTGCAGAAATAAAGTGTCTCCGTCATTTTTTGGCTGACTAGAAGATCACGAGTTCGTGAGAGAAAAAACAACAACAACCTTTTGGGGCATCCTATAGCACGAGCAACAAGTTACTGCTTGTTGCCAGACACATTTTGATTACTGGCCTCCAAAAATGCATTTAAAGTTGGCAGTGTAAAATTCGCAAATTCACTGTCACCGCCTTCCATTGTGAAGAAAGTACGCGCGGGAAGTAAAAACAGCCAAGGGACTTAAGCGATGCCGGGCAAAAGTCAAGGGAGAATAAGACAACAACAACAACACAACCCCGCCTGAACCGCCCAATAGATAGAGTCATTCATTTACAGTGGTGTGCGTACAATAAGAGCGCAGTGGGCCTGCTCGGATACAGACTATACCCATTGGGAGTTAGCGTTTGGGGCTCATCTCAAGATGAATAGCCCAACAAGTGTTCATGTAATTCAGTATTTTTCTAGGTTCGGAAAAGTGTTGACCAAAGGATGGAGTGGTGGTGGGGGTGGTAGTGGGGGGTGTAACATGAGCCTTGTGTATGTAGTGGAGTTCTACTGGAACGAAAAAGAAAAGTGGTGTGTGTGTGTGTGTGTGTATATGTGGGTGGGGGGGGGGGGGGATTGGGGGGGGGTGGAGGTGCAGGGGGCCGAATTGTTGCCACAGATGTGATGCAAGACGGGGGAATGTAATGACAATTTGATATTCACTTGTCAGCAGATCAATGTTCTTCGTAAGTGCACACAGATGGGAGGAAAAGGAAACCACGCTTTAAACTCGCAAAGAGGTGGGAGCTGCTGGTATCGGAGGCAGGAAAAGGGGGGGGGGGGGGGGTCATTGTGAACATTGTTGATGAAGGGAGAAATAAGAAAGAGATAGAAAGAAGGATTGTCAGTGGCTCGTTGTATCGTTTGATAAAATGTACTTCACATATTCGCGCGCGCGCGTGTGTGTGTGTGTTGGGGGGGGGGGGGGAGGTGCGTGCGTGCGTGCGCACCCGCGTGTGAGAGTTCCATTGTTTTATTACTTTCTTGTTTGGTAGTATCTGTCTCCAGCTAAATATTGCCTTTAAAAGTCGCAATAAAACCTTTAAAAGTAGTGAATCTTGAATCCGGTGTAAGAATGTGCTAATTTGAAAAACTGGGATCAGACCTTAACACGTAAACAGCTTTGTTAGCCACGCATCTGTCAATCTGGATCGATCCATCAAAACGTGTACTGTCGCCATTGGTTGTTATGCCTGTCAACAGTCTTACGTATAGTTGATTAAAAAACTCGCCTTCTCAGATTCGAATCGAAAATGCCTCTTCCAGTGTTTGGACGAGGTGAAAAGAACATGATCTCCGTTAAAAAAAAAAAAAAAAAAAAAATATTGCGACTGAAAGTACCGTTGATTTAAAGTCGACTTTGTAAGTTATCAGCGCCGATTTTTTTTGATTTTTTTTGTATGATTTTATTTTTTCGTCTTTATCTCCGCGGAATAAACGTTTCAGGACGTATTGCAGTGTTAAGACAACAAGAAAAACAACACAACAGTAACAGATTATTTATGGCGCCTCATGTGGTGTTCTGGAAAATAAGATAATAATAATAAGTAGCAGAAGAAGAAGAAGAAGAAGAAGAACAACAACAACAACAACAACAACAACAGCACCAACAACACAACAATAATAAATCTTTTATGGAGCCCCATGTCGTATTCTGGAAAATATGACAACAACAACAACACAACAATAACAGATTATTTATGGCCCCCCATGTCGTAAGAGACTGGAGTACTCACAAAGGTCTACGGATCCGCGCATTTCATCACACACCGAAGCAATGTTTTGTAAGCTAACTGTTATTGGTAATTTTGGAGGTAAAATTAGCCGCCAGATGCAAAAACAAACCAGAGGTAAACACAGCCGACACAGGCACACATGAACACAAACACGCACGCACACACATACACACAGACACAGACATATAGACACAAACACACACACACACACACACACACACACACACACACACACACACACACACACACACACACACACACACACACCACACACACACCAGCAGCTGCAGCAACGGCAACAACACAAAACAAACAACAACAACAACAACAACAACGGTAGCAGTTCAATAGGAGACTAATACACATAACCGGTAGCCGCATTAACTACAGCGCATATGAAGTTTTCGAAAATAAATGATTATACATGTCAAATAAGGCCCCTTTCCATCGACGTATACTGTCTGGATGGTTCTGACTGATTAGTCAGCTCCAAATACTCTCCCAAAGAAATTGCTAAGCATCGATAGTGAAGCAATTAAATTAGCAACTGGTGGTCCAGTGCATAGAAATACAATCATCTTATGCAGAAGCAGGAATGATATCTCTCCCAGAATAGCATAAATTAGCTGTTTCAAAGTCATCAGAAGCCTTGAAGTCACCAATTCGGTAACAGAAGATGTTTTTGGATAGATTCACAAAAGCTCACAACATACCATCTGTTCAGCCAATCAGAAATTATGTAAATGATTTGATTAAGGAAAGTAGTATAGATATTAAGTAAACATGGTACTTAACGTCCACAGAAACTAACGTCCACAGAAACCATGAGGCTTATTAGGGACGGTGAGAAGGGGAGGGAGGGGGTATGCAGGTGGTGGCTGAAGAGGAATATTATATACCTATCGCTACACTGTCACCACCAGAATGACTTCTGCATTAAGGTGTGCAGCGATCAGAGCCATTTTAATGTTACATTAACTGAGAGGGACAAAGTCACAAGACAGTGTCCACAGACGACAATTTTTGAAGAGAAAGGAGAGCCGAAGCAGATTCGAACCGAGGTCCTTCTGCTTACTAGCCTAACGCCTTACCGCTAGGACAAACCGGCTCAAAATAGATATTGTTGTTGATCGCTTTTATATAGCGCTATTCTCTGCTCTCGAGGAGACTCTTTGCGCTCGCATGTGATTCTACATGAGTGAATAGCTTTTTGTAGCGCGTTTTTCAATATCCACCGAAGTAGTGTACTTACAGCGTTGGCATGGCTGGTGCCACATGAAACTGCTGCCATCTCGGAGCGTTCTGTGTACACCATACAACCATGTACAGTGTCACTTCATGCAAATCCATATACAAAAGGTGGATGCGTATTTAGTTGTAACCTGTCACCTGCACTTTTAGCAGAATGAACGGGGTCTTTTACGTGCTACTGCGGTAACACGGAGGTGGAACGGATACCGAAATATATACCGATAATAAATCAATTCCAGTTCTGCCAACATCACCTCAGATGCCACAGTGGGAACACATAAATGCCAGATTTGATATTGATTATACAGATTCGAAGAAATGTGAAACTGTAAACATTCTAACTATGAATGTAAGAGAACATCTAATTGAAAACTATCCAAATTATATAAAATGTTCACTAATGGTTCTGTTTTGGATTCATTACTCAGTTGAGCAGGATATGTCATTCCTGATTTAAAAGTGCAAAAGTCATTTTACTTAGGCAAAAGTTTTTCCATATTCACATCGAAGTTATATGCAATATTAATGGGATTAAATTACAGGTGCAATATCCAGTTAGCAATATTCAATTTTTGTATCTGTGTTGATTCAATTTTATATATGCACTGGAAAACTGGGACTGCAAAATGAAGGGATATAGCTTATGAAGCAAAGCATTTACTACATTGTATCATATCTAGGGGTATTGTGATTGAGTTTTGTTGGGTACCATCCCATTGTGGTCTTTATTGGAATGAAGTGTGAGACAAACTAGCTATAAAGGAGGTATGAAAAAAGTGTGTGAAATATCATACAATAACCGACTTTCATCTCATGAAATTTCCTCAATACTTCAAAAGACTGTGTATAAGAGATATTCAGCTTGGAAACAACAACAACAACAACAACAACAACAACAACAACAACAACAACAACAACAACAACAACAACAACAACAACAACACACACACACAAAGCAACTACGATACTTCCTTGTTCAAGGCATTTAACAATAATAGCATACAAGCTCCGTCTAAATTCATGGAACACAAAATATTCAAAGAATATGACATGCATGTGTAAGAATGCCCTATCAGTTAACTACACACTTCTTGAGTGTCCTATTACCACAGAGTTATTAAAAAAGAAAAGAAAAGGGGGGTATGACTTTAATGCTTGTAACAATGTGAGAGATATTTTGTATAATCTTGATGTTATAACTTCTGTTTGTAAATTATTCACTGTCCTGTAGGTAAGTATTTAGTATTACTTACTAATATATATATTTTTGTTTCGTTTGTTTGTCTAATATGACCTTGCAGAGAACAGATAAACTAAAATATTGATTGATTGATTGATTGATAAATATCTGGCTAATGACATCTCGTTGGTCTTTGCACCAAGAACGTATGATGTTCAACTCACAGTGACTTTTTTACCCAGCTGCTGCAGCTCAAGACTTTTATTTTTCTAGGACAATGTCAAGGTCCAGGGATCGGGGCGAAAACTGCATAAATAAAGCAACATTTTCTGCGATTTGATTGGCTGCCTATTGTGGCTGGATATGTTTTCATTTGCTGATAGCTTTTGACGTTGCGTTTGTTTGGATTGATTGTTTTTGAAATGGGTGGTTGGTTTTGAGTATAAAAGTAGCTCTGGCCCAAGCTTGTAACACAATCTCCTGCAGGAACTGTTTGGAGATCCAACTTCCAAGGACAACATTTGAGGCCTTCAAGTCAGGTGATCATCATCATCATCATTATCATTATCGCCATCACCACCACCGTCATGTTTTTGTTCTTCTTCATTAAAAGCTTCAGTGACCCCTCTCTGGTGGTACAATTTTCTAGACTGGCACATGGATCTTCCATGAGAGGGCGGCAAAGACATTAAGCACCGGGTGGTTTTCTGACCTTATATGGACTGTTTGGTGATGCCCTAGCTCGTTCCCTCCCTTCCTTTTTTTAATTATATTTTATATAAACTCTGTAACGCTGTATCCAGTCAACGAGTGGCTGACTCAGTGTAAAGCGTTTTCACTCCCCTCTAATCGCAGTCACTCCAGTGGATCCAAGCGCTCCTGAGAAACACCCGTGGAGCAGCTTGGTTAATTGTTCTACAGCTTTTTTCTTTTCTAACTCTTCTTTCTTTCACTGGAAAATCTGGGCAGGTTTTGTATTGTCTGATTACAAAATAAGCGTGTTTTTTTCCATTATGTTAACCTTTTGTGATTTGATCTTGATAGGAACGCTGGAAGTCAAATTTGTTTCAGTTATTTTCTTTCTCTGTTTAGAGTTCTTTAAACAAATATGTGTCTATATCTACATTTCTTCAACCCATTGAGCATTCAAGTTATAGAATCACGCGTATGGAAATGGACGTCATCATCACCATCCTCTTGGTGAGCCGGTTTGGCCTAGCGGTAAGGCGTTAGGCTGGTAAGCAGAGAGACCTCGGTTCGAATCCGCTTCTGCTCTCTTTTCTCTTCAAAAGTTGGGGTCTGTGAACACTGTCTTGTGACTTTCCCCCTCATAATTATGAAACATTAAAATGGCTCTCATCGCTTCCCACCTTAATGCAGAAGTCATTCTGGTGGTGACAGTGTAGCGATAGGTATCTATAATCTCCCTCCCCCCCCACCCCCCAACCTCCATACCCCCTTCCCTCTTCTCCCCGTCGCGAATAAGCCTTATGGTGTTTGCGGACGTTAAGCACCATATTTGCTTACTTTACCATCCTCCTTCTCCTTTCGGCGTTTGTCGCCGGGCGGATAGTTCATAATTATACAGGTATGTTCCTGTCACTGTCTGAAGGTCGGTTGGGACGCCATCTTCACACTGTCTTAATTTTCTTACTTTTTTTCTGCAGTCTGACAGAAAGCTGTCATTTGCTGTCTCTGTCTGCTTGTCTGACTATCTTTTTTGTGTGTCTGTCTCTCTTATTCATACTTCATATATATGTAAGTGATGTGCTGTATTTTGTCACCCATCAGTAGCTTAACAAAAGTTAGCTGTTAGGTTTTGACTAAACCTAAAGTACAATCCTTTGTAAAATAAGGTTTTCTAGTTCCAGTTACCCCCCTCCACCTCTATCCCCACCCTCTCTCTCTCTCTCATTCTCCAGCCCGACTGAAAGATGTCACTGGAATGAGATCAAAACAAAGAGGTCACGCAATTTTAATCGGTCGATACAAAACATGTGCGTATTTTCAGAGTTTAAGCACCTTTTTCAAGCGACAAAGAGACAGATGATACACTAACAAACGACGACGTGAATGAAATCTGGCTACTTATCTATCGGTTGTCGCAGAGGTTTGTTGTAGAAACAAGCAGCCAGATTTGATCCATGTCATTGTTTGTTAGTGTGTTATCTGTTTGTTGCTTGAAACAGATTCCTGAACAGAATATCTGCACATATACTGTATTGTCTGATTAATATAGCGTTCTTTTCATCTCCTGTGTATTTTTATCTTGTTTCGAAATACTCGCAGTCATCTTTGTTTCAGATTATTTTGTCATTGGAATATCTTTATTATTTTCTGTCAGCCCAACAGAAAGCTGACACTGCACGCAATGCCTCATTTCTCTGTCAGTCTGCTTCCCGACAAAAGGCTATCACTGTGCGCTTTGGCATAGCTATTATTAAATTTGAGCAATCGTGTCGTGATTTGATTGTTTCAGATTGCCATGAAGATGTATGCTGTTGTGGTTCTAACCCTCGTGGTTTCAGCCTGTAAGCTTGACAGGACTCTTCTCTCTCTGTGTCTACTGTCTCTGCCTACCTCTGTGTTATCTCTGTCTGCCTGATTCTGTTGCTGTCTGCGTGTGTCTGCCTCTCTCCATGTCTCTGTTGCTGTCTGTCGCCTTCCCATTGCCTGTCGCTGTCTGTCTCCTTCCCTGTCTCCGTTGCTGTCCGAATGTCTGCCACCCTCCCTGTCTCTGTTGTCTGCCACCATCCCTGTCTCCTTTGTCTGCCACCTTCCCTGTCTCTGTTGTCTGCCACTTTCCCTGTCTTTGTTGTCTGCAACTACCCTTGTCTCTCTTGTCCGCTACCTTCACTGTCTCTGTTGTCTGCCACCCTCAATGTCTCTGTTGTCTGCCACCCTCAATGTCTCTGTTGTCTGCCACCTTCCCTGTCTCTGTTGTCTGTCACCTTCCCTGCCTCTGTTGTCTGCCACCTTCCCTGTCTCTCTTGTCTGTCACCTTCCCTGTCTCTCTTGTCTGTCACCTTCCCTGCCTCTCTTGTCTGCCACCTTCCCTGTCTCTGTTGTCTGTCACCTTCCCTGTCTCTGTTGTCTGTGCCACCTTCCCCGTCTCTGTTGTCTGCCACCTTCCATGTCTCTGCTGTCTGCCACCTTCCCACCTTCCCTGTCTCTGTTGCTGCCTGCCTGCCTGTGTTGCAGTCTGCGCGTGTCTGCCTCCCTCTCTCTGTTGCTGTCTGCTTCCCTCCCTGCCTCTGTTGGCCCCAGTTGCCCTCCAAAACACCAAACAGTGCTTTACGACATCCTTCCTTCAACCACTGCAGTATGTAGTTACGCCATAGGTCCTAGAAAACTATCAGCTAACGAGCAGTTATTTTGTTTGTGCTCAAACAGTAGCAAGTTTGTTACAAACAGCTCAAATTATATCAGACGCTTGTTTTATGTTGCCAATATAATTGTTGTTTACGCCAGTTCAAATAAAACAAAAATAGCTTGAATCGAGATGGAATTCTTTTTACCAGGGGGGATGCGTCTCATGTTTACGTGCGGACTTGGGCGCTAGGTTGCTTCCATAGTCTTATTAGTAACCAAACCTTTCGGAGGGCGCTGACAGCGTAGGTGGACAGCTGCGCGGAGATAAAGAGTGCCCCTTCAGTGGAGTAACCAAATCTGGTAGAAGCTGGAGAAAGGTGCCGGAAAGCGATGCTCGGAGTGTGCTGCCCTCCCTGTCTCTGCTGGTGTCTGCCGCTGTCTGCTGTCCTCCCTGTCTCTGTCGGTGTCTGCTGTCCTCCCTGTCTCTGTCGGTGTCTGCTGCCCTCCCTGTCTCTGTTGGTGTCTGTGTGTCTGCCGCTGTCTTCTGTCCTCCCTGTCTCTGTTGGTGTCTGTGTGTCTGCCGCTGTCTTCTGTCCTCCCTGTCTCTGTTGGTGTCTGTGTGTCTGCCGCTGTCTGCTGTCCTCCCTGTCTCTGTCGGTGTCTGCTGTCCTCCCTGTCTCTGTCGGTGTCTGCTGCCCTCCCTGTCTCTGTTGGTGTCTGTCTGCCGCTGTCTTCTGTCCTCCCTGTCTCTGTTGGTGTCTGTGTGTCTGCCGCTGTCTGCTGTCCTCCCTGTCTTTGTTACTGTCTGTACATGTCTGCCTCCCTCCCTGTCTCTCTTGTATCTTGCTTGCAGGATGGCCGGTATGTCAGTCCGCTTGTGTGTGTGTGTGTGTGTGTGTGTGTGTGTGTGTGTGTGTGTGCGTGTCCGTGTGCGTGCGTGCGTGCATGCGTGCCTGTGTGTGTGTGTGTGTGTGTGTGTGTGTGTGTGTGTGTGTGTGTGTGTGTGTGTGTGTGTGTGTCTCTCTCTCTCTCTCTCTCTCTCTCTCTCTCTCTCTCTCTCTCTCTCTCTCTCTCTCTCTCTCTCTCTCTCTCTCTCTCTCTCTCTCTCTCTCTCTGTAGATGCATATAGTTCTGTACATGTATACGAATATGTTATATGGTTTCGATTACATGTGCGAATATCTGTAGGCAAAGCACAGCATTTTGCGCTTGCAGATTATTTATCTTGTTTGAAGGAACTACGTTGTTCGTGATGGAAGGTTTATCATGTTTCCTATCCCCTTAACTTGTGGGCTTGTAAGCTGAAGACAGTAACACATCAAAGCGTCTCTCTCTGTAAACAGACATGGTTTGACTTATGTTGTAGAGAACCCAGACAAGTGTTAAGGCAACAATAGAGGAAGTACCACAAAAACAACGCGGACAATGACAGGCAAAGTTACACTCAAATGCGAAAAGAATATAAAGAACTCTTACGGGTGAAGAAAACAGCACACCGCAAGAAGGTGTTAGATGCCTTACATAAAGTAAAACAATATCCTAAAACCTTTTGGGGAAAACTGAAGTGTTTGTGTAAAAAAAAAGAATTAAAATATATATTATTATCTACTTTATCTGCCTACCCCACCCCCTTCCCACAAAAAGCAAAAAATCCTAAAACCTTTTGGGGGAAACTGAAGTCGTTTGTGTAAAAAAACACAACAACAACAACAACAACAACAGCAACAACAAAATAGATTTTTTTATTATTACTATCTACTTTGTCTGCCTACCCCACCCCTTCCAACAAAAAGCAAAAATATCTTAAACCTTTCGGAGAAACTGAAGTAGTTTGAGTAAAAAAAAAACAATTAAAAAAAACGAAACAATTTTATATTGCAATCTACTTTCTTCGCCTACCCCACCCCCTTCCTGCCCCCACAACTCTGTTTTTGTGCCCCAGTGTCATAGAGGCAGAGAGGTGCAACACGGAGACGCTGGGGTACATGTCTTTGCTATGCGCAGACAGTCCCGGTGTCCTATTCGTTTCTCAGAAAACTCAGAGGAGCAGCTGAATATAAATCAATCAAAGTGCATGCATTTTTGGACAAAAACCTTCATTTTCATTTTGGACAAAAACCTTCATTTTGAGTTTTATTTCGATCGCTCGATCGTACCTTGAGAAAACTAAATTGTATTAAGTCGAGCTGTCTGGGGCGTGATCAACTCAAGCATCCAAATGGTGTATTCAGCGTGCTTTCTCTAGAGCACTGCATGGTTAGCGCTAATGGGGCGTGATCGACTCCAGCATCCAAATGGTGTATCCAACGTCCTTTCTCAAGATCAAGTCAGCCTCCTTGTACTTTAATTACAACACAGCAGGCAAAAGATTAAAAAGCCTACGAACAGAAAAGTTATATATATATATATAGACAAATAAACAAGGCTCTCTATGACTCCTGTGCACCGCACCGTGCAGGAAGGACTTAGTATGGTGTCATTTAGAGAATGTATAACAAAGTCCAAGCATGTTTTTTAGTGGAAACGTTTTACTCCGAATTTTCGCCCTTAAGGCTTCGTCAAGGCCCGGTTAGCTTGACTGATTCCTACAAAACGTAATTAGATACGTCATATTTTTATACGTCACGCTCTCTTGCACACGACATACATTCCAGACGACTGTAGAACGCACACACACACACACACACCACACACACACACACACACACACACACACACACACACACACACACACACACACACACACACCACACACACACACAAACATCACTCCTCTCTCTCTCGCTCTCTCTCATTCACACACACACACACACACACACACACACACACACACACACACACACAAACACACACACACACTCACACTCACACACACACACACACACACACACACAGATATTTAAAACATTCCCCTCCCACCCCCACTCTCTCTCTCTCTCTCTCTCTCTCTCTCTCTCTCTCTCTCTCTCTCTCCTCTCTCATCTCTCTCTCTCTCTCTCTCTCTCTCTCTCTCTCTCTCTCTCTGTGCTGTGGAGGCAGACCTAGAATGTCCACCTTTTTAACAATTAAACTGAAACCAAACTCACCTCACATCACCATGTCCCATGTACCATGACCCAAGATATATATATATATCACTCAAACATGTCATAAGTCTATCACCTTTTTAACTGTCAATGTTGTTTGCTTCTGAAAAACAAGTGTCTCCAATTCAGACTCGCTACTTTTCCACAAAAGGTCCCACGGTACTCAATACTATCTGGTCTGGACAGATGTTGCACCTGCAACTCTACGTTGATCGAAAGTTGCTGTACTATGTTCATCACTACAATTGACATGGCCCCATGGTCTTTTTTAATAAACTATTCTCTCTCTCTCTCTCTCTCTCTCTCTCTCTCTCTCTCTCTCTCTCTCTCTCTCTCTCTCTCTCTCTCTCTCTCTCTCTCTCTCTCTCTCTCTCTCTCTCTCTCATTCTTTGAAGATCTGTCTTTGAGTACTGTGTTCAAGTCTTTCCTTGTGTTCATACCCTTGAAGATGGTGCCCAAGTTGCACATCCAATAATTTTCCCGGACAATCAAGTCTTTCTTTTCTTTTACTGCTTCAATTGCCACGATAGTAAGAAATCCAAGTTGGGGGTCTTCAGGGTGCTTAAATTTTGTTACATGGTCAGCCACCCCACATTTTGTCGCTTTTTTCAGTTTTGCGTCTGATTTATGGTTTCTCCAGCGAGCTTTCAAGTCGGTTGTAGATCCTACATACCACTCGTTGTGTACTTCGCACATAACGACGTAAACAGTATTTGGGCTTGAACAGGTAATGTGCTGCTTTATGGTCCAATGTCTACCGTCCCACGGAGATACAAGAACAGTAGTTTCTTTTGAATGGCGACACGTGTCGCACCTTTCTTTGCAAGGAAAAAAACCTGGTCTGTTCTTGGGCCCATGCTGAACATATCTTTGTGGAACAGTAGGCTTGTACATTTGTGCGAGATTTTTTCTTTTTCTGTCAGCCGAGATGATGGTTCTTGGGGGAAAGATCTCTTTATTAATTACGTTGGCATGAAGAAGATGGAGATTTTTCTTGATTATAGCCGTTTTGGAAGGCACTCTGGGGTCGTAAGTGCTCACCCACGCAATTTTCGTGTCCTTCCTTTTCCTGGGCTGGTTTAGGAGTTTTTCTCTGTCTTTCTTCGCTCCTTCCACAAGTCTTTCTTTAGCTGTTTTGTACTTCCATCCGGAGACGGTCAGATGTCTTCCGTATTCCTCCAGTCTCCGATCTAAGTCTTCATCTTCGCTGCAGATCATACGCAGTCTGGTGCCTATTCCTTGTACAAAACCTTTAAACACGGCTGGCGAGTGGCAACTGGATGGCGGTAAATAAGAATGGTTGTGCTTGCTGAACACATCGGTGATGATCTTTCCATCTTTCAAGGAAAGAGAGACATCCAGGTAGGTTGCCGTTTTCCCATGAGAAACAGTCCACTTGATGTTAGGCGGGTGGAGCGACTGGAGACAGTCTTTGAATGGTTGGAGGTGTTCGCTGTCTAGAAGAATGGCAAATCCATCATCACGGAACCGCGACCAGTCCAGGTATCTGTACTGTTCCTGCAGGTGGTGAGGTAACAGTGATGACAGTAGAGGAACTGGACACGTGGACACTTGTTTCCTGTCCAGTTCAGACATGAACACATCAACATAGTCGCAGGCGTGGTTGGGTCCCATGGCGGTGCCTCTGTTAGGTCGAGCATAGGTAGAGGTTGTTTCATCGGTGTAGACACATGTGTTAATTGTTTGTCAAGGCTATGTCAAGAGCTTCTATTACGCAGTCTGTGCGAATGCCTAGACGGCTGGGATGTTCCTTTAGGAGGCTGGTCACAGCTGGTAGTCCCATGTTGTTGTTGACATTGGGGTACAGCGCAACTACGTCGCAGGCTGCGAAACATGCACTATCAGGCAACGGCGCAAATTTGTTGTTGATCTCGCTGATTTTTTTCAGAAATTCCTTAGTGTCCAGGATTTGGAATGGTAAGTATTCTGTTAGATGCCCGATGTTGAGCTGAACAAATTTGGATAATGGTTGAATGGGTGTTCCACAACCAGAAAGAAGCAGCCTGATCAGAAATGGCTTCTGTTTGTGTGTTTTTACAAGTGGTTTACATTTTCCGGGGTGTGAGTCTTCGATGTCCTCAATGTAAACTCTGGTGTCTGCATCAATTTCCTCCTTCTCAGTCCATTTCTTGCTCCATGCCTTAACTCTATTGATCACTGACTCGGTTGGGTCCGATGGTAGAATGTCGTAGTGGTGTGGGTCTCTGAGTTCTTGCATGATCTTCCTGTCGTCACTCTCCAGATCAGTGATCACCGTTACACCAGAATTGTCCGCGTAGCGACAAGCTGCTCCATGAGAAACTGGGAGATTGCGAATTGACCGCAAGGCATCTCTTTGCCCCCGGGTCAAGTTATCTTTGATTCTCCTCTTTTTGATATCCAGGAAGTCAGCTGTACACGCCTGAATAAACGATTCTTAAGCCGGGTCTTGCCTGGGTGCTGCTTTGGATGTAGGCCTGTACCAAGGTAGCTTTTTAAACTCCTGGTCTAGAAGAACGTTGTCATACTCACCTTCTTCTCTCTTTTTCATTTCATGAAACCGATGCCATCTGAGTCGTTCTGCCCACTGGTGTGTTCCAATCAGTTGGTCTGATACGTCTGATATTTGGTCTGATATTTTGTGGAAAAGTAGCGAGTCTGAATTGGAGACACTTGTTTTTCAGAAGCAAACAACATTGACAGTTAAAAAAGTGATAGACTTATGACATGTTTGAGTGATATATATATATCTTGGGTCATGGTACATGGGACATGGTGATGTGAGGTGAGTTTGGTTTCAGTTTAATTGTTAAAAAGGTGGACATTCTAGGTCTGCCTCAACAGCACAGAGAGAGAGAGAGAGAGAGAGAGAGAGAGAGAGAGAGAGAGAGAGAGAGAGAGAGAGAGAGAGAGAGAGAGAGAGAGAGAGAGAGAGTGGGGGTGGGAGGGGAATGTTTTAAATATCTGTGTGTGTGTGTGTGTGTGTGTGTGTGTGTGTGTGTGTGTGTGTGTGTGTGTGTGTGAATGAGAGAGAGCGAGAGAGAGAGAGAGGAGTGATGTTTGTGTGTGTGTGTGTGTGTGTATGTGTGTGTGTGTGTGTGTGTGTGTGTGTGTGTGTGTGTGTGTGTGTGTGTGTGTGTGTGTGTTCTACAGTCGTCTGGAATGTATGTCGTGTGCAAGAGAGCGTGACGTATAAAAATATGACGTATCTAATTACGTTTTGTAGGAATCAGTCAAGCTAACCGGGCCTTGACGAAGCCCTTAAGGGCGAAAATTCGGAGTAAAACGTTTCCACTAAAAAACATGCTTGGACTTTGTTATACATTCTCTCTCTCTCTCTCTCTCTCTCTCTCTCTCTCTCTATATATATATATATAAACTGAAATACAAGAAAAGAAAAAAAAAAAGGCTAAATAACTAGTAAGCAATGTACTGTATTGACCTGTCTCTGTCTTATGAACAATTATCATACTGTCGGGAATCTTAGAAAACGGCCGTTAGAAGGGTAGCAAATCGGTCCACTTTCTTTTCTTAGTCATTGTGGACGATAAGACAAGACGAAAATGTCGAAGTAACCACTGACTAGCTGAACGGGCACGGAATCGCATCTGAAATATAATGCATGCAAAATCAAAACAAAAAGTCCACCAGTATAGTCTCCCCTTCCCTCACTTCCTGGGATCTCGGTCCCCGCCAGTACCTCTTCGGAGACAGCACTCGGTTAAGTTAATGGTTCACCAACACAACTCGCGACCGATGAGTCTGGTCAACTTCTGGGTCGCTGTAGCAGAGCTGTCGGCCAACGGGAAGTAACTCGTGCAAATGTATAATGACTGGAAAATTAGAGAGTTACGTTTCTTTGCGCTGTCTTTTCCGGCGTGACTACTATCTCCGGTGCTTTGGTTTTGTCTACTACGCAGTTGTCCACTCCGGTAGTCACGTTTGTTTCGCAGCCCCCCTCCCCCCTACAAACACACATAGCTAAAAACTGCTGTTGCAAAATCAGCTTATGTTATAGGTATTCTATGAAGTGCGAGTGCCAGTGTGAGTGTGCATGCGTGTAGGAGTGTGTGTGTGTGTGTGTGTGTGTGTGTAAACCTTTAACTAAGATGAATTTCTGTGTTTTCTTTTTTCCTTGTCTAACTTAAAGAAGACAGAGAAAAAGGGAGACATCTGTACAGACAGGCAGAGACAGACCAAGACACAGAAATGGAGAAACAGATGTGCAACTATTAACACAACTACACAGGTCGCACCATAAAGGGCACAATACTTTATTCATTCACTCACAATTTCAGTCAGTCCACATGTTGCCAATCCTTTCTACCATTTTGGTTATCATGTGTTTCAGCAGCACCTTCCCAATGGTTACTCCCTCTTCAAGCTGAACCAGTTAGTTCTATTACCAACAGCAACAAGTTTTGGCTTACCCACCCCCGCCCCCAAACACACTACACAGTTTACACAGGACTCTAACAGATGAAATGTGCAGCCTCATTGTCTTTTTCTTTAAACAGGCTTTATACTAGACTGCTAGTTAAAAGTAGACTTCTGTGACTTGAAATCATTTCACAGCTATTCCTATGTCAAAATGGGCTGCAAGCGACAATAATAAAAGAACAGACACTATAATACACAAACATGAACATCCCACAGAAGAGCCCACTCCTAACTACCCTTGCCGCACTCAGAATGGGGTGGGGGCAGTGATGTGGGTAGGAACAAGAGAAAGAAAGTTTTTGTAGTGTTATCCAAAAGATAGAAACAGCTGAAAAATACACAAGACCAAAAATAATTACAACCCCTCCCCCCCCCCCCCCCCCCAAATTATTTTAAGAGAGAGAGAATACAAAATTCAGTGGCAGTGAGTGAGCTGTGCAGCAGATGATAAATCCAGTGCCAAGGCATAAAAATACAGGATTTATTGCACATAAAACTGCTACACACGAACAAATACTACCTCTACGGTCTACCTCAAATTCACATGTTAACCAAAACAAAACAAAAAATACTAAACACATTCATCCAATATTTTAACTGCTCGAAGCACCAAAGGCCACAGGGGAAAAATCCACTTTCATGTACTGTGCACAACTGTTGAAATTTTGTTCCCTACCTTGATCATAATTAACATTCCATTTTGTTACTTTCCAACCAAATCATGTATGACTGTCACAATTTCTCCTTGGTAAACTGCAAAACACTGAATCTGAGACACCCATACAGTGCTAAATAAATTTCCAAATTGTTACAAAGCATTATTTCATACACCTACTGACGGTTTTAACAGCACAGCCCTGCACTGTGGCTGTCACAGGGCTTATTCACTGAATCTGAGACACTCACAGTACTTACTAAATTTCCAACTTCTTACAAAACATTCTCTCTGCTGATGGTTTGCACTGTGGCTGTCACCTTTCCTGTGGGACGTAAGCCCTCACTTCACGCATGGAACAGACAGGTAGCTCCATGCATGCAAACATACACCAAAGGACAAACGCTCCTCTCCATCATTACTGTTTCTTCACCTGAAATCAGCACTCACAAAATCTGAATTATGCTCAGATGGCAAGACTTACACATGTGTAACAGTTCTCGCAAATTAAAAGACTACACAATTGTACACCACACGTGAAAACAGAGACACAACAGGCTGTGAAATCAATGCTGGACTGATGAAACCAAACACTGGTCACAACAACAAAATCCTGACAGATGATGAGAACGGGGGGGGGGGGCACAGAAAGTATTACTGGTAACATAAAATGGTCAGTGATCATGAACATGATCCATACAGAAATGAAGGTTAACCCCACACGGCTGACATCATTAAGCACTGCCTGACCCTTTCAGCAACAGAGGTGCATTTTATAAATACATCTTCTCGGCAGTCCATGGTTTCCCCATCACAACAAAGCCGCACAATTCATGTTGTGAAGATGCACACCTACGGTAAGTGTACACTTCGTACTCAAATGGCTCTGAATGATGCTTCATTGTAGCATGGCTGATGCTGAGAAGGTTCAAACAAAACATGATGCCGAGGATGCCACTCAAACCATCTCAAGGAAGTTCTTCCTTGCCCACAATGATCACCCTTCAGCTTTCACACAAAGTAAGGTCATTCCCACACTGAGTGTCTGTTGAAAAGAGGAGTCAAAAGAAAGAAGCGTTATGGACCCTATCACTTAGAATCTAATATAAAAAATAAACACACACACACCAGTGTTTTATTCAATTTCTGGCCCCATTTGTTCTTACCAATGTTTGTGTCAGTGACACCACGAACAAGGCCAAGCCTTTTCCGCTCTTCACTGACTGAACCAATATGGTTGTGCCCTGAAAAGCTCAAATTTGCTGCGGAACTTCTACTCTTTTTTCTTCTTCTTTTTTTTTGGGGGGGGGAGGGGAGGGGGTACAAATATTAATAAAACCACCAGCTGAAGCCTGCAAATAGGTATGTGTGCAATTTTGTACATTTTTAAGCAACTTGCATCTTTGCTTTGGTACCCCATCCAATTGTCTCCCAACCCCCACCCACTCCACACCCCTAACCCACCCACAGGACACCCCTAACCCACCCACAGGACACCCCACCCACCCACTTAACACCTCCCACCAACTCAACACCCCACCTACACAACATCCCCCACTCAAGTCAGACAGTTAGTTCTTGGATGTCAAGATCCTGTTCACTCCACAAGGCCACCTCAGGATGAATACCCAGATAGGCGCTATACCTAACCTGCAAAAACATACCCTTCATGCAATCCGTCGTACATTCCTGCAGCCTGAGATGCTGGAACACGTCCACCAAATCGACCCTCCCCTTTGCAGTGTTGCTACTCTTACACTTAACCCTTATTTCGCTCTCAGTGTCTACAATGAAAATTTGAGGATTCTCGAAAAGACATTTTCCTACGTCTGTTTTTGAACAGGGTGGGGTGGGAGATGGGGGGAAGTAGGGTTCTGGGGGCAAATACTGACGGATGCCACACTTGTTATTTCCACAAGCACATGACATACACCAGTCCTGTCACCAATGTCTGTGTGGATCAAGCTGCCTTCAACTTTCACTTCAGTGGTTGCACTGCAAACGGCACGACAATGAGAATGGACAACAATAATTTGAGTAGTGCTATACAATTGTGCTGTGAGGACAAAGAACTTGAACACAGACACATGTGAAGATGAGTTTGAGATTGCTGAGTTGCACTGGCTGAGAAATAAGACAATGCCAGGGGGTTGTCTATAGGTTGCGTAGTCCAAGTGCTTGCTCCAGTTCCATTCGTCTTTGCTGCACCTGAGAAAGAATTTAAAAACAATGTAAGTTAACTCTGCCCAATGCTGTATTTCAACACAGACAATCATCAGTATATAAATGCATGAGTGTAGTTAACTGTCAAAACACACACAAAAACAGGACAAAAGAAAGTAACCCTTTGCATTACAAACAGATACACAAGAACACAGGACTGAACCTTCTCCGTTGTTCGCAATCATTCCCACAACTCACTGCACTGCAGAGATAGCTGCCTTGACCAAAGCTAGCAGCCACCAAACCAGAGCTGCAGTGGGAACTTGTAATACTGCTGCATCACAGTGACAAACCAGTGGGCAGTCTGCAGGATGCAGTGAACGCAGTGTGTCATGCGGAGAGGTGCTAACATTGTAACAAACTGAATATAATGTTAAAGCTGAGTTGTTCTGCTGGTTACAGTGATCCTTCCTTTCTGTATTACTCCACAAACCTTTTTCCCCCCCATTGCTTTGCCCTGAGATGCATGTGTGCTTGCATGTGTGTGTGTGTGTGTGTGTGTGTGTGTGTGTGTGTGTGTGTGTGTGTGTGTGTGTGTGTGTGTGTGTGTGTGTGCGCGCGTGCGTGTGCGTGTGCACACACATCCATAATTATTATTACTGCAATGGCAAAATTATTCACTTTTCCTCCTCACACCACACCACTACCTGGCTTGATAGACAACTGACAAGCACATCAGTCTGAAGTGGCTGGAAGGTCATGATCAACATACCCCTGCCATGCAACCAACTCAGCAGTGCTTTTTTTCTCTTCTGTTTTTTTAAACTAGTCTGCCAGTTTGGCAGGCTGACAGGCTTTGGGTGTGCCTCGGGCGATCCAGAAGTTTGCATCTAAAGTGGCTGCGGGTAGCAATCACTGACCCCAAGCAATGTTTCCATCCAGCTTGGCAGCATTCTCATTGAAAAAACATAAACAAGCTAACCCGCCAGTGTGGTAGGCTGACAGGACTTGGAAGTGTGTCACGCAACCAGCCCAGCATCAGAAACTCACCTTGCCATAGAAATAGCGGCACACCGCTTCTTGTGACCAGGGCTGGTAGAAGAAATCTGCACGGCGCTCTTCCTCAGGGTTACCCACCACGTCTGTCATGGTCTGTCAATCAATCAAATCAAATTTGATTACATAATCAGCATTCATACAGAAGAAAGTAAAAAAAAAATCATTCATCAGAGAACAAAATCCTGCAAAGCAAAGCATGGGAACAAATCAATAATATTTATTTGATCACATCATCACAAGGTTTTGTCATGAATGTTGTCTGCTCATCATTAGGCAGCATCTCACACATCATTGATGTGTTTTTTGTTGTCTTTATTCTTTTCCTCCCTCCCTCTCTTTCTTTTTGTCTTCGTGAAAGAAAGTTCTCATCATATATTCATGGAATAAAGTAACACCATAGTTTCAACTTTAAATGCTCAAAAAGTGTATGGGTTACAGCATTAATTTTTCTTGGGATTCCAAACTTGATTTCACTTACAACGCGATACAGAAAGCTATAAAAGAAATTTAAAAAAAGCATCTACTGAATCTGTGACAAAAAGACGAATGGTGTTGCTTTTGACTTTGCAAGCTCAGCTGCGTGTGTGGCCGTGGCAGATGCATCACTTGACAGACCAATGACCTGCAAGATCTTTCACCAGCTGGATCTGTCCCCCATCGAACACCCGTGGGATGACATGCACAGAAGACTGAGGCAGCTGGCTAACCCACCGCAGGATCACCATCATCTTCAGCAACCTCTGAAATGCAACGCCCCAGACCTTCCCTGCCAACCGGATTCACTGAATCACTGCCTGCTTCAAGTTGATGGCGGCCACACATGCTGCTGAATTAAATTTTTGCCCCCCCTCCTCCTGCCACCTCCTCATCTGGACCTACCTTCAGGTCACGGGTCTGAGAGATGAGCCAGTTGTTGAGGAACTCCTGGGGCTGGCGGGCGAAGCTGAGGAAGAACTCTCTGTTGGTCTTCAGCTGGTTGATGGTCTCCACTGTCTCGTGGATCTGCAACACGTGTTCATGAACTGGCGCGTCTGAGTGGTCGCCACACAAAGGCATGCTAGCTGGAAGCATGCTTGTGTGAGCTAAAAACATGCAATTTACTCATCCTGCCAGCAAATAAGTGAAGTGAAAAGGAGGGGGGTTGCAGGGAGGTGTGGGGGTGTGGGGGGGGGGGGGGGGGTATACCTTGTTATCCAGGCTTCCAATTTCCTGTTGGCTCTGCGCGGACAGAAGGAATGAGTTCATCTGTTGCTTGAGCGTGTCATCCTGCACACACAAACACCATGCACTCAGGGCTACAGATGAGGTTCATACGCATAGCACATACAACCACTTGTAACTTGACAAAACCACCCACCCCCATCCCACACATGCATGAACACACGTGTGTGCATGTGTTTGTTCATGCATTTGTGGTGTCACACACACTTACAGACACAATTCCATTTCATCAGTACATCACACTCATAAGCAAACAACATACAGAAAAAAACAAAAGACTTCCACACTGTGGCTGAGTAACTTTACTGACACGTTCCGTCACAAAAAGCTCGGCAGTTCTGAAGGTATCTACCAGACAAATCCCAGGTGCAGGCACAGAAGTGCAAGATGATTCCAACATGTACCTTCCCCAAGTTGGCTCCAGACAGACAATTGGGTTTTGGCACCCAGTCTACTGCATGGGTCAGATCTGGGTGATTTGGTTACTTAAGGATATAATAACATAAGGGAAAAGTGTACCCATCCATCCAGTACCACACTATCATGGCCGCTACTTGGCTAAGGCCAAAACCACTCACCACTTCCACATCAATGTCGTAGCACGCTGTCTTCTTGGCGTCTGGACCGTCCAGTCTGCAAGTATCCATCAGTAACATTTGAAAATCTAGAACCACAACCACAGAAACTGAGATGCAACCAAAGTCAAACAAACAGTCCAAACAAAAGAAAAACACACAGGAGCAAACAGGCTATTTTAGTGTGTGTGTTTTTTTTATAAAAGAAGTCTGAAGCAAGAACGGCTGCTGGCATTCTAAAACAAGAGCCAAACACATAAAAGGTTAAAAAGAACGCTGTTTATTACGGCAAAAAAACACACACGCAATTTCTCAGGGTAAGCCACCTTTTCAAGCTACAAAACAACACAAAAGAACCAAAATCTTCCAAACACTGTACCAAACAACATAACAAAACAGCTCAACCAAAAGCTCTTTTTTTTTTACCATTGTCTCCTGGGGCTGGCGGGTGAAGCTTAAAACGTAGCTTGAAAAAGGGGCTTATCCTGAAAATTTGCCTGTTTTGAGGCTATTTCAGCACTCAGAATAAAATGTTAGTTTGAAACGAAAACTATTTTGTTCTAACAGGCTATTTTAGCTGTCAGAATAAACTGTGAGACCGAAATGAAAACAAAATCAATGAAAAATATTCTCTACGAAACTATTTCCTTTACAGGCAAAAAAAGTACTAGCACATTAGTCCTTACACCCATCCCTGACACAAACTCTAAAACAAGAGATCACTACAACAGTGAACATTCTGAAGAACAACAAACAAACAAAAACCATACAATGCACCTAAATCATACAACTGTTGGATGAAAAGAGTGCCTAGCCGAGGGCTTCATGAAAATGGCATTCAGTCAAAGCCCCCGCAAAGCGTCTGCTTCTGAACCCTGTACATGTTTTCCTGGACAAGACTCCAAAATGTCAAACAGGTACGTTTAGCAAAAGCATGGCACAGCTTTTATTTCAACGCAAACACAGCAGCTTGCTAGCACGACAAAGCCCGGACCTGGCGGGAGATGGGAGGTTTCAATGAAAGTTCACCATACCTGACCGCTGAGGTAAGACTCTTGTTCCAAGGTATTCCCTTATCCCGCCAGCTTTGCAAGGAGAGAAAAGAAATCAGGAAAGCCACGATTATGAGAGTCTCTGATGAGAAGACGGCACAAACACACATGATTAGATGATGGGCGAAGGACCAGGTACCATGGGGAGTCCTCGCAAAGGAGTCCGAATCATATTACAGATACAAGTAAAGCTATGCAGATGAAAAGTAAAAAGCATATAATGTATACAAATTCTGATGTTGAAACTAACATTATATAATGTATAACTATAAATTAACCAAAGAAGAAGAAAAAACAAGAAAAAACTATTACCTTTTAATCTTAATTGTACTGAATGAAAACTACTCAAAAATACCAACATGAACATACACAAAATATCAGAAGACCAAAATAATGTTAGTTCACAATCAAAATAGCCAAAACACAAGTTCACTTTTGTTACAATTTGCATTTGTCTTAGAAAAGTGGGTCAGAGTAACCAAAAACTGAAAAGCTGTGTAAAACATTAAGTACCGCCATGCAGAACGGAGGGAAAAAAAACCTCTCTTCAAGTTCGACAGCATAGACATGAAACAATGCCAAAAACTAAAGGGTACTCAACAGGAGAAAATATGTCAGTTATTCTCCTGAAATATATTTTGCTCCCCAGTTACTTAAAACATGTGCGCAGCATTATCTATGTATGTAACAAGCATGAAAGTTGAAACCCGACTAGCTAAGAAAACATCAGTAAATGCAGCTTTGACCTTTGCCATACTGTTCACTGCTGACACCTTCAATCAATGTAGAAATTTGACCTTGAACTGACATGGAGCTCAGTATTCTGGTTTAGTGGTAAGCTTTATCTTGTGACTAACAACCATAGCTGGATATATTACACAGCCTGATAAACATATACCTTCCTGCACAAGACACTGTAAGCTTTTGGCACTGTTCCCTTGACATTAGCAGCCTTGACATTAGCGGGTGCACATTACAAGATGAAAAGAACCCACCAACAATCAACTTAAAAACAGAAAGTTAATTTAAGGCCACTGTGTCCCACTACACACACCACAGGTACTTCTGAGAAACTGGAATATGGCACAGATTTTTATTTTTTTATTTTTGACCTTGCATTACAGGTTCAATGTTTAGACACAAAGCAAGGTGTATGGTACCATGCAATTAAATGTTTCCTGCCCCAAAGTGGGTTGTGTGATGCAGTCACTGGCAAATGTCAATCAGAGAAATTACATACTGTAAAATAATGCTAGATCCAAAGTAGAAAACAAGCAATCCGCCACAAAGCAAAGTAGAATAGGAAAAGGATGACCCATTAGTAGCACCATTTTCGCACAACTGCTGCTAATAGTAATACACCAGTACATCTGCCTGGAAGTGTAATAAACCAGCAGAGAGCAATAATAGCATTGTACGCTGATGCTGTGCTAAAGAACGATTTCACATTAGCCATGTTTCACCGCCAAGTGCTTGCACCATCAACAACCCAGTGAGCCCCTGGTCTCGGTTTGCTTGCCCAGCCCTCCCTACACCATTTCCAGTGTTATTCAGCCAGCGTTATTCAGCCAGTGCAAACTTACAACAGCATTAACATGACCACTGTGTTGGGGTTAGACAGCCCTGGGTGACGGTTCATGCTGAGCCATATGTGAAGTTACAAGTTTGTCTCCAGTGCCAGAAAGCATTAAATACTTCAGTGTGACCTGGCAATGGTGACCGTTTTAAAAATTTCAGTTCAGCTGGTTTTGAAAATTCCCACACGACTACCCCTAACCCCGCTCCAGGTCTGATATCATTCTGTTTCCACAAATGAAGCGCATTAAAATGAAGGCTGCCAAAGCCACCAAGCCAACACAGCCTCCCAAGCAAAGGGGGGAAAACGCAAAGATCGAAGTTAAAAAGGGCAGAAAAAGACCAGATATGGGAAACAAATAAACTTTCACCACACTATAATCCCTCGAGTTTCTCTTTTTTTTTTTACTGTAGCTATTACACAGCCATCCATCTGCTTCTAAAGCATGACTGTACACCATGACATGCAGGATACTTGTGCTATAAAACATGATGCAAACATTTGTTTTGGGGTTTGTTTTTTTCAAACGCAGCCACTTTAACTAGTTTAACTCCTTTAAGGCCCTTTCACTATCACTGACAACCTCAGAATCCCAAACCTTTTCACCCTAAGTTTGGAGACAAGACCCAATTCTTTACAGTTG
This sequence comes from Alviniconcha strummeri, assembly GCA_963584105.1. Taxonomy (NCBI): domain Eukaryota; kingdom Metazoa; phylum Mollusca; class Gastropoda; family Provannidae; genus Alviniconcha; species Alviniconcha strummeri. The sequence goes on from OY757542.1 coordinate 7,614,208, forward strand.
TCTTAGCTGTGATTTATGTAACTGTTTTGAAATGGTGTGTGCAAAAATCCCCCTCCCCCTCCCAAATCTTCATCATATTTGTCCTAAGATGCACAAACTCTGTTCTCTGTGTCCCCACAAACCCCAGTCTTCATCATATTTGTGGGCTCTCTCCTAAGATGCACAAAGTTTGTTCTCTGTATCTCCACAAACCCCAGTCTTCATCATATTTGCGGGCTCTCTCCTAAGATGCACAAAGTTTGTTCCCTGTACATCAAGAAGAGAGAAAGATGTGTTCACTAAAGCTGAATGAATCTCCACATTCACCCTCCTCTTCTGACTCACGTGATGACATGGTTGATGACGATGGGATCAGGAGGCATGAGCAGGGGGTGCAGCTTGGACGGAATCTCACCAAACTTCATCTTTTTCGTCTCAAAAATCTGCCAGCAGCAATGACAAGATTTTTTTGTTTTTGTTTTGAACTATAATAAATGCTAACCAAATAAACAAGAAACACACTCATTCAGTTTGCACTTAAAATGTGAAACATATCAAACTCATCAAACTGTGTTAAGCTACCCTGTGTCCTTGAAATTAGGTTGAGGTCACTAAAACTGATTAGAACATAAAAGGTCATATGGAGGTAGTGATCACGCAGAGTTGGAAACCTGTAGCTTAACTGTGTACAATAAACACCAATCAAAGTTCATGGTCACAGCCATATATGTAACAACCACAACAGGTTTGAAGTTAACTGGAGAATAACCAGCCAGAAAAAAGTAAACAACACCACAACTTTCAGGTCCACCTCTCTGGCTAATGTGTCTCAAAGCATGTGCACTCCAAAGTCCAGCACAGTTGCTACTGATAAGCCAACCCCAAACACTCACCTGCTCCATGTACTTGTCACAGTTGATGTACTCCCTCTCATAGGGGTCTTGCAGCTTGTGTGTCTTGATGTACTGCCAAAGGGCGTTGATGATGACCGGCCGCGTCTGGGTGTGGATCCCCAGCACTCGGGCCAGTCGGGGGTCCAGCTTGAACTGCATGGGCTGCAGCACAGTAAGGGTTAACACATACAGAGTACAATGACATCAACTGCATGGGCTGTAGCACAGCAAGGGTTAACACATACAGAGTACAATGACATCAACTGTATGGGCTGTAGCACAGTAAGGGTTAACACATACAGAGTACAGTGACATCAACTGCGTGGGCTACAGCACAGCAAGGGTTAACACATACAGAGTACAGTGACATCAACTGCATGGGCTGTAGCACAGTAAGGGTTAACACATACAGAGTACAGTGACATCAGCTGCAAGGGCTGCAGCACAGCAAGGGTTAACACATACAGAGTACAATGACATCAACTGCATGGGCTGTAGCACAGCAAGGGTTAACACATACAGAGTACAGTGACATCAACTGCATGGGCTGCAGCACTGTAAGGGTTAACACAGTACAATGACATCAACTGCATGGGCTGCAGCACAGCAAGGGTTAACACATACAGAGTACAGTGACATCAAGTGCATGGGCTGCAGCACTGTAAGGGTTAACACAGTACAATGACATCAACTGCATGGGCTGCAGCACAGCAAGGGTTAACACATACAGAGTACAGTGACATCAAGTGCTTGGGCTGCAGCACAGCAAGGGTTAACACATACAGAGTACTGTGACATCAAGTGCATGGGCTGCAGCACAGCAAGGGTTAACACATACAGAGTACTGTGACATCAAGTGCATGGGCTGCAGCACAGCAAGGGTTAACACATACAGAGTACAGTGACATCAAGTGCATGGGCTGCAGCACAGCAAGGGTTAACACATACAGAGTACTGTGACATCAAGTGCATGGGCTGCAGCACAGCAAGGGTTAACACATACTGAGTACTGTGACATCAATTGCATGGGCTGTAGCACAGCAATGGTTAACACATACAGAGTACTGTGACATCAAGTGCATGGGCTGCAGCACAGCATGGATCAGCACATGTAGACTAAGAGTACAGTCATACAGTGACATCAACTGCATGGGTCAACACAAGCAGAACACAGTGATGTCAAACACAGTGTGTAGTAGCCCACTACATTAACAATGCATGATATTGTAATACAGAAGTTCATATAATGCAGGACATTGCCTTCAGGCTTATCAGAAAAACACTGGATAAAACTGACAGGTGTTCTGCTCATGAAGAGATCATATTGGAAAATGTGTCCATACAAGCTACTTTATTGCACATACACATACACACACACACACACACACACACACACACACACACACACACACACACACACATGTACACACACACACACACACACACAGAGTGCACAACACACACACAAACCTGTCTACACATATGCATACACACACACATTCAAACACACAAACATATAAAGCACAATGCATGCACACACACACACACACATACAGCTGTGTAACTGTTACCTGATAGTCGAGCATCAGCAGCACTGTGCACTTCACATTCTGATCCCCTGGACGCTTCACCTGAAATCCATCCGTCTCCTGAGTGGAGGCTGTCCTGTGCCACTGCACAATACACCAACAAGAAGTAAAACACAGCGCTCAGCACTGACAATGTGCACTGAACATGTCCACCTCCACACAACACTCAGCACTGAACATGTCCACCTCCACACAACACTCAGCACTGAACATGTCCATCTCCATGCAACGCTCAGCATTCACAATGTACACCGAACATGACCCTCTCCACACAACACTCAGCATTCACAATACACACTGAACATGTCCGTCTCCACACAACACTCAGCATTCACAATGCACACAGAACATGACCCTCTCCACACAACGCTCAGCATTCACAATGCAAATTGAACATGTCCATTTCCACACAACGCTCAGCATTCACAATGCAAACTGAACATGTCCATTTCCAAACAACGCTCAGCATTACCAATGCACACCAAACACGTCCATTTCCACACAACACTCAGCATTCACTCATTCCTTCTGTCTGCGCAGAGCCAAGAGGAAATTGGAAGCCTGGATAACAAGGTATACCCCCCCCCCCCACCACGCCCCCTCCCCGAACCCCTCATTAAAAATAACCACAAAAAATACAAAACAATACAATCAACAAGAGTTTACAATTTCACACTCTCTCTCATTCGTACAAAACTAACATCAAACTCTGGATCTAACCACCCTTACCTTTCAAAAACAAAAAACAAAACCAAGCAAAAGACTCCCACCTGTCCACCCAAAAAATAATAAAGAACCAAGAAACAAAACAAAAAAGCATTATGTTAAAATAATTTAAAAGAAATTTAATTTGTTTGCTTGTCTCATTCTGAGTTGACCCTGTGCAGTCCATAGAGACTTCAAATCCCAGAACTAACTTTTGTGCTTATCTGTTGTAAACAGTAAGTGCACTGTCATCCACTCTGTCAATCAAAAAACATGGGAAACACACACCAGGCAATCAGTGGCTGTATATTAATGAGGCTCAGTATGGTAAAAAAAAAAATTAAAAAAACATTTGTTTCCATTTATTTGTCAGATGTGAGGGTGGAGCTTTGGGTGGATTTGTCTGTTATCTTCCTTGACCCCCCCCCCCCCCCCCAAAATAAATAAATAAAAATAAAATAAATAAAAATAAAGATAAATCTGGACAGGTGGAGCCTTGGACTGATTTGTCTATTACCTCCCTTGAATCCCCACCCCACCCCCACCCACCCACCCAAAAAAACCTTTCTGGACAATTTCTTGGTCTACCACTCAATTCCACCACCAGAGTTGCCGGAAGCACTCCATTAACCCCCTATCATTACCAACTGGTTCAAGTCAAAGGGTGGCAGGGCCAACAGATGTCCAATACCTCCACCAGGTGGTTGTCTGGTCCATACAGGTCCTTGTCCAGCTCAATCACCAGGCTCTTGAAGAAGGAGGAGAACTTGCGCTTCACCTTGTTGGCGTCACTCAGTTTCGCCGTCGCTGCCTGTTGAACAGTAGTTTTTCCCTTCATCACACTTCAGGCTTCACAAATTGCGACTCTTCAATGCCGACAGATACAGGAGTGCATAAAATCTTTTAAGATCTCATTGGGCAGCAAACATATGGACCTATTTGACACTGGTTTCGGGCTAAGTTAGGAGATATAGGAGTATGGCTGCATTTGCAAGACATCACCGTAACACACAAAGTCATGCCCACTGAATTAGACCGGTAGAGACAAGCAGATAGTGTAGAGTTTGACAGTCTGAAAAAGGTGATTCCAACCCCCCCCCCCCCCCCCACCCCCTTATAGAATGGATATACTCACATCTTCAAGAAGCCGACCTTCAACTCGGAGTTCCCATGATGGAACCGATTCCTCTCCATCCTGCAAACACCCAACACAATGTGTGCAATGTCAGCAACAATATGTTCACATACATGAATGAAATGATGAATAGCTATCACTGTCCAGTGTTCAAACAGATCATCTGCATGCAACTACAGGGAAGTACACACAGAAAAACAGCATCTGAATCTCCGGCGCACACAATTATGTTGAAATCTCTCCTGAGATAAAGACAAAAACAGAGCAGATTTCATCACCATGCAGGTGCAGAGGCTGGAGGATAGAACAGAGACAGACGGACAGTACAAAGACAGCAAGAGAGACAGGGATAGACAGACAGATAGACAGACAGAGATCACTGTATCCAGCCTATACAACAAAACAAACTCACCTCTCCCTCCTTGGGTGGAAAGAATGTGTTTGAGATGAAGATTCGGAGCTTTCTTTTTTGCTGAAAAAAAAGCAAAGACAAAATGTTGTTTGCTTTTCTCAGTCAGGATTACTTCTGTCAAAATCTCAAATCTGAACCATTTTCAATCAAAAGAGTTTCCTTTTGCAAGCCAAACACTACAGCTCCAGGAGCTGTACAGATGATTTAGCGTAGACTACAGGCCACACTCACCAAAAATCAACAGGAAGTCTTCACACTAAAAGCACCCAGACATGAAAACAACACAGCTCAACCAAAAGCAGATAAGTGTCTTAGTTCTACATCTCATTTTCACTGTTTAATTGTTGTTTAAGTGTCGTTTTGTAGCCTGAACATGGAGATTACTCTGAAAAATCCCATGTTGTGTTCGATTACTCTGAAAATTCCCATGTTGTGTTACTCTAAAATTCCCACGACCATTTTGTCCTAAAAAACAGTGTTCTTTCTCAACTTTTACATGTTTGGATCTAACTAAAACAGTAAAAAAAATAAAAAATTAAGCCTGTTAGACAAGCATTTTAATTTCAAACTGCTCAAGCCACAACTTCAGACACAGTTAAATCTAAAACATGCTGTTTGTGCCCATCCCAAACAGACAGCGACACAGTTTTATCCACGAAACCCATGCCGGCATTCCAATGCAACTGAACCTCCAGAGTAAGAGGGACACTGCAATGCATTCATGACTGTATTCATAACACAGTAGAACTAGAACCCCCACAGCCTGTATTCATAACATAGTAGAACCCTCACAAATCACACTCCTGTAGGCTGAAATTCCACAGAGCTTGACAAAGCGCTTACAATACCCTTACTGCACTCCTTCTCTGTCCTTATTTGTCACTGTTTTTTTTTTTATCATCTCACAACCTGGACAGGTCAACCTCCAGTTCAGTGACAGGGCGACCATCCCCAACCAGGCATGTCCACTGGTGGGGATAGTGGGAAGACCCCCAGATACCAAGGGTTAGCTACCAAATAAGCCAACTCACTGGACAAAAAAATAAGCAGTCACGGACCAAACTGGCAGTGCTCCTACCAGGATGGGGTGGGGTAGCAGGTGTCTCTGCCGCACCTAAAAAATGCCTCAGGTGTGCATTGATGGGATCATCAGCGAACATGGGCCACTATAAGCCCTAGCCACCGGGTGGGATCCCTGAAAACAATCCCATGTGCTCCCAGGGCAGGCTGTAGGGGCTAGGAGCTAAGGGCAAGGTAACCCCGACAGAAAACTACAGGGCTGAAGACGGAGGTACTGAGCCACTGGCGCTCTCCAAAAAATCATGGTACCATGCACAAAAAACACCACGAGTATGCTGACAGGCAGAGTGGCAATCAAGCAGATCATCTCACTTCTGAAAAAATGCTTCTACCAGCACCTTCACAACCTGTTTCTGCCACCTTTACCTTCATGGGGCGCTTGAGGGCCTCCTGGATGTCAAGACGCTTGCGCATGATTGTGGCATCCAGCTTGCGCTCAAAGGCAAGGAGATCCATGTAAGCCTGTGACTCTGGGACCAAGTCTCGGACCTGCCACAATCACAGAATCAGTCAGTCATGTTTTTCAGTAATTCAATCAACCAATAAGAGACTTTTCTTCAGAATTTCAGTTCTAAGCTGATGATGGCTGGGATCATTTTGTCAATGAATATACCCCCCCCCCCCCCCCCAGTGTTTTCTAGACAACAATATTAAAATATATAAAAAGTGCGGGTAAAATGTGAGGAATAAAAATCAGAAGAAAGTTTTATTGACCACTGGACATGTTTTTTGCAAAGACTCACCCTTTGTGTCAAAATCTTGTCAGCAATCTTCTTTTTCTTCTTACTGCAAACAGAAGACATCAACCAATAATTACATTTAACAGGTATAACTATAAGAAAAGAAACTGGAAAGCAATGGTTAAAATATTATAAAACATTCAAATTTTTACTCAGGCAGCTTCAGCTTGTTCAAGTCTCACAAGTTACTTGTTGGTATACATCTGAACCAAGTCACATACTATGTATAACCAAAATACAGCCAACACTAGGCACAGGTCCTGTTCTCTGATCAGTGAACAGGTCTTCCACAATACCACAACAGAATCACATGTGAGTGCAGTGAGTCTTCTCAAGAGCGGAGAATAGCGCTATACAACAGCGATCGACACCACTGCAGACACAATTAGTCAATTAGCGTAAAAAACAAGAATGACCCTATGTCTTGCACATCCAGGTCAATGTATTTCTCGTACTTATCTGTGCATACAAACTCTGCTACCAGTATAAACAACCCAATGCACATGCCAAACGGCCTTTATATAGTCCTAATATAATAAACATAAATGCACTTCTAATGAGCCAAATCCCTTTATGGTCCCATGCAGACTCTCTTACGGTATCAGTACAGCCTCACGCCTCAGTACAGTCACATGCATCAACAGACACTGGCAGCATACTGTCCGTGATAAGTTGGTACACAGCAGCACTGTTTGGACACATAAAAATACTGCACTCACTATAAAAATACCGCGCTCACTAACAGGAATAGACAGTGCTGCTCTTGCAGCTGCTGTGCCTTACCCAGGTAAGGCAACCTGAACTTCCCGCAAGGGACAGTGAAGTAATACTGTTTTGTTGTCTTTTGTTTTGTAATCCAGATCCAAACTCTCAGTGCTGGCCACTGTCACAGCGTGAGACAACTGCTGCATGCTCATCCAGACTGTGCACGCTGACCACCGGCAGGCTGCAGAAGCCAAGGACATGGCAAAGTCTACTCACGCTTTCATCTGCTGCTGAGCGGCGGCACGAGGGTCCGGTGGGGCGGGTCTCTTGCGGTCCATCCCACCCTGCATGCCTGGGGGTGGGGGTGGCATCCCCGGTGACATCCCTGCCCGAGGCATGGCTGTTCAACAGAGAGACCAGACGTGGCAGCTGCATTACGTGAGCAGAGCACAGCGGGCTGTGAGTCACAAGGCCACTTCCATTGACGAGGGATGCAACTGCGTCAGACCACTATGTTACATCATCCATCCATGGTAGTGAAGGTACCTGACCGCCTGAGATCGCCAAACATTCTACATTACATCATCACCCCATGGGAGGTCAAGGCCACTGACCTGACAGTGTCTGAGATCACTAAACATCCTACGTTAAATTACCACTCCAAGGTAGGGCAAAGTCATTCATCAGCAAGCAAAGAGGTACTGCCCCAGGCAACACCGCACAGCAACTCTTCCGCTAGATCCGTTTTCAAACAGCAACACCTGGAATTCAGCACACTGCACCGCAGACCACATCACAGGTAACTCACCATCACCCTGATCACAAGATCAGAGTGCCAGACACTGTGAATACCACGGGCGAACAGTAACAAAAGGTCTGTAGATAGTATACATTCAACAGTTCACACTGGCTACTGTCTATCACTACAGTGCATGGCATGGCACCAAGCCGCCTGCTGGCACTGGGAAGAAAGACACACCCAGCGACAGATGAAGAGAGACAAAAAAGAAGAGACAGAAACAAGCAACAAAGGAACATAAATAAAATCCACCCAAAACCAAACACCCATCATCACAGTGACGCCAGTCCAACTCTGCTACCGTACATGTCAGAATCTTTTTCAGCAGAATTCTTTGGGCTGACATTTTGCTGGAGACACCCAAACAGGATCCTGCTGGGATCAATCACAGCTGCACAACAAGTTGGTACACAGCGGCATAGTATGGTGGAGAAAATTCAATATTACAACAGGCACATATACATGTATGCAATGGATGATTCCACTGTACATTTACAGATGTGTTTCAGTACAGATGTAGACCGCGGTGTGCCTACTGCAGCATATTGATTTCCATTTCAAAGCAAATCCTGCTCAACTATAAGGTGCGGAGGAAAGCAGAAAGATGTCACACCTGAGAGGGGAAGCCCAGAGCTGAAAGATTACAATCATTAGCATCCAGTGATCCACCCACACACTTCAAACTTCATTACATACAGAATATAGATTCCAGATACGACAATGTTGTCCAAGCACCAAGTTCTAAATGAAATTCACGTGAATCCCTGTCACTGCAGTCACAGACCTCTGCCCTGATTCAGTCCAAAACTAAGATTCAGTCCAAAACCCCTCTTGCTACAGTCTTGTCCACCCACCCAGTTCAAATCCAAATGCACATTCATCATGATACCAGTGCAATACTGCTGGTGATTCTTTGTGTGAGCAAAACTACAGATAATGACCTATCAGTATGCACAGTGGAACCTTTCCTTTCATAACAAACTTGCTTCTATTAAGATGCAGTGAAACCTTCCCTCTTAGGACATTAACATCCACATAGGATGGAACCCTCTCTTAACAGTGGAACCTTTCCTTTTATAACAAACTTGTTTCTATTAAGATGCAGTGAAACCTTCCCTCTTAGGACATTAATATCCACATAGGATGGAACCCTCTCGTAACAACAGCAACAACAAACACCCCCACTTTTCTTTTTTTCTCCCTTCTTGTTATTTTTTTTAAATTATTAATTAATTTAATATGCAGTGGAACCATCTTGTAGCGGAACAGTCCCTCTTGTAACAATCTTATTTCTACCATTGCACCAATATGCAGCAGAACCCCCACTCTCACCCTTTATTTTTCTTCTTTTTTTTAACAAACTTTTTTTTTTAAATCAATATGCAGTAAACAATCTTTTTTTATGAATCATATGGAAATTGGAATGGAACCCTCTTAAAATGAACTCATTCAAAGTATCAATCAATCAGTGGAACCCTCTCATAACACTCATTTCTATCAACATGCTATGCAACCTCTCACATTAATTAGCTCGTTTCTGTCAATATCTGAATATGCAGCTGAACTCTCCAACAACAAATTCATCAAAGGGCGAGAATCTGTCAGAGAAAAAGTGATTCAATGTCCCCACTTCATACTCTCCTTGTATCTTTCGTACTTATACTCTCATAGATATTAGGGAATGACAGAGTCTGGTAATTGGAGTGTTAGGTCAAATGATTTGGGACATATTAGGGAATGACTGTTTCTCCAGTGGAAAACGATTTTTGTGCAGAATCCTCTGTGAATAACAGCTGGATCCCCTTCAGCCTGTGAAGAAGGGAGACCAGCAGAAGCTGTGCAAGGTGGAGATGGGAAACAGGAAACATTACTGAGGTGTAAACTGACTCCACCACTTAAAACCGCCCCAGTTTGTGATCCAAAAGACGCTCTCTGAGAGTAATGCGCAGAACCAGCGACAGTATTGCTCTCAGTCACCTGAAAATTACCAGAGAAATTGCAGCAAGTGAGGAGGCCCGTTTTAACGGGCAAGATTATGTCTGCCGTAACAATGGTTCTCCTGGCAACCCTCCTCCTCATTATGGGTTACAGCAATACCAAACTGCTGATGGCCTGCTGGCAAGCTGCTGGCTACAGATCATAATTTATTAATTACAAACAATTATTATCAGGTGAAGGAGCCACGAGAGACAGAGACAACATGTGTGTCAAAACTGGTTCTTACTAGTGTGGTACCTGCTTCTGTTCAAAAATATGCCCACCTTTCGTCAGCCTCACCTGAACAGGAAGTTCTGAGGCATGCGCAGAGAACAAGGTCTCTGTGACAGTCACTGAGTAAATAAGAGAGCAAGGTGGGGGGGACTCCAAAAACAGAGAGGCAAACAATGCAGGCATGTCTGTCCACTCTGATGGATGTATGCATGCCTGTGCACAAACACGTATACATGCATATGTTTACTGAATACATGTGCAGATGTGTCACATCTATCAGCTCTGCTGTAAGTACAAATCAAATGAATACTCCAAAAGGCGGATTAACTGTGTCACTCACAAACTTGTAGGTACCTACAGCACGGTACTTAGGTATCAAAGAGGCAGTTCACAATAAAGAAAACAAAAATGGAGGGAAGAAGGGAAAATTGAGGGGGGGGGGGGGGGGGGAGAAAAGGCTGGGGACAGAAAACAATCACACACATACACACACAAAAATCCCCTGGGTAAAAAAAGAAAAAAAAAAGATAAAGGACACTGTGAAAAACAAGGCTTGTTTACACAACTGGGCTCTAAGGTACAATGGGAAAGGGGGAGGTGGGGGGGGGGGGGTGTGTGTGGGGGGGGGGCAGCATTTGCTGATGAAAGGATGGCTGAAGGCATGCACAGGCTTAAAATCTCAAGCCAGTACTCACTGGAAGTTTCTTTGTTCTTTGTGGTGCCTGAAACCATCACAACAGTTTACATTTAAAAGACAGCACAGCTTCACAACCCAGTCTCAGACAAATCAGCCCTGGTGATTTCCACTGAGATTAATATTAATAACTCTTTCATAATGCTATACCCCATAAACATCTTTACAAACTCAGGGTGCTGTCATGTTTATTTTTCTTCTTCTCCCAAAATATTAAAACAGCTTCACAAAATAGCTACAGAAGAGGAATCTAGTAATACTAATGACCACATTATGATACAATGCCTTAAAAGACTCTTCATGTATATATTTCAGAACAGAAATAAGCCCACAGCCAAACAGCAATAGCTAAAATAATCCTTTGAAACGATCTTCAAATCTCTCTGTCTCACTGGATTGCGGTACACATAACCACACTCCTCTCTACATTAACAGTGAAATATTATGTTAAACTCAACAGAAGAAGCACTGAACTAACTGCACTGAAACTGTCATTCATACTGTCACCAGATTCACTTACACTGCCATTTCATTGTGGCAGTTGATAAGTCTCAAAAATCATGTTACCCAACACTACAACAATTCTGATATTTCGCCAAGTTGCAGCACTTACAAAATGAAATTTATGACAAACGAACAGCATGCCTGACAGATTATGTCTGTTACTTTAAAATCTTTGAACAAGTAGTAATTGTGTGTACAGTTCAACAACATAGGCAGAACATCCATTCCATACATTATGTAGCAACTGCTGGTTCAGTCTTTTGGCATTCCGCCAGTGAAGTTCATAACTCTAATCTACTCATGCAAGCTGGCCAGCCACTGAATCCATGATGCACCAATCACAACAAAGCCTGCTAAACAATAATTGTAAGATGTCTCCACAAACAAATGTTGTGAACACTAAATTCCATGCGTCATCCCCCTGAAGTACCAGTACTCAAAGCTGATTCTCAGGCAACAAACTGTTCATGCAAAAACACAGTGATAAACCTCTTGGAAAGCACATTACAAGTGTCTGTGAACCGTCAAAAAGGTGTGAAACTTAAAACAGAAAAAAACTGAAGTATAATCACTCTGTAAACTAGCCTGTTCAATACATCCACCAAACAACAAAAAGCAGTACGCATGCTTAATTACAACTCTCTACATTCAAAGGCCAAATGGGCGGACACACACAGCTATGCATAAACATGCTTGCCAGTTTAATTAAAGGATCTCCCATTGCCAGATTGGAGACCAGGCCTTTAAACTAAAAGCCATCAAAACTCTTCCAGACACACAGCTAAGTATACACATGCTTGCTAGTTTTTAAGGCTCTCCCATGGCCAGATGGGAGACCAGGCCTTTAACTGAAAGCCATCAAAACTCTTCCCTTTAAACTGAAAGCCATCAAAACTATTCTACGTATACACATGCTTGCCAGTTAAGGCTCTCCTATTGCCAGATGGGAGACCAGGCCTTTAACCTGAAAGTCATCAAAACTCTATTTCCACACACACAGCTAAGCATATATAATATAAACATGCTTGTCAGTTAAGGCTCTCCCTGGCCATGGCCAGGTGGGAGACCAGGCTTCTAACTTCTAAGCTTAAAGCCATCAAAACTCCACATCCTGACTTCCACCATAAAGATATATATATTCTTTAACAATGTATTTATGCATAATTTGAGTAGTTACCACTGCTGCACACACAGCTTCCAGATGATGTGGTATTTTTTTTATAACATGGTTCCCAAGGACTTGGACTAGAGCCAAATAAGGACCTTATAAGGACCAATATTATATGTTGTAATGACCGTCACAACAGTAAGGAACACAAAAATGAGCAGAATTTCACATGCCGCACATCAAGCGTAGTGTGTGTCCAGTTTATCTTTTAGAACCCACTCCTGGTGTGCACTATCCTTTAGCCATTTTCCCTGCATCTTTGCTATTAACTCAGGTACTTGCACAGTTTATATTTTGAAACCAAAATGTCTGACACGGAAGTTATTGCATAATCTCATGACCATAATTTTGGCTGCATGTGATCTAAATGAACATGGAGGAAAGCATCATCTGCTTCAGACATCATCTCAAACTATGTCCAAACAATCGTGAAATTCAGTAAATGTGTGGAACTATCCAGTGTCACTGACTCAGAAAAATGAGAGGCTTTTATAACTACCCAGGTGCGTTTTCAGTATTAGCTAGACTTGTAAGGACCGTGATGCAAATGTAAGGACTTATAAGGCCTTACTTGGCAAATTCAACTTGTGCTTGTAAGCACCTGTAAGGGCCCGACAAACCATAGAGATATAAATATATATAAGAACACCACAAAACTGTCACTACATGCGCTGGTAGTACTCATGTCTGAACTGCAAATACATGCAGACCTCCCAATGTCAGAAAATCAGCTAACGCTTTAACACTTAATCCCTGCACTTACGGGATTGCATCGTGTCCTCAGCAAAATGCTTCCCTCTTGCCTTATTATCAAATGTAACTTGGCACCCAGGTGTCTCAATTCAGACTTCTCAAACATTTAGATGATTCTACAGTGGAGTAATTAACTCAAAATCATCACGTCTGGTTTGCTGGTTACTGGCCTGACTAGTCATCACAGACTACCCCTACAGGGAAATCATGCCATATGTATAAATTTTATAAACTCTTTGGCAGGAAAAGGGTTAAAATAGTGCATCTGGGCCAGGAACTGATACATGGCCGTGTACTTCAAGTTCAGTGGTAGTAGTTAACTAAGCCAGAAACCTCCAAACCCAGTGAAACACTGTGGACATCCACAAGCCACAGACATCAGTCACCCTGCCTTACTGATCACTATGGTGACATCACTATAGAGACACCAAACCCAGTGAAACACTGTGGACATCCACAAGCCACAGCCATCAGTCACCCTGCCTTACTCATCACTATGGTGACATCACTATAGAGACACCAAACCCAGTGAAACACTGTGGACATCCACAAGCCACAGCCATCAGTCACCCTGCCTTACTCATCACTACGGTGACATCACTATAGAGACACCACTTCCTAGGAAGGTTCTAGTTCCATTATGGGCAGTTTTGTGGTGGTTGTTTTCAACCAGTTCCTCTGTATTTCGACCCTCATTCCCCATCACAGCAGCAAAGAGTGCACACAATTTCTCAACATGCAAGACAAGCATTGCTGAATCAGAACTGAATTCATTCATAATCAGATTATCACCAATCAAATTCATTTCTCCAGCTTTTATGGGATATTGTGAATAGTCTGTGAGCAATAATAAAGTAGTAAATTATTTCCCAAAGTGAATCCACTACCAGCTCATGCATTTGACTACCAAAACTGTTACTTTTATTTTTACACATTTTCACCACACATTTTTAGCTGTCCACGGCTAAAATTGTGAACAGGTTACGCAAATGATTAGTTGATTGACATTTAAAATGGAAATGTATCTCTTGTCTTATATATTTTTGTAACCTCTCTGGTGACCATGAAAATGTCCTGGATGGTCACCCTCAATATGATGCTGTAAAGCATGGCATTATCATGCAGTTTCACAGATCTTCTTAAAAAGGTAACTGGAAAAATGCCTATATATCAAAGTTTTTGTCACAACAGGAAACATCAACTGTCTCTATGAAAATGCTAAAAGATACTTAACAAATGAAATCAGTGTTTATATCATGCCATACATTTAATAATCAAACTCGTGTAAAAATTCAATTTATGGATTAAAGAAATCATCAAGATCTATCATCAGTCACCAAACTTCTGAAAATGTCTCAGCCTTTGGACATAATTATCATCAAGCCAAGTTTGAAAGATCTCACTTAGTTACATGGTCTACATTTGAAAAGAAAAGAAAAGAAGAAGGATAAAGTTTTCGCTGCAAATGGGCCCACATATGGACAAATGAATACACAACTCCTGCACTGTCACCACTGATGTAAATTAAAAATAGCAGTACTGCCCCTGAACATCCATTCCACTTTGGCAGACCCCAAAAGAACAATCAGTACACATAAATGTCACAGTACACTCTTTTTCTTTTCTTTTCCCCTTCTTCTTTTTCTTCATTTTTTTAAATTTATTTTGTCCTTCCAAAAAGAGCAATCAGTACACATAAATGTCACAGTACACTCAGTGCCCTCCCGCCCCCGCAAATAAATAAATAAAAATTATCAATAAATTTTAAAAAGGCAGACCTTCCACCACCTTCATACACTATCAGCAGCAGCAGCAACACACACACACACACACACGCTATGAAGACTCCGCTCAGAGCAATAACCACACTTGAACTCAAAAGCAGGGCGGCATGAACAACAACCAGGGAAAACAAAAGACTAGCCCAGCCCCAGCTCCAGCTCGTCAATGGTGTCAACATAGCTCTCACTCTTCATGGCGCTCGGCAGCTGGTGGTGATCCCCTGCCCCTGCCGCCGCCGCCGTCAAGCTGGCCTTGTCCTTCTGGCACCGCCGGCCACCACCACCTCCACCAACGTCCTCTGCGGTACCAACAACACAGCAGTGCTCACACAGTTGCGCGTCACAGTCAGTCTCGGAGGGAGGCTGACAGCTAGACACCACACCATGGCCTGGCGCCTCTCAGACACAAAGTAGGCCAGTGAGGGGCGGGGGAAGGGGAGGGGGTTGGGGGGGGGGGGGAAGAGAGGGAGGAAGAGGAGGAAGAGCTGGCAGGTCCCGGCAGGAGCGGGCCCGATTTGATCCCGGGTCAGAATCAATATGTCTGCACACTGGCCGATCTAATCAATCACTATTACCATGCTGCCCATAGCAAGGCCCGTGGGGAATGTGCTGGCACGTTAGTAGCCTAGCGCCGGTGCTACTGTAGTGTCTGGGCCTATATATGTCTATCAGCTGTGAAGCTCGACCCTCAGACAACCAGAGGTCGGTGGCACTCATCAATTCCTTACTTTTCTAGCAGACCATGGCCACCGCCTAAATAGCCGATAATGGATTAAAAAAACAATTATTATTTTTTTAAGTAAATAAGAGAGAGAGAATGACCATTAATTCCAACAAGTAACGTCTGCTTCATAACTGTTACAATATATTTTGCATTATCATTAAGTGATGGTGATAATAGCAACAGCAGTGAGCAAGAAGAAAAAAGAAAAGAAAAAAAAGGAAAAAACAAACAAACATGAAGAAGATGAAAAATAAGAAAAAAAGAAGAAGGGGGAAAAAGAAGAAAAAGGAAGAAGAAGCAAACTGGAGGATGCCACGCTAACCTGACCATATCCATTACAGGTAATTAAGCAGCTAAAGAGGGCTGTGTCAGCCTCAGCAGCAGGTGGACTAGCAAGTGGGGCAGTGAGAACCATCTCATGTTTGCTAAAAGGGAAAAGAGAACCCCAAGCCTCAGAGAGGAACAGAGGATGATTAGCAAATCCACTGAAGCAGAAGCGGGGAGTGGGTTTGAACAACCCTATGGCAACGGGAATGGCTGCAGTTTTTGCAGGCAGCTTTAAGCGCATGAACAAAGGGAATCCACTGATGCTGTGTTTCAGACCTCACCGCATCAGTATGTGCATCCGCAGGCCACAGCACATTCAGGCGTAGTTTCAAAGCTATGATCCACTTTCAACCACAGCCGTATGACTACATGTCAGTTGCTATGGGAAACCAGCAAACCATGTCACCAGTGAGTGTCTGATCACACAATGTATGTTTCAAACTTGCTCCATTCTCAACAGATTCTGCTCTGACACAAGCTATCAACAGCTAACGAGAGGTATCTTATAATTAACAGTAATTCTTGTTAAGCCGAGCCTACTACCAGTATGCAATGTGCCAAGACTATACTTTGAACACAATACACAAAAATACTGCATATTTTTCTTTGTGTCATCAGTGTCATTATCTCATGAATGGTCATTCTTTTGTCCATGTTCTGACAGGGTAACAGTAATGCTACCAACACTGCAGTTTCTTTGTCACCGGTGTCTGCCTATGCCATTCAACAATGACAGTTACCCACAGTCGCCCTTCCATCAATCAGTGCATGAACGTGTGACATACAGCATGCCAGATTACTACATGATACATCAGTCCATGACATCTGTTTGGTGACACACTATACAGATCATGTAGTTACAATAGATATGACCACCTGTTGATCGAAAGTGGATCATAGCCTTTAAAAGCCAAACTGACTAGCACGTTACTTATTACTGTAATCAACAATCAAGAGTATCTTTTTGCATTTCACATATACACGTATTCATTCATATTATAAGGAAGTAATTTTCTGTCAAAAAGGCCTGCTTGTGTCTTTATATCTGTTGAAAAAGATCTGTAACCAATTTGAGTGTGTCTATCTTTGTGAGAAATGGGCACTCTACATCAAGAAAGCTAAAGTTCTAGTACTAAGTAACTAGCTCAAACAAAACTGAAGCAATGAAGAAAATAACAGCAGACATTCAAAGGTGGAATTTTCCACAGTCAACCATTTTCACTTCTAGTTCTAGAGTTGGTGAATGTTAAGTGAGTGCTCTGGACACTTTAGAGTTTAAAGCCAACAAATGACACATCCGCTTTATCTGGTGGTCACACACAGCATTAAGGTAGTCAATGGCTATAAGGCAAGGCGAGTGTGTGATAAGGCTGTCAATGTCCCAGGTAAAACTACAGCTGATAACAGTTGTAGTTGGACACCTGCAAACAATGTGTGCCATGGAAGATAAATCGTACACCTATCACCCCTTTCTCCCCTTGTTTCCATACTTTAAAACACACACACACATACACACACACACACACATACACACACAGAGGTTTAGATAAGTCTCAACCTTCTATCCGGGTCATGGCTCATACAGTCAGTGTATTTTTTGTGTTAACACAAACAGACACCTCTCTCTCTCTCCATAGACACGGAAGGGTGGAAATTAGAACTTACACAATCAAATTCATATAGTACAGCTATACATGTACTAAACTAAGGAAAATAATTTTACTGTTCCCACCCAGCCACTTTGAGTGCTTTATAACTGTCTTGTGACTGGAGAAAAATGCAATCACATCTTGCTGTGGTTCAGCACTAACGAAACATGAAGACGAAAAATGTTTCCCTTCTAATGTTTTTTTTTTTCCAGACTAGTACTGTAGTAGTAGAACATTAATGGTACACTTGAACTTCAAGCCCTGACTTGACAGCCACAAAATAAAGGCCTCATTGTCAACGCACCTGTTACAAGTGTCAGCTACCTGCTGTGGAATACAGGCACGCCTTCCACAAACAAATAACATCATGGTATAGTTTGGTCAATGCGGGGCAGCAGAAAAACAACCCTACCTTACTGAAGCGTGTATAATTTATAGTCTTTGGCCTTATCATGCAGTCGGTCCCAGACGGGAGTTCCTTCCAAGCAACAGCGCCAAAACAAAGCCGGACAAAAGCCTCACGCCCCTGTGTTTTATAGTCAGGACGAGAGAACGATCTAATTATGGCCTTCCATGAAACTGCCACTGACAATACTGACTACCACTGTCCCAGCTCCAGAAGTAATACTCTGACCTTGACGCACATACACACCCAGAGTGAGAGAGTGAGGGAGGGAGGGAGAGAGAGAGGGAAAGAGAGGGAGGGCGGCAGAGAGATCCATACCGATCAACTAGTGTGACGCCGATCCTCGCTCGACACACGGTCAATTACTGCCGAGTAAAAAAAAAAAAAAAAGAAGGCCCCTTTACACTCCCTGTGTCAACTGTCCCCTGCGCGCTTTGTCTCCGCCGCTGTCGTCCCAGCCTCTTGCTAAACTGCTGCAGCGCGTCTTGCGCGGAGGGGACCCCCTGTCCCTTGTTTGCCAAGGCTGGAACACTGAATAGCTTCCAATCGGCGCCACAGGAATTTCATTTGTACGGCAAACAGTGGCTAGAGTAAACAGTGGAGGCCACCCTCAAAGGTCAGCTTGTCTTTGGCAGAATGAGTCAAAAGCTGCTTTGGCGCAAGCTCGCCAATCACCGGTCACAGGCACTTGACGCTGGCGATTATTTTAATCTGGATACTGTGATGTTATTCCACCACTCTTTAGTCTTGGGGGTATGCTGCACTGATGTAGCTGGTGTCAGCTGTGACCACCGTAGACGTAGTGCCCGATTTCAGGTGCCTTTGGTTTGAAGTGCGGGGCTCGGACTCGAGGCCAGATTACAACTTTGGAAAGATAATCCCTTTTGTACCGGTCATCTGACATGTGCTCAAGGTTGGTTGAAGTTGTGTGTACATACATGCATGACTGTGTTTTCACGGGAGTATAATTGTGTGTGTGTGTGTGTGTGTGTGTGTGTGTGTGTGTGTGTGTGTGTGTGTGTGTGTGTGTGTGTGTGTGTGTGTGTGTGTGTGTGTGTGTGTGCGTGCGTGTGCGTGTGCATGTGATACAAAGTCTGTTCATTACTTCAACATCAGTTCAGGCATGCCTGTAAACCTGCCCCTAATGGTTTGCCTTCAAGCAGTACATGCAATGCATCATTTCGTTTTCATACTCCAGGCAAGTGAGAAGCGGTCTAAAACACCAGTCTACAGCTGCACATGTATGCAAACCATGCATCAAACATGTCTGCATGCCCAATTTCCACCAGCCAACCTCAACGTGATCAATTCTGTTTGACAGTAAGGACCAGGCTATGGGTGTTAAATCATGCATGAGATATATGTGTATATAAGCATGACTTTAACTGTGTAATTAATGATAGTTCAAAATCAGGGACCCAAGCTCATATTACCCACAGACATATTTACTATTACTATTAACTATACTATTGTATTAGAGTGCTACTGTTAGACATACATGACTTAACACTGTTACAATTACAGTTAAGGATCATGGGTCTCAACTTGAACATTACCCACTCACAACCTAGACATGACTAGGTCCAAAATCACAGGTTTAAACTTACACGTTACCCACAGACCCATCACTGTCAGACATGACTGAGGTGGCCATGGCAATTGGCATGGAAATAATAATAACTTGCAACAGTATGAAACAGTTCAAATCTACTTGAAGTACTTTTCATGCACACCATTACACCAGATTTTCAGGCTTTTATTCACGCACGCACACACACACACACAGAAAAAATGACTACCAGTACCACAGAACAAGAAAGACAGACAAAAGCAAAAACAGACAGGCAGGAATCTGGACAGTCATCTTTAAAGTAGGAGTAAGAAAAACCACCCACACACATCTGCTGGCCAGTCCTGATCAACTCCTGACAGTGACTTTTTATTTAAAAAATATATAAAAGATTACCATCATGCATTATCTTTATTAACATCCTAGACATGAGACTGAGTGGAGAAATACCCTTTTCACTCCCACAAATTTTCCACAGATGATTAAGTCTCAGAAGTCACATCACACAAGCTTTTCAAAACTTATTTAACTTTAAAGTTTAAGTCCATTTTATTTTTACTTTAACAAAAAATCACAAGAGAAACAAGATCATATCATATAAATGGTATTGTTAATTGTTGTTCAGATCAGTTGTTAATCACATTTTCATGACAGCCTCTTTTAACTGCAAGCATGCAACAATCAGACAATGTTTTGTTCTATTTCAATATTTGTCACAATAATAATCATTAGTAATACTTTACACAAACTGTCTCCCTCAAATTACAAGTTATGGTTATAGTGACACATACCATCATGCACAGTATCTTATTCACAATTTAACACTGCTTAAACTTGGTTAGAGGAGAAGAACTCAAGAAGAGGATTTACCAAAAACTACAGCTTGGACATTGCTGTGACCCTGAAGTAAGGTCGAAGTCAATACAAACCTGTATGAACAGGTACACTTTACTAAGCACTCACCATCATATTATATATATTATAGTGTGGTGTTTCATATGTATTCTATCATGTGAAAACCCCAACACAAAGGCTATTCACTGTATTTCTTCTTGTGGCTGGCTGGCCAGACAATTACAAAAATCACCAATTTACAGGCCCATTGTGTGTGTGTGTGTGTACGCTCACACACACTTTATTCATGAATGTGTGTCAACGGTAAAAGGACTGTCCATGAATGCTTGTCATTTACATCTGGTAGCACAAGCTCTAATTTGGTGTTGTATATTATGTGTGTTATATTATGCTCGTTCCGTGCTTTGAGCCACTGGGTAGGCGCTTTACAAATTTCCATTGTTATTATTATTTACCATTTCAGTGCAGCACTGTACACAACTGACATTCACTCTGTGACACTGACAGTCTGATTATAAATTCTACATAAAATGAACACAAGCTTGAATTACATTCTATACATTCTATTACATGAGGAGCTGGGGAGGCATGTGCATGTGTTTCCATGCAAGCTAGTGTGCTTTGCACACTGAATGTGTGTGTGGCAGCAAGTTTCTGCATTTGACACATTAATGATTTCATATAATTTATATATATATATGCAAATCCTGGGCAACATCATTTTTATTTTTATAACATTTACCTTAATGATGTATGAGGCATCTTGAACAACTGTCAAAACAACAGACCATCCTGAAGAGCCAGGGAAAGGATGTTCCAAAAGATGGACATCACACTTAAAAGAGTAAATAATGCTTCTTATTAATCTTAAAAGGCAAGTCAGACTATGTACCACCAGTATGCCAACAAGCAGCTGTATTGGACCAATTGAACTATACACTTTACATATATAACTTTCTTTTAAGGCAAATAGGGTAGCATGTGCATTACATTGCATAAAGATTAGCGTAACTCTCTTGCAACCGCCTCATGTTGCTGTTAATAAATAAACTTGGAAGTACGCACTTCATCCTACAAGTTCAGGACTCACTTTGACTTTAAAGCAGCACTTAACAGCAGCAATGCAGCAGTAGTAGTAGTAGCAGTACACACAAACACATGACACAAGTCTGCAATGCACATGTATACAGGTCTGTCAAACATCCAAATGCCGGCAGTACGCTGCACCACTGCTGACATGGTACAAATCAGAAACTTGCTGGGAAGAGGGAAGAGGAAGGAGAAACCAACAAGGGAGTAGTGCTTAGAACCAAGTACCCTTCATTTGATTACCCCAGTCTAATTCAACACCATCCAGGTTTTCTTTTCTGGCAGAGATTTCAAACACACAATGGGTGTCAACAGTTACCAGCGTAATGTGTAGATGGGGTGGGAGCAGGTGAAATGAAAGGGGTGAGGGAGGTATCGCTGCGTGAGCTGTCAGTCTGTCAAGGCTGGAAACAGGCAAACTGTTTATCTTTAATTCAAAGCTCACTTCATAGTTCACATGCACACTGTACGTGACACTGTTTGACAGCAGGCAAGGGTTGCTGATTGAATCCTTCAGCCTGTGTGATTATTGTTAATACATTTGGTCATTTCATCTTTGATCACCACAACACAACTGAGGTGGCAGTATTCATGAGGCTATTTTATTTTTAGTTAGAAATACAGCTACAGCATTCACTATGCTGCCTAGCAGTCCTAAATCAAATACTATCTGCAATGCCACAGCAGTCACCAAGGTTGTCTAGTCCCTGTCATACTCACAGCATTCACCGGACTGTCTAGCCCAGTGCCAATGTACAGCATTCACCTAGCTGTGATTCACAGTGTGAAGTCTGGCACTACAGCATTTACAGGGCCAGCTGTCCGGTCCAGTGTCACAATTTAACAATTTTCACCAGGTTGTCTATTCCATTGCCACATCATGCACCAACATTGCACAGTTCAACACTACAACATTCATCAGGCTGTGACTGTCTGGTCTAGTGCCACAGCACTCACCACACAGTCTAGTCTAGTGCCACAGCATTATGATTCACTAATGTTATCTAGCCCAGCACCACAACATTCACCAGACTGTCTAGTCCAGTGCCACAGCATTCACCAACTGGTATATTATGTGAACATAGTGCCACAGCATTCATAAGGCTTTACTATCCACAACATTTACTAGATTGTATAGTCCAGTCCAACAGCATTCACCAGATTGCTAAGTCTAGCACTAAAACATTCACCACGCACCCTTGTCCAACAGCTGGGCATTCACCAGACTAGCCAATGCTGCATCATTCACCACACCGTCTTGTCCAACATTACAGCATTCACTGGACTGTCCGGTCTAACACTACAGTATTCACTGGACTGTTGAAGACAGTCCAATGCAAGGTCTTCAATGGACTCACCTGTCTAGCCCAACACTACAGCATGCACAGGAGCACTAATAGTCCATGCCACACCATTAACTGGGAGACTTGCTGTCTAGTCCAGTGAACATAATTCACCAAGGCTGTCTAGTCAGTGCTACATCATTCACTGGACTGTTTAGAGGGTCCAGCGCAAAGCATTGACTGGACTGGAGTGGACCATCGTGTCCAACACTACAGCATGCGCAAGACCACCTAATCCATGCTGGACCATTAACCAAGTCTTGCTGTCTTGTCCAGTGGCAGTGCAACAGAGTTCACCAGGCTGTCAACTCAATGCTACGTCGTTCATTGGACTGTTTAGAGGGTCCAGTGCAAAGCATTGACTGGACTGGGGTGGACCATCGTGTCCAACACTACAGCATGCGCAAGACCACCTAATCCATGCTGGACCATTAATCAAGTCTTGCTGTCTTGTCCAGTGGCAGTGCAACAGAATTCACCAGGCTGTCAACTCAGTGCTACGTCGTTCATTGGACTGTTCAGAGAGTCCAGCGCAAAGTATCTGCAGGAGTGGCCCGTCAAGTCCCACAAGCACCCACGAGACCACCTAGTCCATCTGCACTATTAACCAGACTCACTGTAGTCCAGTGTGACAGAACTCACCAGACTGTCTAGTCCAGTGCAACAGAACTCACCAGACTGTCTAGTCCAGTGTGACAAAACTAACCAGACTGTCTAGTCCAGTGTGACAGAACTCACCAGAGCATCTAGTCCAGCACAACAGAACTCACTGAGTCCAATGCTATTGTATTCATTAGTCCAGCTCAATGGGAGACTGTTGCTACTTTACTGGACTAGACTGTTTTATGCAGTGCCATAAGCCTATACAGCACAGCACTCACCAGGCTGTCTAGTTCAGTGCTGCAATGCAGACTTCAGGCCATCAAAGTTCAGTCCTGCAGTGTTCACCAATCATCCAATCCCTAACTAAACTAAAGTATTCAAGATGCTGTAAGTGCTCATTCAATGCTACAGCATTCAAATGGCCACCTATGAGTCCAACAATATTTCACCATACATGTATACATGTACTGACACAGTAATCCAAATCAGCACAAGTCTACAACATGTTCATACATCAGCGCACCAAGACTACAAAACTAGAAATGTTTGCTTTGTTTTTGATGATCAAACAATGTCCAGCTTTGCTGCAGTTACATTTCTGTTGGAAAACTTTTTACAGTTCTTTACAATGGTTTTCAAAAACTGCTTGGTGAAAAGAAGGGGTGCCACTAATACTGACTGTGGAATAACCAACTACCGCAGAGATATGAGGTAGAGCATGCTGGTAGTTGCGGCTTTGTGTGCGTGTAACGTATTGTGTGTGGTGTGTATCACTATAGAGTGTGGGTACATGTGTGTACGGGTGCATGCAGCAGGCCCTTGAAAATTCATCAAGTTCTGTGGAGTTTGGCATACTCCCAAAAATGGGACACAACCCTCCCCTAGCAAAAGCTGATTAAGTGAGTGCAAATTATCCCCCTTGAACTGTGCACCTGCTAGCTCCAGAGATCAAATCATTGGATTTCCTCTCTTACACTACAGGAAAAAAAGGACCCAATAGAAAACTTTGGAAGCTGTCTGCTGCCACAGTGTACAGACATCAGCACAGAAGTTTTTTCTTTTTGTTTAAAGCTGATTTTTTCATACAATGTGCACTGCACAGTGGCAAGATTCTGCACTCTCAATCCTGAGCAGAATTACATGTGGATCCAGACAGACCACATACAGGTCCCTTCAACATCTGGCTAAGCATCAACTTTGTTCAGAAGTGAAAACTTTACTGGCCTGATTGGATGCACAGAATGGTGTGAAGAATGACATAAAAATGTGGTTTCCGATTTTTTTAAATCAATCTTTGATCACCACAACAACGGATAAAACTCAGAGCTAGCAGGACCACTGAGTTCCACTTACCACAGAAACAACACCTCTGCAGCAGCCATTTCCCTGGACACTACATCCACAGCTTTTGAAGTTTAAATTAAAAGCAACAAGGCTTGGGCCTGTTCAACAGAGGCGTGGTTTCTGGTTCTACTGGCATTACCATCAAAAACAAAGCAGACACCTGAAGAGCTGGTGAGCTGGGGGTGACTACGACTACATGTCTACAGCAGGCAGCAGGTCCATTCCAAGCCAGCGACTGGTCAGTCATTACTTACTTGACCCCTTACAGCTAGAAACACTACCACCAGTGGAGGTAGAAGCATTGGCAGTAGGAGGGGGAGTGGAGGTGGAGCGAGAGGCTGTGTTGGCAAGTAGACAGATAGTCAGATACATGAATTGTGCATAGTAAGTCAAGGTCAGCTAATTTTTAAAGTGACAGAGAGAAAAACAAACCAAAAACATCAATACACCAGAACACAGAGTAACATTATTGACACACACACAGAAAAAAAAAAAAAAAAAAGCAGCAATGAACAAGTAAAAGTACACCAACATTCATAAATCAAAGGATCATATTACATAACTGTTCTATAAGTAATCAAAATCAAAGGATTCTGTTATAACAGTAAGCAGTACAATAGAAATTAATTTGAAGAGGCAAGGAAATAGCTCAGAATAGAAACAGACTGAGTTTGAGAACAATAAAAGTTTAAATCAATAAAGGTTTCAAGCTCAGCACAAAGAGTATTATTACTAAGCCTAGGTGCAAGACTAGAGTAGCTACAACTACAACAGTACAAGACACTTTTCATGAAACATAAGTTTTCAACAATAGCAGTATAAGTTAACTCAATAGTATAAAACTATAATATTATTATGTTTACATCTTCATCACTATCATAGTGGAATTTGCTTTAGTTTAACTGATACAGTTAAACTAAAGCAAATTCTACTAACACCCAAATTCAGATTCCTGTTCAAAACATGGGGCACTGACATGAATCAAACAGGAGTGATTTGTGAATTATTCTGAATAACTAATTTTCCCAAATGAATAATTTAAGTATTCCATCATTTACAATTACAATTCAGTCATTTCTTTATATTTCAAAAAGCAAACTTCACTGCCATAAAACCGCTGACTGTGGAAAGTTAATTAAACATTACTGTGCTGCAAATACAATGAAGGTTACAACAGTTCAAGTTCAACAGTGTTCTTCTGTCTGTGCCACAGAGTTTCAATATTGCATCCTAAAAGTATGCCACACTGCCTTAAAATTTAATTTAACCTGAGATTAAAAGGTACTTAGCCCTTTCCAAACACCTTTTTACCAGCATGTAGATCAGCTAAAAATAAGACCATAAAATCAAGGCTTTTGCTTTACAATGTGTTCAGCTAAACTTAACCCCTTCACTGTCACAGCCTGTAAAATTTTCAGGCTGAATGGTGCACAGACATGCCTGCAAACAGTATATCTTCCGGTCCTATAACCTTTTTTTTTTAATGCTATGCATTTTGATGAAAATCCTTTCACATGCCAGTATGAAAAAGAAGACAAAAAGACTGAAGGGTTTCAAATTTCGCACTTTCATGGGTTGTTTTGAAGTGACATCATGGCAGTAAAGGGGTTAAAAATCAGGTTTCCTGACTCCCAATTAGCGACTGGATGCATACAGGTACAAACCAATGTCAAGTGTCCTACTGCTGCCTCCCCTCTTGCACACTATGTACAGCTTCTTGCATACTCAAGTGACACAAAGAAAAAAGTACTAAAGATGATATGGGTGGCACCAGGCCACCTTACAGTCAGACACCAGACAGTGTTGTGCATGATGTAATACATGCAATCCCACAATTCTTGGTAACTGGATAATGCCAAATGTTGGCAGTCTTAATAATAATAGATAAGTCTTCAGAGAAGTTGTTAAACATATTCATCATATGATACTGATACTTGATACTATATGATAGCATGTTTGCAATGATGCACACTCGATCAGTCAATGCAGGTTTCCCCTCAACCTTTTTCAAGACTAAGACTTAGTAAGACTACGAAGACTAACAGCATGACTACACTGAAAGAAAATTCCAGGTATAAAAACTGAAACAAAATCAATGAGCAAATAACATGAAACATATGATACAGAAACATTATGTGAAACTTTGTGCACAAAAGATCAAGAGAAATGAGAAAACACACACAAACAATAAAAGAAAGACACAAAGCCAAGACAGCCCACTCACCACCATAGCCATGATGTGGTGGCATTGTCGGCATGCCCATCCTGGGAGGACCACCCATCTGAGCACCAGGAGGGTAAGCAGGTCTAGGACCAGGCTGTAAATGAAACTGGAATTTCAGATAACACACAGTACTGGGTACTGCTTTATCACCAAGTCAGAAGCTCATTTCAGACAACTTGTGTCTTGATACACGTATCACATTGTGACAAGGGTTCTTATTAACTATTATTTACTTCTTCTTCTCTCTCTTTTTCTAGAGCTCTGTTTGCCAGTGGCATAATTTACTGCTATCATAATACTTTAATAGCTAACACGCAGACTCTCTCTCTCTCTCTCTCTGATTATTTAAAAAAAAAAAAAATTAAATGGCACCTTGTCCTTGAAAATTCTTAAATTGCTCAGTTAGAATCTGTACATTTATGCATACCCATAGATCACCAAGCTTTCCTGGCATAGTATTAAAGCAAAGAATTCAGACAAAACACCACCAGCCATGCAATGACGACAACAACAACAACAAAAATTAAACCGTGTAGACCTTACTAATTTTAAACAAAGTGGGAATCTGAGTGATTCTGGCATTTAACTTGATTAACTCATTCAAGATGCCTCAAAATGATGCTCTCGGCTCCTGTCAACGCACTGTTTTTGCCTGTTTAAAATAAATTGTAGTAAATAAACTACTAGGAATAATAAGATAAATACATACATTTTTAGAAAGCTTAGGATTGTACTTGTCAGATAAATGATCCATAGAGTCATATGAGATACCTTTAAGAAGGAACTATCCAAACACAGTGAGAATTTTTTTTTTTTTATTCTACTGGTTGCATGGATCCCAGTGATGAAAATGAAGATGTTATTATCGCTGTCACTTGAGTCCGCCTCGAGATCTACTGGCACAAACTCCTCGCCAGAATCAACAATGTTCTCTTCAGAACCACTGTCCAAAAAATCTTCTGTATGTATCCGAGCCCTCATTCTGTACTAATTCCACAGCTTCCCTTGTTGAGTAATGCATGTTCACTCTGCGCGCTGCCATTTTGAACTGTACATTTTTTGTCAGTTTGACACATGTGTTACAAAGGCCAAAACAGACAAAGGAACACTCGACTGGACTAAGGGGGATTACTGAAAGTGTCTGAAACTGATGCAGTTAGTGTCATATAATTGCCACCAATCAATGTGAAACTCACTCAGACCGTTAAAAATGTTTCATTCTTACCGTTTCCGAAGTGTACTGCTAAGTTCCACATCTTAAGATGCTGAAAGCCTTGAAAGAGTTAAGCTGCTCAAAATGGGAATTCTTATATATACTAATTACTATGTGAATGTTTCGCTTTGATGATAGCAGTGGTATGTGTATGCAGGTTGTATGTGTGTGTGTGTGTGTGTGTATACATGTGTGTTTACAGTATGTGTGTATATATTTAGGGAGGGGGTGGGGCAATAGGGTTATGTATCCTCGATGCTGCTTTGCCTTTTAATAGTTTGAAATTTTCATTTTTATAAAAAGATAATACTTAATAAGCATTTAGTACTTAAACTGCCCTGTGACTGTGAGTGCGACGAATGATTAAAGTATACCAACTTTATCTGACCATTGACACAGTTCCAGAAATAACCAAATCACCTCTTTAAAGTTTAATTCTGAAACTGAGTCAGTGACTTTACGCAAAGTGGGGAATACTGCTCAATGAGTCAAAATTCAACATTATTTCCACAGCAGCTGTTATCGCAAGAAAAATATTTTTACTTTCTGCATCACTTTGTTTTTCAAACACCTGTCAGTGTCACAGTGTAACTGTAAGCTGTAACTAGTCTAGTAAGAGTAACTCAAGTTACAGCAGATTTTTGTCAGTTTTTATCCAGTTGCCTTCTTCCATGGTCATGGATACTGTTAAGCCTATGCTAGCTGGTACAGTGGTAGGCATTGTATGTATCCAGTTCACAGCATGGTTTACATTTATATAAATAATAAAATAGTATTGCAATGACCAAATTAATAATGACCCCATAAATAAAAGGCAGTAAACTGAGTAATTTTCAGGTAGCAATCAACATAATTATACAAGCATTTTGCTTCACATATATGCTATAGCTGTGTATTACTATTAGACTATTAAAAACTATTATTTATTTATTACTGTAACTATTAATAATTAAAGAACATTTTAAGCATGAGCAAAAATACTTCTGTTCTGACTCACATACTATGAATCGCTGAATAAGTGAATGTGACATTGTCAGTATCCAGTAATATAATCCTCATGATCCTGCATTTTTTCACATATTCCACTTTCCAATATTTCTGTTATAAGTTATAGACGGACAGTATTGGGCGATTCAGCAAAGCTGGTTTGCTAGAGTGAACACGCTTTGTAATCTTTCAGCAAAGAAGTCGCGAGAGGTTGCAGCGCACTTACGGGCTGATTTCTGAATAGGCGTTGCTTCACGCTGTGTATAACAGTGGAAGTTGAAACTAGAACTGCGAAGCAGTACAAATGTCAATACTGTTGCAGTTGCAAAAAATACCGTGGAAAGGGGATGGAGGATAAAAATAAAATGTCTCTGCGTCATTTTTTCGCTGACCAGAAGACTGCGAGTTCATAGAAAAAATGCGTTTTGGGGCATCCTAAACCACGAGCAACAAGTTATTGCTTATTTCCAGACACATTATGACTACGGGCCTCAAAATGACTTTAAGTTACGTTGGCAGTATAAAATTTGCCTTCCATTGTGAAGAAAGTACGCACCGGAAGTAAAAGCAGCCAAGGGACTTAAGCAATGCCGGGCAAAAGTCAAGGGAGTTAACAACCCCGCCTGAATCGCCCAATACTTATAACTTCAGTAAGTTCTGAAGTTATCATGTTAAATGGCCTGTGTCAGAAGTTGTATTTTTGTATGTATTTTCTGTTTGTGCTTTACAAATCATTGTATACAAATACAGTTCTCTTTCTTCTGTTATTGTGTTAAGTGACCAACTTTACCTTTGTGAAGACTATCATCACTATGTCACTGTAGGGAGAGCACGGAATGAGTATTGATGTCGTTAAAAAGCACTGTTGAAACATCACACATGGGAAAGTTAAAATAACTGCTTTCCACTTCTTGAGTTGGGGGGGGGGGGGGGGGGCATTTGTTCTATCTTCAACCACGCTGTTATTGTTGATAAATAATGAATCATGGCATGAGATTTAACTGTTTAATGTGCATCACCAGACATGCAGTAGGTATGACTACAGTAATAATAACAAAATAACGCATCAAAAAGTTACACCACCTTCTTGCATTCACTTTGTTATATTGATTTTAACTTTAAAAATACACAGCCGATGAAGCCGAAACAAAACAGATGGAGCACATCGCACTTGATAGCAAAAACTGAATGAAAGCCGGGCCACAAGACAAGGCAGAACTTCAAGAAGCGATAAATAATTGAACATATATTGAATATAACGTACTGTGCCGTATCCAGCCTGTGAGTATGGAGGTCGCATTGGTGGTCCTGGTGATGCATATCTTTGAGGCGGTCCCTGCATTTTTGTGAAGAAAAATAACAGACCTTAGATGCTTTGTGTAAAAAAAATTGACGCTTTAAAAAGCGGAAGCATCTTCTGTGATGGAGTCGCTTGATTGTAATATCTGTTCACCGCAACTAACAATAAACGACTTTACGCTACCCTCTTCTTCTTACGTATCGAGTGAGTTTCATTGCATTGAAGATGATGCCACTCCTGGAATCTGGCAGCAGGTTAAAAAAAAAAAAAAAAAAACTCCTACAAACATTGAGTTGTGAATGTTCCACCGGGATTTTTTCAATTTTATGCATTTATTATGAATAATAAAGTTCTTTTGTACTGATAATTTGTATTGTATACGCCGGTATTTCACGTCTCCGATTAGACCAATCTGGCTACCAAATACACAGAAGGGTTATAAGAACGCTATTTATTATGACGCTGCTGCCAATTTTCGTGGTAATGCGCTTTTACAAGCTACAAAACAACAGTTAAACAGTGAAAAATTATATGTTTATCTGCTTTTGGTTTTGCTGTTTGGTTCCGGGTATCATGCGGTCCGACCGGGGGCAAACCCGGCCCGCCCAGGCTACCCTGTGAAACAGGGCCTACGTAAATAAGTAAGTAAACATGGTGCTTAACGTCCACAGAAACCATGAGGCTTATTAAGGACGGGGAGAAGGGGGAAGGGGGAAGGGGGTACGGAGGTGGGAGGAGAGGGGGATTATAGGGTCAATCGCTACACTGTCACCACCAGAATGATTCCTGCATTAAGATGGGCTTGGTTTAGTGTTGCTTTACGTCCACAGAGGCGAGATGGCCTATTAGGGACGGGGAGAGAGTGGGAAGGGGGCGAGAGAGTGAAAGGCTCGACCGCGGAAACCGCCCGAAAAAGACCGGAGAGACCGTGGACCGCCGCCAGAACAATGGAAGTGTTAAGGCGGTGTCCCCTCGCCATTGCCCAGCGACTTGTACACTGCGCAATGGCTCTTTCAACTGCTGTGCTGGACAGAGTCACTAAGACAATGTCCATTGCACCGCTGTTGGCGAACAACTTGGACAACTCGAAGCAAA
This sequence comes from Alviniconcha strummeri, assembly GCA_963584105.1. NCBI lineage: Eukaryota > Metazoa > Mollusca > Gastropoda > Provannidae > Alviniconcha > Alviniconcha strummeri. The sequence goes on from OY757542.1 coordinate 7,646,085, forward strand.
ATGAGACGTCCAACTTGCCGCTCAGCCCAGCACCACCTGGCCCGCTACTCATGATCTCCGCTTCTGAGCAAAATTGAGGGTCCAGCTCCACCTCCCTCCTCTAAGATCTCTTGATCTTTTGATCTCGGCTGGAACCCTGTGAAAAATTAAGATGGGCAGCGATGAGTGCCATTTTAATGTTTCAGTAGGCGAAGTGATGGACAAAGTCACAACTGAGACAGTGTCCACAAACCACAGCCTTTCTTAAGAGAAAGGACAGCCGAAGCGGTATCGAACCGAGGTCCTTCCGCTTACCAGCCTAACGCCTTACCGCTAGGCCAAACCGGCTCACGACAGATGACTCGATGTGGGGCTTAATGTCCTCGGATGTCGGGCTGACATATTAAGAACAAAGGGGTAGTGATTTTGGCATGGACCTATATATGTAGGTCCATGGATTTTGGGAGACTTTATCAGAAAGACTCAAGGGTGGGTGCAGCAGCCACATTCTCAGCCGGTAATGTCGTTCCAAACATCGGACTGTGTTGGGCAGAAGAAATTCCTATACTGAGAAGAAACATAAGTGACCCATGCATTTGCCGCAGCTTGAGCGGTCTAGCATCAGGGGTGTTGACGTAAACACATAAACTGTTAAAATAAAAGCTAATTTAATATGACAATCAAAACAGAACAGGGGGTTTGATCTTGCGCATGATTTTTGTTTTGTTGTTTTTTGTTGCCATTTCGTGTAATTTGGGGGTAACTGTGGTGAAAAGATGCAGATAGACTCGGCTGCAGCTAATCTTTCAGTGTTTTTTAACTACGTTTGGCAGTTAATAAATAAATAACCTTTATTTTACAGCAGAAATGATAAGTGGACAACTGAATGCTGTTAAATCTGACATTCTGGGGGATAGGGGAGGGGGGAGGGGGATAAAGAGGAAAAGGGGTAGTCAAAGGAGATAAAAAAAGAGAGCTTTGATTGGCACTTCCGCTTGCCAGCTGCAAAATGCAGAAATATGAAAAGCTTGAAAAAATTGGAGAAGGTTCAGTGATTTACACTTTTTATATTATTTATAGTACACGAACGTATCAAGTAGGAAGTGTATAGTTAAACGTAACCAGTCTATGGTTATTTTCTAACCCCGTTTTCGGCTGAAAAACGCAGTTGAGACTATGTGATTATGAGAGTTCAATCAGCAAGACTGGACTCGATAAAGTTCGTTTTAGTGCGTGCTTAAATCTGTAATTTACAAAGCAAGTCTGTTGGTTACCTCACGGTTTTCATCGTGGAAAGGGTGTCGTTGACACTGACAGTGAATAGTGATAGTGATACTGATAGGCATAGTTGTTCTCTGAATCTGTCCCATTGACATTGTCTAAGATTTGAGAATTATATATATATAATATAATATATATTTGCCCGCATTTGGGATCCCCACGGTATAATGAAAGAAGGAGAACTTGCAAAAGCTACATTATGATTATGGCTGTGTCATAGGAAAATGGTGACATGTATTGATGTAAGCAGACCAAAACAAATGAGATTCGACGTAAATTGCTTAAAACTAATAAAAATTAAAAGGCTGTGAAGCCTATTCAGATCTATGATTAGAGTAGATATGCTGTTTACTATACCCCTTCACTTTTCTGTACCGTTTAATAAAATATAAAGGTTTTATTATTTATATTTTCCTAAAAAAAAAAATCTTCTGTGACTGTGAGTGTGAAGCTGTGTCAACATTATGCACAGAGCCAATAGCTGTGAAACTTTCTTCAAGAGTTTAATAGTACTTTAATTTTATTAAAAAATAGCACATAATTACTCCACTGTCTCCAGTCTCAGCTACTTGTAATTGTAGCTATACTATACTACTAAAGTTGTACTGTTAAAAGTGTTATCACTGCACGGCACAGTCAATAACTGATGGTACTAATATTAATAATAAAGCTCACTGATTGAACTTTATGTAATACATAACGGTAATGTGCTATTCAATTAAATCAGGATGCCCAAACTGATGCTTTGTGCACCTTATTCAATTATTGTCAGATCAAGACATACAGTGATACACACACACACACACACACACACACACACACACACACACACACACACACACACAGAGCTGTATGTGTACACAGTTCATCCTCTCTCTCTCTCTCTCTCTCTCTCTCTCTCTCTCTCTCTCTCTCTCTCCCCCCCCCCCCCCCCCCCCCAATCTGTCTTGCTAATGATGTATCTGTATCAGTGTATGTTTTGGTATTTTGATATCAGTTAGTGAAGTCATTGTATTCTGTTTGGCAGGAACCTATGGTACAGTTTTCAAAGCCAAGAACAGGGAGACACATGAGATTGTTGCACTGAAGCGAGTTCGTCTAGATGATGATGATGAGGTGTTGTCATTTATTTATTTTTTAATAAAAATTTGTCATCATGTTTTAACTTCTAAGTTCTATAAAGAATAATAATATATTAATATCTAATTTAAATGAGTGTTTAAATAATAATGCATTATCGTTATGGTTATAAATGGAATTTAGTAGTAAACGAATAAATGATGTTTGCGTAATAATAGTAGTACTAATAGTACACTACATGTTCAATAAAAGTTACTAACTACAGAGGATGATATTAATAACCTGACAATGATGGGTGATGCTGACTGGTTGCAGTGGTTCTCATCACCTGATGCAAAATATTGATCATAAACACACTTGCAGTTACTCATAACAATTAACATACACACATATGCATGTAACCATGTTGTCTCATACAATATACATAAGTTAACATATTATATGCCTGTAACCATGTTGTCTCATACAATGTACGTAAGTTAACATATCGTATGCATGTAACTAGGTAGCGGCAGCCTCTCATCGCCTATGCGGGAACATCGGAACTTTGCTCAATTTTACTGTATTTCAGTCACTAAATTCTCCAGTCTCTGAATGTATCCTCTTGGAAATTATATGAATAAAAGGAACGTTTTCTTCGCATTCTTATGGTTGTTTTTATGTTTGCATGCAATGTACCTCGAAAAATCGCCAGTTGATTTTCTACGGGAGGTATTTGCCGTTTGTCCGGTGCCAATCACGCGGTCCGAGACTTGAACGAAAACAGTCAATGTGTTTATCCGCTCGGTGACAAAGCGATACACGTTCTACACAGCAATATGTGGTATCACTGGATCGGAAATTGAATGCCGATTCCAGTGGTGTAAACACCGTGGTCGTTTACAAACATCTCTGGTCGCTAGAACGCATTTTAGTCGGAAACTCGCAAAACAATTCAATTTTAAACCACAAAACTCCCTGAAATGTCTAAGATATCCCCCACAAAATGAAGCTGAATCCGTACCCTTTCAATTGAGGTATGGGGCTAATGGATTGATGACCTGTGGGTCTTTCACAAGCCAATAAAAGACCGCAATAAATGCGCTTTTTTCAAATTGAGTTCATCCAAGATGGCATCGACCGCGTGGAGTTTTTGTGACTCGATTTCCGAGTTTTGGCACAGGATTCGTGAGTATTCTCTTCACCTGGCTCCAGTTTACTGAATTTGGTGATAGTTTATCTCATAATTTAGCATTTTTATATGATATTTTGATTCATTCTTGCAGGATTTGCCTAAAATCTTACTATTTTCTCGACCGACTCATAGTTCTGTCTTTGTTTACAAATACGACTAACCAGAAGTTGTCGATCACTCGCTTGTTCTCCTAAATATTGCCAAAATACGCCAAAGTTTCACAAAAATAGTCATTGAAATACATTCTCTGATGTCTTCTGGAACAGTATTATTTGGGGGGGGGGGACGAACCTTTGACGTAAATTCGTGGCGATGGCTGTTTTCGTGATCAAAATTCTTCATCAGGGGAGGTAACTAAGATGCTGAGAAAACAGTCGACTTCATAATAACTTCTGCACTTGAACTCTGTTAAAAGTCTTTTTCGTTTTTCAACGATCGTAATTAAATTCTCAAACTTCAATAGTATGTTGACCAGCATTTCTAGTTCAAATTATAAGTGGATTTCTGCTTTGCTAACGGTAGCCAGTCTGATATTGTGATAAGTGATGATAAAATCATAACAGATAAGAGTTAAGGCCTGAGTGATAATGATTATTATTAATTATGCTGTAGGCCGTAGATCATTCTGTCAATGAAGATCAACAGAAACAACAAAACTGTGTTGTTGTTTTCCTGCAGATGATGACCAGTTTTCCAAACTGAAGGCTGTTTTCCTGGCAACTGGGAGAGGATGCAGGCAAGACCTTCCTCTGGTTGAAGTGGACAACCAACTGTTAGTGCAGCTGCTTCTCCCGAAAGATGAGGGATCCAAGACTTTGGATGAGACTGCATTCTTCCAGCAACTTCTCAAACCAGATCTGGTCAAGACAGTGCTGCTTTCTCGTCTGCGGTATTTATGGTCAACAGACTGAAGGAGCTGTTTGGAGGCGAGCCACTTCCAGAACTTCCACCTCTTCACGGCCATGGCGGCTGCCAGCAGCGATGTCAACAAGTGGAAGAGGAATCTGACCCAGGAGATGTCGACTGAACCAAATGATGAATCAGAACCTGATGAACCTGAGTTTGAAACCAGCTTCAGATTTCAACAGGAGGGTGACATTGTGGCAGTCTACAATGTAGAAGATTTCTTTTTCAGCAGAGTCACCAGGATCATCAGTGAGGAAGAGGCAATAGTCAATTTCTTGGAGAAGGCGGCAGTAAAGATGGAGTTGTTGTGTACAGGTGGCCATGCTCTGAAGATTACACTCAAATCTCCTCCGCAGTCGTGTTTGCCAAGAATCTGCAACTAGCACCTTCATCATTGTCTCCAGGGATGTTCGTTCTTTGTTGAATCTTGCAGGAATTTATTTGGCAGATATCAAGCACTCAGATGCTATTTACAGTGAAATCACCTGTAGACCGTGTCAACTGACTCCAAATCACAGCCTTGTAGACCTGTGTGTTCATGGATGATAAAGGTGATACTGCTGTACCATGTTTTCTTTAGCATACACATCCTTTTTCTGCTGTGAAAAGTGAAGATTTTGCAGACTTTAAGACTAACACTCAAAATAAGTGCAAATGCTGCTGCAAATGTACTTCACACTTAGTTTAATGGACATGCAAAGTTTCATGGCTGTATCTGTAGTAGTTTTCAAGTTATGAGTTAAAGTATGAAAACCATTAGATTTGTCCTTTTTTCCCACTGTGAAAAGTGAAGTTTTTGCAGGCTTTAAGATCTGTCACTCTCAAAATAACTGCAAGTGTACTTCACACTTAGTTTAATGTACATGCCAAGTTTCATTGCTGTATCTGTAGTGGTTTTCAAGTTATTACCAGTTAAAGTGTGGCAACCCACATATTTGCGTTTTTTCCGCTGTGCAAATTGAAGATTTTGCCAACTTTAAGACCCTGTAACTTTAAAAGTAAGAGTCAGAGCTGCTTAGAAAAAAATAAGTGCAAAGACTGTGATAAACCCTGCTTGGAAATCCATTGGGAAAGCTGTCATTGTCATATGTTACCCACTGTGTGGTGTCAAAAGTGCTCTTTCATGCAAATTGGCAAGCTCAGAATTGCTTTTTGGAGCAACTTCAGCCCTCTGCCTATGTTTTATCTTTATTTGCTGACCATATGATTTAGCTGTGACAAAGTGCAACCAAGGTATACCTTTGAAAAGTGTAAGTATTTGGATTCTCCCATGTTCATGAGAACCACTATGGGGGGGTAAATTTGAGAAAATGTAATAAACTGTTTATTGTCGCGCAAAACTGTATTTTCGAATGGCTATATCTTTGGAACTAATTAAGATAAACAGTTACTTTTTTCTCTCCATTTTCTTGTATCAATATGGCCTGTCTGATAATGCATAAATTAAATTGCTGTTGTAAAATTTAAATTTTGGCTGCCGCTACCTAATGTAACCACATTGTCTCATACAATATACATAAGTTACACTTTGCGTGGAATGCACGTCGTGAAAAGTCCAGCCTGTGTAATAAATTGATACATCTGGCTGGGTGACTGACCTAGAAGTAGAACTAGAAGGGTGCTTCCGAAGAAAGATGTTCTACATCTAGTTGTTCCCTTTACCAGTTTACATCTCAGTTTCTACCTGGCCCCACAGGCACAGAACAACAAAAAAATGATTTTTTTTTTTTAAATTCTGTGCCAGCTATTTTTGTTCAACTTTAGTGCCCCAGAATTAGCTATGGTTGTAGGAAACAACCTGACTGACCACATGAGGACAGTAAGTAATACTATTGGTATTACTTATTAGTAAACCTTCAACTTCAAGTAACCTTTGAAAGGATGGCACATGCTTTATTACCCCTCAGACCTCATGTTGACAGAGACTGACAGTGCTGCTGATGATGAGTTGATGCTTAATGTCCTCAGATGTCATTTGACATATTAGGGACAAGTTGTGACCAATGCCGAAGAACGGTTCAATAAAAGCCACATACGTAAGATGTATGCGTGTTTAGCTGTAACCTGCCACCTGCACTTTTGGCAGAATGACCGGGATTTTTTACGTGCTACTGTGGTAACACGGGGGTGGAACGGATACCGAAATAAGAGTCAGCACAGAAAGTCGACCCTGGAGAAGAAAATTCTCTCGCCGTTCCAGCAGGGATTCGAACCCGCGACCTTTCAATCACGAGTCCGGCGCTCTAACCACTGAGCTATCCCTGCCCCTGTGACAGTGCTGCATGGAGAGTACATAATGGGGTGAAGAAAAAAGCGGTATTTTTACCAAAAATTCAGTTAGTGCAAGGGCTTTTGTTGGTTTTTCTGTGGAATAGTATGACCAAGTTTGTACATGTTTCCACTAACAGTGACACATACAATCAACAGTGACAACAATAGAAAATTACTTTGGAGCATCAAGTCTTAAACTGTAAAACTTTTAGTTAATAAAGAAATTCTCACCTTGCCTGTCAGGCTTAAACACTTAAACACTTATTTGTAGTTTACATGCATTGTTAGTTGGCTTGCATTGTTAGTTGTCAGTGACACAGCAAAAAACAAGAGTAGCTGTTACATTAAATGTCTGATTTGTGACAATGATGTGGTTCCTGTATTCTGCCTGTTGTATTTGCAGGGTGTGCCAAGCTCCGCCTTGAGGGAGATCTGTCTCCTGAAGGAGCTAAAACACAGAAACATTGTGAGGCGAGTAAAACTAAAACTAAAGTGGCATCACAGTCAGCAGTATAAATATGATTTTAATACTAATTTTAAAAGTAGAAAGTTATATACATGTACTAATGTAGTTTAGTTTAAAAAACAAACAAACAAAAAACCTGAGGTTTTCAGACTAAAAGAAATGTAATTCATGTATTAATAGTAATACAATACCTTTAATGATAATATTTACTAGACATATATTAACAAGTTGTTTCTTTGTTTTTTATCTCCTCTATTGGAGTCTTATCAATTCAGTCCCAGGACCAGATGTGTGCTTTCAATTTGTTTGAATTTGTGCTAGTTTATTATTATAATATTAGTAACATTACACTTACACTTTTCTTCAGACAGCTGGTAAAATCCAGATTCCTCATTAGGCTCATATCAGACTTTCCACTGTTGGATCTCATGCCTTTTCCATCTTTGACCCCATTAATGCCATTATGTGACGATATGACATGATGAACTTCCCCTTCTGCTCTGAAGGAAACACTCTCTAGACTCCTTTAAAAACCCAACCACAAAACATTATTTTTTCCAAAGTAATAGACCGCCAGGTTCTCCCCTCTAACGCTGCTGAGTTTTTCCCTCTTTAGCTGCTGTTCATCATCTCTCTAATTAAGGTTTGCGCATTGTGTAACATAGAGAGTGATGATGAAAGGTGTGTCCTTGCAGGTTACATGATGTGTTGCACAGCGACCGCAAGCTGACTCTGGTCTTTGAGTACTGTGACCAGGACCTGAAGAAATACTTTGACACCTGTAATGGGGATATTGATCCAGACACTGTCAAGGTCAGAACTCCCCATCCTTACCCCAGCCCCACTATCCACCCCCATCCCATATGCCCCTCCTACCCTACCCAAGGGCAAGTTATTGATTGTACTTTTCAAATCTCAGTGGATTGCACTGTAACAGGAAATTGTAACTGTGAAGTTCTGAACACCAGGAGTCATTGTGTCTGTAGACTGCTTTAGAGTGAACTTGCAAGTATGCATCTGGCAAGTATGACTGTATGTGTTGTAGCACTTAGTCCTATATAATTATATACTATATATAGCAAGTTTCAAGCTTCCTGCATTGTTTGATGAATCTCTTCAAGTTCAAGACAAATAATGTACAAAGTCTGTGGGTTTAAGAAGAGAAGTATAACAGGAGTATTATAACCATGGGAGGTAGCAAGTATAATTACTAATTAGTGACTCACAGTCTGACAACAATTTGCCCTGGGTGTGCTTGTGTGTATGTGTGTGTGTGTGTGTGTGTGTGTGATTGTGTGTGTGTTTCACTTAAATCACTCAGGTTACTACCAATTGCTGTTATTTATCATTGTTTTTGTTTTTTTAAGTATTAACTGTTTGTCTGCAGTCCTTCCTGTACCAGTTGCTGAGGGGACTCTCATTTTGCCACACAAACAATGTTCTACACAGAGACCTGAAGCCACAGAATCTCCTCATAAACAAAGTGAGTGTTCACATTTTGCTAGATGGTTCTTTTTTGTTGTTTTTATGAATATGAGGGCCAAGAATGTACAGAAAGTAGCAACGGGTTATATCATGTGAAGGCCTTCCAACCAGAAAGTATTGTTCATGACAGTTCTCAACAAAACACAGCTGGTTGTGCATCAGTTTTTGGTGTGGACTTAAAACTTTACAGGTGTCACAGGCCCTATCAGCATTTGCCCTGATGTAAACATCCTGGTTGACCAGGTGTGGAAAAAACAGGTTCATCCCCAAGCACATTAGAGTTTTTCAGTTGATTTATCAAACAGTTGATCAAAATGGTATCTGTAATGTAATCGTATGGTGCAAATCTACGTAAGTTCTAAAATCCATATAAGTTCAGAACACCTCACAAATACTATGCTCCTAGTACTATAAAAGTTAGAACTAACACAAAGAGAAAAAAATTATGTTTTTGTTTTGTGTTTAATGTGCAATGTTTGGTACTTGCATTAAACTGGAATTATTTTCTTTTTTTCTTTTTTTCTTCTTTTTCTTTCTTTCTCAGAATGGGGAGCTGAAGCTAGCTGACTTTGGATTGGCAAGAGCCTTTGGCATTCCTGTCCGCTTCTATTCTGCCGAGGTAACAAGACACTTTTGTCTTCTGCATAGTTTTGGACTGCCCCTTTTGCCCAGCTTTGTTACAGGGTTAGAGGTCCTGATTTTTTTTATCCTGATAAAGTCATGAATGAGCCATGGGCTCTCTCTCTCTCTCTCTCTCTCTCTCTCTCTCTCTCTCTCTCTCTCTCTCTCTCTCTCTCTCTCTCTCTCTTTCCCCACATCAGTTTCTGGCTATCTCTGTCTCTTTCAGTATCCCTCTCCCTCTCTCTCTTTCTGTATCTCTGATACTTCTGTTCTGGAAATAATGAAATTGAAAGCTAATATCAGTCCCTGTTTTCTAAACATATTTGACTCTTCAGAAAGAAAAAAAAGACCCAGCATAAGCACACAAAAACACCTTATCTCTGACAAATCTCATGTTTTATACTTGATTCTAGTTTCTTCTGCCCCCATCACCTCAACATTTTTGTATATATTTTTTTTTTTAGCTGATTTTTATTCTGCTTATGTGGTTCAAGACCCTTAATGTTTTTGCAGGTGGTGACACTATGGTACAGGCCACCAGATGTTCTCTTTGGTGCCAAGATGTATTCCACTTCCATCGACATGTGGTCTGCAGGATGCATCTTTGCTGGTTGGTTTTTCATGTTTTTGGGTGGAAAATGCATAATCTGAGACAGAATGAGGTTTAGAGCATTTGTGTGACATCTCTAGAGCCCTGTTGCTTGTTGGTTTAATGTATTCATCTTACTTTAACTCACACACACACACACACACACACACACACACACACACACACACACACACACACACACACACACACACATGCATGCATGCAAAATGGGTACACACACATGTTTGTGTACATGTACACATATACATGTACCCAAGTCTCAAATGAATGGTAAATCATTGTAGGAAAACTGTCCGGTTAGACACATGACAATAATGCAGCAGGTATTCCAACAGTACAGTATTCAGAAGAGGACACCCGGTCATCATTGATAAGTATTTTGACAGTTACTGAGTCAGTATTCAAAAGAGAAGATCTGGTCATCATGGGTAGGTATTTTGAGAGCCAGTAGTCAGAAGAAAATCTGGTCATCATGCATCAGCCCAGCAGGTATATTTCTTGTCCCTAATATGTTGAATGACACCCAAAGGCATAGCCAATCTGCCCATTTTCAGAAACCCAGGTCTCATCAGTGTGTTTCTGTAATTTGTATGCGTTTGATTGTAACTGAGTCACTATATTACAATGTCGACATAGGTGTTCACATGGACTGTGTAATTATATGTTTGTGTGATTTATTAGGGTAAGTTGTACCATTGCAGAATTGGCCAACGCTGGCCGCCCACTCTTCCCTGGCAATGATGACGACGACCAGCTGAAGAGGATTTTTAAGTATCCTTGCTCGACTTACTTGTGTGCTTGATGATGATAAGCTGCTCATGTTTCAAGCTGCAATGCTTCATTTGGACACATTTCCCGCTTACCTGACAGTATGGTGTCCACACATGCAAACAGCTGAAGGCTAACTGACCTCAATTTGATCACACAAACACCCACAAATTCGAAGTGTTTTTGCTGGCGAGTTTATGAACAAGCTCACATGCTGTACCACTGCTTATTAATTTTTCAGTTTTCACAGGCAACAGAGATGGAACTTTTGTGAGCTCCATTTCTGTTCTGGCACTTCTTCCAACATGGAGGTCACCATTTTAGAAGTGCCAGCTGCCTTCTTACTGACTGGCACTGTTGCGGGGGAGAACTCCCACTGCCACGGGGGAGAAATCCCGCCCTCGCGGGGAGAACTCCCACTGCCATGGAGGAGAAATCCCGCCCTCGCGGGGGAGAACTACCACGGGGGAGAAATCCCGCCCTCGCGGGGGAGAACTCCCACTGCCACGGGGGAGAAATCCCGCCCTCGAGGGGGAGAACTCCCACTGCCACGGGGGAGAAATCCCGCCCTCGAGGGGGAGAACTCCCACTGCCACGGGGGAGAACTCCCGCCCTCACGGGGGAGAAATCCCGCCGTCACGGGGGAGAACTCCCGCCCTCACGGGGGAGAAATCCCGCCCTCGCGAGGGAGAACTCCCGCCCTCACGGGGGAGAAGTCCCGCCCTCGCGAGGGAGAACTCCCGCCTTCACGGGGGAGAAATCCCACCCTCGCGAGGGAGAACTCCCACTGCCACGGGGGAGAAATCCCCCCTCCCGAGGGAGAACTCCCACTGCCACAGGGGAGAAATCCCGCCCTCGCGAGGGAGAACTGCCACGGGGGAGAAATCCCGCCCTCACGAGGGAGAACTCCCACTGCCACGGGGGAGAAATCCTGCCCTCGCGAGGGAGAACTCTCACTGCCACGGGGGAGAAATCCCGCCCTCGCGAGGGAGAACTCCCATTGCCACGGGGGAGAAATCCCGCCCTCGCGAGGGAGAACTCCCACTGCCACGGGGGGAAATCCCGCCCTCACGAGGGAGAACTCCCACTGCCACGGGGGAGAAATCCCGCCCTCGCGAGGGAGAACTCCCGCTGCCACGGGGGGGAAATCCCGCCCTCGCGAGGGAGAACTCCCGCTGCCACGGGGGGGAAATCCCGCCCTCGCGAGGGAGAACTCCCGCTGCCACGGGGGGGGGGGGGGGGGGGGAATCCCGTCCTCGCGAGGGAGAACTCCCGCTGCCACGGGGGAGAAATCCCGCCCTCGCGAGGGAGAACTCCCACTGCCACGGGGGAGAAATCCCACCATCGCAACTCCCACTGTCATAGGGGAGAAATCCCACCCTTACTCCCCCTGTCACAAGGGAGAACTCCCCCTGTCACAGTGGAGAAATCCCACACTCACAGGGAAGAACTCCCACACTCCCAGGAGGAAACTCCCACCGTCTCCCACACTTGCAGGAGGGAACTCCCACCTTCACAAGGGAGAACTCTGACACTCTCAGGAGTGAACTTCCACCATTACAGTGGAGAATTCCCACACTCTCAGGAGGGAACGTCCACCATCACAGGGGAGAAATTCCACCCTCACAGGGGAGAACTCCCACACTCTCAGGAGGGAACTTCCACCATCACGGGAGAACTCTCACTCTCATAGGGGAGAACTCCCACCCTCACAGGGGAGAACTCCCACCCTCACGGGGGAGAAATCCCACACTCTCAGGAGGGAACTTCCACCATCACAGGGGAGAACTCCCACACTCTCATAGGGGAGAAATCCCACCCTCATAACGTTGAAATCATGCTGTCTTTGCCACAGACTTCACTGGATGCAAAGTCTTTAATATCCACAGGCCTGGACCACAGTTGACTGGCACTGTTGTTGTACTGGTAATGCATGAGATAAGGAGAGAAAACTGAATGAGACTGTTCCTTGACAGCATTCTGATTGCTGGGTACACCAACAGAGGAGCAATGGCCTGGCATGACACAGCTTCCCAACTACAGGGTGAGCTGGAGTGTGCCTCAGTGTGTACATGCATGTGTGTGTTTGGATTTATATTGACACTGTGTGTGTGTGTGTGTGTGTGTGTGTGTGTGTGTGTGTGTGTGTGTGTGTGTGTGTGTGTGTGTGCATGTGTGTCACTGTGTGTGTGTGTGTATGTGTGAGATGCCTGAGTGGGCTTCATGTGGTTTTTCGATCACGCACACACACACACACACACACACAAAAAGGAAGTGTTTTTGTTGGAAAGCTTATGAACAAGCTCACATGCTGTACCATTGCCGGTTAATTTTCAGTTTTCACAGGCAACAGAGATGGAACTCTTGTGAGCTCCATTTCTGTTGTGGCACTTCCTCCAACATGGAGGTCGCCATTTTAGAAGTGCCAGCTGGCTTCTTACTGACTGGCACTGTTGTACTGGTGGCAGACACTGGTGGCAGACACTCACTGGAGTGGAGGGACCTCCTGTAGAGGACAGCAGGCTATTTGTAGGGCAGGAAGGGGTGGGTTCAGATTGCTGTTTTACATGGATGCAATAATCCATGACCCATACATAGGTTTTTTTCTACACAGTTGCCTGTGAAGTACACAGCTTTAAAAACAAACAGCGCAGTCCATTGTTTTTTTTTATAGCGCCTGTCTTATTGGGCTCAGTGTTCTGTATGAATGAATATAGTTTGTGTCAGAATAGCCTCTGCTGTAGTCAGTGATGTGGTGGTTGCTACCCCAGTTGTGGGTGCTTCAGGTCTGTAGATGAGATAGCCAGGGAGAGAGAGAACCATGTGACTGTGCAGGTGTCCCCAGTGTGAGTGCCTTCTCAGTGAGTCTGTACAGATGTTCCCAGTGTGACTGCCTTCTCTGTACAGGTGTCCTCAGTGTGACTGCCTTCTCTGTACAGATGTTCTCAGTGTGACTGCCTTCTCTGTACAGGTGTCCTCAGTGTGACTGCCTTCTCTTTGCAGAGCACCGTTATATAACCGTAATGGCTGACTGGGCATAAAACACCAAGTTACTTACTCTCTGTCGAGATGTTGCCAGCATGACTGCCTTCTCAGTAGAGATGTTCCCAGTGTGACTGCCTTCTCAGTAGAGATGTTCCCAGTGTGACTGCCTTCTCCGTAGAGATGTTGCCAGCGTGACTGCCTTCTCAGTAGAGATGTTGCCAGCATGACTGCCTTCTCCATAGAGATGTTGCCAGCATGACTGCCTTCTCAGTAGAGATGTTGCCAGCATGACTGCCTTCTCAGTAGAGATGTTCCCAGCATGACTGCCTTCTCCATAGAGATGTTGCCAGCATGACTGCCTTCTCCATAGAGATGTTGCCAGCATGACTGCCTTCTCAGTAGAGATGTTGCCAGCATGACTGCCTTCTCAGTAGAGATGTTCCCAGCGTGACTGCCTTCTCAGTAGAGATGTTGCCAGCATGACTGCCTTCTCAGTAGAGATGTTCCCAGTGTGACTGCCTTCTCAGTAGAGATGTTCCCAGCGTGACTCTGTCTCCTTGTGTGCAGATGTTCCCAATGTACCACGTGACAACCACCTGGCAGCAGGTGGTGCCCAAGCTGAACAGCAAAGGTCGGGACCTGCTTCAGGTAATTCCTTTGAAGGGACTCTCCACTCTTCGTTTGTGCCTCTCTCTTGATTTCTTTATTTTCCAGTTCAATCAAAGGGGCTACAATTACAGTTGCTGAATCTATCTAACTAGATACGGAGATCTGCGGAGGGAAGAAACTCTGTGAGAGCTGTAAATTGGTAGAACTCATTTCACCTGAGAGTAAATGATGTGCAACGCACAAACCAGTTTACTTTTCTACTTGCTTCCTTCTGTTTTTTATTTAAAATATTTTTTATTTTATCTTTTTTACCTTTCTGGCTTTTCTCTCTTTTTTCTTTCTTTGATGAAGTGATGCTTAATGTCCTCACATGTCAGTTGACATATTAGGGACAAGCTGTGACCAATGCCGAAGCATGGTTCAATACAGCTTTACGTCCACGGAAACCAGAAGGCTCGTTAGGACAGACAGCCCAGGACGGCCACCTGGACTCTTACACCGCTCCTGAACTATCTTTTCTTTCTTTTATGTTTTGTTTTCTTATATATCCCCCACCCCCCTCCCCCTCCAACCCCCTTAATTTTTTTAGAAATCTTTTTACGTTTGCATTTATATCCATTTCCATTGCAAGGTTTTCACTGTTGAGGTTAGCCACAAACAAAGCCAGTTGGAGCATCAACAGCATGTGTGCTTACATCTTATTATATATGTGTGTGTTTACTGTGCATGCTGGTGTGTTCATATTTTTGTTATGTGTGTGTGTGTACTGTGCGTGCTGGTGTGTTCATATTTTTGTTATGTGTGTGTTTACTGTGCGTGCTGGTGTGTTCATATTTTTGTCTGTGTGTGTGTACTGTGCGTGCTGGTGTGTTCATATTTTTGTTCTGTGTGTGTGTGTATTGTGCGTGCTAGTGTGTTCATATTTTTGTTGTGTGTGTTTACTGTGCGTGGTGATGTGTTCATATTTTTGTTATGTGTGTGTTTACTGTGCGTGCTGGTGTGTTCATATTTTTGTTATGTGTGTGTTTACAGTGCTTGCTGGTGTGCTGTCCACAAGACAGAGTGTCAGCAGATGAGGCATTACAACACCCCTACTTCGCGGACCTGCCACCCAGCGCCAGACAACCTTAGGCCGTTTCTCATTTGTTTTAGATACACTTCATGCAGATTAACATTCTGGTCATAGTACAATCATG
The DNA here is from genome assembly GCA_963584105.1 of Alviniconcha strummeri. Classification (NCBI taxonomy): domain Eukaryota; kingdom Metazoa; phylum Mollusca; class Gastropoda; family Provannidae; genus Alviniconcha; species Alviniconcha strummeri. The sequence continues at coordinate 7,661,516 of OY757542.1, forward strand.
GACAAATTTATTCATCTGATTTCCATGCTTGGTTAGAGATGTTTCAGTGTGTATACTGAAGTCTGTCATTTAGAATTGCAGAGTGCTGGATTTCAGTAGGTTCAGCATTTATAAGGAGATTGTGGATACATTTATTCATCTGACTTCCATGCATGGTTAGAGATGTTTCAGTACGTATACTGAAATCTGTCATTTGGAATTACTGAGTGCTGGATTTCAGTAAGTTCAGTATTTCTGAGGAGATCGTCGATACATTTATTCATCTGACTTCTGTGCATGATTAGAGATGTTTCAGTATGTGTACTGAAATCTGTTGTTTGGAATTGCTGAGTGCTGGATTTCAGTATGTTCAGTCTTTGTAAAGAGAGACTAGAGAAAGAAACACCAATACCACCTGATCAAAGATGTGTGTTTAGCATTCAACAGCGTTGTGAACAAATAAAAAAAAATGAGACTGTTTGGATGACCATGTCATGTATACAGTGATTTGTTTCCACGACAGTCACAATCCAAGTAGAGGATGGTGGTCGCCATGCCTAGCAGATACATGTATATGTGAGTTATGTCATCGTCTGCTTGGACTGTGTACCTTCAGACTCCCACTGAACCTTCAGTTGCTCACAGTTCCAAGTGAGTCATGTGTATTTTCAAGAAATCAAAGACATTCCTTCATCCACATGTGAAGCATTTTATTTATGTTTGAACTGAACATCACCATCATGTGAGTGGAACTGTTGTGCAAGATCAACATACAAGATATTCCTTCATCCACACGTGAAGCATTTTATTTATGTTTGAACTGAACATCACCATCATGTGAGTGGAACTGTTGTGCAAGATCAACATACAAGATATTCCTTCATCCACACGTGAAGCATTTTATTTATGTTTGAACTGAACATCACCATCATGTGAGTGGAACTGTTGTGCAAGATCAACGTACAAGATCAAAGTATGAGATATCATTGTGAGATTGAAACTGTTGGTTTGAGATCAAGATTGCTGTCAAGAGGCTGGAACTCTTGAAGCAAGGTCACCATCATTACAGTGTTGTTTTCATTTGTTTTGTTTTTGAGTACTTCATGGTCCCTTGTGGGCAGTTAGAGTCACCTTACCTGGGTAAAGCACAGCAGCCACAAGAGCAACGCTACCCATTCCTGTCAGTGTGTGAAGTATTTTCACGTGTCTAAATGAAGATCACAGAGCTCTGCCAGTGTTTGGAATTTTTAACGTGTGCTCAGATGTTGATGCATGTGAGTGCACACAGACATTGTATAAGAGTCTTCACAGGAAGTTGACTCTTGGAGAAAAATCCCTTGCTGCACCAGGGACTCGAACCCACATCAGTACTGTGTCTGGCTTTTCAGTCAACTGGGCGCTCCTGTCCCACCCCTTTAGAAGCAAGAGTACTGTCATGAGAGTGGCCTTGGTGAAGTATCACAAGCAAGAACACCATTGTGAAAATGGAACTTTGGAAGCAAGAACACCATCATGAAAATGGAACTTTGGAAGCAAGAACACCATCATGAAAATGGAACTTTGAAGCAAGAACACCATCATGAAAAGGGAACTTTGAAGCAAGAACACCATCATGAAAATGGAACTTTGGAAGCAAGAACACCATCATGAAAAGGGAACTTTGAAGCAAGAACACCATCATGAAAAGGGAACTTTGAAGCAAGAACACCATCATGAAAATGGAACTTTGGAAGCAAGAACACCATCATGAAAATGGAACTTTGAAGCAAGAACACCATCATGAAAATGGAACTTTGGAAGCAAGAACACCATCATGAAAATGGAACTTTGAAGCAAGAACACCATCATGAAAAGGGAACTTTGAAGCAAGAACACCATCATGAAAAGGGAACTTTGGAAGCAAGAACACCATCATGAAAATGGAACTTTGGATAACTTTGGAAGCAGGACCACCGTCAGGAGAACAGAAGCAAGATCACCATCATAATAACAGAACATTTGGAGCAATATCACCATCATAGGATAAAGACTAGAACTTTTGAAGCAAGATCGATATCACAAGAATGGAACCTTTGAAGCACTCACCAAGATCATCATGCTCTGTACAGTCACTCAGATTCTTCTTAATGGGTTTCATGTACCTGGCAAGAGTCTGTGACAAGATTGCAAAGTGAGCTCTTTACAGAGGGAATCCACTTTTGTCTTCCCTGTAAAACCTTTTGCAAAGTGAGCTCTTTACAGAGGGAATCCACTTTTGTCTTCCCTGTAAAACTTCATTCACTCTATTTAGCACAAGCATTTTCATTCCAGTGGAAATTGTGTATGGGCATGCGTCTCTGCAAATTGGGAGGTATGTAGTGATGTAGATTGTTGATCATGTTAGTGTCAGTTTACATCTGTGGTTGTGTATGTATTGTTAACCTTATTAGTGTCAGTTTGCAGGTGTGGTAAGATGCGTATTGTCAACAGTCCTGGTGTCTGTTTACACATGTGGTGGCACATACCTTATCAGTAGTCGTAATGCCTGTTTACGCATGTGGTGACACATAAATTGTCAGGAGTCATAGTGTCTGTTTACACAATTGTGGCACATGCATTTTCAACAGTCTTAACGCGTGTTTACACAGGTGGTGGCACATACATTGTCAACAGCCTTAATGTCTGTTTACACATGTGGTGGCACATGCACTGTCAACAGTCTTAATGTCTGTTTACACATGTGGTGGCACATACATTGTCAACAGTCTTTGTGTCTGTTTACACATGTGGTGCAACATGCATTGTCAACAGTCTTTGTGTCTGTTTACACATGTGGTGCAACATGCATTGTCAACAGTCTTTGTGTCTGTTTACACATGTGGTGCAACATGCTTTGTCAACAGTCTTTGTGTCGGTTTACACATGTGGTGCAACATGCATTGTCAACAGTCTTTGTGTCTGTTTACCCATGTGGTGCAGAATGCATTATCAATAGTTTCAATGCCTTTTTGCACATGTGGTGCAGAATGCATTGTCAACAGTCTTTGTGTCTGTTTACACATGTGGTGCAGAATGCATTATCAATAGTTTCAATGCCTGTTTGCACATGTGGTGGCACACAAATTGTCTCTGGGTCTGTTTTCATATGTGGTAGCACATACATTGTTAACAAGAATATTTTATAAATATGGTGACACAACTATGTCAACAGTCTGAATGCCATTTTACATAAGTGGTGGCACATACAATGTCAACATTCTTAGGGTCTGTTAATATATATGTGACGGCCATTGTCAATAGTCTTAGTTGGCAGTACTTGCATTTTCAAGTCTTAATACAGTCTTAATGCCTGTTTAAGATATGATGGCACATACACTGGCATCAGTCTTAATGCCTGTTTCAATATGGTGCAGCACATACCTTGTCAACAGTCTTAATGCCTGTTTACAAATATGTTAGCACATACATTGTCAACAGTCTTAATGCCTGTTTACAAATATGTTAGCACATGCATTGTCAACAGTCTTAGTGTCTGTTTCCAGATGATGCAGCACATACATTGTCAACAGTCTTAGTGTCTGTTTCCAGATGATGCAGCACATACATTGTCAACAGTCTTAGTGTCTGTTTCCAGATGATGCAGCTGTTTCCAGATGATGCAGCACATGCATTGTCAACAGTCTTAGTGTCTGTTTCCAGATGATGCAGCTGTTTCCAGATGATGCAGCACATACATTGTCAACAGTCTTAATGCCTGTTTACAGATGGTTAACAGAAGTGTCTTGTTACAAATGGTCAGCAGGTGCCAACTCCCTTAACCCAATACTACTTCGGTCATTTGGCAGTGTCCCATCCTTCAGAAGAGGGACCAAGAGTTGTTTTGACCATTTATCTTTCTCTCAAAATCTTGCCATTCTGTGTATTGGAGTTGTTGCTGTTCTTTGTATTGAAACTGGTCTGTCTATTGAAATTGTTGCTGGTTTTGATGCCCCAGTTGTTGTTTGTATGAAGTTACTGAGTATTACGTGCACCGTTGATCATTGTGTGTGTTGCTCTCAGTGGCTGTTGTTGGCTTTAGGTCTTGGGGGGGGTCATGGTGCTGTCCTGTTTCAAAATTCATGTAGCAGGGGCATGCATAGTAATTATTACTGTTAACCTGCATAATACATCAGTGACATTTGTTGTATTATTCATGCACAGTTTCATGAGTTTATGTTGTTCCCCAAGCATGCACCCCACCAGCCACTTTTTTAAATATTCATTTGAGTGCCCATTAATTCCCCCCCTTCCCTCCATCACACCACACCACACCGCCACTAACCGTCCATTCTAAAGATCTGATAACTGGGTTCAAAGACTTTAGTTTTTGTTTAAAAGTCAAAACGCTCATCAGTTTTGCCATCACAAGGCATCTTTTTAGTGACCCCTGTTTCATTCATACATAATACCTGCAAAACTGATATTATTTTACACACGGCATGTTTGTCTTTGACATGTCTCTCCGTGCAGTGTAGTGCATTCATGAAACAGAAGGTAAGGGAGCTAGACCACTGAATAAGCCGCTGAGGAAAAAGTTTTCTGGATGTACATTACTTAAGGCTTGAACATCTGTACCCTGTTTGAAAGAGTTGCTTAACTTTTGAGATTGAGGATACATTGCAATCCTCTTTGGACAAACTCCATTTACGGTGAAATTCGGCTTGAAAACAAAGTGACTGGAATGGCCCCGACTGTAGTCTTTGTGTATATTTTGTTGAGGGTGGGGGGGGTATACACTGTTCTGTAAGGAAGATGGTCCCCGTCACTGTCCCGTGGGTGTTCGTCTGTACTGTGGTTCAGTGTAAAATAGGATTCTCTTGCAGATGCAGTGGTTCCAGTAGCTCTTATTTTATACGTCACTGCAAGGGGCAGAGCTCACAATTTTCATTGACAGCCTGTTTTTGTCTGTCATGCCTCTTCCATGCAAAAGCACCGCGCTTCGGATTCTTTGAGCAGGAAAAAATAGCCAGCAAGTCAGCCCAATGATGCTTTCATCTTGGAGCAACGTTAATCTGCTGTTCACTTCTGGCATCAGTGTTGATGCAACCTGCTTCCAGTCTTTTGCGATCCAGGAGTCTGCAGTCAGAAAAATTAGCAACTGCAGAACTCTGGTGTGCTGCAGTGCATATAATATATAGAAGACCAACTTTTTATTTCATAGATTTGTGTCAGTCACAGTGATGGACAGCTTCCAAAATGTTCCATCAAGTCCATTATTTACCCCATCATGGACGGTAAATTTTCAGTCCTCTACACCACAGATTGTTGGGTTGCTCACTTTGTTCCTGGCTGTCCACCAGTGCACTGAAAAGGAGACATCCTGCAAGAGTTTCTAGCCACATTTTTTAAAAGTACCTATGCCTTGCATGTGACTCTGAAAAAGAAGAAAAAAAGAAGTCAACATCCTGTGGCTTTTTGTTAACTTTATGGAGAGAGAGGGAGAGAGACGCACAGAGAGAGAGAGAAGAAAGACAACATTGTACAACTTGCAATATGAAAAAGAATTAAAAGACCGTTTTATGGTATCTCATACCATAACATGTTCTGACAAAGGAATCTGAAGTCATACATGAGGAATTACGCTGAGGTGTGTGACAGCGAGAAATTACGCTGAGATGTGTGACAGCCTGATCATGGCGGTGACTGAGGTCTGCCGGCAGTGTCAGCCGCTGCCTGTTGTGGTGACAGACAGTGGTACACAGAGTTCTTAGGGTGGTAATGTGGGGCAATCCTGCATGAGTTGGGTAATGCTGTCTGCAAAGGAGACCAACATTCTCCAGATTTGTTTCGATTTTTTTTCTTCTTTTTTTTCCTGTTCAAGGCTAGAGACAGTGCAGAATCAGCAAACAAGGGAGTTAATTAGCATTGGAAAGACGTATGAACCTTGTATTTACAGGCACGCCAGGTGAGAGTTCCTGTCGTCAAGTCAGACCTTTGTTGTAGTAGTGTGACGTCTTCCAAGCGCTAATTAACTCCCTTGTGTGTTGATTCTGCACAAGTGCTCTTGGCCTCATTCTGTTTCAGATGGGGACACAGTGGTTATACCGTTCATGCTTGTTTTGTCAATGTGTACATTCACCGTGTCAAATTGGTTTTTGTTCACATTGTTGGTGGACTAGCCGGCAGAAAAGTGCAATCATGTGAAAGATTATGCTCTGAAGGAAAGTGAGACAAGTAGAGAATGTGTGCGTGGTGTGTGTGGGGAGGAGGGGGGGGGGATAGAGAAAGTTGGTGATCGTCAGTACATGTACTTAAATAAACTGTGAAAGAAAAACATGCATTTGTTGGTGTCTCTTTTATTATTTTTAAACATGCCTGTATATTATATATCACTATAAACAGCCTCTCTCTCTCTCTCTCTCTCTCTCTCTCTCTCTCTCTGTATATCACTGTATTTTTTCCTGCTCTTTCTGTGGTGTAAAACACCAAAATTCTCTCTCTCTCTCTCTCTCTCTCTCTCTCTCTCTCTCTCTCTCTCTCTCTCTCTCTCTCTCTCTCTCTCAGTTGTGTGTGTGTGTGTCCGAGGCTCTTCCACTTTTGAATATCGTCATGATCTCTTAGAACCTTACATGCACATTGCGAGCATCTAGATGGCTGTCTCCTTGCTGTGTGTTTTCACCATGCTGGGGCAGCCCAATACCCCAGACAGGCTACAAACACAATTATTATCTCAGCATTCCAATGCAACTGCAGCCTAATTGAGTACACATGATAGGTCAAATCATAGATGCTAATCTGAGCAGCAAAGGAACTGTCACGACAGCTTCTGAGGTTTAAAAGAAAAATTGATGGTTTAAACTCTTAGCTGAAAACGGTTTCATCTTTGCATTCCTGATAGAACATATTTATGTATTATAATTAACCATCCATGATTGGTGCAGTTGCATAGGCTAATCGCGCCAACTAAGGGACTGTACGGGAGTCTATTTATTTTCCCAGTAGGCTTTTTAGGAGTTATTCCTCTTGTTTACTGCATGCAACACAAACACATACACATCACACGTGTGCGGCGACACACAAATTTAAGCCCTCTTTGTGTGCCCTACTTGATGGTATCATCAAGATGCGCATGCAGAAGTAAACTATTTGGATAATTTGTTCTGCTTTTCGGTCCATACATGATCGGACTTTCCTGAGGGTATTTCGTCCAGACGAATCACTGGTCTGCAAAATAATTACCGCAAACGAAGCTGCACAGCCAGCTATGTGAGGAAGCCTCCGATCGGCCAACACTACTGACTGTGGCCTTCAACTAAAGTGTATCAGTAAACTAAAAGCATGGGAACCTTTCAGGTAAGTACAGTTGCTGGTGCCAAGATATATAGATTAGCTTCCAAACTGAGTATGTTTCTGTTTCGAGGGCATGTTGCTGCTTTCCTTATTTTTAACATTATGTTTTGCTGTAATGGCCGCTTTTTACATTGAGCAAACACAGTCTGTGTCGTCGCCTTCTGTATTGCACAGGATGAAGCACGTTCGTGAACATGGAGCAACGGAACATTACTTCAGTTTTGAAAACTTTTTGGCTCCTTGTGGCATCACTGTCTACATCTCTACAACTATTTATTTAAAGACTCAAACGGCCTGTACTCAATACTGTCACAGTGTCAGTGTCAAAAATGAAGAAATGTAGTATTATTAAATTACTAAGATTAGGTTATTGCATAGAAAGAAAGTCTGCAGGACTTAAAAACTAAGAACTGTAACAGTGTAAGCCTCAATCTGCCCTTGAGCAAGGTTTAAGGGACAAGTCCTTGAGCTTGACTGTGCATTAATGCTTTTTTAATTGCCTTTCTGGCCTTGCCCTTTTGTATGGATAGACATGAACTATGAAGTTTTTAAAAGTTTTTTTGAAGACAAGTAGATGATCGGTAGAGTTACAATTATGCTTGTCAGGGTTTTGCCTAAAGGACCACTGTGGCACGTCGTTGGACTGGTCTAGTTGGATTTCTGAAAATTAGGTAATTAATGTCTTTGATTAGTTTCAAGCTCCTGCTTTTGTTTTGGTTGGTTTTGTTTAGATGTTCACTCTCATACAAAGTCATAGGCATAGCTAACTAAGTAAGCGCATTATGCATGACACACTCAAAGTCAGACAGGTGACATTATTGACAATTTACTTCAGAATTTGATGAACAATTTTACATACAGCCATTTGAACTTGAAGGTTTGTTCATGAGAATTTGAAATTTAGTTTTGACTATAATTTGAGTATTACTTATTAGAATTATTATTATTATGCCAAATAACATTAACAACTTACTTCACCTGTAATAATGTACCAAAGACAAAGCTGGTCTCGAGTGATGGTAACAACAGGTAAGCCATAAGGTGAATCAATCTCTAGTTGAGCAAAGAATCTTTGGAAACTCGTTAAAAGATGTCAAGCAGTGAAGCACTGTAGCAGCATCTTTGTCAACACTGTTCATTAGAAAAGAATACTAAACACAGAATAGATTAACATTAACATTGAATTTGAAACTTTACTCTTTATTGAACTTGAAAAAGGTTTTAACTCTAACTCATGTAACTGTACAGTGTAACCACAAGCAGTGTGCAAGTTTTCTGCAGATCTGCTTTTCACTTTTAAAGTAACATTACTAACAGTAACATAAGTAACAAACACACCTGTAAAGAAATGGCAAACTGCTCTAGTTACCTGTATACATGTTGGATCTAGTTATTGATGAGCAGAGCTCAGGGGCAGTGTGAAACTGAAAGTTGAGGTGGGCGTCCTGGGCTTCCATCCCTAATAGTGTAATAAACCTACAGTTTCTGTGGATGTAAAGCAACACTTCAACGTTATTGATCATATTACTGTGATGCAAACATTAGTTCTTGCTAATCTTTACCATTATTTTTTTAAGCAGTGGTTTAAGACTAGTTTAAAAGACTAAGAGTAAGAGGAAGCACACTGTTACAGACTACAACGTACAACTGTACAACTGTACAACTACAACTAGTACAAGGCTGCAGAACTATAATAAATTAATATATTACACTCAGCCAGTAGCTGTCCAGAGATAGTACTATCTCCAGCCACTGGCCGAGTGTAAATATGTGTAGGTAGAAACTCGAAAAGCCTCAAGGTAAAACGGAGGAATGTTTGGGACTGGGAGTAAATGGGACACGGTTCGTTGTGCTGGTGGATTATAACCTGGAAGAGTGAGATCATTGGTTGGTGGTGCAAAGCCTTGTGTTGATAAAGTTGTCTTGTATGATCTGGTGATTCCAGGCCAAAAGCGTCTTGGTCCTAGCCTATCACAGTGTGACAGTATCAGGCAAGTTGTAATTTTGTCTTACGCTGAGTTGGAACTGCACTGATGATTCGTCTGAATTTTATTTTACAAAACTTTTGATCATCAGAGAAGAAATCAGAACAATGCCGTCTGTAACTGTGCAACGCAGTGTGGTCTTCCTTTTTTTTTTACTTGTAACTTGGCTAAGTGTAGTAAATCTGCAAAAACAAGGCCATTTGGCATTTGTAAAATGAAAATTGAATTAATAATTACATTAAAATTATGTAAATTTTATATCATATGTTTCTTATGTGCTGAATCCCCCTTTGAATTATGAAACACTAAACAATGATACATATGTGTATGACTATGATAGCACTCTAAGACTGTGACCATTCTAGACAATTTTCAAAATGGTGTGACACCAGTAAGGTGGCAAAAGTGGTTCACAAAACCAGTTAGACGATCACTGTAACCGGTCAGATAGACATCCGTTTATACCACTACTACTAGTAGAGCTGTGCTAGCAAACACCCTGTTTGCTTCCTCCTGTGGAAGTAGAACACATACATACACACATGTATCTATGTACACACACACACACACACACACACACACACACACACACACACACACACACACACACACACACACACAGTGACACACACACACACACACACACACACACACACACACACACACACACACACACACACACACTTTCAGTTTCACACATATATATATACTCTCTCTCTCTCTCTCTCTCTCTCTCTCTCTCTCTCTCTCTCTCTCTCTCTCGATTTCTCGAACCCTGATATAACCGTACTGGTTGACTGGGCATAAAAAAACAAGTTACCTCACTCTCTCTCACTCTGTATGTGTGTGTGTGTCTCTCTCACTCTGTGTGTGGGTCTCTCTCTCTCTCTCTCTCTCTCTCTCTCTCTCTCTCTCTCTCTCTCTCTCTCTCTCTCTCTCTCTCTCTCTCTCTCTCTCGTGCACACATGTGTGCACACTCTCTCTGCTGCACTTTTGTTGTTGTTGTAACTGAGAACTGGTGAAACTAATTAACAACCAGTACACATGACCAGTGGCTGATTTCATATCGGGTGTTTGCTGATCTTAAGCAATAAAATACCAGAAATAACTGGTTATGGTAAACCATACATATATGACTGTGAGGCACACAGTTCTTCACATGTTACACTAAATTTAAAACCAACAATATAAAATATATATATATATTATTAAAAAAAATATATTCTTTTTTCTTTCTCTCTCATAGAGTCATATGTTTCATTTAAAATACAGGGTGGAAAATCTCAGTCTCAGTAATATTCCTTAAGGCTTGTGGAGTGTAAACTTTTCTATATTATATAATAATATTACTAGCCTGGCAGGCTATTAGTATTACACAGTATTAGAACACATTCAACTAGTGCAGGCCTGCAGAACTTGATATAAACCGTGGGTATGAATTCATACAAACTGTTTGCCAGCTGCTGCGTAGTTTTGCCAGCTGCTGTACAGTTCTATTTCTAATTTGAATTAGATATACACGTTGCTTTGTTGATTATGTTTGTATCTAATGCAGTGAGTCAGTGAGTGACAAGATTACCTATTTTTTTGTAACTGAGTGCATTGTGTGTGTGTAGGGCCATGACCCTTTAACCTTTTTCCTGTCGTCCTTTCTCTTTTTTTGGTCCAGCAGGAGTTTTATGGCCCTAATTATCCAAAATGTTCAAACTTGCGCACTGGGCCCACTGCATCCTCTTTCTCCCAGTGTCCCTGTAGAAGCAGGTTGTCATTTAGTTTGAGCTGCTGCCTGAGCACCAATGCATCTGAACTCTGATTCAGGGGAGAGCCTACACTGTTTCTGATTCAGGGGAGAGCCTACTCTGTTTCTGATTCAGGGGAGAGCCTATACTGTTTCCTGGTTGGTGTAAATAAAAGTTATGTTATAGCAACCTCTGACTTGTGGCTATGCATTCATGCTTCCAACCTGCTTCCCTCACTCCCCACCCCACTTCCCCACATTTTGTATGCAATTTCAGAGACTCATAACTATTAGTATTAGTATTACTGACAATAGTGACATTTTTTTTTAGTAATGGTCTCTGACACTGACAGTCTGCCACTGACACGCTGACCAATATTGTAAGGTGCACTGCTAAGTTTCACTTTCAGTGCATGCAGGTCAAATTATGCATTATAATTTATATAATATATATATGGCTGATGCATAGGCTGAAAGCTGGTGTGTCAGGTCAATGACTACTGCTGTAAATTATGCATGTCTGTGCATAATTAACGAAGTCATTTATTAATGCTGCTTTGAGTCAGTGTGTGTCACTGCTTTGTGTCAGTGTGTATACATGTGTTAGTTTATATTAGTTATAAGGTTAGGTTAATATGTGTGACTGTGTGTGTGTGTTTTACACATGCATGTGCATGCGTGCGCATGTGTGAATGTGCACATGTGTGTGTGTGTGTGTGTGCGTGCATGTGTATGACAATTTATTCTCTCTCTCTCTCTCTCTCTCTCTCTCTCTCTCTCTCTCTCTCTCTCTCTCTCTCTCTCTCTCTCTCTCTCTCTCTCTCTCTCTCTCTCTCTCTTAGATGTTGTCATGTGTGTGCCAGTGTGTCGTAGCTTAAAAAAAGTTGACATATTATACACGTATATAATTAGGTCATTGAAAAGAAAGAAAAAGTAGGCCTTAACTGGCTTAAGTTTATATTAGTTGAAGCTAATGAAACTTTGAAAGTCATGAATTTTTTCTGCCTAAACCAGTGTGACTGTGAAACCTGATGTCCAGTGTCCATGATGGAAGCTGATAAGTGATATCCATTAAGTTCATCATTAACAAGTTCATCATTAACGACATAAGTCCATTATGAAACCTGATGTCCATGTTCCATTATGAAACCTGATGTCCATTGTTCATTGTGAAACCTGATGTCCATTGCCCATTATGAATCACTGAATGACTTACTATATATTACACAGTATCATGATGATGGTGTTTGTGGTATGTCACCATATGTGTGTGTGTGTGAGAGAGAGAGAGAAAGAGAGAGAGCATCAGTCAAGCAGTTGAAATCTGAATTATGAGCCTTTTCAGTTTCCGTGATGTAATTCTTTGACAGGAAACGATGTCTCTGAGGACGATGTGGGCCGCAGTGAGCGGTCAGCACCAGGTTCCTGTCCTGGTCGGATCCCTCCTGGTCTACTTCCTTGCTTTCGTCATCTGCCTTCTGCTCCAGCGATCATTCAAGCTCCTTCTTCCACGTGGTCCTTACACCTTTGCTGCAGACTTCTGCTTCACCATGGTGGTGTGTTCCTACCCATACAGCCACGGCACCGTGCGTCACCTCCATGGTGCTGTGGGCTATGTGATTGCCGCTGTGACACTCGTCACTCTGTCTGGCGTGTTCTTCGAAGGGACCCCCTCGCCCCTTGGTGTCTTTCGGCGCTATCTGAAAGGGGCAGAGTCGACATTCAGCTTGGCTGTGCGCATTGTGATTCAGATCCTGGCAGCCTTTTTGTCGTACCAGCTGGTCTACTTTGTGTGGTCGTTGGAGGTATGTACAAGTATATATATTACGTATTCTGCAAGGTTTCAATGGTCTTTGAAGGTCTTTGAAAGTTGGAGGAATATGATATTCAAATTTTCAATGCCTTAAAAGGCATTTGAACTGTGAAATGGAGGATGTATGGTGTGTATCAAAATTCAAATGTGATGAATTGAAGCTTAGTAGCAATAGTACAGATCTGTCAACATGATCTGAGAAGTCTTCTCAGATTTGGTCTTTGAACCTTGGAGAAGAAGAAATGGTCTTGAAAGTTTGTATTATGTGAGAACTGCTGGTGAATTGTAAAACAAGGTTGTTGGGTTTTGGGGGGGGGGCGTTCTTTTTTTTCTTTTTTCTTTTTTCTTATTTGTTGTTTTGGTTTGGTGATGATAGTTGTCACTTTGTAGCATAGATCTGCAAACAGCTACAGAATTAGAACAGCCATGGTCATGGCACATACTGTGACAGTCTTTCTTGCATGCTTTGGCTAGTATAATATATATATAATAATGATAATAATAATAGGGAACTTATAGAGCGCTTTCAGAATCTCAAAGTGCTTTACAAGTTAAAGAAAAACATACAATGCACAAATACCCATAATTATACAAATCAGTAGTATACAAGCACACAAAACATACAAAAATTAACATCTATTTAATTGGCTTTCTGGTTTGCGCTCACAGACACTGTTGGTTGTATCATTGTTAATGACTTGAGACATTTTGTTTTGTCCAGGTCACCCATGAGCATCAGAATTTCCTGAAAAAATCAGCTTGTGAGTCAGATCTGCGCGTGCCTGTTGTCCTGGGATTTCTCATTGAGTTTTCTGCTGTCCTGTACGACACATGGTTGTGCCATCAGCAGCTGGTCAGGTCTGCACTCCTTGACACGCTCATCAAGAACATCAATGGAGCTCTGCTTGTTTGTGCAGGTTTGTACAGTCTCACCTGTTTGAAAGTCTCACTAACATAGTAACATACCAACAGCATTTGACAGCCTCACTAACATAGCACTTAACATACCAACAACATCAAACAATGTCAGACTGACCATGCCAAGTGCTTCTTTGTTTTAATCTCTCCACTGGCTTCCAGTACCACAAATAATTTGCTATAAAATAAGCACACTCTTCTAGTTCTATAAATGTGTCAACTGCACTGCTTTTATCTTGTCTAGAGCTGTGGCTGTTTTCAGCTACAGGTACACATCCTCCCATATTTTCCTCTATGCTTCTGATACTCTCAGTCTCAGCCTTCAGGTTTCTCACACCAGACTTTCCCCTGCTGGTTCCCATGCCTTTTCCATTTTGAGCCCCTGTACATGGAATGACATTCCCATTCCTTTCTGGAAAAAGTCCTCCCTGGACTCCTTCAGATATAATCTCAAGACATTTCTTTTTCCAAAACAATAGACCCTCTATCAAAGAAACACTCTCTGGACTTGTTAATGATTCACATCTAACCATGAGAATTCTTTCTACAAACCAACAGACCTGCCATGTTTTTATGTTTCATTAACTGTGACAGGCAAAGTCACAAGACAATGTCCGCAAATCACAATTTTACCACGGGTCAGAATATAGCTTTACATGCTTTGTCTACGGCCGTCTTCCTTCCTGGTTCATTCAACTTTATTTCCCCCAACCCTCTTCAACCACAAAGTCACATGTGGCATAAACTGTGACTGTGTGAGTCAGCTTGTGAGTTGATGGCTAGTGTTTGACCTTCATATGACCCTCACAGTTGACATGGCTTTAAGTATCAGTAATGCTTTTTTGACCCTAATCCTTAGTCTAGAGTTTTGTTTGTTTTGTGGATGCCTAGGGTTCATCTGAGATGGAGTCCCAGAAATATCCATTACTTTAATGATGATTGTTAATCAGTATGTGCACACATGCAAAGGCTTATAGCTGTAAAGCCAATCTCCCACTCCAAGAGAGCCATTAAATCTTTGCTCACTGAAGCATCAGAAGTCTGTCTCTGTCTTCTTGTCACTGGCAGTGTTGACCACCAAGATCACTATCAATATCTTTGCTCATGTGTAGAGAAATTTTAACAAGCCATTATTTGCTGTTGGAGCTGTCTATAATGACAGGTTTTTTTTTTTTTGTGTGTGTGTGTGCAGGTTTTCGCTTGACGGGCATGTACATGCATCCAGCAATGGCCACTGGCATGACCTGGAACTGTAAGGGCACCAGCACCATTGAACACATCCTGGTCTACTGGATTGCTGCTTTCTTAGGCTGTTATGCTGGTGGCAAACTGCATTCAGTCTTTCACCTGCCCTCCTCATCTGATGGTGCTAAAGCTGCTCAGAAAAAGGCAGTGCAGCGAGAGGTTACAAAAAGCAGAGGTACTAGCAGTGAGAAGCTGAATAATAACAATAATGATGATAAGGTGAGGAATCGTAAAATGCAGAAAGGTGCCAAGGATGAGAAGTCGAGTGATACTGATAACACGCCATATCGTAAAAAGGGCCTGTAAAAGAAAGAAAAAAGCATGGTAACAGCTGTCAGAAAGAGGGTTAAAGGTGACCCAGACGCAAAGGAGCATCATGGGCCTTTTCAATGAGAATCAAAGTGAAAATGGACTCACACCAGTTTTCCAGTCAATTAATGATCTGGTTTGTATTTTTTTTTAATGATGAAAGTCACAGAAGCACAGCTGTGGGTGCTGCCATTTTGCATCTGACAGCCTGTGTATGTGACAAAGTAAAAAGTGAACCCACATGGCTGCACCCACACTCCAAGCATGGCTTTTCAGCATCTTCCTCCAAACTCTTCCAGAACTGGTTGCACCACTGAAAGGGATATTATTACCGGCTTTATGCAGCTGTCCACCGATGCTTTCAGCACGCTCCAAAAGGTTTTGGAGAATGTGGCAGCAACACAGCATCCAAGCATACACATAAACATGAGGTGCATCTGCCCCAGGTATGAAAAGAGTTCCATCTCGGTTCAGACTATTTTGATTTGTGATGACATGAGCAACATGGGCAGTTATAAAAGAAATGCTTGATATAATTTGAGGTGTCTGTTACAAATTGACTGCCATTTGAGCACCAATGAAAAACTTAGCTGACAGTCTTTTAAGACCTATGGCATAGTCACTTACAGTAGTGGATGGAGGAAGGATGTCATGAACCAGTGCTTGGAGTTTGGGCTGCACCCTGAAGAGCTCAATTCGAAGCAGAAAAAGTAGGTTTGTTGCGTAAATATTGGTAGAACATAAAAAGCAAACCTATGTGGCTGCACCCTGTGGAGCTCAAATTCAAAGCAGAAAAAGTAGGTTTGCTGCATAAATACTGATAGAACATAAAAAGCAAACCTATGTGGCTGCACCCTGTGGAGCTCAAATTCAAAGCAGAAAAAGTAGGTTTGCTGCATAAATACTGATAGAACATAAAAAGCAAACCTATGTGGCTACACCCTGAAGACTAAGTCATTGTTTTGCCTTACATGAAATCCCCACTTCACTGATGGTTTTTACATTATGTTTCTTTTATTTGAGAAGCTGCGCTGGGCAAGCAAATTATTCACAGCTGAAGTTTTTTTGGGGGGAAAAGTTAACTAAAAAACCCAGTCACGGTGTAATGTACATAAACTGTGACACTGAAGTAGTTAAAACATTACACTGCTGCTTCTGCGAAAGCTTGCCATTTTCCTCACCTTTGTACCCTTTTTGGGGGGAGGTTGTGTAAAGTATTGTGTGGACAGAATGTCCACGCATTGACCAAAGGTGATAACTGAAGGATCACTGTGTAACCGTATCAATTTTGAAATGTTAGTGTTACACGCATGTGGCTTATTCTGCACAGCTGAGTGTTTCTCAGCTGAAATTGACTTCTCTCTCTCTCTCTCTCTCTCTCTCTCTCTCTCTCTCTCTCTCTCTCTCTCTCTCTCTCTCTCTCTCTCTCTCTCTGTTGTGAAGAAATGTCACTCTGCATGTATTTTCACACACACACACATAATATATAAAGATTGACATGCTGATTGCAGTGACACTTTAAAAAAAAGAAGTGTATGTGAAGGTATATTGGGTGCTGGTTGCAGATGAAGCTATGGTTATGGTTATATTCCATTTCAATGCTTTTTTCCCATTCCAGATTTATTCATTAAAACAGTTTATTACCTGGACTACTGTATGTTTGAAAGAAAATCCTGTATCTCATTGACCATATAATATCACCAAGGAAAAACCAATTTGTTTCCTATCGACCAAATGATACCGCCATGGAAATCCTGTATCTCATTGACCATATAATATCACCAAGGAAAAACCAATTTGTTTCCTATCGACCAAATGATACCGCTAAAGAAAAACCAATTTGTTTCACATCGACCAAATGATATCACCAAGGAAAAACCAATTCATTTTACACTGACCAAGTGATAGATCCAAGGAAAAAATCTAATTTGTTTCCTGTTGACCAAATGATGTATATCTGTCCAAGGAAAAACTAATTAATAATTCATTTCCCAGTGACACCCTTCCAACACCCACCCACCCCATTGAACTTAAAGTCTAACAGTAACACATTGCATGATCCTGACCCAATGATACATGTACAATGAAAGGAGATCTTGGAATTTTTACACTTTTTCTGGACCAAGGTTTGATTTTTACAGTAATTTTTCTTCTTTTTTTTGTCTTTTTTATCTTTTCTTTTTGTTTTGTTTTGGTTGGTCTTTTGTCTTTATTTCTCTTGGTTTGTGAGGGAAAAAAGAAAGAAAAGAAAAAGTGTTGTTTACATGTTCATAAAGGAAACATGTTTTTTCATGTGATTTTCTGTTCAACTGCTGTATTTTTGGCAGAAAATGTTTCCTGAAAAGACCACTTATGGCTCCAGTATTTTGCCATTGATTTTCAAGATTTTGACAATGTCTGACATTTGTATGATGAACTGACCAAGAAAACTGCTCAGAAAATTGCCATTGATTGTCAGTAGTTTTGACAATCATGCTTGCACAATGAACTGAGCCAAGCTAATGAAAACTACTCAGGAAAGAAACAATTACACACAAGGGAGATAGGTTTGTGTCGTTGTTGCTAATTTGTTTTGATTGATAAAAATCCCCTTCCCAGTTAACTCCCTCATCAATACAGTGACTACTTAAAGGACCTAGCCTTCTCAAGACTCTTGTTTTCTACGTTCTAATCACAGTGTGTTTTAAAATGGAAATCCTTATTTCTTTAAGTTTTTGTTTCAATCTCTTTAAACCTGTTTTACTTCACCTTGATGTGACTGTTTGGGCACTACAGTTTGTCAGTCCAACCTGTTTAACAACTTGGGATTTGAGAAGGTTTGTGCCTTTAATGTGTCACTGTTTATTTTGGAATAACCTTGCATATGTTGATGTGTAGTTTGTGTTAGACATGTCACATGTGTGAGTGTGTGCATGCATGTTATGTTGTGAAACTTGTATTGTTTAATGAAATCCTAAACATGATATTCGAGACCAAGACCCGTTTTTTGCTGTGTGAGGGATGATTCCACAGTAACCAACCCTCTTGATTCCATTTTCTGCAACTAATGATTCACATATATATATATTTATTACATATTTGCATAAAATGACAAAATGTTTTTGTGTTCCTGTTTCATAACCATGTTTCTGATGACACTACATGATATCTTTCAGCTGTGTTGTTTGGAGAGTGAACTTCTGTTTGACAGTTGCAGGGCTCCCCCAGTTATGTATAAATTTATTTGTACTTACGTTATGTGCATCAAAGCCAAAGAACGACCACGCTGAAAACTTTACGAGGGAGTTGGCCGAAGGGCAGTTAGTAAACCAGAATCTGTGGATTTGCCTACACAATTCACGGAAAAGTCCAGCTCAGTTGAGGATGGTACCGGCTTGCTTGTGAAAGCCTATAATTTATACTAGTATAATATGTATAGGTAGAGAGATAGAGAGATATGCACTCCACCCTACTTATAGAAACTTCCCCAGCTTTGTCTTTTGAAAGAGTCTCAATGCTGGTCAGACTGTTGAAGGCCTTTTCTCATCCTTTCAAGCTTCATGATCCAGCACTGGTTGGTTATTTGTTGCTTATTTGGGAGGGGGAGGGGTGTGGGTGGTTGTTGTTGTTTTTTGGGGGGAGGGAGTTGGTTTTTGTTGTTGTCTGTTTGCCTTTCTTCTGCAGGTGATCAATAGTGCCGTGTGCTTGGTGTTTTGTTGTTGTTGTTGTTTGCCTGCAAGTAAGGTCTCAAGTTCCTCAAGACTTCAGATCTTCTGGAACGCAAGCCATTTGCGATGGTTGCTTTGCCTGCAAGATGGGTCTGGGAGGCCTGTGGATAGTTGATATTTGCTCCGTTTCAGGCCTGTGTTTGCAGGGCCAGCCACACGCATCACTACTGTAGCTTTAACGTTCTTCACGGCTAAATTTTATATTTCCATTGTAATCAGAATGGCATTCAGTCAGAACTAAAGAGCTTTGTGTATATATATTTATGTATGCTTTCTACACTTTGTGCACATTTTAACCATATTTTAATATGAAGAGACTGGAACCACCCAAATTATTTTGTATATGGGCTGATTTGATAGATCTGACTTGAGAATGGGCTCGTGATTTGTTTTGAAACATGTATTTGCTGATAATGGAGTGTGAATGTCCTGAGGTAATGCTTTGCAGTTGATAGGATGTTAAAGTCCAATTACTAACTAACTTCTGGTGAGAGAAAATAATCTTCAAAGGACCAACAATGCATGGAGGGGTGCACCAGGAGGTATTTGAATATCTTTGTCTTAGGCAGAAACTCCTGTTGAAGGACTTAATTTTAAGGAGGTTCCTCTGTACTTTTGATATCATATACTGTATACTGCTAGAACTGCCTTCATGTTATCCATGCTGGATGCCTTGTTCTCATCATGTGCTTTTTTTCGAGTGCCATCAGTTCTTTCAGATTCTTGGCTGCCATGTCAGATGTGGAAACAAACGCTGAAATGATTATTTCACCCCCATTGTGATATTTCCCCACACACATAAACACACACAATAAAAAATGTTCAGGAACACATGGCTAACAAAATAGCAGCCAGATGCAATAACCAGTACTTGAAAATATCAGAAAATTATATCAAAACAGTGACAGCTATTGAAACAGGAGTCAGATTAAAAGCAACCTCCACACAGTCCAATGCTGGAATCACACATATATATATATGTATGTATGTATGTATGTTCTTCAAATACAGTGAGTGCCAGTGACGTAATGGTTAGTGCACTGATCTATCACACAGCCTGTCCAGGTTTGGCCAAGTGTTGAGGTGTTGACTAGATTGAGGTGCTGACTATAAAGAACACTGGGAGGATGTTAGAATCCATATGCTGGTGTGGCCCAGCAGTAAGGCCCTAGGCTGACATTAGTGATAAGCAGATGAACTCACCAGGCCTTTCTCTGGCCCAGTTCACTCAGCTGTGAATGTGTATTAACGCTGGCCCAGTTCACTCAGCTGTGAATATCATCATTGGGTCAGTTCACTCAGCTGTGAATGATTGTTATTGCTGGCCATTCACTGGCCCAGTTCACTCAGCTGTGAATATCATCATTGGGCCAGTTCACTCAGCTGTCAATGATTATTATTGCTGGCCGTTCACTGGCCCAGTTCACTCAGCTGTGAATATCATCACCGGCCCAGTTCACTCAGCCATGAATATCATCTCTGGCCCAGTCACTCTGCTGTGAATGAGTGTCACTGCTGGCCTCTTACTAGCCCAGTTTACTCAGGTGTGAATATCATCACTGGCCCAGTTCACTCAGCTGAATGGTTGTTATTGCTGGCTGTTCACTGGCCCAATTCACTCAGCTGTGAATATCATCACTGGCCCAGTCACTCAGCTGTGAATGAGTGTTATTGCTGGCCTCTTACTAGCCCAGTTTACTCAGGTGTGAATATCATCACTGGCCCAGTTCACTCAGCTGAATGATTGTTATTGCTGGCTGTTCACTGGCCCAGTTCACTCAGCTGTGAATATCATCACTTGCCCAGTCCACTCTGCTGTGAATGATTGTTATTGCTGGCTGTTCACTGGCTCAGTTCACTCAGCTGTGAATGAGTATTATTGCTGGCCTTTTACTGGCCCATTTCACTCAGCTGTGAACAAGTACCCACAATGGCCCTGTTCATTCTGCTGTGAGCAAGTACCGGCTTTGGCCTCCACACAATGGCCCTGTTCATTCTGCTGTGAGCAAGTACTGGCTTTGGCCTCCACACAATGGCCCTGTTCATTCTGCTGTGAGCAAGTACCGGCTTTGGCCTCCACACAATGGCCCTGTTCATTCTGCTGTGAGTGCACTTTCCAGCACCCCTCTGGAGGAAGAATGTGGTAAATGGATGCTTGGAGTTTGCTGTGAGTGAACACCCTCCATGGCCTTCAGCAGCTCAGTTCAATCAGCTGTGACCGAGTGTCCATGAACTGCTGCAGATGCCTACCTCATTCTCTGGCTGCCTGATGAACCTCTTGAAAACTAACTGCTAATTGTTTCCAGTTTCATTTGTGAGCAATATGTAAGGGCACATGGGATGGAACCATGCGAAAAAGCCCCTTTCAGTGCTGAGAGATACCGCTGTCTTAAATAACTAGTTTTTTTCCATTTTTAGTGACTGATTGAGGATGACGCTTAAAAAGTTGTTTATTGTGACCTGTCTCTAGCTTCTGTTTTTTGCTAACTAGATTTTACATTTTGAATGACTGATTGAGGAAGACTTTAAAAACACTTGTTTATGGTGACCTGTTTCTAGCTTTTATTTTCCTGCTATGCACACAGTAAGACTATTTGTGATCTGGTTGATATCACAAATATCATATCAGTCACGAAGCAAAAGGCTATCAGGACTTCTTTGATGTGTCCTTGACCTGGCTGAGGAGTTCACTCTGAGCTTGTCACGCAAATTACCTGCGGCAAACCCAGCAGGTGCTCCACCATAGATATTTTGTAGTAATTGTTGGTAAGTTGACAAAGAAAGAAACTTACTAACAGTAAAACAGTAGGTCCAAACAACACACCAGTGTCATTCAGTTTCACTGTGGAAACATGATTCGCCAGCTCTCTATAGTTCTCTTGTAGATTTTGTACAAACACGCACAAAATAAAATATTATACAAAAGATGGCATTTGCATCGATCTCATAAACTTACACCTTTTTTTTTCTCTCTCTTTTTTTTGGGGGGGGTAGGGGGGTTAATTACTAAGTATGTTTGCCATTTCACTCCTTCACTGACTGAGACACTTGTCGCCCTAGGTGATCACAGGCCTTTTTAGAAATTTACAAGTGTGCATGAGTATTTACTATTTACATGTGTGGTGTTGCCACAATGTAGCTGATTACAGACATGTATTCAGTTCATGCTGAACAGTGAATGGAAATCTTCCTTTACTGTTTGTGCGCTGCTCAACAGTAATTGTTGTCTCATAAACTTACAGCATTTTTTATTTTTTTCCTCTCATTTTTTCCTTCTTTTATGGGGGTGGGGGGAGTTTTTTAATCACTGAAGTATGTTTGCCATTTCACTCCTTCACTGACTGAGACACTTGTCGCCCTAGGTGATCACAGGCCTTTTTAGAAATTTACAAGTGTGCATGAGTATTTACTATTTACATGTGTGGTGTTGCCACAATGTAGCTGATTACAGACATGTATTCAGTTCATGCTGAACAGTAAATGGAAATCTTCCTTTACTGTTTGTGCGCTGCTCAACAGTAATTGTTGTCTCATAAACTTACAGCATATATTTTTATTTATTTTTTCCTCTCATTTTTTCCTTCTTTTATGGGGGTGGGGGGAGTTTTTTAATCACTGAAGTATGTTTGCCATTTCACTCCTTCACTGACTGAGACACTTGTCGCTCTAGGTCATCACAGGCCTTTTTAGAAATTTACAAGTGTGCATGAGTATTTACTAATTACATGTGTGGTGTTGCCACAATGTAGCTGATTACAGACATGTATTCAGTTCATGCTGAACAGTAAATGGAAATCTTCCTTTACTGTTTGTGCGCTGCTCAAGAGTAATTGTTGTCTGGAGATGTGTATCTTGAAGGCACTTTGGTAACCTTCTTAAAACAGGTTTTGTGCTCCAGGTAGAAGAAAATTAATTGAAACAGAAACTCAAATCAAGGATTTTGTTTAAAAATACTCCCTTGATTTTATCATCAATTCAGAAAGAAGAAAGCTGTTCTAAAACTATCCATGCTATCCTATTAAATAAATGGCTTTCTTTCTAACCTTTTGAGTTACAAATAGCAGGACATTAAATTTATGTAGGGACTGATTCTGTGTACTGGACTTGAGAAAGGGTTTATATATGAGACAAATTTCAGAGATAGATAGATATATATATGTGTGTGTGTGTGTGCATTTGTTTATGGCAGAATTTGATCATCCTGAGGTGACCCTGTCTGACTGACAGGACTTTAAAAAAAAAAAATCCAGTTGCTAACTAACTACAGTCACCTAAGGAAGAGGATTAAAGAGACTGCAGACAACCATTAGTCCAGCTGTGGCACTTCACAGTGTTTTCTACAGTCAAGTCCCATAAATGCCACTGGCATAGGAAGATTCTAAACTGAAAATAAAATCAGTGGAATATCTGTAAAACAAAATCCTCAGCTTTAAGTTTTAATCTGGATGTTTTTTTACCAGTTGAAGAACAGCTGGCCTTGGACAAGACATGTTTGAGAAGGCTTGTTCATTTGAATATGTTGACTGTATGGTTATTGGTGGCGTAATCAGATTATGTTGTCCGTGAGTATTACCAGCAGATGTGTTTGATGCACTTATTACCGTTGTTGAACATTGCATCTAATGCAGGTGACTACTAGATACGTATTTAACTGGATTTCAATATTATCGGTATGGTTATAAGTGTAACATTAATATCAGCAGTATTTTTATGTAGCACACTTATGTAAGCCACGTATAACTTCAGTATGGTTTATCAATGAAAAACTGATTTCACTATCAATAGGTTTTTGACACTTGTGAATAACGATGACATACAAGTGTTTGCTTGGTTTGCCTTGTTGCTAGTTATTACCAACACACTGAAGGGAAACTGAATGTTTTTAAAATTGTCAAAAGAGTGGGTGAGTGGTGCTGCTCTTTCTTGCTTTGTTCTCACGATAATTTTTTTTTAAATCAAATAGATATGTATGTTATCGTGATTCAACAACTTCAAGAAGTTTATCCAATGCTTTGGTTTTCCCCACCTTACCGTGTTACTCTTGTGGTGCTTTTCGCGGTTTGTTTTGATTTTGAAATAAACTCACTCGGCATCTGGTAATCTGGTCTCAATTCTTCTTCGTGTCTTTGAATATTTTCTCTGTGAGTGGGTGTAAATGAGTGAGTGCATGCATCCATACATGTTCTAGTTGTAAGAGGCAGAGACAGCCCAGTTGGTAGAGCATCCAGCTGAAAAGCCAGGCACAATACTGATGAGGGTTTGAGTTCCCAGGACAGCAAGGAATTTTTCTCCCAGAGTCAACTTCCAGTGCAGACTCTTATCTTACAGTGTCCATGCAACCTGTGTGTGAAATCGCATGCATTAGCATGTGTGTGCGCATTAAAAATCCCAAGCACTGGCAGCCATACCATTGTTTGGACAACACAAAAATACTACACACACTAGTAGGAATGGGTAGCGCTGCTCTTGCAGCTGCTGTGCCTTACCCAGGTAAGGTGACCCGAATTTCACCTGAGGGACAATGAAGTGCTAAAAAATATATACTTGTGATCTGGTTGATATCACAAATATCAGATCAGCCTCAAAGCAAGAGGCTATCAGGACTGCTTTGGTGTGTCCTTGACCTGGATGAGCAGTTCAGTCTGTACTAAACTGCATTCTTTTTACAACAAAGACATATTTACATGGACCTATACATCTTTTCACTTGTGGTGCATCACTTGCAAGTTTCAGAAATTACGGGCAGCTTAGAGCATCTTTAATGGCACAAAGAAAAATTAAACAAATGAAAAGGGTCAACATTTTGAGGATGTACATCTGGTAGAGTTTATCTACCTGGTATTTACTGGCATGCCAGGTGAGAGTTGCCATAGGTGACTCAGGTCTTTGCTGCTGTGTTTGTGTGATGTCTTTCAAGCATTAATTAACTCCCTTGTTTGTTGAAATGAAACAAGTGTTAAGCATTTGGCGCCATAAGGAGTCTGCAGAAATTCTGAATACAATGTGACAGAAAGTAAGTGTGATGGTTACAATTTACCCAGCATGTGTTCTCATATACACACAGAAATTCTGAATACAATGTGACAGAAAGTAAGTGTGATGGTTACAATTTACCCAGCATGTGTTCTCATATACACACAGAAATTCTGAATACAATGTGACAGAAAGTAAGTGTGATGGTTACAATTTACCCAGCATGTGTTCTCATATACACACAGAAATTCTGAATACAATGTGACAGAAAGTAAGTGTGATGGTTACAATTTACCCAGCATGTGTTCTCATATACACACAGAAATTCTGAATACAATGTGACAGAAAGTAAGTGTGATGGTTACAATTTACCCAGCATGTGTTCTCATATACACACAGAAATTCTGAATACAATGTGACAGAAAGTAAGTGTGATGGTTACAATTTACCCAGCATGTGTTCTCATATACACACAGAAATTCTGAATACAATGTGACAGAAAGTAAGTGTGATGGTTACAATTTACCCAGCATGTGTTCTCATATACACACAGAAATTCTGAATACAATGTGACAGAAAGTAAGTGTGATGGTTACAATTTACCCTGCATGTGTTCTCATATACACACAGAAATTCTGAATACAATGTGACAGAAAGTAAGTGTGATGGTTACAATTTACCCAGCATGTGTTCTCATATACACACAGAAATTCTGAATACAATGTGACAGAAAGTAAGTGTGATGGTTACAATTTACCCAGCATGTGTTCTCATATACACACAGAAATTCTGAATACAATGTGACAGAAAGTAAGTGTGACGGTTACAATTTACCCAGCATGTGTTCTCATATACACACAGAAATTCTGAATACAATGTGACAGAAAGTAAGTGTGATGGTTACAATTTACCCAGTATGTGTTCTCATATACACACAGAAATTCTGAATACAATGTGACAGAAAGTAAGTGTGATGGTTACAATTTACCCAGTATGTGTTCTCATATACACACAGAAATTCTGAATACAATGTGACAGAAAGTAAGTGTGATGGTTACAATTTACCCAGCATGTGTTCTCATATACACACAGAAAATTTACAATTTACCCAGTATGTGTTCTCATATACACACAGAAAATTTACAATTTACCCAGCATGTGTTCTCATATACACACAGAAAATTTACAATTTACCCAGTATGTGTTCTCATATACACACAGAAAATTTACAATTTACCCAGTATGTGTTCTCATATACACACAGAAAATTTACAATTTACCCAGCATGTGTTCTCATATACACACAGAAAATTTACAATTTACCCAGTATGTGTTCTCATATACACACAGAAAATTTACAATTTACCCAGTATGTGTTCTCATATACACACAGAAAATAAAAGGTAGACACAAACACACATACAAACACACATGCAACCACAACTACATATCAACCCACATATACATACAAGTACGTACCACCCACAACCATGATAAAACCAACACACACATGCACAATACAGACGCTCATACACACAGACACACACATATCTACATGCA
>OY757542.1:7689320-7706820 GCA_963584105.1 Alviniconcha strummeri
ATACATCCCTAATTTGCACGGCAGGGTAGTGCTTCGAAGCATTATTCTCTGATATAACAAATTCCCCACAAATGATGAAGCTACACCCAGTAGACATCAAAGACATTGAGCGCTACTTCGACAGCGGCAGACTGCAGTCCCTTACAACAGTTTCCGTCCGCTGTCCGGCAGGTCGGACGAGAGTGTTCGCGCCCAGGAGGTGCGTGTGGGAGTCCGCAGCCAGGACAAACCCATCATGTTCCGGATGCTGGACCGCCAGAGCACCTGGGGCGATCAGCGCGCCATCAGGACCGTCATCCCTTGCACCTTGACCTTGGGCCTCATTGGCTACCCTTTCGTGTTGCCCGACATGGTGGGCGGAAACGGGGTGGACGGCGAGGTGGGCTACCTGGACAGCGCCACCTACCCGGACCCTGAGCTGTACGTCCGATGGCTCCAGGTGAGGTGGTAGAGGTATGGGAGTTGGTGGTGTGGTTTAACTGGGTGCCGCTTTGCTGGTGCTTGGTTGCTGAGTTGTTGTTTGGCTTTCTGCGTTTAGGTGGTGTGATGTGAGCGTACGCGCGCGTGTTAATGTGTGGATGTGTGCGTGTATGTTTGTGCGTGAGCGCGCGCGCATACACACACACACACACACACACACACACACACACACACACACACACACACACACACACACACACACACACACACACACACACACACACACACACGCACGCACGCACGCACGCACGCACGCACGCGGAACGCACTGACACACACATCTAGTGAGGACCGCAAACCAAACATGCACATTTCCATGAGAATAAATGGCTAGCTTTTTTAAATTGTTATCTGCTGTACCTGAAAACGTTTACTGCGACAGACAATAATTACTGAGTAATTCTACGAACACTGTCGCGACGAAAACAGCGCTGCTAGGCGCTGACATAGGCCTAGCCTAAGCGTGTTCAAATCGAGACGAATGGAGCTTATGTGTGGGACGGCGTGCGTAAAGCATTCCACATTCTGATTCACGATTGTTTCTTTCCTGTTAGCTGTGTACTCACCTCCGGACCGGCCTCTTGAAAAGAAAGAGTTGGGTCTTGTTTCAGTTTCACCTTCTGTCTCTGTCGCGTTGGTCTCCACACTTGCCACAGTGTCAGTCCACTTCTGTCTCTGTCGCCTTGGTCTCCCCACTTGCCACAGTGTCAGTCCACTTCTGTCTCTGTCGCCTTGGTCTCCACATTTGCCACAGTGTCAGTCCACTTCTATCTCTGTCGCCTTGGTCTCCACATTTGCCACAGTGTCTGTCAACAGCGTCCTCAAGTGTCTCAGTCACTGTACGTGTGGCCGTTATACCGACGGCACCACTGAATGGAAGCATAGTCAATGGTTACCGACGGCATAGTCAAATTCATGTTCATATTTCCTTCCACTGACAGGGGTTGTACCCGAATCCTCAGGTGAACACGTGTCTCCAGTCACTAAAACAACTTCCTCTCGGGCTTCGCTGTCCGATTTGAATGTGTCCGTGCACGTGTTGTTTTCTGCCTCAACTAGGCCTACCGGTCAACTCGAGGGGGGGGGGGGTGGGGGGGGCCGAGGTCACTTGGCGAGTCTCCGATTGGTCGACTAGTGTTAGCTGTTGAGACTCACTGCTTGCACGTGCTGGACCATGATCGCCAAACTCCAAGCACTGGTTTACGACATCCTTCCTTCAAGGACATCCTTCCTTTGGAGGAAGGTGCCGGAAAGCGATGCTCGGAGTGTGCCTGCGCGTCTGTCAGCTGTACGATGGGTCGCTGTGTTGTTTGTCTGTTCACTGTGTGTAGCACTGCCGGGCAGTATTTGTGTCTTGGACCCGAGGCGTGTACCCGAACTTACACCGCAATGACGCTGAAGCTGTATGTGACGGTGGTGCGATGCTCCCAGAATGGATGGATCGAGACGACGGGGCTGAAGAAATCTCTCGGTAGTGACGGAAGAGGCCCGGGCCCGATGTTGCTTAACATCGGTGATCGGACGAGAACCGGTGCTTTCATAGTGGGATGGCCGTTGGCGACAAACACTTAAAATGTAACCATTATATAAACGGATCAGAAGCATTGACGTGAATCATAGTTCAGGAGCTGTGTGAGAGTCGAGTCCGTGGACGTCCTGGGCTGTCCGTCCTAACGAGCCTTCTGGTTTCCGTGGACGTAAAGATTTGTTGAACCGTGCTTCGGCATTGGTCACAACTTGTCCCTAATATGTCAACTGACATCTGAGGACATTAAGCAAACACTTCACCTGACGTGATTAGTGTGGTTAAATTAACCGAGTAGACTGTTGTAATCTTCACTGAACACTGAATAGACATATATTTTCTTTTTCTTTTAATTTCAGCTACAAACTAGATAATAGTTATATTAACAAAATTATCACCGTTGTTTGTAGCTGTACCGACTAGAAGCCCAAATTAATAAACGAGTAAAAAAAAAAAAAAGAGAGAGAGAGAGAGAGAGAAAGAGAGAGAAGAGAAATAAAAGGAAAAAAAGGATGCCAACAGCTCCCGGTGTTCCCAGGCGGTCACCCATCCAAGTACTAACCGGGCCCGACGTTGCCTTAACTTCGGTGATCGGACGAGAACCGGTGCTTTCAACGTGGTATGGCCGTTGGCGACAGACACTTGAAATGTAACCGTTATATTGTTTATATTATTGACATGACCAGTGTGGTTAAATTTACCGAGTAGACTTGTAATCTTCACTAATAGACAGATTCTTTTTTTCTTTCTTTTAATTTCAGCCTCAAACTATATAATTATATTAACAAAATTATCACTGTTGTTTGTACTTGTACCGAGAAGCCCGAATTAATAAACGAGTAAAAAAAAAAGAAAAAAAAAAAAAGGTTGCATTGAAACAGCACCCGTTGAAAATGAAACGGAAGCATCGAGAATGTGCTTTTTTCTTCTTCTTTTTTCTCTTCTTTTTGTTCTTGTTGTTGTTGTTGTAAATCATCATCCTGCTGTTTGCATCCACGGCAAATCCAAAGGAGATCTCCCCCCCCCCCCCCCCAAAAAAAAGAGTTCAAGAAAGGATGCCAACAGCACCCGGTGTTCCCAGGCGGTCACCCATCCAAGTACTAACCGGGCCCGACGTTGCTTAACTTCGGTGATCGGACGAGAACCGGTGCTTTCAACGTGGTATGGCCGTTGGCAACAAGCACTTGAAATGTAAGGTACATATAGACGGATCAGAGGCACCAACGTCATCGAGGTCCATTAAAAACATCGTATGACTAGAATGAGACATAATCTGTACTTTTAGTGAGAGACTCGTTGAATCGGTAATTCCATCCAAAAATACATTTACTTTTTATCATTGTCTAAGCAATGGTAACCTTTACACCCCTCCCCCCCCCCCCCCCCCCCCACACACGCATTACAAAATGATTTAAAATATTTTTCAGCATAAATCCCGCAGAGAGTTCCTACATAAATCTCTACTGGTGGAACTTGCTGATATATGCATGTTGTTAGCGTGATAATTGTAAGTGTCTAATATCCGTTGTGTGAAAATACTTTAAATAAATAAAGAAAGAAGAATGAACAA
Organism: Alviniconcha strummeri; assembly: GCA_963584105.1. Taxonomy (NCBI): domain Eukaryota; kingdom Metazoa; phylum Mollusca; class Gastropoda; family Provannidae; genus Alviniconcha; species Alviniconcha strummeri. The sequence goes on from OY757542.1 coordinate 7,692,896, forward strand.
AGAAGAAGAATTAACACTGAACTCGGTTTAAACAAGATTTATTTCATATATAACAATACATTAACAACAGAACAGTTGGGCCATGCAACAGGCAAAGTTACTAAGAGTACGGCACGAATCTTACATAAATGACGTTTGTCACTTGTGAACTTGACTTCATAGTTGTGATTTGCCAGACTGTTCTTCGACCTTGAGTACGCTTAAACACATTCGGACGAACTTGTCTCAGACATTTTTGATAAGCTGTCACTAGATTTGAAGTGGATATTAATATCATATTTATTACTGGCTACTTTGACTGTGTAGTTTGACTCGAGTATAGTTTTAGAGATGAAAATCATTTACCAGTCATTCCATCAAACATATTATATCTAGCCTACAGGACATCCCCAACACATGATCAGATCATACGATCGCTCAATATCTATGTAGGCCTAATCATATTTGACACAGCTCACAGAGCTACAAGCAAGAATAACCTTGCAATCTACTCAAAACAATACAGAATATGTTTGACGCTGATTGAAGCGGGCATGATAAAATAAAGTAAAAACAAAATCACACAGCAACGACAACAACAACAACAACAACACACACACACGCACGCACGCACGCACGCACGCACGCACGCACGCACGCACGCACGCACGCACGCACCACATCGAGGGAAGAGGAAAAGACAGATTATAGTAGTGCTGGCGAAGGAGTGGTAAATCGTACACTGAGTGAACCTTTCAGCACGATTTGCCACCCTGAAAAGAAAAATCATGTCGGGTTGACAAAACGTGCCGGCAGAACATATCAAATTTCACTGGCGACAAAACATGCCGGGATGTTTCACATGCGCACATCAAAGGTTATCACTCTGGACCGTGTGAACCACAATAAAATATCCAGCTGATGATCGAATATGTGATCCAAACAGATAAAATGGTCAAGAGAACGCTTTTTATTAGGTCAAAACACAACGAATTTTCGGGATAATCCCCTCTATAAAGCTACAAAACGACAATTAAACAACAGTTAAACGGTGAACAATGAAATGTAGAACTAAGACACTTATCTGGTTTTGACTGAGCTATGTTGTTTTCGTGTCCAGTGCTGGGAAGAATGTTGAACATTCATGATCGAATGTATTAGGCATAATGACCTTCTTTTGAATTTTGTATAATGCAAAGGCATTTATGAGGTGGTGTTATTTCTGAGTTTGAAACTGCGCACCGGCGTGCAGCCTGTGCATAACCATTAGTACAAGAACAGCTGCATGTTGTCATAAAAAATTATACGAGCTGATTTTCCGTCAACGACTGGCAGTTGATGACGTCATAGGATACTGCTATGTAATCACTTTTTTCTTCTTTCTGGTTATATTATTCTTTAGTCCGTTTAGTTTAATTTAAGCCCCCCCCCCTCCCCTTACCCCCCCCCCCCCCACACACACACACACCCTGTCTCTCTCTCTCTGTCTCGTTTTCTCACGCTTCTTTCTCGCACACATGCACACTCGCGCGCGCGCGACTCCCCACTCCTCTGCCCCCCCCCCCACACATTGTCAGTGACACGCACACAGTGTTTTACATGCACTCGCGCGCGCACACACACACACACACACACACACACACACACACACACACACACATCCCCTTCTCTCCCCCCCCCCCCCCTCGATCTCTCTCTCAAGACACATGTAGAGAGAGAGAGGGGAGGGCAGAGAGGGAGAGAGGGGGGGCACAGAGAGAGGGAGAGAGGGGGGCACAGAGAGAGGGAGAGAGAGAGAGAGCAGTATATTGATCTTAAGAGATGTTTCCAGAATTCAGTCGGCATCCACGCCGTTGCGCTTCAGGAAGGACAGTCGCTCAGAGTTCTTGTCCTCAGTGGGGAGCTCGACTGGCCGGCCGTTTTCGTCTCCAGCGACTCCTATGTCAACACTGGTCTTCTTGAACACATCCCAGGCTTGGCGGTAATGCTGCAAGAAAAACGCGAGATATAATTATATGGTACATAGTTTATGTTTGAACATGCTACTTTCATTGAGTTGGTCACTAAGATATGCCCTCACGACAACAATAATAATATTATGTTAGAGCGGTTTACAGGCCTCAGTTCACGAGGACTACCTTCATGGCGGCAACAATCCGGAAGCCGTCTTCGGGCTTCAGTTCATTAATCTAAGACCTAGATATTTTATGACAACAACGTTAGAGCAGTCCTCGGGCCTGAGTTCACATGGACCTACCTCCATGGCAACGACGTTGCATCCATCTTCGGGTCTAGGTTGGTCAGAGAACAACAACGATGGAGGAAGTCTTCGGGCTGGGTTTACTAGGATCAACTTTCATGGCAACAAGGTGGGAGCCATCGGTAGGACTACCCTCATGAAAACAACGATGGAGCGGTCTTTGGGTCTGAGTTCACTAGGACCGATTTTCATGGCAACTACGTTGGAGCCATCTTCGGGTCTAGGTTGGTCAGAGAACAACAACGATGGAGCGGTCTCCGGGCCTGAATTTACTAGGACTGATTTTCATGGCAACTACGCTGGAGCCATCTTCGGGTCTAGGTTGGTCAGAGGGCAACAACGCTGGAGCAGTCTCCGGGCCTAAGTCTACTAGGACCAATTTTCATGGGAACAACTTGCGTTGGAGCCGTCCGAGCTGGTCATACTAGGACTATCTTCATGACAACGACGTCGGAGCGGTCTTCGGGCCTGAGTTCCATAGGACCTACCTTCATGGCAACAACGTTAGAGCGGTCATCAGGCCTGAGTTTTCTAGGGCCTACTTTCATGGCAACAACGTTAGACTGAGCGGTATTCGGGCCTGAGTCGACTAGTCTAAGACCTTGCTACATTCATGTCAACAACGATGAAGGAGTGTGAACACACTTCTAGTCTCTATATTCGTCTAGGCTGTCGCAAACCAACGCTTGGAGTCTGAGGCCGGAGTTCATTAGGACTGACGTACCTTCATGCAGCAACCTCGAAGCATTGTTCAGGACATACTCCAAACCTCGCTTTCCGGCGTTGGAGCAATGCAAACACACTCCAAGCCTCGCTTTCCGGCGTTGGAGCAATGCGAACACACTCCAAGCCTCGCTTTCCGGCGTTGGAGCAATGCGAACACACTCCAAGCCTCGCTTTCCGGCAATGCAGCAATGCGAACACACTCCAAGCCTCGCTTTCCGGCGTTGGAGCAATGCGAACACACTCCAGGCCTCGCTTTCCGGCGTCGGAGCAATGCGAACACACTCCGAGCCTCGCTTTCCGGCGTTGGAGCAATGCGAACACACTCCAAGCCTCGCTTTCCGGCGTTGGGGCAATGTGAACACACTCCGAGTCTCGCTTCCGGCAAGGATGCCGTCAACCGATGCTTGGAGTTTGAGGCCTTAGTTCACTCGGACCCACCTTCATGGCAACAACCCTGGAGGAGTCTTCGGGCCTGAGTCCACGAGGACCTGCCTCCGTGGCAACGTCACGTGGAGCTGTCTGGCGCTGTGAACACGCAAGGTTTTGTGTGGAAGTTTTTATGCGACATATATAAATTTTCATTCATTCGGGCCTGATTTCACGAGGCCATACCTCCATGGAGCCGTCTTCGGGCCTGCGTTCACTTAGACTTACCTTCACGGCAACAACGTTTTAGAGTTGTCTTCGGGCTTGAGCTCACTTGGACCTGCCTTTATGACAACAACGTTGGAGCGGTCTTTGGGCCTGAGTTTACGACAACAACGTTAGAGCTGTTTCCGGGCCTGTCTTCATTAGGATCTACCTTCATGGCAATAACGTTAGAGCTGTCTTCGGGCCTGTGTAAGGGTTCCGGCATTCGGTAGATCTTACGACAGAAGAAGAAGATCAGTCTGGGATCCACCTTCTCGGGATCTTGGCAACCTGTTAACGAAAAGCACTATAAGGTTAATTTATTACAAGGGTCTCTTCGTTAGCTCATGTGTCTGTTCGCCTGTCGGTCTCTGTCTGCGTGTGTTAAAAAAACAACCACTTTGTCTGTATGTCTCTGTCTCTGCCTGTCTCTCTGTCTCTGTCTGTCTGCCTCTCTCCCTCCCTCCGTCTCCCCTCTCCGCTTCCTTTCTCTTCCTTAACACAAAAATGCATTACTTTGTTCCACTGATGTGTAACGAGACCAAGGTCACAGAATGTAACAAAACCTATCTTACTCCAATAAGGATTACTAGCACTGTGAATGTTTTTAACGGATCACATTCATCACAACGCCAAATGAAAAATTAATACCATTCTGCATATGAGAGAATGGACCTGTATCATGAAATGTATAAAGCAAAGGACCTGTAACGAAATCGAGGATGACGTGTATAAGAAAGGCTGTAACATGTTGATCATGATGTGTATAAAGGAAAGGACCTGTAACGAAACTGAGGAAGATGTGTATAGGAGAAAGTGTAACAAGCTGATCACGATGTGTAAAAAAAGAAAGACCTGTAACAAAGCTGCAGATGATGTGTATAAGAAAAATGTAACAAGTTGATCATGATGTGTACAACAGAAAGGACCTGCACTAAAACTGAGGACGACGTGTATAAGAGAAAATGTAACAGGTTGATACTGATGTGTGTAGCAGAAAGGACCTATACTGAAACTGAGGATGACGTGTATAAGAGAAAATGTAACAAGCTGATCATGATGTGTACAACAGAAAGGACCTGCACTGAAACTGAGGATGTGTATAACAGAAAGGACCTGTAACGAAGCTGATGATGATGCCGCACACCAGACTGATGACCATGCCGATCAGCCCAAACCACAGGTACGAGATGTCGTAGATTGAAAACGGCCTGTCGTAATGCAAGCAGACGTAGTTCCATAATAACAAAACAACAACGGAAAATATGTAGGTTACAATAATTATGTACAGTACATCAGGGATTCGACTTCGGCAAAACATACTACAATGAAACAGCCCGTAAAGAAGGGGTAGTAGCTCCATTATTATACTCATTATTCACACTTATAAAACACATTAAAACATCTTTTGAAAATGGCCAATATTTTGACTGAAGAGAATAATTCTGTAATGAAATGACCATAAACATTATTTAATCAAGAGAGAGACAGAAACAACGTAACGAACGGTCCCTAACAAACTGTGACGTTTACGTGCACATCTCTTCAAGCGTGCCATGCAGTAAACACCCAGTCAGCCTATACACACACTGAAACAAGTTTGTGTTTTACCTTTCAACCGACACCGATATGAGATTCTGCTCTGGGGAGGAAGTGGCCATATCATGTTCAAAGGAAGGGGACCAGGTGATGTATGATGAAGTATTTCTCATGACGTCAAAGGGGCCCGTGACGTCGGCAAGTGACGAATTAAAGGTCAGAAGCATCGAGGAGTTGTCACAGTTGTGCACAGGCCCTGGTGGTAAGGACTGGGTAGGAGCTCCGTACAGTCTTGATCCTATGGCAACCCACAGGTTGACGGCCAGACCAATCAGCACTCCACCGCCAGCACCCTGAAAAAGTCGTCCTTGGGTGACCTTGTGTGCTTGACACGGCGTTATATTCCAGTTATTTTGCCTATGAGCAGGAAGCTAGAAGAATGTATACCCAAAAGCTCTCCACTCTGAAATCAGCGAGCCTAAATTTAGAGTGGAGCTCGACCGTGCGACTAAGCAGCGGGAACTCCAAATAGAGAAAGTGCGAAGGGACATCTAATCCGGACAGATCTGCCGTTAGGAATGTATCAGCGATCAATGTTCAGATGTGTCACCTGGGACACAATGCTCCGTTTCCAGTTATTAAGTAACTGACCTTGACAAATCTCACAAAATGAAGAAGAAGAAGAAGAAGAAGAAGAAGAAGAAGAAGAAGAACGCAATATTGATTGCCTAAGATCCAGAAAACACTACGGCTGTTGGATATAGAAGAAAATATAGGGATTTCGAATTCTTGTAGGTTTCAACACACAAGGGAGTTAATAAGAGTTCGAAAGACGTCACCCAAGCACAACAGCAAAGACCTGAGTCGCCTACGGTGACTCTCACCTGGCAAGCGTACATAATATATTGGTTATATTGGATTGGGTGGCCTAAGAAGAGGATTGGGAGGCCCAAGAAAGTGGATTGTCAGGCCGAAGAAGATGGATGTGGAGACCCAAGAAAGTGGATAGTCAGGCCGAGAAAGGTGGATTGGGAGGCCCAAGAAAGTGGATTGTCAGGCCGAAGAAGGTGGATTGGGAGGCCCAAGAAAGTGGACTGTCAGGTCGAAGAAGGTGGATTGAGAGACCTAAGAAGGTTGACCGGGTGGCCTAAGAGGGTGTATTGAGAGGATTAAGAAGGTGGATTGGGAGGTCCAAGAAGGTGGATTGTGATGTCCAAAAAGGTGGATTGAGAGGCCCATGAAGGTTGACTGGGTGGCCTAAGAGGGTGTATTGTGTAGCCTAAGAAGGTGGATTGAGAGGATCAAGAAGGTGGACTGGGAGGCCCAAGAAGGTAGATTGGGAGGCCCAAGAAGGTGGATTGGGAGGCCTAAGAAGGTGGATTGAGAGGCCAAAGAATGACTCGCGTATTTGAGGAATGTGTGAACAACTGCTGGTGAGGTTGACAGAATAGAACAGATCTAGGAAAATGCACTCACCAATGCAGCGAATTCCGAAACACAAGGAAACAACAGTACAGAAGCGCTTTCGACAAACATCGTCTTCTTCGGGTGCAAGAAGATAGACAACAGAAGAAGAAGGAAGCAAAGAAGAGGACAGACAAGAAGGAGCTGATGTAAAAAACGAATGTTAAGAATGAACTCACGTATTTGTTGCCCCAGGGAAATGCACCAGCAAGCAGGAACACGCCCACCATGGGGCCACCGCAAGCTCCGAAAGCTGTTACAGCAAGCTGCGAAACACAGTAATACACTTTCATTCCTTCATACAGACTTGGATGAGACTTTGATGCCTAATATACCTTGGTTCCAACACAAAGAGTTTGCTGACGCAATGGACTGTGTGACTAATTTAAAGGCACGAGCCATCTCGAAACATGATTTGTCCAATAAAGGCCGTCCTGTCTCGCAGATCGCACGACGCCCCTGCTGGGATGCTATGACACTGCTCCTGCTCTCCTTCATAAAAGTTGCCATGGGAACCATGGCTTTCTTTATATATATATATAACCAGTGTGGCTGGCAATCAGTATTTTGTAAAACTTTTTTTTTTTGGGGGGGGGGGGGATTTTCCAGGTTCAGTTATTTTGCCAGTCTGACAGGTACATTTGGTGATACGCCCCTGTTTTCAGGGACTTGCTACAGGACTGATTGCACCTAGCATAAAGAACTGAATAGGACCCAGGTTAAATGATTCTGCGAGTAACTCTTATGATGACGCACCCCTGTTTTCAGGGGCGTGCTACAGGACTGATTGCACCTATGGCCTAGCATAAAGAACTGAAACGGACCCAGGTTAAATCATTCTGCTATAACTCTTATTTCAGGGGCGTGCTACAGGACTGATTGCACCTAGCATAAAGAACTGAATCGGGGCCCCGGTTTAATTATTTTGTGAGTCACTCCTGTGGTGATACGCCCTTTCTTTTAGGGCTTGCTACAAAATTGATTGCACCTAACATAAAGAATTGAATCGGACCAGGGAAAGGGCCCGAAAGGGGCTCTAAAGTAGGTTCTCTCTGAAGGGAATAGTCTTCTTCTTCTTTTAGTGTGCGAACAGCTTTTAAAGGGTATCGCTTACCTACTAGCTGCAAAAGCACACAGCGTACTAGATTTAGTTCATCGAAAAGAGTGCGTACTTTCTGTTGCAGCTAGATCTGCTTCTTTCCCTTTCGCATTCATGATCTGTCTTCATGTATCAACGAAAAACCCTTGAAATCAAGGATATCGTTTCCAAATGCCAGGTTGACTGATTTTCATTTTCATTTCCTATTACTCGGTGATATCAAAGAAATGTTATAAAACAAAGTTTTTATTTCCATATCTTTACTAGCACAGCGCAAAGTACATCATTAATTCTTCAGATATATAGCTAATGATCTAATGTATATACCTGTACTAATTCATTCAGACTTTAAGAACAGAACGTGTAGTCCACCCAGGTGGCTATAGTCATTGCAAGACTTTAACCTTATACAACTGTCGGAGACAAGAAAATCAGCTCACCTGGGTGCAAGGCATTCATATCGTACAACACAACTGAAGGGTACACAACTCATCTGGGTATTGCAAGGCCTTCGTACCGCACAGCACAGATGACGTAAAATAACAAGAACAAAACAACCCACCCACATGGGTGACTGGTTATTGCAAGACCTTTATTGTCATACAACACAACTGACAGGTACATAACACACCAGGGTGACTGGTCCTTGCAAGGCCTTCATACAGTACAATACAACTGACAGGTACACAACGCACCTGGGTGACTGGTCCTTGCAAGGCCTTCATACTATACAACACAACTGACAGGTACACAACGCACTTGGGTGACTGGTTCTTGCAAGGCCTTCGTACAGTACAACACAACTGGCAGGCACGAAATTCATCTGGGTGACTGGGCATTGCAAGGCCTTCATACTAAACAACACAGCTGACGAGAATAACATTCACCTGGGTGACTGGTTCTTGGGAGATCTTCGTACCGTACAACACAGCTGACGGGTAAAAACTCACCTGGGTAACTGGTCAAGGCAAAGCATTCGTACCGTACAACACAACTGACAGGTACAAAACTCACCTGGGTAACAGGTCCCTCCAAGGCTTTCATTCCGTAAGCGAAACCAATGGCAATGCCCCCGTACAGCACAACTAGCGGCGACAAAAAGAGCAACGTTATAAACAAAACAAAACACTGAAAATGCAACAATGCAGAAAGTCAACCAGCCCCTCCCCCCCCCCCCCCCCCCCACCGCCCCCCACCTTTACCTCCAGTAAAAATAGACACCAATACAAAACACACCATAATCTGCTCACATCATTGCGCTTTCACAGTTTCAGCCAATACTATTTGGACTAGACTCTCGACAAGTCAGAACACCAAAAGGACGACCAACTGCAGTTGTCGCCGAGTGGTGACAAACACCCCGCCAGGGCAATGCCCGATGATGGTAAGGTTAATGCTCGTTTGTTTGTTGATCGCATTTATATAGCGCTGTTTTACGCTCTCAAGCAGACTCACTGCACTCTTGTCACACAATACAACTGACACAACTCGTGCCTACGTTTAAACAGTCACCCACTGAGTTTGCAAGTCTTCTTCTGTATATTGTGTGGCTTTTCAGGCTTATACGGGTTTTGTTCCGAGGAATGAAAAAGCGACGCAGCTGGAGCCGATTATTGTATTCATTGTGCCACCAGTCAAATGCATCACAACAGTTGTAAATGCTGATTATAGAAACTGATTCTCACTCATGGAAAACCTGATCACCAGCGCTTTCGTGGAATTAAATACAAATGTGTTCTATTACAGAACGAACCCCTCCTAACTGACCCCTATGTACTATTCTCGCTGCGATGACCAGGAGCTGACTATCACACACGTTCTCTTCGTAAATGTTTCCTAGTGATTTTCAGTGGTAATAACTGCTCTCCGCTGTCTTTGCAATTATGAAAGTGAACGAGAAGATATAACTCAGACAAGCGGAACAGTGTGTTAGTTTTGCGCAGCTCTGGCCTGTTTCAAAACAAGTCACTACACCTTCATTACTAGGTGTCAAATCAAATGTAAGCGCACATGGAATGAGGCACTGTCGCGCACACAACTCTAACAGACTTCCATCGGGATGTCACTGGTGTGGTAATCTAATAACCCAACAACTAGAAAGTGGATCAGAGAGAGAGAGGGAGAGAGAGAGACAGAGAGAGACAGAGACAGAGACAGACAGTGAGGCAGACAGAGAGACAGAGACAGACAGGCCGAAAACATGCATAAAGACAGAGAAGACGAGGAGGAACAGACAGATGAATGGACAGACAGACAGACAGACAAGCAGGCAGGAGGATTACCAAACAGTTTGGCAATGACGGTAGCAGTGGTGTCTCTCACCGCCCTCAAAGGCCTGGCCAGTATATCCTCCACTGTGTTGGCCGCCAGAGCGTTGATACCCGACGATACTGTGCTGTGGACACGGACAGTAGCACAAGATAGAGGGTTCCGGGCTGCCAGTCACTCCAGCAGCTTCAGCCAATCAGAAGGTTGCAATCAATAATCCGCAGTAAAAAAACCGAAGGGTGACGGCCATGTATGACGCACAAGCTAAAGCATAGCAACGGAGCAAAAGACTAATAGATTCCCAAAGAAATCCTTCAAACTATAATAGCGCAGCGATGGCAGTTAGAAATATCAGGGAGAAGATGACTGCCCCACCGGAATTGCAACCCTCAATCCCGAGTCCAACATATTAACCGCTCTAGGTCACACCATCGTCTGTGATCTCCCTCTCAATACACACATACAAAATGTATTTATCCTCCTCCTCTCCTTCTTCTTCCGCGTTCTATGATTGACCTCAGAAACCTGGCTTGATGGCATTAATGAAGCTGGCTGAATGTATGAGTCCCAGAGCTCTTCTACAAGCGTGGCCCCTAAGGGCCAGTGCTGTGTCCGTGCTTCCTTGCGCAGGGGACATGATTGCAGAACATGCACTGGGGTTTGTGGGCCTGTTTCACATAGGTTGTTGACTCTGTGTGTGTGTGTGTGTGTGTGTGTGTGTGTGTGTGTGTGTGTGTGTGTGTGTGTGTGTGTGTGTGTGTGTGTGTGTGACAGACCGAGGCTATACAAATGGGCACGCAGTCGGCAGCAGATTAGAAATATAACTGGAGTACAAAAGGGAAGGAAGGGGGCTCGGCAAAACTGACCTGAGAGCTCCACTGAACAGCATGGACATGTAGAGTCCAGCCATGCCGGGCATGTCATCCAGCACGTGAATCACAAAGTAAGGCATCATCTGAAATGTAGGTACGAAGCAGACATAGCATTATCTCAAATGTAGGTACAAAGCCGACTCAGTATCAGCTGAAATGTAGGTATAAAGTAGACGTAGCGTTAGCTGAAATGTAGGTACAAAGCAGATGTCATCTGAAATGTAGGTACAAAGCAGACGTCAGCTGAAATATGGGTACAAAGCAGACACAGTATCAGCTGAAATGTAGGTACAAACCAGACATAGCATCAGCTGAAATGTAGGTACAAAGCAGACATAGTATCAGCTGAAATGTAGGTACAAAGCAGACATAGTATCAGCTGAAATGTAGGTACAAAGCAGACATAGTATCAGCTGAAATCTAGGTACAAAGCAGATGTAGCGTCAGCTGAAACGTCGGTACATAGCAGACGTAGTGTGTACTGAAATGTAGGTACAAAGCAGACGTCAGCTGAAACGTAGGTACAAAGCAGACGTCAGCTGAAATATAGGTACAAAGCAGACGTAGTGTGCAAAGTAGTGCAAAGCAGACGTAGTATCGGCTGAAATGTATGTACAAAGCAGACGTCAGCTGAAATGTAGGTTCAAAGCAGACGTCAGCTGAAATGTGGGTACAAAACAAACGTCAGCTGAAATGTGGGTACAAAGCAGACGTATAGTGTGCAAAGTAGTGCAAAGCAGACGTAGTATCGGCTGAAATGTAGGTACAAAGCAGACGTCAGCTGAAATGTAGGTACAAAACAGACGTCAGCTAAAATGGGTACAAAACAGACGTCAGCTGAAATGTGTATACAAAACAGACGCAGTATCAGCTGAAATGCAGGTACAAAGCAGACGTAGTATCGGTTCAAATGTGGGTACAAAACAAACGTCAGCTGAAATGTGGGTACAAAACAGACGTCACTGAAACGTGGGTCTGCTGAAATGTAGGCACAAAGCAGATTGATTATCAGCTGAAATGTATATGTACAAAGCAGACATAGTATAAGCTGAAATGGAGATACAAAGCAGATGCAATATCAACTGAAACCCATGTCACCTCGAAACAGGAGCCCTAGTTCAGTTCAAGATGCTATATGTGCAGTTGGAAAGGCCCATAATATGCATTCCACCCCGTCTCTCCGAGGTTTCTCCAACGTTGCCTTTCAAACACTTCTAGTGTTGGTCTGATTAACGATGGCCCTCCATTGTCCTTTCAAGGAAGGTCGCCGAGCGCTTCCTCTTTGCACGGCTCTCTGCTCCAGGCGATCCAGGGGTCCTCTCCTATTGCATTGTCCTAGATGTAACCCCACAATGTCGTATAGCGATTTGGAATTCTCAAAATCAGCTAAATAACCCAATTTAACAAGATCTCAAAGAAAGTGACACATTATAGTCAGTTCGGTAAATAATTAACAGACAGACTGGTTAATTCAATGCATATTGAATTAACCGGGTGGTTAAAAACAAAACAAAACAAAAACAAACAAAAAACACACGGAACAAAGTAGTTTTTTTCCAGTTTGACTGTGATGCTACTTTATTTGACATATAATTTTCTCTGGGGGCCAGAGGGTGATGCATTGTAATTAAAAGCAAGTCTCCAAGCTCTTCCCACAATAATAATAATAAGAAGAAGAATGTAATAGTTGTAACATAAAAACAGAGTCCGGCACGAAATAAAATCATATTTAAGTACGCCACAAGCAGTAAACAACTATAATTACAAGCATTTCAAACCACAAAAAGCCAGACAGCATAACATACATTGCAGACAGACACACGAACACGCAGGCACACATGCAGGCACGCAAGCACGTACGCACGCACGCACATACAGAGAGAGAGAGAGAAAGAGAGAGCATTCAACGGGAAAATGAAGGAACAAGTTGGAGGCAAAAGAGAGTTTGCTAACAGTAGTAGGCAGGTGGGTATTGAGAGCGGCTTTAAATGCAGTGGTTGAACTGTACAAGCCTACCTGGTTCTTGTTGCTGATCAGCCCAGCATGGTAAGGGTCACAGCCTATGGTGACCACGTAAGCATACAGCAGAATGCCCGTCAGAGTCAAAACTGTTCCATACATCGCGTTCAGAGGCGTGTTCAGAATGAACGCTCTGAAACAAAAGTAATCATAAGCAGAATTTCAGTGCGCCGAACCTTACATTAAAGCCCTAAGCGCGTATATAATCACGACAAACCGTTTTATAAGCCACGCAACAGAGATCGCTGTACAGCAATCACAATCCGAAAACGCTACAATATGCCAACATTCTCAACCTCCCTCCTCCCCCCCTCCCCCCACACACACACATCTCAGTGATGGCGACGGAAGAACAAGAGGGAAAGATGTAGTCTAAAACCTTTATGGAGGGAACAAACTGAAAATCAAGAGAACAGATGGGTTTTGAGGGAAGACCTGAAAAACTGGAAGGCGTGAGTACTGTCTAATGGTTAATGGCCGCTCCGTGGAAATCTCTTCAACCACCGGCGGACTTTAATCGCTGTGTAAATCTAAATCCATGGCTTGACCGCATGTTGTTTCATCGAAATCTCTTCAACCACTGGCAGATCGACTTCAGTTGCCGTGTAAATCTAAGTCTATGGCTTGACCGCATGCCGCACCATTGAAATCTCTTTAAAGGTCCTGTAAAGGCAGTTTCGGGGCACAAAATCGCTCCAAATCGTTTCAAAACAACATATAGGTCCGTACTAACGTTCGAAGAGAAGAAACAGTCTGTTACTCACTTGTTTAAAACTTTTTCAGGCCTCGACTAGGTTGTAATGCGTTTATTTTGGCAAAAAGGTCGGAACATACGGTCAACTGAACGTTTCAAAACCAGCGCCATTTTGAATGCGAGATTCCGCGAGAGCTATTTTAAGCTAAAGGTCAACGGTTGGGCAGCGACGTCACAAACAGACCAGCAACCAAACGTGGAAGTCGGGTCTGTGTAAATGTCCACAGGGCAACCGACTTGGAAAAATGTCCAGTTCAAATAATGTAAAGAGGATTTCAAAACAACATATAGGGATGAAACTCTTTTCAGTTGTTG
>OY757542.1:7711467-7808967 GCA_963584105.1 Alviniconcha strummeri
GGGAACTGCTTGTAGGCCTGCTACGATATAGGCGTGGCGAAAGATGGGCGTGAACATTTCCTGTGTGAAAAAGCGGCTTGATCTCAGCCGTGACTCCAACCTTCGGTGGCCAATGCAAAATGGGACAGACAGAAAAAGGGTTTTAAAATACACGTCTGACTGCCTTGGGAAACGCGCTTGAGATAGGCAATAAGGCTTTTGATGAACAGTCTGTAAGGCCGTGTTGATGATGTTCGCCCCCCCCCCCCCCCCCCCCCCCATGTATCTTCTGTACTACCAATTTCTTAATCCTAAATGCACCAGTCCCCATCTGTCTGTCTTCCAATGTGAGCACTGTTTAACCAAACGAAGAAGTGCACGGTGAGTGAAACTCAACGTGCAGTGTCATGAAGCCATACTTTCACCGCGCGCGCGAACTGTGAACTGACTGAATTCACGGAGTCAGTTCACAGCTCACTGACACAAAACTGCAGATTAAATGGTAGAGATTGTGAAATATGGCGTTTTTGGTTTGTAAAGTATCAGAAAAATGAATATGCCTAAGTCGAAAGCCGAGCATTTACTTGAGGAGTGGGCCAACTCTGTAGGCGCTGGGCAGGACAAGCTTCACGGTGGCCGCACCAAATTCGCAGTTTCCTGACGTTGCCGTCCGTCGGCAACATGTGGAGACGGAAAGGATGGAAGGTACGCACGTAGGTGCGGGAACTTAAAATCCACATTTACCCGTCTCAGTTCTGTCACCAGTTATGTGTGTGTGTGTGTGTGTGTGTGTGTGTGTGTGTGTGTGTGTGTGTGTGTGTGTGTGTGTGTGTGTGGTGTGTGTGAGTGTGTGTGTGTGGTCAGGAGAGAACTCAAACTCGAAAAGTTTAATACTCAAGGATAGTAGCGTTAGTTCCGCACTTGGATCTATCATCTAACAGCCAGTCCTTGCTATTTTGCAAACACAAGTAAGCACAACGATTGACCGCATGAAATATTTTTCAAATCGGTGTGACATCTCTAAGGTGGCGAAAGTGGTTCACGGAAACCGGTCAGATCATCACTGCAATACAGTCGTCTATACCACTCCTACTTACTGCTGTGCTAGCTATCACCCAGCTCCTTCCCCACCACCACCAACAAACACACACACCACACACACACACACACACACACACACACACACACACACACACACACACACACTCACTCACTCACTCACTGTGCTGAGTTTTGTTGCTGTTCTTTTTTGTTTGTTCTTTGTGAACTGATCAAACAGCATAACAGCCAGTAGGTGTGACTGATTGCTGACATTTTTTCTGGTCTATGCTGATCCTATCTGGTAAAATACCAGTAATTACCGGTTAACGTGAACCCTGACAGCTATACTATATGCACGACTGAATAAGCAATTGATTAACGCAGTTACCCAGTGTTCATACAAATGTGCAGAAACATCAGAACAAAATTTCAGTGTTTCATTGACATACCTATATGGATACAACAATCACATTTTTAGGCAAACGTGTGATTAAAACAAATCCTTCCAAGTTTGACAAAAGGTTATTCTCAGAAATATGTTTGAAACAAGGATTACAAGAAATACAGCATTTTATATTTTGAGGCAGGCAGTTCCAGAGGGATGCTCCAGCAAAGGATATGCTAGTTTTAAACAAGCTGAGCCTTGGTCTTGGCACATAGAGGTTATACCTGGAGTTAGTAACAGTGGGACTGGTAGACAAGCTCACTTTACAGATTGTCCCTAATATGCTCTTTAGCATCTGAGGACATTAAGCAAAAAGAAAGAAAAGAAAAAGAATAGGGTGACTGGTGACTATTAAAGAATTCTGCCAAGTTGTTTGGGGAATTGTTATTAAGAACTTTATACATAAATAGTTTTTTGTTGTAAGTGAACTTTTGAGGGAGGTTTAAAATTCTAAATGCACTACTGTTTGGCTCTGTAGGATCAGGCTGGATTAATTTGCCTGCCCTTTGATGTAGAGAGTTAAATATTTTTGAAGTTCTCTTCGCCACAGCCACCCCACACTGCTGACACATAATCAGTGTGAGGTTTTATGTGAGCATTGTAGAAGATTCTTCTGGTATTGATGTTAATAATAATTATGTTGCAGTGAAGAAAGAAAAAACAGTTTTTGACATGATTTTGCATATATGTGTTAGATCTGGGCTTGCCATCAAAATTTGCTGTCAGCAATGAGACTAGTGGCAATGTTCAGTTGCATTTTCAATATTTTGACCATCCAGTGACAGTCTCAGTGACAAGTCTGAGAGCTGGTGCTTTTGTCATGTATTAATTAGCACTGACTTTGTTTTTTACAGGATTAATTAGCATGTGATTAGTATTGCATCACATTCAAATGTGGTCAAGACAAAGCTGTTGTGTTTTTTGAATTTGTGTGATGCTTTTTAAACTTTTACCTGTTGTATGAAGTGTCATATGCAAGCATATGACCATTCTGCAGAGTTTGATGGTATATGTAGAGGTAGGGTCATTAATGTAGATGCTCATAATTCAGGAGCTGTGTGAGAGTCGGGGTGGCCGTCCTGGGCTGTCCATCCTAATGAGCCTTCTGGTTTCCGTGGACGTAAAGATTTATTGAACCGTGCTTCGGCATTGGTCACATCTTGTCGCTAATATGTCAACTGACATCTGAGGACATTAAACAACACTTCACCATCACCAATGTAGATGCAGAAGAGTACAGGTCCCAAGACTGACCCTTTTGGTACTCCATATTTAACAGTTCCTTCAGAAGAGTAGGAACCACAAATGAAGACATGTTGTACTCTATTTTTAAGGTATGAACAGAAAAAGGCAATGAGTTTAATTTTGTATAGACAGAAAGCTCTGAGAGTAAGATTTTGTGATCAACAAGATCAAACACTTAAAAAAAAAAAGAGTTTTTGGATGGGTCTGATCTATTTATAGCTGAAAGCCACAAGTCTGTCAATTGTGCAAGTAGGGCGCTGCAAGAGTGTTTACAGCCAGAAGCCAAAATGAAGTGGATGAAAAAGCTCTTGTGTCTCCAGACTGCGAGGATGCGGTATCCATTCAGCTTGTGGTGGTCTTTCCGTGGTTTGGGAATAGGTCTTAAGAAGCTGTCTGCCCAGTCTTTCATAAACAGCTTGTACCACACTGTTAGAGTCTGGTTAGAGTCCATGTGTTGATGTACATTGTCAAAACGGCATACAGATAAGATCAGCAAATTTTGTGTGTGTATGTCCTTTAAGAAAGAGAGAGAGAGAGTGTGTGATGTGTGTGTGTGTGTGTGTGTGTGTGTGTGTGTGTGTGTGTGTGTGTGTGTGTGTGTGTGTGTGTGTGTAGACCAAATGAATTTCAAGTGTTGCAGCACTTTGGCATATTCACGTATATTTATCATTACATTTTACACTATGCCAGTGTATAATGTTTCAGGAAGTAAAACTGACAGGGATAATATTATAGAGAGAGCTTGCACAATTGGTCTGAGTGGGTAATTATCATGAAATACAAAACACCAATTTGTGTCAATTTTGTCATAGCCAGCGAGTTTTGACAAACTAGCTACAACAAAACTTACACCACTGATCTGTTTTTTTTTTTTTTCTTTATTGATCAGTTTTTAATATTTTTATTGTCGGTTTAGTTTTTTCTTTTTTTCTTTGGGGACTGCCATTGGTTACTTAATGCAGATATTTTTCATTAGTTTACATTTCTTGTATGACAATGGGCTCCTACTGCCAAGTAGTGTGCAATCAGCTTTTTAAATGATTGTCAGTACTGTTTGTTTTGGACGCCGGTCTTTCTACAAGAATTAGATTGCAAATTGTAGTTAGCAGTTTGGATTTAAAACCCGCAACATTCTGAACATGCTCTTTGTGGACAAGCCCTTCATCTGGAATATCATAAGAATGAAGTGCACACTGGCAGAGGTGAGGAACAAAAGAAAGCTGTCTAGCTGCATTTGCATTAAGTCAAATCATTGTTATTGTCATTTTTCACTTGGGGTGTCTCAGCGTGTATGTCATTTACTTCTGAATTTTGTGTAGTGTACTGAGTTCTATTTTATGTTAGAGGTTTGCGCTTTATAACCATTTCGTTGTTATGACTATTACTATGATTATGATGGTTATTATTATTATTTCTTTATTCCATTTACAGGAAAAAGTGGGTGCCACACACGGATAATAATATAAAGAGTACATGTATAAAAGATTAAGTTTTAAGAGTGTGCAACAACACACAGGCAAGGTTAATACCAGCAGCATTATTAAACAGAATATATATTACTTATGGAAGTGCACTGTAAATCAAAGAGTATCACTCAATATGACTGATGCATAATAGGCACAAGTATAATTATCACTATCCTCATCCAATTAAAATCCAATTACTAAATAACTCATCCTATCCCTTCATGCCCACACTCACATCCATACAGTTCCACACCCCTTCCCACACAATGACACTTTCAAGGCCGAAATGTGACCACTTGCCGACAAAACTGTATCCTCTGGAACCTGTGGTGGGTATATACCCATTTTATCTTTGCTCTGTCTTAAGCACTTTCTGGATCAAAGGATGTTGGAGTGATTAAGTTATTAATTGATTCAATTGTTTTGGTTTCTTACTTCCTTAGTTATTGCAAAGATGGTTTAACAGGAAGCCATTCCATGTTTGTACTTATTTCAGAACCTGTTGCTGGAGGCCCAGCTGTCACCTTGTGGAGCCTGTGATGGGACCTTCGCCTCTACTTTGGACAGCATAATCACCCAGTTATGTAAAAAAAAAAAATCACTTTTAGAGTTCTCCCTTTCACACACACACACAACACACACACACACACACACACACACACACACACACACACACACTTTTAGTTTTCATGGCTTTCTTTTCTTTTTTAAGAATAAATTCCATACAGAAAGATGCCAGCATGAGATGTGTAAGAGAATTTAAAACCTTTTTATTTATTATTTATTTTCATTTTCAAAGAAGATACTCCCACAGAAAGAGATTTATTTTTATTTTTATGGTAAGCACATCCATGGGATGTGTAAGAGAAAATCCGGACACAAAGCAGCTGCCAGCCTCCAGGGAACATGTAAGAGAACTCCCAACATCAAGAAGCCAGCACAGGATGTGTAAGAGAAACTCCCTGCATTATACAGCCACTATGGGACATGTAAGAGAAACTCCCATTATACTAAAATACATCATTTAAAAAATAAAAAATAAAATCTGGGCCATCTTCCACCCAGCTCTTTTCTTTAGGGGTTGTCCAGCTCTTTTCTTTAGGGGTTGTCTTCAGAGAAGACTGCATTCCAGAGAAGCTCCCCACATAAAAAAAAAAAACGAAGCCAGCATGGGATGTGTAAGAGAAACTCCACAGATAAAAACAAAAAACAAACAAAAACAAAAAACAGAAAAAGAAACCTGCATGGGATGTGTAAGAGAAACTCCCCACAGAAAAAAAAGAAACCAGTATGGGATGTGTAAGAAACTCCCCAGATAAAAATGAAGGCAGCACGGGATGTGTAAGAGAAACTCCCCACAGAAAAATGATGCCAGCATGGGATGTGTAAAAGAAACTCCCCAGACAAAAATGAAGCCAGCACTAGATGTGTAAGAGAAATTCTGCCAATAAAAAGTAAAACCAGCATAGGATTAGTAATAGAAACTCCCCAGATAAAAAAAAAAAAAAAAAAAAAAAAAAAAAGCCAGCACGGAATGTGCACGACAAACTCCTTGCATAAAACTGAAAACAGCATGGGATGTGTATGAGAAACTCCCTGCATAAAAATGAAGCCAGCACGGGATGTGTAAGCGAAACTCCCCAGATAAAAATTAAACCGGCACGAGATGTGTAAGAGAAACTCCCCAGATAAAAATGAAGCCAGCACGGGATGTATAAGAAAACTCCCCATATAAAAATAAAGCCAGCATGGGATGTCTAAGAGAAACTCCCCACATGAAAACAGAGAGAGAGAAACAAACAAAAACAGCATTGGATGTGTAAGACAAACTCCCCAGAGAAAAAGAAAAGAAAAAATAAGCACGGGATGTGTAAGAGAAACTCCCCAGATAAAAATAAAGCCAGCATGGGATGTGTAAGAGAAATTCCCCACATAAAAATTAAACCGACACTGGATGTGTAAGAGAAACTCCCCAGATAAAAATGAAGCCAACACGGGGTGTGTAAAAAAATGCCCCGTATAAAAATAAAGCCAGCATGGGATGTCTAAGAGAAACTCCCCACAGAGAGAGAGAGAGAGAGAGAGAGAGAGAGAGAGAGAGAGAGAGAGAGAGAGAGAGAGGAAGAGAGAGAGAGAGAGAGAGAGAGAGAGAGAGAGAGAGAGAGAGAGAGAGAGAGAGAGAGAGAGAGAGAGAAACAAAAACAGTATGGGATGTGTACGACAAACTCCCCAGAGAAAAAGAAAAGAAAAAAATAAGCAAGCATGGGATGTGTAAGAGAAACTTCCCAGAGAAAAATAAAGCCAGTACAGGATGTGTAAGAGAAACTACCCACATAAATATGAAGCCAGCATGGGATGTGTAAGAGAAACTCCCCACATGAAAAGAGAGAGAGAGAGAGGGAGGGAGGGAGAGAGAGAGAGAGAGAGAGAGAGAGAGAGAGAGAGAGAGAGAGAGAGAGAGAGAGTAACAAAAACAGCATTGGATGTGCAAGACAAACAACCCAGAGAAAAATAAAAGTAAAATAAGCAGCATGGGATGCGTAAGAGAAACTCCCCAGATAAAAATAAAGCCAGTACAGGATGTGTAAGAGAAACTACCCACATAAATATGAAGCCAGCATGGGATGTGTAAGAGAAACTCCCCACATGAAAGAGAGAGAGAGAGAGAGAGAGAGAGAGAGAGAGAGAGAGAGAGAGAGAGAGAGAGAGAGAGAGAGAGAGAGAAACAAAAACAGCATTGGATGTGCAAGACAAACTCCCCAGAGAAAAAGAAAAGAAAAGAAAAAAAAGCAAGCACTGGATGTGTAAGAGAAACTCCCCAGATAAAAATGAAGCCAGCACGGGGTGTGTAAGAAAATGCCCCATATAAAAATAAAGCCAGCATGGGATGTCTAAGAGAAACTCCCCACATAGAGAGAGAGAGAGAGAGAGAGAGAGAGAGAGAGAGAGAGAGAGAGAGAGAGAGAGAGAGAGAGAGAAACAAAAACAGTATGGGATGTGTAAGACATACTTCCCAGAGAAAAAGAAAAGAAAAAAATAAGCAAGCATGGGATGTGTAAGAGAAACTCCCCAGATAAAAATAAAGCCAGTACAGGATGTGTATGAGAAACTACCTGCATAAATATGAAGCCAGTATGGGATGTGTAAGAGAAACTTCCCAGATAAAAAAAGAAAAGAAGCCAGCACAGGATGTGTAAGAGAAACTCCCTGCATAAAAATGAAGCCAGCATGGGATGTGTAAGAGAAACTCCCCACATAAAAAAGCAGCCAGCATGGGAAGTGTAAAGAAACTCCTGATATAGAGAAATGTCAAACGAGTTATTTTTGAAGAGATGTGTCAGTTCTGTCTCCCTGTTTCTATCTCCGTGTCTCATGATTGGTTTGTTTTTGTTTTGTTTTGTAAGCTTTTTTCTAAGGCTGTCTTTGATGCAAATTTAGGCTTTAGTTGTTTTTACCTTTTATCACTTTGAGGATTCCTTTCACTTCTGAGCGCATTTGTAGGCACTTGTTCTTATATAGGCCTTTCTCCACTTGCTCCTCTTTAATGTCATTCTCCCCTTTTTCACGTTTCTTGTGGCTTCTTTCTCTTCTGGTTGCTTTTTTTTTCTGTTCTCTCTAGGGCGTCATAGGGCTCCTTTTTCTCTTGTGTGTGCAACTTTTTCATATTTTGGGTTTTGTTTTTGTTTTTTCTTTTGCGGGGCCGTGTTCTAATCAGCTCTTCCCTTACTGGTTCTGTTCTCACCAGTTTGCTGAGCTTGGATCCATTCAGTGTTTAGCTTTTTCACATAGGGCTTATTCTTTGGCCTTCCTGTCTTTTTGCAATTCTGTTCTCAGCAATTTGCAGGGCTGTTTTTTGATATACTGATTTGTTTTTCTCAGGCTTGTGTTTAGGCCTTTCTCTCTTTAGTGATTCTGTTGATTTCAGCTATTCAAAGGGCTCACTTTTTAAATTGTTCTGGGGGATTTTTCATGGGTCTTTTTCTACCATGCTTTTCTTCTTTCTGGTTCTGTTCTTTCTAGCACTCCGTATATAGGGCTGCTTTGTCTTCTGAGAATGCATGCTGTAGATGACACGTGACAGTGACTCTTACGGGATGATTTCACCCATAATGGTATACAGGTCGTAAACAGGCTCAAGATCCCCCAGGGTCTCTCCACGCTAATATTTCGTCGGTGGAGTGAAGTTCCCTCAAGGGGAGGGGTCCGTGGTGATTCACCGTAAGAAAAACAGACCTGCTTTACAAAGATGTGACATTTTGACTGTCTCTTTAGTGTCTTTTTATTTTATTATTTTTTATTATTATGGAATTTGCTTAACTCTTCCTCCACCCAGTTTTTATTGGTTTTTTGTGTGGTTTTTTTTGCCTTCTACACAACTCCGTTCTCTTCAAAACACTTCTTTTTAGGGCTTTTTGTTCGGTCTTGGTCGACCCAACTATTCTTATTTGTGGTTTTGCTCCTTTTGCTACTTAGCATGAATGCTTTCTCTTATGTAGGGCTCCTTTCTCTCTTCTGAGTGTGACTTTTTCATGCTCTTTACCTGAGCCATCTTCCACCCAGCTCTTTTCTTGAGGGGTTGTCTTCTGAGCAGTTTGCAGAGCTTGGATCCGTTCACTTGTTAGCTTTTTCAGCTCCGGCTTCTTCTTTGGCCTTCCTATTTTCACTGTCTCCAAACAATTTGCAGGGCCGTTTTCACATACTTAGTTTTTGTTGTTGTTGTTGTTTTGTTGTTTTTTGGTGGGGGGGGGGGGGGGGGGTCGACGGGGGGTGGGGGGGTGTTCTTTGGCCTTTCTCTCTAAAATGATTCTGTTGATTTCAGCTATTCTGAGGGCTCATTTTTCTTATTTTTCTCATGGATTTTTCCTGCGTCTTTTACTGTGCTTTTCTTATTTCTGGTTCTGTTATTTCTAGCAGTGCTAGCTGCATTGTCTTATGAGAATGCATGCTCTTAATTCCTGTGTAGGTGATACGTGACAGCAACTCTGACGGGATGATTTCATCCATAATGGTAAACAGGTCGTAAACAGGCTCAAGATCCCCCAGGGTCTCTCCACGCTAATGTTTCGTCGGTGGAGTGAAGTTCCCTCAAGGGGAGGGGTCCGCGGTGATTCACCGTCAGAAAAACGAACCTGCTTTACAAAGACATGACATTTTGACAGTCTTTTTAGTGTCTTTTTGTTTGTGCTTTCATAGGGAATTTGATTAACTCTTCTTCCACCCAGTTTTCAGTGGTTCTGTTCTTTTTAGCATTCTACACAGCTCCGTTCTCTTCAAAACACTTCTTTTTAGGGCTTTTTCAGTGTTAGGTCTTTGTCTATGCAGCTATTCTTCTTAGTGGTTTTGCTCCTTTTACTACTTAGTATGACTGCTTTCTCTTATGTTGGGCTCCTTTCTCTCTTCTGAGTGTGACTTTTTCATGCTCTTTACCTGAGCCATCTTCCACCCAGCTCTTTTCTTGAGAGGTTGTCTTCTGAGCAGTTTGCAGAGCTCGGATCCGTTCACTTGTTAGCTTTTTCAGCTCCGGTTTCTTCTTTGGCCTTCCTATCTTCACTGTCTCCATTCTTAACAATTCGCAGGGCCGTTTTCATATACTTAGTTCTTTTTGGGTGGTTGTTCTTAGGCCTTTCCCTCTTTAGTGATTCTGTTGATTTCAGCTATTCTGAGGGCTCATTTTTCTTAATTTTCTCATTGATTTTTCCTGCGTCTTCTACCGTGCTTTTCTTCTTTCTGGTCTGTTCTTTCTAGCAGTGCTGCATTGTCTTCTGAGAATGCATGCTCTTAATTCCTGTGTAGGTGACACGTGACAGCGACTCTGATGGGATGATTTCATCCATAATGGTAAACAGGTCGTAAACAGGCTCAAGATCCCCCAGGGTCTCTCCACGCTAATGTTTCGTCGGTGGAGTGAAGTTCCCTCAAGGGGAGGGGTCCGCGGTGATTCACCGTAAGAAAAACGAACCTGCTTTACAAAGACATGACATTTTGACAGTCTTTTTAGTGTCTTTTTGTTTGTGCTTTCATAGGGAATTTGATTAACTCTTCTTCCACCCAGTTTTCAGTGGTTCTGTTCTTTTTTAGCATTCTACACAGCTCCGTTCTCTTCAAAACACTTCTTTTTAGGGCTTTTTCAGTGTTAGGTCTTTGTCTATGCAGCTATTCTTCTTAGTGGTTTTGCTCCTTTTACTACTTAGTATGACTGCTTTCTCTTATGTTGGGCTCCTTTCTCTCTTCTGAGTGTGACTTTTTCATGCTCTTTACCTGAGCCATCTTCCACCCAGCTCTTTTCTTGAGAGGTTGTCTTCTGAGCAGTTTGCTGAGCTCGGATCCGTTCACTTGTTAGCTTTTTCAGCTCCGACTTCTTCTTTGGCCTTCCTATCTTCACTGTCTCCATTCTTAACAATTCGCAGGGCCGTTTTCATATACTTAGTTCTTTTTGGATGGTTGTTCTTAGGCCTTTCCCTCTTTAGAGATTCTGTTGATTTCAGCTGTTCTGAGGGCTCATTTTTCTTAATTTTCTCATGGATTTTTCCTGCGTCTTCTACCGTGCTTTTCTTCTTTCTGGTCTGTTCTTTCTAGCAGTGCTGCATTGTCTTCTGAGAACGCATGCTCTTAATTCCTGTGTAGGGGACACGTGACAGCGACTCTGATGGGATGATTTCACCCATAATGGTAAACAGGTCGTAAACAGGCTCAAGATCCCCCAGGGTCTCTCCACGCTAATGTTTCGTCGGTGGAGTGAAGTTCGCTCAAGGGGAGGGGTCCGCGGTGATTCAACGTAAGAAAAACGAACCTGCTTTACAAAGACATGACATTTTGACAGTCTTTTTAGTGTCTTTTTGTTTGTGCTTTCATAGGGAATTTGATTAACTCTTCTTCCACCCAGTTTTCAGTGGTTCTGTTCTTTTTAGCATTCTACACAGCTCCGTTCTCTTCAAAACACTTCTTTTTAGGGCTTTTTCAGTGTTAGGTCTTTGTCTATGCAGCTATTCTTCTTAGTGGTTTTGCTCCTTTTACTACTTAGTATGACTGCTTTCTCTTATGTTGGGCTCCTTTCTCTCTTGTGAGTGTGACTTTTTCATGCTCTTTACCTGAGCCATCTTCCACCCAGCTCTTTTCTTGAGAGGTTGTCTTCTGAGCAGTTTGCAGAGCATGGATCCGTTCACTTGTTAGCTTTTTCAGCTCCGGCTTCTTCTTTGGCCTTCCCATCTTCACTGTCTCCATTCTTAACAATTCGCAGGGCCGTTTTCATATACTTAGTTCTTTTTGGGTGCTTGTTCTTAGGCCTTTCCCTCTTTAGTGATTCTGTTGATTTCAGCTATTCTGAGGGCTCATTTTTCTTAATTTTCTCATTGATTTTTCCTGCGTCTTCTACCGTGCTTTTCTTCTTTCTGGTCTGTTCTTTCTAGCAGTGCTGCATTGTCTTCTGAGAATGCATGCTCTTAATTCCTGTGTAGGTGACACGTGACAGCGACTCTGATGGGATGATTTCACCCATAATGGTAAACAGGTCGTAAACAGGCTGAAGATCCCCCAGCGTCTCTCCACCCTAATGTTTCGTCGGTGGAGTGAAGTTCCCTCAAGGGGAGGGGTCCGCGGTGATTCACCGTAAGAAAAACGAACCTGCTTTACAAAGACATGACATTTTGACAGTCTTTTTAGTGTCTTTTAGTTTGTGCTTTCATAGGGAATTTCATGAACTCTTCTTCCACCCAGTTTTCAGTGGTTCTGTTCTTTTTAGCATTCTACACAGCTCCGTTCTCTTCAAAACACTTCTTTTTAGGGCTTTTTCAGTGTTAGGTCTTTGTCTATGCAGCTATTCTTCTTAGTGGTTTTGCTCCTTTTACTACTTAGTATGACTGCTTTCTCTTATGTTGGGCTCCTTTCTCTCTTGTGAGTGTGACTTTTTCATGCTCTTTACCTGAGCCATCTTCCACCCAGCTCTTTTCTTGAGAGGTTGTCTTCTCAGCAGTTTGCAGAGCATGGATCCGTTCACTTGTTAGCTTTTTCAGCTCCGGCTTCTTCTTTGGCCTTCCCATCTTCACTGTCTCCATTCTTAACAATTCGCAGGGCCGTTTTCATATACTTAGTTCTTTTTGGGTGCTTGTTCTTAGGCCTTTCCCTCTTTAGTGATTCTGTTGATTTCAGCTATTCTGAGGGCTCATTTTTCTTAATTTTCTCATTGATTTTTCCTGCGTCTTCTACCGTGCTTTTCTTCTTTCTGGTCTGTTCTTTCTAGCAGTGCTGCATTGTCTTCTGAGAATGCATGCTCTTAATTCCTGTGTAGGTGACACGTGACAGCGACTCTGATGGGATGATTTCACCCATATGGTAAACAGGTCGTAAACAGGCTCAAGATCCCCCAGGGTCTCTCCACGCTAACGTTTCGTCGGTGGAGTGAAGTTCCCTCAAGGGGAGGGGTCCGCGGTGATTCACCGTAAGAAAAACGAACCTGCTTTACAAAGACATGACATTTTGACAGTCTTTTTAGTGTCTTTTTGTTTGTGCTTTCATAGGGAATTTCATTAACTCTTCTTCCACCCAGTTTTCAGTGGTTCTGTTCTTTTTAGCATTCTACACAGCTCCGTTCTCTTCAAAACACTTCTTTTTAGGGCTTTTTCAGTGTTAGGTCTTTGTCTATGCAGCTATTCTTCTTAGTGGTTTTGCTCCTTTTACTACTTAGTATGACTGCTTTCTCTTATGTTGGGCTCCTTTCTCTCTTGTGAGTGTGACTTTTTCATGCTCTTTACCTGAGCCATCTTCCACCCAGCTCTTTTCTTGAGAGGTTGTCTTCTGAGCAGTTTGCAGAGCTCGGATCCGTTCACTTGTTAGCTTTTTCAGCTCCGGCTTCTTCTTTGGCCTTCCCATCTTCACTGTCTCCATTCTTAACAATTCGCAGGGCCGTTTTCATATACTTAGTTCTTTTTGGGTGCTTGTTCTTAGGCCTTTCCCTCTTTAGTGATTCTGTTGATTTCAGCTATTCTGAGGGCTCATTTTTTTAATTTTCTCATTGATTTTTCCTGCGTCTTCTACCGTGCTTTTCTTCTTTCTGGTCTGTTCTTTCTAGCAGTGCTGCATTGTCTTCTGAGAATGCATGCTCTTAATTCCTGTGTAGGTGACACGTGACAGCGACTCTGATGGGATGATTTCACCAATATGGTAAACAGGTCGTAAACAGGCTCAAGATCCCCCAGGGTCTCTCCACGCTAATGTTTCGTCGGTGGAGTGAAGTTCCCTCAAGGGGAGGGGTCCGCGGTGATTCACCGTAAGAAAAACGAACCTGCTTTACAAAGACATGACATTTTGACAGTCTTTTTAGTGTCTTTTTGTTTGTGCTTTCATAGGGAATTTCATTAACTCTTCTTCCACCCAGTTTTCAGTGGTTCTGTTCTTTTTAGCATTCTACACAGCTCCATTCTCTTCAAAACACTTCTTTTTAGGGCTTTTTCAGTGTTAGGTCTTTGTCTATGCAGCTATTCTTCTTAGTGGTTTTGCTCCTTTTACTACTTAGTATGACTGCTTTCTCTTATGTTGGGCTCCTTTCTCTCTTCTGAGTGTGACTTTTTCATGCTCTTTACCTGAGCCATCTTCCACCCAGCTCTTTTCTTGAGAGGTTGTCTTCTCAGCAGTTTGCAGAGCTCGGATCCGTTCACTTGTTAGATTTTTCAGCTCCGGCTTCTTCTTTGGCCTTCCCATCTTCACTGTCTCCATTCTTAACAATTCGCAGGGCCGTTTTCATATACTTAGTTCTTTTTGGGTGCTTGTTCTTAGGCCTTTCCCTCTTTAGTGATTCTGTTGATTTCAGCTATTCTGAGGGCTCATTTTTCTTAATTTTCTCATTGATTTTTCCTGCGTCTTCTACCGTGCTTTTCTTCTTTCTGGTCTGTTCTTTCTAGCAGTGCTGCATTGTCTTCTGAGAATGCATGCTCTTAATTCCTGTGTAGGTGACACGTGACAGCGACTCTGATGGGATGATTTCACCCATTTGGTAAACAGGTCGTAAACAGGCTCAAGATCCCCCAGGGTCTCTCCACGCTAATGTTTCGTCGGTGGAGTGAAGTTCCCTCAAGGGGAGGGGTCCGCGGTGATTCACCGTAAGAAAAACGAACCTGCTTTACAAAGACATGACATTTTGACAGTCTTTTTAGTGTCTTTTTGTTTGTGCTTTCATAGGGAATTTGATTAACTCTTCTTCCACCCAGTTTTCAGTGGCTCTGTTCTTTTTAGCATTCTACACAGCTCCGATCTCTTCAAAACACTTCTTTTTAGGGCTTTTTCAGTGTTAGGTCTTTGTCTATGCAGCTATTCTTCTTAGTGGTTTTGCTCCTTTTACTACTTAGTATGACTGCTTTCTCTTATGTTGGGCTCCTTTCTCTCTTGTGAGTGTGACTTTTTCATGCTCTTTACCTGAGCCATCTTCCACCCAGCTCTTTTCTTGAGAGGTTGTCTTCTCAGCAGTTTGCAGAGCTCGGATCCGTTCACTTGTTAGCTTTTTCAGCTCCGGCTTCTTCTTTGGCCTTCCTATCTTCACTGTCTCCATTCTTAACAATTCACAGGGCCGTTTTCATATACTTAGTTCTTTTTGGGTGGTTGTTCTTAGGCCTTTCCCTCTTTAGTGATTCTGTTGATTTCAGCTATTCTGAGGGCTCATTTTTCTTAATTTTCTCATTGATTTTTCCTGCGTCTTCTACCGTGCTTTTCTTCTTTCTGGTCTGTTCTTTCTAGCAGTGCTGCATTGTCTTCTGAGAATGCATGCTCTTAATTCCTGTGTAGGCGACACGTGACAGCGACTCTGATGGGATGATTTCACCCATAATGGTAAACAGGTCGTAAACAGGCTCAAGATCCCCCAGGGTCTCTCCACGCTAATGTTTCGTTGGTGGAGTGAAGTTCCCTCAAGGGGAGGGGTCCGCGGTGATTCACCGTAAGAAAAACGAACCTGCTTTACAAAGACATGACATTTTGACAGTCTTTTTAGTGTCTTTTAGTTTGTGCTTTCATAGGGAATTTCATTAACTCTTCTTCCACCCAGTTTTCAGTGGTTCTGTTCTTTTTAGCATTCTACACAGCTCCGTTCTCTTCAAAACACTTCTTTTTAGGGCTTTTTCAGTGTTAGGTCTTTGTCTATGCAGCTATTCTTCTTAGTGGTTTTGCTCCTTTTACTACTTAGTATGACTGCTTTCTCTTATGTTGGGCTCCTTTCTCTCTTCTGAGTGTGACTTTTTCATGCTCTTTACCTGAGCCATCTTCCACCCAGCTCTTTTCTTGAGAGGTTGTCTTCTCAGCAGTTTGCAGAGCTCGGATCCGTTCACTTGTTAGCTTTTTCAGCTCCGGCTTCTTCTTTGGCCTTCCCATCTTCACTGTCTCCATTCTTAACAATTCGCAGGGCCGTTTTCATATACTTAGTTCTTTTTGGGTGCTTGTTCTTAGGCCTTTCCCTCTTTAGTGATTCTGTTGATTTCAGCTATTCTGAGGGCTCATTTTTCTTAATTTTCTCATTGATTTTTCCTGCGTCTTCTACCGTGCTTTTCTTCTTTCTGGTCTGTTCTTTCTAGCAGTGCTGCATTGTCTTCTGAGAATGCATGCTCTTAATTCCTGTGTAGGTGACACGTGACAGCGACTCTGATGGGATGATTTCACCCATATGGTAAACAGGTCGTAAACAGGCTCAAGATCCCCCAGGGTCTCTCCACGCTAACGTTTCGTCGGTGGAGTGAAGTTCCCTCAAGGGGAGGGGTCCGCGGTGATTCACCGTAAGAAAAACGAACCTGCTTTACAAAGACATGACATTTTGACAGTCTTTTTAGTGTCTTTTTGTTTGTGCTTTCATAGGGAATTTCATTAACTCTTCTTCCACCCAGTTTTCAGTGGTTCTGTTCTTTTTAGCATTCTACACAGCTCCGTTCTCTTCAAAACACTTCTTTTTAGGGCTTTTTCAGTGTTAGGTCTTTGTCTATGCAGCTATTCTTCTTAGTGGTTTTGCTCCTTTTACTACTTAGTATGACTGCTTCCTCTTCTGTTGGGCTCCTTTCTCTCTTGTGAGTGTGACTTTTTCATGCTGTTTACCTGAGCCATCTTCCACCCAGCTCTTTTCTTGAGAGGCTGTCTTCTGAGCAGTTTGCAGAGCTCGGATCCGTTCACTTGTTAGCTTTTTCAGCTCCGGCTTCTTCTTTGGCCTTCCCATCTTCACTGTCTCCATTCTTAACAATTCGCAGGGCCGTTTTCATATACTTAGTTCTTTTTGGGTGCTTGTTCTTAGGCCTTTCCCTCTTTAGTGATTCTGTTGATTTCAGCTATTCTGAGGGCTCATTTTTCTTAATTTTCTCATTGATTTTTCCTGCGTCTTCTACCGTGCTTTTCTTCTTTCTGGTCTGTTCTTTCTAGCAATGCTGCATTGTCTTCTGAGAATGCATGCTCTTAATTCCTGTGTAGGTGACACGTGACAGCGACTCTGATGCGATGATTTCACCCATATGGTAAACAGGTCGTAAACAGGCTCAAGATCCCCCAGGGTCTCTCCACGCTAATGTTTCGTCGGTGGAGTGAAGTTCCCTCAAGGGGAGGGGTCCGCGGTGATTCACCGTAAGAAAAACGAACCTGCTTTACAAAGACATGACATTTTGACAGTCTTTTTAGTGTCTTTTTGTTTGTGCTTTCATAGGGAATTTCATTAACTCTTCTTCCACCCAGTTTTCAGTGGTTCTGTTCTTTTTAGCATACTACACAGCTCCGTTCTCTTCAAAACACTTCTTTTTAGGGCTTTTTCAGTGTTAGGTCTTTGTCTATGCAGCTATTCTTCTTAGTGGTTTTGCTCCTTTTACTACTTAGTATGACTGCTTTCTCTTATGTTGGGCTCCTTTCTCTCTTGTGAGTGTGACTTTTTCATGCTCTTTACCTGAGCCATCTTCCACCCAGCTCTTTTCTTGAGAGGTTGTCTTCTGAGCAGTTTGCAGAGCTCGGATCCGTTCACTTGTTAGCTTTTTCAGCTCCGGCTTCTTCTTTGGCCTTCCTATCTTCACTGTCTCCATTCTTAACAATTCGCAGGGCCGTTTTCATATACTTAGTTCTTTTTGGGTGGTTGTTCTTAGGCCTTTCCCTCTTTAGTGATTCTGTTGATTTCAGCTATTCTGAGGGCTCATTTTTCTTAATTTTCTCATTGATTTTTCCTGCGTCTTCTACCGTGCTTTTCTTCTTTCTGGTCTGTTCTTTCTAGCAGTGCTGCATTGTCTTCTGAGAATGCATGCTCTTAATTCCTGTGTAGGTGACACGTGACAGCGACTCTGATGGGATGATTTCACCCATATGGTAAACAGGTCGTAAACAGGCTCAAGATCCCCCAGGGTCTCTCCACGCTAACGTTTCGTCGGTGGAGTGAAGTTCCCTCAAGGGGAGGGGTCCGCGGTGATTCACCGTAAGAAAAACGAACCTGCTTTACAAAGACATGACATTTTGACAGTCTTTTTAGTGTCTTTTTGTTTGTGCTTTCATAGGGAATTTCATTAACTCTTCTTCCACCCAGTTTTCAGTGGTTCTGTTCTTTTTAGCATTCTACACAGCTCCGTTCTCTTCAAAACACTTCTTTTTAGGGCTTTTTCAGTGTTAGGTCTTTGTCTATGCAGCTATTCTTCTTAGTGGTTTTGCTCCTTTTACTACTTAGTATGACTGCTTTCTCTTCTGTTGGGCTCCTTTCTCTCTTGTGAGTGTGACTTTTTCATGCTCTTTACCTGAGCCATCTTCCACCCAGCTCTTTTCTTGAGAGGTTGTCTTCTGAGCAGTTTGCAGAGCTCGGATCCGTTCACTTGTTAGCTTTTTCAGCTCCGGCTTCTTCTTTGGCCTTCCCATCTTCACTGTCTCCATTCTTAACAATTCGCAGGGCCGTTTTCATATACTTAGTTCTTTTTGGGTGCTTGTTCTTAGGCCTTTCCCTCTTTAGTGATTCTGTTGATTTCAGCTATTCTGAGGGCTCATTTTTCTTAATTTTCTCATTGATTTTTCCTGCGTCTTCTACCGTGCTTTTCTTCTTTCTGGTCTGTTCTTTCTAGCAGTGCTGCATTGTCTTCTGAGAATGCATGCTCTTAATTCCTGTGTAGGTGACACGTGACAGCGACTCTGATGGGATGATTTCACCCATAATGGTAAACAGGTCGTAAACAGGCTCAAGATCCCCCAGGGTCTCTCCACCCTAATGTTTCGTCGGTGGAGTGAAGTTCCCTCAAGGGGAGGGGTCCGCGGTGATTCACCGTAAGAAAAACGAACCTGCTTTACAAAGACATAACATTTTGACAGTCTTTTTAGTGTCTTTTTGTTTGTGCTTTCATAGGGAATTTCATGAACTCTTCTTCCACCCAGTTTTCAGTGGTTCTGTTCTTTTTAGCATTCTACACAGCTCCGTTCTCTTCAAAACACTTCTTTTTAGGGCTTTTTCAGTGTTAGGTCTTTGTCTATGCAGCTATTCTTCTTAGTGGTTTTGCTCCTTTTACTACTTAGTATGACTGCTTTCTCTTATGTTGGGCTCCTTTCTCTCTTGTGAGTGTGACTTTTTCATGCTCTTTACCTGAGCCATCTTCCACCCAGCTCTTTTCTTGAGAGGTTGTCTTCTGAGCAGTTTGCAGAGCTCGGATCCGTTCACTTGTTAGCTTTTTCAGCTCCGGCTTCTTCTTTGGCCTTCCTATCTTCACTGTCTCCATTCTTAACAATTCACAGGGCCGTTTTCATATACTTAGTTCTTTTTGGGTGGTTGTTCTTAGGCCTTTCCCTCTTTAGTGATTCTGTTGATTTCAGCTATTCTGAGGGCTCATTTTTCTTAATTTTCTCATTGATTTTTCCTGCGTCTTCTACCGTGCTTTTCTTCTTTCTGGTCTGTTCTTTCTAGCAGTGCTGCATTGTCTTCTGAGAATGCATGCTCTTAATTCCTGTGTAGGCGACACGTGACAGCGACTCTGTTGGGATGATTTCACCCATAATGGTAAACAGGTCGTAAACAGGCTCAAGATCCCCCAGGGTCTCTCCACGCTAATGTTTCGTCGGTGGAGTGAAGTTCACTCAAGGGGAGGGGTCCGCGGTGATTCACCGTAAGAAAAACGAACCTGCTTTACAAAGACATGACATTTTGACAGTCTTTTTAGTGTCTTTTTGTTTGTGCTTTCATAGGGAATTTCATTAACTCTTCTTCCACCCAGTTTTCAGTGGTTCTGTTCTTTTTAGCATTCTACACAGCTCCGTTCTCTTCAAAACACTTCTTTTTAGGGCTTTTTCAGTGTTAGGTCTTTGTCTATGCAGCTATTCTTCTTAGTGGTTTTGCTCCTTTTACTACTTAGTATGACTGCTTTCTCTTATGTTGGGCTCCTTACTCTCTTGTGAGTGTGACTTTTTCATGCTCTTTACCTGAGCCATCTTCCACCCAGCTCTTTTCTTGAGAGGTTGTCTTCTCAGCAGTTTGCAGAGCTCGGATCCGTTCACTTGTTAGCTTTTTCAGCTCCGGCTTCTTCTTTGGCCTTCCCATCTTCACTGTCTCCATTCTTAACAATTCGCAGGGCCGTTTTCATATACTTAGTTCTTTTTGGGTGCTTGTTCTTAGGCCTTTCCCTCTTTAGTGATTCTGTTGATTTCAGCTATTCTGAGGGCTCATTTTTCTTAATTTTCTCATTGATTTTTCCTGCGTCTTCTTCCGTGCTTTTCTTCTTTCTGGTCTGTTCTTTCTAGCAGTGCTGCATTGTCTTCTGAGAATGCATGCTCTTAATTCCTGTGTAGGTGACACGTGACAGCGACTCTGATGGGATGATTTCACCCATAATGGTAAACAGGTCGTAAACAGGCTCAAGATCCCCCAGGGTCTCTCCACCCTAATGTTTCGTCGGTGGAGTGAAGTTCCCTCAAGGGGAGGGGTCCGCGGTGATTCACCGTAAGAAAAACGAACCTGCTTTACAAAGACATGACATTTTGACAGTCTTTTTAGTGTCTTTTTGTTTGTGCTTTCATAGGGAATTTGATTAACTCTTCTTCCACCCAGTTTTCAGTGGTTCTGTTCTTTTTAGCATTCTACACAGCTCCGTTCTCTTCAAAACACTTCTTTTTAGGGCTTTTTCAGTGTTAGGTCTTTGTCTATGCAGCTATTCTTCTTAGTGGTTTTGCTCCTTTTACTACTTAGTATGACTGCTTTCTCTTATGTTGGGCTCCTTTCTCTCTTTTGAGTGTGACTTTTTCATGCTCTTTACCTGAGCCATCTTCCACCCAGCTCTTTTCTTGAGAGGTTGTCTTCTGAGCAGTTTGCTGAGCTCGGATCCGTTCACTTGTTAGCTTTTTCAGCTCCGGCTTCTTCTTTGGCCTTCCTATCTTCACTGTCTCCATTCTTAACAATTCGCAGGGCCGTTTTCATATACTTAGTTCTTTTTGGGTGGTTGTTCTTAGGTCTTTCCCTCTTTAGTGATTCTGTTGATTTCAGCTATTCTGAGGGCTCATTTTTCTTAATTTTCTCATTGATTTTTCCTGCGTCTTCTACCGTGCTTTTTTTCTTTCTTGTCTGTTCTTTCTAGCAGTGCTGCATTGTCTTCTGAGAATGCATGCTCTTAATTCCTGTGTAGGTGACACGTGACAGTGACTCTGATGGGATGATTTCACCCATAATGGTAAACAGGTCGTAAACAGGCTCAAGATCCCCCAGGGTCTCTCCACAATAATGTTTCGTCGGTGGAGTGAAGTTCCCTCAAGGGGAGGGGTCCGCGGTGATTCACCGTAAGAAAACAGACCTGCTTTACAAAGACTTGACATTCTGACAGTCGTTTTAGTGTCTTTTTTTCTTTTTCTTGTCTTTTTATAATTCTGTTTGTTTCAAATGGAATTTGCTTCTCTTCTTCCACCCAGTTTTTAGTGGTTCTGTTCTTTTTAGCATTCTACACAGCTCCATTCTCTTCAAAACACTTCTTTTTAGGGCTTTTTGTTAGGTCTTTTGTCTACCCAGCTGTTCTTCTTAGTGGTTCTGCTCCTTTAACTACTTATTTTGACTGCTTTCTCTTATGTAGGGCTCCTTTCTCTCTTCTGAGTGTGACTTTAACTGAGCCATCTTCCACCCAGCTCTTTTCTTGAGGGGCTGTCTTCTAAGCAGTTTGCAGAGCTCGGATCTGTTCACTTGTTAGCTTTTTCAGCTCAGGCTTGTTCTTTGGCCTTCCTATCATCAGTGTCTCCATTCTTAACAATTTGCAGAGCCGTTTTCATATACTTAGTTCTTTTGGGGGGGGAAGGGGGGGGGTGTTCTTAGGCCTTTCCCTCTGTAGTGATTCTGTTGATTTCAGATATTCTGAGGGCTATTTTTTCTTATTTTTCTCATGGATTTTTCCTGCGTCTTCTATCGTGCTTTTCTTCTTTCTGGTCTGTTCTTTCTAGCAGTGCTGCATTGTCTTCTGAGAATGCATGCTCTTAATTCCTGTGTAGGTGACACGTGACAGCGACTCTGATGGGATGATTTCACCCATAATGGTAAACAGGTCATAAACAGGCTCAAGATCCCCCAGGGTCTCTCCACAATAATGTTTCGTCGGTGGAGTGAAGTTCCCTCAAGGGGAGGGGTCCGCGGTGATTAACCATAAGAAAAACGAACCTGCTTTACAAAGACATGACATTTTGACAGTCGTTTTAGTGTCTTTTTTTATAATTCTATTTTTTTCAAATGGAATTTGCTTCTCTTCTTCCACCCAGTTTTTTTAGTGGATCTGTTCTTTTTAGCATTCTACACAGCTCCATTCTCTTCAAAATACTTCTTTTTAGGGCTTTTTGTTAGGTCTTTGTCTACCCAGCTATTCTTCTTAGTGGTTCTGCTCCTTTTACTACTTAGTATGACTGCTTTCTCTTATGTAGGGCTCCTTTCTCTCTTCTGAGTGTGACTTTAACTGAGCCATCTTCCACCCAGCTCTTTTCCTGAGGGGTTGTCTTCTAAGCAGTTTGCAGAGCTCGGATCCGTTCACTTGTTAGCTTTTTCAGCTCGGGCTTGTTCTTTGGCCTTCCTATCTTCATTGTCTCCATTCTTAACAATGTGCAGGGCCCTTTTCATATACTTAGTTCTTTTTTTAGCATATAGAGCTGCTTTGTCTTCTGAGAATGCATGCTATTAATTCCTGTACACGTAGGTGACGCATGACAGCAACACTGATGGGATGATTTCGCCCATAACGGTAAAAAGGTCATAAACAGGCTCAAGATCCCCCAGGGTCTCTCCACGCTAATGTTTCGTCGGTGGAGTGAAGTTCCCTCAAGGGGAGGGGTCTGCAGTGATTCACTGTAAGAAAAACAGACCTGCTTTACAAAGACATGACATTTTTGATTCACTGTAAGAAAAACAGACCTGCTTTACAAAGACATGACGTTTTGACTGTCTTCTTAGGGTCTTCCTTTTTCAGGGAATTTGTGTAGGTCTTTTTCCACCCAATTCTTAGTGGTTCTGTTCTTTTGAGCAGTCCATGGAACTGTGTTCTGTTGAAACCATTTCTTTTTAGGACTTTTTCTTAGGTCTACCCAGCTATTCTTCTTGGTGGTTTTTCTCTGTTTAGTACTTAGTATGACTGCTTTCTGTTACGAGCACTTCTTTTGGGGACTATGCTGAGGTATTCTTTCTCCAGGCTGTCTGTCCTTCATGACTCTTTTGGGTTTTTTGCCACTTTTATACTGCTCCTTCGCGTTACAGTGTTTCTTTTCTTCCCTTTTGTTTTCTGTGGCCATTTTTAACTCACTTCTTGTCCAGCCTAATAAAAAAAGAAACCAGCACGGAATGTGTAAGGGAAACTCCCAAATAAATATATTTTTTTTTAAATCAAATAAAAAGCCAGCATGGGATGTGTAAGAGAAACTCCCTGCATAAAAATCAAGATAGCATGGGATGTGTAAGAGAAACTCCCCCCGTAAAAACAAAGTCAGCATGAGATGTGTAAGAGAAACTCCCCCCATAAATATGAAACTTCCCACAGAAAAATAAAACGAGAATGGGATGTGTAAGAATAACTCCCCAGATTTAAAAAAAGAAAGAAAAGCCAGCACCAGATGTGTAAGAGAAACTCCCCAGATAGAAATAAAACCGGCAAGGGATGTGTCAGAGAAACACCAAAGATAAGAAAAGAAGCCAACACGGGATGTGTAATAGAAACACCCCGAATAAAATAATAAAAACCAGCACAGAATGTGTACGAGAAACTTCCTAGAAAAAAATTAACCCAGCATGGGATGTATAAGAGAAATTCATGAGATAAAAAAAAGAAAAGAAAAAGAAGCCAACACGGAATGTGTAAGAGAAACTCCTTGCATAAAAATCAAGACAGCATGGGATGTGTAAGAGAAACTCCCCGCACAAAAACAAAGTCAACATGGGATGTGTAAGAGAAACACCCCAGATAAAAATAAGTCCAGCATGGGATGTGTAAGAAAAACTCCCCAGATTAAAAAAAAGAAGGCAGTATGGGATGTGTAAGAGAAACTTCCCAGATCAAAAAAGGAAGCCAGTATGGGATGTGGAACTGGAAGAGAAACTCCTTACAGAAAAAAAAGTCAGCATGGAATGTGTAAGAGAAATCTCCCCAGATAAAAATAAAACCAGCACAGGATGTGTAAGAGAAACTCCCCAAATAAAAAATGAAGCCAGCAGGGGATGTGTAAGAGAAACTCCCCAGATAAAAAGGAAGCTATTATGGGATGTGTAAGAGAAACTCCTTCCATAAAAATTACAACAGTACCGGATGTGTCATAGAAAATCCCTGCATACAAATGAAGGCAGAACAAGATGTATAAGGGAAACTCCCCACATAAACACGAAGCCAGCACGGGATGTTTAAGAGAAACTCGCTGCATAAAAATCAAGACAGAACACAATGTGTAAGAGAAACTCCTCCATAAAAACAAAATGCAGCATGGGATGTGGAAGAAAACTCACCACATAAAAACAAAGTCAGTACAGGATGTGTAAGAGAAACTCCCCAGATAAAAATGAAGCCAGCATGGGATGTGTAAGAGAAACTCACAGATAAAAATAAAGCCAGTATGGGATGTCTAAGAGAAACTCCCCAGATAAAAATAAAGCTAGCATGGGATGTGTAAGAGAAACTCCCCACATAAAAATGAAGCCAGCACGGGATGTTTAAGAGAAACTCCCCACATAAAAATGAAACCAACATGGGATGTGTAAGAGAAACTCCCCAGACCAAAAAAGAAGCCAGTATTGGATGTGGAAGAGAAACTCACCACAGAAAAATAAAGTCAGCGTGTAACCAGCACGGGATGTGTAAGAGAAACTCCCGGGATAAAATTGAAGCCAGCACAGGATGTGTAAGAGAAACTCCCCAGATAAAAAAGAAGCTAGCATGGGATGTGTAAGAGAAACTGCTTCCATAAAAATCACAACAGTACAGGATCTGTACGAGAAAATCCTTGCATAAAAATGAATGCAGCACAGGATGTGTAAGGCAAACTCCCCACATAAAAACAAAGTTAGCATGGGATGCGTAAGAGAAACTCCCCACATAAAAACAAAGTTAGCATGGGATGTGTAAGAGAAACTCCCCACATAAACATGAATGTTTAAGAGAAACATGGGATGTTTAAGAGAAACTCCCCACATAAAAATGAAACCAGGATGGGATGTGTAAGAGAAACACCCAAATACAAAAATTAAAGTCAGCAAGCGATGTGTCAGAGATACTCCCTGCATAAAAATCAAGACAGCTACAGGATGTGTAAGAGAAACTCCTTACATAAAAATGAAGTCAGCACGGGATGTGTAAGAGAAACTCCTGGCATAAAAATCAAGTCAGCACGGGATGTGTAAGAGAAACTCCCTGGATAAAAATCAAGGCTGCATGGGAGGGGGAAGAGAAACTTCCCACATAAAAAACAAAGTCAGCACGGGATGTGTAAGAGAAACTCCCCACAGAAACATAAAGCCAGCTTGAGACGTGTAAGAGAAACTCCCCATAAAAATGAAGCCAGCATGGGATGTGTAACAGAAACTCCCCAGATTAAAGCCAGTGCAGGATGTGGAAGAGAAACTTCCCACAGAAAAATAAAGGTAGCATGGGATATGTAAGAGAAACTCCCCAGATTAAAATAAGTCCAGCATGGGATGTGTAAGAGAAACTCCCCAGATTGAACAAATAAGCCAGTACAGGCTGTGGAAGAGAAGCTCCCCACAGAAAAATAAAGCCAGCATGGGATGTGTAAGAGAAACTCCCAGATAAAAAATAAAGCCAGTATGGGATGTGTAAGAGAAACTCCCAAGATAACAAAAGAAGCCAGCACGGGATGTGTAAGAGAAACTCCCCAGATAAAAAGGAGGGCATGATCGGCTGTGTCAGAGAAACTATCTGGATTTAAAAAAGAAGCCAGCACGGGATGTATAAGAGAAACTCCCGATATAGAAATGCAGCCAGCATGGGATGTGTAAGAGAAACTCCCCAGATAAAAATGAAGCCATGACGGGATGTGTCAGAGAAACTCCTGGGATTAAAAAAAGAAGCCAGCATGGGATGTGTAAGGGTAACTCCCCAGATTTAAAAAAAAGAAGCGCAGGATGTGGAAGAGAAATTTCCCAAGGAAAAATAAACACAGCATGGGATATGTAAGAGAAACTCCCCAGATAAAAATAAGTCCAGCATGGGATGTGTAAGAGAAACTCCCCAGATTAAAAAAAGAAGCCAGTGCAGGCTGTGGAAGAGAAGTTCCCCACAGAAAAATAAAGCCAGCATGGGATGTGTAAGAGAAACTCCAGATAAAAATAAAGCCAGTATGGGATGTGTAAGAGAAACTCCCAACTCCCACAGATAACAAAAGAAGCCAGCAGGGGATGTGTAAGAGAAACTCCCCAGATAAAAATGAAGGCATGATGGGATGTGTCAGAGAAACTCCCTGGATTAAAAAAAGAAGCCAGCACGGGATGTGTAATAGAAACTCCCCACAGAAACATAAACCCAGCATGGGATGTGTAAGAGAAATTCCCCAGATAAATATAAGTCCTAGCATGGGATGTGTAAGAGAAACTCCCAGATAAAAAAAAAAGAATCCAGTTCAGGATGTGGAAGAAAAACTCCCCACAGAAAAATAAAGCCAGCATGGGATGTGTAAGAGAAATTCCCCAGATAAACATAAGTCCTAGCATGGGATGTGTAAGAGAAACTCCCCAGATTAAAAAAAGAATTGAGTACAGCCTGTTGAAGAAAAACTCCCCACAGAAAAGTAAAGCCAGCACAGGATGTGTAAGAGAAACTCCCCAGATAAAAATAAAGTCAGTATGGGATGTGTAAGAGAAACTCCCAAGAAAACAAAAGAAGCCAGCAGGGGATGTGTAAGAGAAACTCCCCATAAAAATAAAGCCAGCATGGGATGTGTAAGAGAAACTCCCCAGATAAAAATACAGCCAGTATGGGATGTGTAAGAGAAACTCCCAAGAGAACAAAAGAAGCCAGCACGGGATGTGTAAGAGAAACTCCCAAGCGAACAAAAGAAGCCAGCACGGAATATGTAAGAGAAACTCCCCAGATAAAATTTAATCCATGACGGGATGTGTCAGAGAAACTCCCCATATAAAAAAAAGAATCCAGCACGGGATGTGTAATAGAAACTCCCCACAGAAACATAAAGCCAGCTTGAGACGTGTAAGAGAAACTATCCAGATAAAAATGAAGCCAGCATGGGATGTGTAAGGGAAACTCCCCAGATTAAAAAAAGAAGCCAGTACAGGATGTGGAAGAGAAACTCCCCACAGAAAAATAAAGCCAGCATGGGATGTGTAAGAGAAACTCCCCATAAAAATGAAGCCAGCATGGGATGTGTAAGAGAAACTCCCCAGATTAAAAAAATAAGCCAGTGCAGGCTGTGGAAGAGAAACCCCACAGACAAATAAAGCCAGCATGGGATGTGTAAGAGAAACTCCCCAGATAAAAATAAACTAGTATGGGATGTGTAAGAGAAACTCCCAAGAGAACAAAAGAAGCCATGACGGGATGTGTAAGAGAAACTCCCAAACGAACAAAAGAAGCCAGCACAGGATGTGTAAGAGAAATTCCCCAGATAAAAATGAAGCAATGACTGGATGTGTCAGAGAAACTTCCCAGATTAAAAAAAGAAGCCAGCACCGGCTGTGTAATAGAAACTCCCCACAGAAACATAAAGCCAGCTTGAGACGTGCAAGGGAAACTCCCCAGAAAAAAAGAGAAAAAAAAGCCAGTGTGGGATGTGTAAGGGAAACTCCCCAGATTAAAAAAAGAAGCCTGTACAGGATGTGGAAGAGAAACTACCCACATAAAAATAAAGCCAGCATGGGATGTGTAAGAGAAACTCCCCAGATAAAAACAAGTCCAGCATGGGAATTGTAAGAGAAACTCCCCAGATTAAAAAAAAAGAAGCCAGTTCAGGCTGTGGAAGAGAAACTCCTCACAGACAAATAAAGCCAGCATGGGATGTGTAAGAGAAACTCCCCAGATAAAAATAAAGCCAGTATGGGATGTGCAAGAGAAATTCCCAAGAGAACAAAAGAAGCCAGCATGGGATGTGCAAGAGAAACTCCCAAGAGAACAAAATAAGCCAGCACGGGATGTGTAAGAGAAACTTCCCATATAAATATGAAGCCATGATGGGATGTGTCAGAGAAACTCCCCAGATTAAAAAAAGAAGCCAGCACAAGATGTGTAATAGAAACTCCCAACAGAAATATAAAGCCAGCTTGAGACATGCAAGAGAAACTACCCAGAAGAAAAAAAAAAAATGAAGCCAGCGTGGGATGTGTAAGGGAAACTTCCCACAGAAAAATAAAGCCAGCATGGGATGTGTAAGAGAAACTCCCCAGATAAAAATAAAGCCACTATGGGGTGTGTAAGAGAAACTCCCAAGATAACAAAAGAAGCCAGCACAGGATGTGTAAGAGAAACTCCCAATATATAAATGCAGCCAGCACAGGATGTGTAAGAGAAACTCCCCAGATAAATATGAAGCCATGACGGGATGTGTCGGAGAAACTCCCCAGATTAAAAAAGGAATCTAGTACGGGATGTGTAATAGAAACTCCCCATAGAAATATAAAGCCAGCTTGAGATGTGCAAGAGAAACTCCCCAGAAAAAAATGAAGCCAGCATGGGATTTCTAAGGGAAACTCCCCAGATTAAAAAAAGAAGCCAGTACAGGATGTGGAAGAGAAACTCCCCAGATAAAAATGAAGCCATGACAGGATGTGTCAGAGAAA
Organism: Alviniconcha strummeri; assembly: GCA_963584105.1. Taxonomy (NCBI): domain Eukaryota; kingdom Metazoa; phylum Mollusca; class Gastropoda; family Provannidae; genus Alviniconcha; species Alviniconcha strummeri. The sequence goes on from OY757542.1 coordinate 7,739,846, forward strand.
CTACCTAGATTTAAAAAAAAAAGCAAGCACAGGATGTGTAATAGAAACTCGCCACAGAAACATAAAGCCAGCTTGAGACGTGCAACAGAAACTCCCCAGAAAAAAAAAAATGAAACCAGCATGGGATGTGTAAGGGAAACTCCCCAGATTAAAAAAAGAAGCCAGTACAGGATGTGGAAGAGAAACTCCCCACAGAAAAATAAAGCCAGCACAGGATGTGTAAGAGAAACTCCCGAGATAAAAATAAGTCCAGCATGGGATGTGTAAGAGAAACTCCCCAGATTAAAAAAAGAAGCCAGTAGAGGCTGTTGAAGAAAAACTCCCCACAGAAAAATAAAGCCAGTATGGGATGTGTAAGAGAAACTCCCAAGAGAACAAAACAAGCCAGCACAGGATGTGTAAGAGAAACTCCCAAGAAAACAAAAGAAGCCAGCACGGAATGTGTAAGAGAAACTCCCCAGATAAAAATGAAGCCATGATGGGATGTGTCAGAGAAACTTCCCAGATTAAAAAAAGAAGCCAGCATGGGATGTGTAATAGAAACTCCCCACAGAAACATAAAGCCAGCTTGAGACGTGCAAGAGAAACTCCCCAGAAAAAAATGAAGCCAGCATGGGATGTGTAAGGGAAACTCCCCAGATTTAAAAAAAAAAAAAACCCAAAAAAACAACAGTACAGGATGTGGAAGAGAAACTCCCCACAGAAAAATAAAGCCAGCATGGGATGTGTAGGAGAAACTCCCCAGATAAAAATAAAGCCAGTATGGGATGTGTAAGAGAAACTCCCCAGATAAATATGAAGCCATGATGGGATGTGTCAGAGAAACTCCCCAGATTAAAAAAAGAATCCAGTACAGGATGTGTAATAGAAACCCCACAGCAACATAAAGCCAGCTTGAGACATGTAAGAGAAACTCCCCAGATAAAAATGAAGCCAGCATGAGATATGTAAGGGAAACTCCCCATATTAAAAAAAAAAAAAAAAAAGCCAGTACAGGATGTGGAAGAGAAACTCCCCACATAAAAATAAAGGCAGCATGGGATGTGTAAGAGAAACTACCCATATTAAAAAAAGAAGCCAGTACAGGATGTGAAAGAGAAACTCCCCACAGAAAAATAAAGCCAGCATGGGATGTGTAAGAGAAACTCCCCAGATAAAAATAAAGCCAGTATGGGATGTGTAAGCGTAACTCCCAAGATAACAAAAGAAGCCAGCACGGGATGTGTCAGAGAAACTCTGCAGATTAAAAACAGAAGCCAGCAGGGGATGTGTATTAGAAACTCCCCACAGAAACATAAAGCCTGCTTGAGATGTGTAAGAGAAACTCTCCAGATAAAAATGAAGCCTCCATGAGATGTGTAAGAGAAACTACCCGCATAAAAATTAAGCCAGCGTGGGATGTGTAAGAGAAACTCCGCAGACAAAAATGAAACCAGCATGAGATGTGTAAGTGAAGCTCCCCAGATTTTAAAAAAAAAAAAAGAGAAAAAAGAAGAAACCAGGATGGGATGTAGAAGAGAAACAACACAGATAAAAAATATTAAAAAAAGCTTGCATAAAATTGAAGACAGCATGGGAAGTGTTACAAGAGAAACTCCCCGCATAATAATGAAGCTCGGAACACCGGGTCCTGTTGGTTTCCTTTTTAACTGTTTGCGTGTGTGTGTGTGTGTGTGTGTGTGTGTGTGTGTGTGTGTGTGTGTGTGTGTGTGTGTGTGTGTGTGTGTTTGAATGTGTGACTAGTGCGCATTGGGTCCATCGTTGGTAGAAACAGCATCAGTGATATATATTTATTTATTTTTGTAGCAGAAAACAATCTACACCTTAGCAGACATGGAAAGTAAAATATAATAATAATTGGAGAGGGAGAGGGGGAAAAAAGAGAAGAATATTAATACTCAAATACACATTTAAATAAAACCATGAGAAAGGAAAAAAGTTTAAAACAGGCTAATTAACAAGTGGAGTACAGAGAGAGAAAGGCGGGGGGTGGGGGGGGGGGGGGGAGAAGTTAGCCTTTGAAGAGGTGATAATTAAAAGATGATTTAAATGACAGGTGACGGTGTGTTTGAGGGTAAGGCTGTTCGAGACACGAGTCGGTGCATTTAAAGAGAGCGATCTCTGCCGACTAGCCAGTGCTTGTACTCAAAGGCAAACCCACGGCGCTCGTATTCCAAGTAGCGTTGAAAAAGAGTGTGACAGCGATCGAGGCTGCAGTTTACATAAGTGGTCATGCACAATAGTAACGTGCTATGTTGCACTTGCAGTGCTGCCTCCTGTCAAACTGGTCCCTCGCAGTGCTCCCAAGCTTCACGCTTACGTCATAACCGGCAAGAAAAGATAACTCCACTTAACCCGGCACTTCAATGGTGGTCCGGTAGCAGACGGACGCGGAGACAGCTGCAAGCCAGCAAAATGTGGCCCGGGACACCTAAATCAAAAATGGGGTCTGGTTGCTGAGGTTGGTATAACACCCCTCTCCCTAGCCACACCGAGCTTAAATTTTGTCTTTGACCTGTTATTTTTAATTTTGATTTTTGAAAATATTCTGACAACCAAGTTCCGTATGGATGCGGAGAAAAAAGGTCACTCCGAGGCCGAGACAACTTTGATAACATAACAATTGGAGGCCGTACATTATCTCTTATGTAAACATTATTTGTAACAGATGGCCCTACAGCAGCAGTCACGTTCAGTGCCGGTGTGTTTTTATTTCCACAGACAACAGCTCGTGGGTCTTTTACTGTTTTTGTACTCGATCTGTACTAGTCTACTACTAAAGTACTATTATACTATAGTGTTGATTTTAAAGTGAGTATGTGTTCAGCTCTGATCATCTCATGGTACACTTCACACCTGATCAATAATTCCAGCTGCATACAAAAATGCATACACATGTGTTGGTTTTTTCTCTTTTTTTCTCTCTTTATGTGTGTGTGTGTGTGTGTGTGTGTGTGTGTGTGTGTGCTTTGTTGTTGTCATTGTGTTGCCAGTGTGAAACTGAACAGCAAGAGAACCTAAACTTTTTTCAAAGCTGTAATATATATATGTCTGTGAGTTATATAACTTATAAGCAGGGCTCTATAAGTATAACATCTGTTAGTATTACCAGCTGAAATTGAAAATGTCTGAAAACAAATGATATAAAACAAGGCCCTTGTTTGTTGCATGTGGACATCTGGTGCTTTGTTCTCATCAGAGAATGTATAAATTCACCAGACTGCCATACAAGTAACAAAATACAGACTGCTGGACTTGGATCATTGATCTATACTGCATCTGAATCATTGACTTCTGTTTCCATAACTTTGTGGTCTTTGGAAAAGTTGTTTTTCAGACACATAATTTGTCATGTCCAGTCATGTGCATTAATGTAATAGACTGTGTTTTTCATGTTCAAAACTAGTCAACTTCAGTGTGCCAGTTTTGCATAATCTATCTGAGCCTGCAAGAATAAAGAGTTAATGACCTTTGCAAATGATTGAGAAGTGTGTTTATCGCACATTCACAGTCAACAGCAAGTAACATTAATTATTAGCATCAACGATTTTTGTTTCCTTCATTATGCACCTGTAGAAAGAAGTTATCTGTTGGGCAGTTCAGCAAAGCTGATTTGCACAAGTAAATGCCCTTTGTAATCTTTTGCGCAAGAAGTCACGAGAGGTCGCAACATTACTTCTGGGCCAATTTCTGAGTAGGTGTTGCTTCATGCTGTGTATAACAATGGAAATTCATCCAAGAAGTGTAAAGCAGTACAAATGCCACCACTGTTGCAGTTGCAAAAATTACTGGGGAAAGTGGATGGAGGGTGGAAAAAAGTGTCTTTGTGTCAGCATCCAGAAGTCACGAGAGGTCGCAGCATTACTTCTGGGCCAATTTCTGAGTAGGTGTTGCTTCATGCTGTGTATAACAATGGAAATTCAACCAAGAAGTGTAAAGCAGTACAAATGCCACCACTGTTGCAGTTGCAAAAATTACTGGGGAAAGGGGATGGAGGGTGGACAAAAGTGTCTTTGTGTCATTTTTTTGCTGACCAGAAGATCACGAGTTCATGAAAACAAAAGCATTTTGGGGCATACTATAGCACGAGCAACAAAGTATTGCTTGTTGCCAGACACATTCTGACTATGGGCCTCCAAAAATGCCTTTAAAGTCGGCAGTGTAAAATTTGCAGATACACTGTCACCGCCTTCCATTGTTAAAAAGGTACGCACTGGAAGTAAAAGCAGCCAAAGGACTTAAACAATGCCAGGCAAAAGTCAAGGAAGTTAACCTTGTGTGAACCGCCCAATAGATCTATACAGAAGGTAACCAGGGTTGTGTTTTTGTTTTTTGGTGGGTTTTTTTTTGCCATCACATACTATTTAAACTGAAAGCATCAAGTAGAAGAACTCTGTTTTTGTACTTTTGTCATTTAGGCATTTTTATTTTTCCCTTGTCATGCAACATTTTTTGTACCCATGGTGAGAGCTGAGCGCATGTCAAGGATATGAGAATCACACAATTCTGAAGTGGAAATAGTGAGTAGTATTTTGTGCGTGTTTTCTTTTGAAAAAATAATTATTTTGTAGCTTTTGACTTTGAGTGATCAGAACTGTATGAGTCTATGACTTTGGTCATGCAAAATATTATCTGTAGGCTAAAAAGCACATTTCAGCTTTCTTTTATGTATTTAATTACAGTCTTTGGTTTTTCTTACAGCCATATATATATATATATATATAGATATAGATATATACAGTGATTTGTGGCATTGCTGGTTAGAACATGGCATAAGCTGCTGACACATGCTCAAAACTAATGAGCTTGTTCACATGTATGATGTATTTCATATATTAGTTGTGGATATAATATTATGATATAACACATTTATTACGATGTATAGTCAAGCAGCTTGGGTTTGCACCTTTCACTGAAGAACAACTGTGAAGGAGCAATTTTTATTTTCTAAGTAATTTTGTTTCACATGAAGTAACTAGCAAGCCAGTTGTCCAGCTTAGAAAACATTAAATAATTTATGCTTTGTTTGCTGTCATTTTATCGGTGTTATCAGTTTGTTCTTCTTCTTGTTTTTTGGTTCTTTTTTTCTTTCTTTTTTTTGGGGGGGTATAAATATATTAATATGGACAGCTGTCAGATGGCAATTGCCTAGTCACATTGATTTTGTGACATCTGGCTCAGTTTTACTTTCTGTCCATTACTATATATTAATATTATTATATATGATATATATCAGAGAGCCAATCTGCCATTCACTTTCAGCCATGAAAAATTATGTAGAACAAGGTGGTACTGTCACAGGTGTTGCTTATCAGACAGTTTCCAATTTAATGGCTAGTTAGCTCTATTTTGTGTGTACTCATGTGTTTGCACACATTGTGTATACATGTGCGTGTGTCAGTGTGTGTGTGTGGAGAGAGAGAGAACAAGAGAAAGGAAGAGAGCAAGACACATGCACACGCAAGCACACTCACTCAGGTCCTTTTGCAAATGAAATGGTCATTTAGAACAAGTCATATCTATAGGATAGCCACACTGTTGGATGTTTTTGCAGATGATCCACCTACACTAGCAGTAAGGCCTGGGACTGTGGGCGACCCACGATCCTTAGGATGCTGTCGGAAGCCCTCTTCACCATCACCACCCCCGCCCCCACCTCCACCCCCACTCCCTTCCCTGCCGGCAGCATGTCAAGCTTGCTTCCCAGCAATGGAACAGCAGGAGGGGGCATCGTCTCCTTTGACAACCTGTACCCGGCTATTCTGCAGTGCTTTGTGGTGATTGTCAGCGGCTACATTGCTGGACGGATAGGTCATGTGACTGCCTCCCAGGGTCGTGGCATCGCTACATTTGTATCCACATTCTGCCTCCCTGCACTGCTTTTTCGAGCTATGTGCATACTCGATTTCTCACAGGTAAATGAAATAGTTGGAACAGTTTGTTTGGTTAGAATACAAAGACGATCATAACCTTGCCCAGTATGAACAAGGAATAGTTGGTGTTAATGATTCCCCCCCCCCTCTCTTTCTTTGTCACTTTCTTTGACACTGTTTCTGTCTGTGTCTATCTGCTTTCCTCTCTTTCTCTGCATCTCTCTCTCCTTCTCTCTCTCTTCCCCCTCTCCACTTCCCTCTCTTTTAGTTTTACTCTGGTTCTTGCTCTCCTCTCTGCCTTTGTCTGCCTGCTCCTTTCTCCCCCTCCACCCCCACACACACTCCTTGTGCTCTGCATGCTCCATTCCTCCCCCCCCCCCCCCCCCCCCCACTGTCTCTGGAAAAGGGGTGTAAAAATTGTATTCTGTATTCAAGTGCACATGCATTGTGGTCATTGACAAAGAAGATTGAAACAATTCATTATTAAATAAACAGTTCTTTATTAAATTGTCATATTGTCATACTCATTGTTTCACTTCATACCTGATGGAAATACAATCATTTTGAAGGTGAACTGGCACTTCCTGTTGGCCATCCTGATTGCAAAGATGACTGTCTTCATCATTGTGGCAGCCATAAGTTTGCTTGTCAAACGACCTTTGAACCTCGGCATTGCTGGCCTGTATGCCATCTTCTGTACACAGAGCAATGACTTTGCTCTTGGTTACCCTATCTGTAAGTATGTGGGTACTACATGTGTTTATATATGGGTTCTTCTTCAGTGCTGGTCCTAGTTAGGGGGAATCAGAGGTCAAAACTGAAATAGCTTGCAGCTTATCTCAGTTAGGCTTGTTGTGTTCCACATACATCCTGTTTTAAGGCACAAGTAAAAGAAAAGCAGTTAGGACCCTGACTGCAAGTTAGGGTGGCTTCAAACACGTCCAAGTGGAGAGCATAACGCATGTTTCGGTGTGACATAAAAGTATTATGTAATATTTAGAACAAGAACCTTATTATTTCATAGAAATGTTTTGAATTACAATCATTAGGAGTAACTAAGTGCAATTTTTAAGAGGGTTCATCCACTTGAGAATAGAACAGCCTACCCGCAAAATTGTGACACTGAAACATGCGTGAATGGAAAGAAAAGTTTTTCCTTCAAGATCAAACAAATACCATGAATCATGAACAAGTATTTATTCTTGTTAGTTTTTGATGCTGTGGACATATTCCAAAGTAATATTGGAACACTTCCTCAACTTCAGATGTTCTTTGAATTGTAATGCATGTTTCACGTGACATGTAACGCATGTTACACATGACATTCAATAATCACTCAGGTTGGAAACTGTTAAAAGCATGTAGAATATGAATTTTTTCAGAGTATTTCTACACATTACATGTATACATGTAAGTATTTGTTTTTAGTTTGACAAGTTTTTTGTTTTTTTTTAGTTTGACAAGTTTTGCTTATGTGAAGAAGAAAAAAAGGAAAAAAGATGAAGTGATGAACAGTACTAGTAACATTTACATGAATTGACTGAAACTTAACCTGAAAATTTAATCAGTCATCTGTTCTCATGCAAAACAGTGACAACTTCAAGCAACTTTTATTCTGTAAACCCCCCCAGCTTCATTTGACACTGGTCTGTAGTGGCTTAGTTTTGCAAGCTGATCAGCAAGGACCCAAGGGATGTCATCAGTTGCAGGGAACAAGAAGCTGCTCTGATTTTCACACAGGGACTTTATCTGCACTTCTCCAGATGGGGCCTTGTAGTCTAGAACCTAGATTTAACAGAGCCAACAAGTGAAATCACAGCACAAGTTGCAGTCCACAACACATCACATTCAGAGACAGCAATCAAAGTTGGAGGCAATGGAAAAACAAGATGTAGTAAACTAGTACATATATAGTTAATAGTGTGCTGCCTCAGACCCCTGTCTTTTTCATGAATGCTAATGCACCCCACCCCAGGAACCAAACAAAAACAAAACAAAAAACATGCATAAGAAAGAAAAAAAAACTGAAGTAGTAGTACAGTTCTACTCAGTGTATTGATATTATTAATATTATGTTAAATTCTTTCCAGCTTAAATTAGTAAAGTTTACTAAAACTGAACATAACAAAAACAAAAAACCTCTGCAAGCACACCATGTCACTACTAAAACAGGACAGAAGAAACAACAATAAAAATTCCAAACAAAAACTCTGCAAGCACACCATGTCAAGTTCTATCATTTCTAGTCTGATAGAAGATGGCAAATTTAAATGAAAAGAATCTCAAAGTTACATCATCATTAATACTATAGCACAATATCAGTTTCACACAGAAATCAAAACAAAGTACGGAAGATTTGTTTAACGCCCGTTCTGCAACACGATGATACAACGCACGTTTTGTGTGACAGAATCAACTTCTGTCTGGTTCCAGGTCACCAGAAACGAACGTTATGTTTTGACCATTTCTTCACTCCTTGTTCATGGACTGAGAAATAATTTGAAATGACTGCAACCATTACTAAACATGTTTGTTTTTGATCCTACGTATGCCTACTTTTTGGTAATTGTAGTTCCTAACCATGAAATAATGATTCGGCAAGAAACGTATGTTTGATGTGACAAAACGGAGATGAGCCTGCAAGAGGGTGCATCGAGCACATTGAACGCTGTATTTATAAATAAAGAGTGCTACTGTATAAAATACTAGTCTAAAATGATCAAGTAACTATAACTGCTTGGAATTTCACCTACCTGCATCATTGGTAGCCTCCAAATTGGGTGAAATTGTGTGCTAGCAGACAATGATGACAGCCAGTCAACACATGTTTCTCCTGTGTCAGAATGTGACGCACAGTAGTAAAAGTGCCCAATCACAAATTCCATGCTTATCACGTGACATGACATCATCAGTGTGTGTGTGTAGATGCCCATGGTACATTTGAAAATCGCGGTTAGAAGATTTCTTTTTCTTTGTTCGATTTGTTTCACGAATTTTTGTTGTTGCCATTACGGACGTTTCACCCCTGACACAAAATTTTCCTTGCACTTTTAATGTATTTTAGAAAATAATACAGCAACTTTGGTGTTCAGATCTTGGCATCAATAGTGCTTTGTTATATATAGCAACAGTGTTTTCCCCGGTTCGCATCGTTGATCTTGTGCAAGTTGGAAGTGAACACGTGTTTCATGACATGATGGGTCATGAAACATGCGTTATGCTTATTTTCAACCATCATTGTTGTACACAGACATACTCAGCAGTCCTGAAATTAGCTTTCTGGTGCTTTTGCATGTTGCAACTTTGCAAACAAATTAGATATGTCTGAATATTTTCGTCTGGTATTAAGTAGCTTCCAACACAAGCAGTAGGGTATTGCCATTCCCATTTTTGGCCGCCATTTTTGCGTGACATGGGAGTATATTTTGCTAATAAAAAATAAACAAAACATTTTTTTCCCACCATATTGCTCTCATTGTTTCTTGGGTGTATAAACAAAGGGAATTTTCTCCATTTGGTATGAAAAAACAACTGGTTTACAACAAAACTGTTGCAAAGTGAGTGACTACCAGTTAGTACCAGCACTGAAGAAGAACCCATATATATAAAATATATGTGTATCTGTGTACATGTTCACAGACATGCCATGCACACTCAAACATGTGTTTTGTTCCTGATGTTACCAGTTTGTTTTTAGCTATGATTTGCAATTTGTTTAATAGATCCATGTAAGTTCTTGTGCTGAATTATATATGCGTGTGTGTGTGTGTTAGTTTTTTTTCTCCAATGTTACATTGATGGTATTTTTAAAGGCAAATTTCCTTTTACTGGATAAAGTATTATTTTAATTCTTACATGTAATTATATCACTACTGTATCCATAGTACATGGTTACGGCATATATTATGTAAGCACATGTCATCCTGTCTATCACTATCAGTACACAGCTAAGTACATGGTTAGTGTGCTTTTAAGTGCATTGTTACTTCATCTTTGAGTACCAATTACCTATTGTAGGCTGGTTGTTCTTCAGTGCTGGTGATAGAATTTCCTTTCAAAAATCCAGTCATAAATCCTGTCCAAAATCAGAATGTCATACAATGATGCAGAAGTAAGTAAGTAAATTGGTGTTTTACGCCCAGTCAACCAGTGTGGTTATATCAGGGCGATAATAATGCAGATATATCTTGTTTTTTATCATTAACTCTTTGTTAGGACCTCTGTAACTTTACATCATGGATACATCTATAGGGATTTTTTACTTACACATGCTTAGGTTGTTTGGTAGGACTTTTCTAGCAATACTTTCTTGCTCTCTTTATAGTACTTCTGAACCTGATCTATGGCAACATGGCTTGAAAATTAAGTAGATTCATTTCTGTTTGAGTCCTTGGTCACCAGATCAGTGATTACTGTAGCAATAATTGCATCTGTGAGTACTTGGTCATTGAATATGGTATTAATGCATATGCAGGAGATTGCCCATGGAGTTCACAGCCCTTTTAAAGTTGCATGCAGGATGGAGCAGACCTAGTTAAACTCTACATGCTGATCCAAACACATAAAAGGTTAAAAGAACACTATTTGTTAGGACAAAACACAGCATGTGATTTTTGGGGGTAATCCTTTTTTTCTTTCATCTTGTTTCAGTCCCCCCCCCCCCCCCCCCCCCCCCCCCCATGAGCATTGCAGATTGATTTGCTGATGAATTTATTTGAATTTCTGTTTGTGTGTGCAGTGCAAGCTCTGTATCAGGACACTCACCCGGACTACTTAAACTACATCTACCTTATCTCTCCCATTTCCTTCCTCATCATCAACCCCATCGGCTTCACCCTCATGGAGATTCACCGCCATAGGACTCTGCAGGTGGCTCCTGCATCCTCTGAAGCCACAGGGGAAGCAAGCAGCCGACGACAGAGGCAGGACAGCACACGCAGCACCGACTCTGCCATGTCTCAGAGTCAAAGGGTCTTTGGGCCTTCTGGCGATGGGGAGGGGGCTCGGGGGGAGCAGAGGACGTGGGGCAAGGCGCTGGTGCTGGTGATCAGAGGTGTTGCGCTCAACCCCATCGTCTTCATGACTGCCGTTGGCATCGCCGGCAACTTCATCTTTAACCAGAAAGTGCCAGTCATTTTGGACAACATTCTCCTTGTTCTCGGTTAGTGTTGATGGTTGAGCATGATTGCCAGCATGGATGTGGCATTAGTATGAGTAGTGGTAATGATGAAAATGACTGGGACAACTTGTTAGGGGTGTAGGTGGAGCACATGTGGGCTTTCTCCTGTGTCTGCATCCCATCTTAGAACTGAACTGCACAGTGTTGTCTACTGTTTCTGTGGTGTAAAACTTGTAAAACAAATACAAGCTACTAAGACTAAGAAGGAAGAAAACATTTCATTCAGTATGGTGAAGATTTTTTCTTATTTTTAATAACAGCTGGAGTCTATCAAATGTGTCATGCAAGCAGGGTTCTATCATGCAAGCACTATGCGCATGTTTGCATGTGCATGTGTGCTGAATCAGTATAAACAGTACCTTGGCTGTTTCACAGTTACACTGACCATCATGCATGCATTGCACGAAACTATGTTGAATGAAAATTTAAGACGAAAACAAAGATTCATTGAGTGTTACTTGTTGACAGGTAATGCGTTTAGTGCCAGCGCCCTGTTTTACCTGGGACTCAGCATGGTGGGCAAGGTTCAGAATCAAATTGGAGTGGCACTTGTGGTGCCCATACTTCTCATCTTTGCCAAGTCGTAAGTTTCTCGTTGATAACAATGGAATATCTGCACGTTAGAGAGCGACCATACCCAAGTGTATGAAAGTTTGAAACGAGCTAGAATTGATTTTCTCTGGAGAGTGTGCTTTCACGTGTGGTTACGATATTCAAGGATGCTTTGCTTGGGTTGTGTGTTGTTTGGTCAGGTGTGTGTTTGTGTGTGTGGATGTGTGTGTACGTGTGCATGTGTGAACTAGTGAAGTAGAAAACGAAACCCTCATAGGTTTAGCAGTAGCCTCATACTGTATGAAAACAGATTCATTATCAAATCATCATGCTTGTATTCCTGACATTGTTGACAGGTGATATGTATTGTCACAAATATGAAACAGAACAAGGCCCAGAGCACTCGTGCAGAATCAACAAACCCAGGAGTTAATTAGCGTTTGAGATACATAACACAAGTACAACAACAAAGACCCAAGTTGCCTGCGGTAACTCGCACCTGGCATGCATGTAAATACAAGGTACATCAACTCCACCAGAGGTACATCAGAGGATGTACCTCTGGTGGAGTTCATGTACCTTGTATCCTCTGATGTACCTCTGGTGGAGTTTATGTACCTTGTATTTACACACATGCCAGGTGAGAGTTACTGTTGTTGCACTTATCTATTTTGAGCACTAATTAACTCACTTGTTTGTTGATTATGTAATATGTATGTTAACTCTGCGGTCTCCTTCTCTCTTGCCAGACTGTTGTTGCCGATGGTAACGTGGGAGGTGGTGAGCTGGCTGCAGCCCAACGACACAGCTTCCAGCTCACTGTCTATGTATGGATTCCTGTATGGAACCTTTCCTACTGCCCCATCTGTAGTGCTGTATGCCACACAGTACAGCGTGGCCCAGGATACTGTGAGTACCTGTCGCCCGTTGCCTAAGTTGCAATGGAAATGTATAGTGTCTAGTTCTCTGTCTTAGTGTTTCACCATACACCGCACAGTACAATATGGCTCTGGGCACTTGTGAGTACCTGTTGTCAAAGTCGTAATAACAGTGTCCAGTTCTCTTTGTGTTTTGCTGTTTGTTGTGCTGTTTGACACATGGTGCAGCATGGTTCAGGACACTGTGAGTACCTGTTAAGTTGTAATCCTAGTGTCCCGTTCTCTGTGTGTTTGTTATGCTGAACACCACACAGTACAGGTTGGCTCAGGACACTGTGAGTACCTGTTGTCTAAGTTGTAATCCTAGTGTCCTGTGAGTACCTGTTGGTATTTGTGTGCCTTACAGGTATGTGCTTACACCTGGTATTTGTGTACCTTCCAGATATGTGCTTACACCCCTGGTATTTGTGTACCTTGCAGGTAGTCACTTTTATCTCTGGTATTTGTGTACCTTACAGGTGTGCACTTACACTTCTGGTATTTGTGTACCTTACAGGTATGCACTTAGACCTTGTATTTGTGTACCTTACAGGTGTTTGCTGACACCTCTGGCATTTGTGTACATTACAGGTGTGCCCATGTAACGTGGATATGTTGTTTTTACCTGTTTGTAATTTGTATAACTGTGATGTTTCTTTACCTTGCAGACATGCCAAGGTAACATTTTGTTGTTTTTGTTTTGTTTTGACAGCTCTTGTGTTTGTGTCCCTTGCAGGTGGCCACAGGTATGGTGGCAGGGACTTTTCTGTCAGCCCCTCTGATGTTTGTGTCGGCCAAGATGATGACTGTGGTTGTCAGCAGCGACATGGATTACCGCAGCCTGCTGTACAACACTTCCTTTGATTCTGCCATTGTCGGCATTGTCTGCTGTGTACGTGGCTTTCTGTTAATGTGTGTTGTGGTTATCTGGCAGGTAGGTGAGTGACACAGGTTACCACCAGCTTGCTGCTCAAAGAATTTTGTAGAATTCTTTTGCCCTGATATTAACTAGGTAGGACCAGCCTCTCTTTAGTGCTGGGTAACATGGTCGCCGCGAGGCAAATATTGCTCATTTTCAACTTGTCATATTTGCCTTGTTCTGTGCAGTTTGTCAATAAAAACTACTGTCACGCAAAAAAACGATCTTTTTACGACCTGTTGATGCCATTATTTTGTGCGTGAATGATGTATTGTGAGTTTGGAAGAAGTTTTAATGAACACACCAAGCGGTCGGAAACCGAGTGTGGTTCTGACGTCGAAAGTCAGATGAGCAAGGTCGGAAAACGGTTGCGTTCGGAAAACCGTTGGGAACTTTTACAAGAAAACCGTACAGACATGAAGTTATACTTTTTAGAAAGAGGAATTCCCATAGATTTATCCATTATAAAATTCGTTAAAATTCTTCGTTTTCGATTTCAGCAAAAATTGAGTTGAAAAATACGTTCATTTTTACCTTAAATTTACACCAAGAAAGTTTGAATGCACCATATTGAATTTGGTATCACTGGAAAGACGAATTTTCGTTCTTTAAAACGGTGTATCGTTTGATCCGGAAGCAAGTTCTTGTAAAAGTTCCCGTACAACGGAAATTGGAGACCCCATTGATTTTGTTGTCTGTTCGAGTTGCGTGATCGCTAAAGTCTGCGACTACGCGAGCGGCGCAAAAGATGCATACCCTGGAGGAACTGGAAAGAAACCGTGGTAAGTTTTTTATTTTAGCGATAACTAAGTGAGTTTCCAACACAACCATAACTGTATTTTTGTGCTGTTTACATCTCTTTGAATGCAATTGAAGCAAATTCGTTATGGTCTGGTCGTAGTTTGAACAACATTACAGAGTTATCTTCTCATTAGTTCCTCCGAAATGCAAACCGCTGTAAAAGTAGTAATTTCTTTCCCCGTATATCCGAATTGACAAAAACGTGATTTATGGTGTATGTTCTCAACAGTGAATTTTTTAAAAAGGAAATTTAGCAAGTGAATGATTTAAAAAAAAAATGTTTTGTTGTTCTTGTCAAGGACAATAACTCTTATTTAGCTAGCAGACGATGCAGTCACGACCCATATGTTTCTTTTACAGTAGATCTGCTCATCTAGACAAAACGAAATAAAAGCGAGCCACCAGCCAAAATTAATGTTATATTGAGAGTTTGGAATTATATTTGCTTCTGAAGAATTTCTTTCTTGTTTTTTCCCCTTCTTTCTCTTCCACTTTTGTGCACATAGAAGACCTGGCACACTGGCTAAAAAATTACATGATTCTTTCAATCTTTGCATATAATAATAATAATAATAATAATAAGGGGGGGGGGGGGTAAAAAAGAAGAAGAAAAGAGTAATAATGACAAGTTTTTTTGTTTTTGTTTAACATTTTGCAAGCATGATTGACAAAACAAGACTATGGTAACAAGACAGAAGTAACTAAGTCAGTAAGAAAGACTGAACAAGAAACAAAATGAAAGAAATAATCACTCACACACACACACACACACACACACACACACACACACACACACACACACACACACACACACACACACACACACACACGCTTGAATAGCCCCATCAAATGTGGGGGTGGTAGGGGGTGGGGAAAATAAAATACTAAGAGCAACGTTAAATACATTTTTGAGCATGTAATCTTTTTTAATGTCATTGATGTGGGACTCCAATTTTTGTTAGTTTACTTTTCCTTAATAATCCAGGTCTTTTATCTAAACTAAAGTAGGGAAGTTTTTAGTTTTTAAGTATTGTCAAATAATGGCGAGAGTGACTCCAGTCGGGTTTTTGCTTCTGGGATTGTTTCAATAGCTGAGACTGGTAGTAGTAGTCAAATAACTGGAAATTTGTTCTTGTCTGCTTCCTTCTGTTTGTACCTTTCTGATTTATTTATTTCTCAAGTTATTACTGCATGATTCACACAAAGTCAAGTAAGTGTTATATACAACTAAACTTCAGAATTTGATAATTTAATTGCTGAGTATTAAGTGTATTTAATTGGTGAGTATTAAGTGTTAGTGTGCTGTATATGTTGAAATAAATCTTTTTTACCTGTTTGTTTATATATTTCTTTGTTAATGGTTTCAGAGGATGATCAGTTTCATCATCTTGAGGAGAGAATTGGTCCTAGAAGGTGAGGCAGGCCTCAACATCTACCACAAGGCCACACTTGGACTGCAGTTTTTAACTTCTTTTCCTCATTCAAACAAGGCTACATATATCTAAAATTTGCCTAAATTTCCATATGCTGTGCATTTCCCTTCGCTGATTAATGCTGAATCTGCAGATACCAGAACCATGGCTGTATCTCTTTCCATTCCAGAGTTTGATTTGCTTTAATGCTATTACCATAATAAATTTGCGGTATATTTGCACCCTTTTTCTCATGGAAACTTGCCTCTGTAGGTAAAATTTAGCTTGCACTTCTTTAGACTTGTGAATTTGTATTGTCTAATTAATGCTGAATCAGTTGATACCAGAATTATGGTTGTACATCTTTCCATTCCCATGTTATGTTTGATCTTGTCATGGTACTGTCAAAGATTGGCGATTGGACAATGTCAAAATTAGTGATTTTTCAATTTTTGGCACTCTGCATCTCCATAATTTGAGTAAGGATGACTACTGAAAAAATTGTGTTTAGTCTATGTTGTGCAGACACTGTGTAAAACAAGCTGGGTGGATGTGTGACCAATACTTTTTATGCTAGAGCCATACAAAAATGGCATTTTGTAAAATGCGCCTAAAACGCCTAAAATGATGACAATTTGAAGGGCGATATCTCAAAAAATATTATAGATAAATTAATCAAATTTGGTTTGTGTACTTGCCTTGTGACCCTCTTTAATATCACATATTAATGGATTGCATTGCTTGCTTTTCAAAATTTGGCTGGACCTACCTATATTAACTGTCCTGGTTGATTGGGTGTAAAAACAAAAAACAAGTTCCTTCATTAATTTTTTCTTCCTTTCACTTGAGTTTCCTTTCACAGAATGTAACTAAAAATGAATATTTAAAAATGACAGTTTAGACAACCCTACTCCTTTTTAGTAAGCATTCTTGCTGTTACAAGGCTGGGCACTTTGTGCTGTTAACCCTTTCTGTACCAAAGGATGTGTACTGATGGTGCACTCTCCTGTCAAGAACAGACCAGAAATACCAGGAAGTGAAATAACCAGAAACTTTCATTTTCAAAACTTTGCTCCAAGTGTAATGTTACATCGGTTTATTCAGTGGGCAACACATTTTCACACTCGGAGAGGAGGCTCACACAGTGTAATAGGAATGCATGAACAATTTGATTCCACTGAGGACATCAGTTATGACATCTTATGCGTAAATGGGGAGTACTTTGCCATGGATGTCATTTGGTGTCTCAGTGGTGACGAATGGGCCAAGTGCCCTTCCTGTTTCAAGCGCTGGTGTTCTCATGTCATGTGTCATGTAATCTTCTTAATCCCCCCTCCCGTTTCCCCCATCAAAAACTGGCAGGGAGGGGAGATTCTGGAACCACTGTATCTGGGTGTCCATCTGTCTACGTGTCAGCTTTGTCTAGTACTTTCTAAATTGCTCACCCTTTTGTAACCAAACTGAGTATGATGGTGCATCATCATGAGCCAGAGTGTCATGCAGAACAATGGATGCTTGCTTTGGGGTCAAGGTCGCTGTGACGGCTTGCATAATCAAAATATATCTGTTTCTACTGGATCTTATGCACTAACAATTATTTTGCAGCCAGACTTAGTTTGATGGTAGATCATCAGAAGTCAGAGTGCCAAGGGAAAATATTGGACTGTTGTGGTCAAGGTCGCAGCAAAGGTTCAGAATTTTAATCAATGTTTATCCGGATGATATCTTATGAACTGCTGACCTGTTGTGACCAAACTTGCTGTTGCAAGTGTTAGTCCTCTCCCCTGTTGAGCATGCTGGCTACTGCAAGAGTGTGGACTCTCCCCTGCCAAGCATCCTGGCTATTGCAAAAGTGTGGACTCTCTCCCCTGCCAAGCATCCTGGCTATTGCAAGAGTATGGGCTCTCTCCCCTGCCAAGCATCCTGGCTATTGCAAGAGTGTGGACTCTCTCCCCTGCCAAGCATCCTGGCTATTGCAAGAGTATGGACTCTCTCCCCTGCCAAGCATCCTGGCTATTGCAAGAGTGTGGACTCTCTCCCCTGCCAAGCATCCTGGCTATTGCAAGAGTATGGACTCTCTCCCCTGCCAAGCATCCTGGCTATTGCAAGAGTGTGGACTCTCTCCCCTGCCAAGCATCCTGGCTATTGCAAGAGTATGGACTCTCTCCCCTGCCAAGCATCCTGGCTATTGCAAGAGTGTGGACTCTCTCCCCTGCCAAGCATCCTGGCTATTGCAAGAGTATGGACTCTCTCCCCTTTCCAGTATCCATGTGGTTAAATAAACTGCTGCTCCATTGCTGTCAAGCTTGCGAAGCTGCCTGTGCATGGACAGTTTGTGTTGCTATAGAAATGTATAATTATTAGGCATCCTTATTACAAGCCTGATTATTCTACATTACAACAGGTATGGGTGCTTGGTACCCTGGTGTTCAGCGGGCGATGGAGATGCGTGCCTCACCGCTTCACCATCTGCCTCATCTTCTCGCAGGTGAGCTCACCTTATCCAGTACACAAGGGTAGTGCCACTGCTGCTGCAGCTGGCTTTCCGCAAGGAACACATCCTGAATTTAACCACGATTATAATAGTCATTTTTATAGCATGGTATCTCACAGACAGGGGTGAGCATGTCACACTTTACATGATCAAACAAAATGTATACATAATACTTCAAAATGATATATATATACACATATTGTAATATACTCAACGACAACGGTACGCACATGCACTCACACACATGCACACATACACATACACCCACACACGTGCAAGGCAGGCACACAGAAGGAATGCAACAGGAATGAAATATTTGTTAAACAGTGACAACTAGCGTGATATTTATCGGAGGCTGCCTTCATGGTAGCTACAGAGTTGGTGCCATTGTGTTATCACAACATATGTTGTCTCTGGAAAAGTAGGGTAGCCAAATGGTTTTAGATGCTGAGCTTGGTAAGGGATGGGTAGCCATCTACTGTGACTGCTCACTTTCCTTTGGAAACGCAAGTGGAATCTGACATAAAGAATGAACAGTTATGCAAAATATAAACATTCGAACATAATGCATCAGTCGTGATGACACTTTCAGTGGGGAAAGCAGTGTGAATTTCTGGCTGAGAACAAGTGTCCAAAATGCAAAACAGAAAAAAGACAAGCAGAGAAAAATGCTTCACATGGCATTCAGTCAACATCTTGTTCTCCCCACTGCATGGAAAGTTTAATGTGGGTGGTCAGACCATTAAGCTCATTGTGTGCTCCCGTTTCTTTCATCAACGCTTCTGCCAGGTAATCTTGTCTTTGCATGCCTGTTCCTCAGTATCCATTTTCCTGTTACAAAGGGTTATATCATCATTCTCTTTTCTTCTTTTTTTCCTCTTTTCTGATGTTTGTTAATAAACAGGTGAACTGGTCCTTTGTTTTTACTTATAATAATAATAGATTATTTATGGTACCCCATCTCATACAAGCCCAGAGTACTTATGAAGACATAAGGATAGGCTCATATCATCACGCACACATGCACACGCTCACACACACACACACACACACATGTACATGCACAAACACATGTACACACACAACACACACTTGGTGTGAGCCTCTCTCTGTTCAGTGCATTGCCCTGATATAACCACCCTGGTTACCTAGACGTTTAAAACCATGTTACTTACTGTTCAGCACATTTGGATTATTCCTGTTTGCTTGGCAGCTATTGGCCTGTATCGGCATGGTGGCGTTCAGTGAAGAGGATGGCCATACTGGTTGGCGTCACTATGCCCAGTTCGTCACACTGCTGGTGGGGGTGTTTGCATCGCGGTGTTGGACAGCAGCACTGGCCCTGGCCCTTTGTTTGCTGCACACACGTAGTCTCTGCTTTGTGCTCAAAGCACAAATCTGGTTTTGCTTCCTCGGTTTTGGGTGAGTGGGCTTGTGGCCAAGCAGGGTTGCTGTGGGCGAATGGGCATGTTGCGGGTGAGTGCGTATGTTGCAATGGAATGTATATGTTGCATGTGGATGAGTGGGTACATAGTGTGTGAGTGGGTGTGTTGTGGGTGAGTGGGTATGTTGCAGTGGAATGTGCATGTTGCAGGTGAATATGAATGAGTGGGTACATAGCACACAAGTGGATATGTTGTAGATAAGTGGGTATGTTGCGGGTGAATGGGTATGTTGCAGGTAAGCAGGTGTGTTGTGGGTGAGCAGTTATGTTGTGAGTGAGCAATTATGTTGCTGTGGAATGTGTGTGCTGCAGGTGAATGAGTATGTTGTGGATGAGTGGGTATGTAGCTCGTGAGTGCAGAGTGGATACATTGTAAGTGAGCAGTTATGTTGCAGGTGAATGGGTATGTTGCTGGTGAGTGAGTTTGTTGCAGGCAAGTAGGTCATAATAAAGAATTTTGAATAAAAGGGCTCGAGTACGTATGCAATGTTATCTACACTAAAAAACATACAATAACATCAACAAAACAGCAGCAGCCACCAAGTACTTCACTCTGATATAACTGTCAAATGTCATGGTTGACTGGGCATTAAAACCCAGTTTCTTTCCTACATTTCTGTCCAGTAGTTCAAACAGTAGTGAATCTAATGGTGTATACTTTTTAAAGCGTGTTGTCTTGTTTTCTTTTGCAGACTTCCAGTGCTGATGACAGGCTTGATATTTCTTGTGGGTGCCAAGCACATTGCTGATAAAATGGACCTGTCCTTTCACTACGGCTTCCTCCAGGTGACCCACCCTGTTACCTCAGTTTTGTAAAAGTACCCTTCCTTCCTCTATAATCTGTAATGTCTCGGGTAACTGACCCTTTCTTCCTCTTTTGAGTGACCAACTTCATCTTTTTGAATCAACAAACAAGGGAGTTAATATTGGTGCTTGAAATATGTAACACAAACACAAAAACAAAGACCTGAGTTGCCCACGGCAACTTTTTTTCATCTTTTTGAAGACAACATCAACTTTACAGCAATATCAAGTCGGTCAAAGTGAAGGACCATTCTTTTAATCAGGTCTGATCTGATCAAGTTGAGGCTATGTTTGCTTAGTACCTGCATGGACAATATCAGTTGCGTGATACTATCTGTGGCTGGGTCTGTCATAGAGGCAGATGATTGGCAAGTTTATCACATCAGTTTATGTGTTTTGAGTGAGGCTGTTTTCTTTGTGCTTTTGAAGCTTTTCAAGTTGAATGCTCTTTGTGTGTTACAGACGGTGTTTTCAATCATTGTGCTAGCTGTGTCCTTGCTGATCACACTGGTGTCAGTGGTGGTGTGGCAGCGTAATGTGCGACGCCCCCGTTCAGGATCTCATTACACCCCTGTGGCCTCCACCTCCCCCCTAGCTGCTGATGTCAGCAACTCGGCTGCTTCCATCCAGGATGGTTCTACAAGTATCCAGGAGGTGGCGAGAAGTCCGCCGATGTCACCAACACACCAGTCAAACAATTACCAGGCCTGCGCTGTTTCCCTTGGCTGCTCCAGTGAGTTGGAGATTGGTTTTGCTGTTTTGTTTTCCGCCCTGGCTTGGGCTCTGTCACAATACGCTGACACCTGCAAGAACACACAGACTACACTGAAATGAAATGCTGCCTTGTTATCTGGGGACCACCTTCAGCCATGATAAGCTTCTTGCATGACAGCAATAGGGATACATCCTCTAAAGGTAGCGTATGGCTGTCCATGTGGCAGGGCAAGAGGAAAATGGTAACACAGGCAATCCTCTCACCCCATGAAATGCATTTGTTAATGTACGTTTGCATATACTAGGCACCCCCCCAGAGTGCTCAGCTGGGGAACACTATAACAACATATTTTATTGACTTCATTCCTCTGCGTGAGTTTTGAGGTTCTGTCAATGGAACCAGGTTAGTTTCTATGCATGTTATTTTGTGTTTGTTTCCACAAGCAGGGTCCCTGCTTTTGAAATGCTGCATCTAGCATTTCCAGTGGATGTCTAGATGACCTTAGACTATGTAGGTGTGAGGGGGCATGCATTAACTCAGTTAAGAGACAACTGTAGTGTTGGTTGTTTCTTAGCTTTGTATACTGATGATAGCATCACTGGCACCACCAGCTGTTAGAGTATGCCTTACCATAACGTATTCCATACTGCAGAACAAGACCCTTTTTTTGTCGCAGTTGTACTCACACCTTATGCAGAATGAGCCACTCATTCCACAAAGTCTACTTCAGCTGTCGCATCCAAAATATCAGTATTTATTTTGTCTTTTCTTCGGCAGGCCGTTTCAAGGCAATGTTTTTCCTGACAGCAGGTTTCCAGGCCCATTTGTCGTGTTCCATTTTTCTCTGAAGAGATTTGAGGTGGCCCAATCACTGTCTGCATTCCAGGCACCAACAACATAGAGGACATCATTCCTTTCCCAACATCAGTGGACGAATCGAAGAGCATGCTGTCAGATGGGTCTTGTGGGGAGGATCATGGGATGGTGGGGTCCGGGAGCATACCTGTGGATGAGCGGACCTGTCTCCTGGGACAGTGCACTACAGAAGAGCGCCTGGCCTGCCGCCAGCGGTTGCGGCGCTATGCAGCCATGCAACAGAATGATATGGACGCCCCACAGGATGAGGAAGCCCAGGATTCAGCGGCGGCACTGAGAGAGGAATACCAGTCAACTCACCACCTGCTTCTGCTGCTGCTGCTCACTGTCTCTATGTTTGTGGTGAGTCCCCAGACTCGGAATTTATAGCACTTCTTTTACTTAGGTGTTCCAGAATTATCCTCAGATGTCTAGCTTGAAGTATTGATGAAGCAGCAGGTTCCCCTTTGGCCCTTTGGTACCCCAGAGTTTTCTGCAAGCGTGGCTTCTTGTGGGCCAGTGTTGTGTCTGTTTCCTTGCAGAACTGGGGCAGAACTGTAGTGCATGTCCTGGGGTTTCTGGGCCCATCTCATATGGGCAGTCAGCTGTGTGTGACAGACCAAGGCAGCATAGGTGGGCATGCAGTTGGCAGTGGCCAGTCCATAGGCAGAAGATGTTGATCTGCTGGTGGCATTGAAGCACTGCATGGTTTGAAGCTTTCAAGGCTGAGTCACCTCAGATTGGTTCACTGTGAAAGTGAACTCCTTGCAGCCTATATATTCTGCTGTGGAGTTGTTTTTGCTCTCTTGCTTTCCTCGTTTTGCTTTAAAGATAAATAGATATAGATAGATTTCTTTTTCTTTTTTCTCCAGTATATCTAATATAAAGTAATTCTGAGTGTTTCTTTTTATGTAGATTTTTAAGATGTGGCTGTGTATCATTTTATTATCAACTTATATCTTTGTCAGTGTAAAGTAACATTGTTATTGTTAAGAGTTGCCATGCCAGAGAAATCATCAAGGGAACAAATCTAGAAAAGGAAAGAAAAAAAACACCTAGCAAAAAGAATGAGGTCGCATTTTGCCATTAACTTCAGTGGTGCAATGGTGATGATGTTAAGTTCTTGTGTCCAAACCCAGGGTCTGTTCCTGTGCATGTGGAAGATCTTCAACAGTCCAGTCAGCGGTATATATGTGGAGGTGGAGTTCTTGGACAGTGTCTTCAACTATGGACAGGTGAGCCATGTGCAGGACCTTAAGTTTTTCCTGCCTGCTTATTGCATTGGTGCCAATGGCCCTGAAGCATAATGCTAACCTGGTTAGTAGCAGCAGACCAGGGTTTGGTCATGATGTATGCCTTACCATTCTCTATTGTTTCAGTTCACCCTGCTGTAAACAAGTACTTTGAAAATGAAATGTGGTTGCTGGGTGACAGAGGATATTTCCCCTGACAGGACCTGGAAATTTCCCCCTTAAATTAATGTTGTGAAGAACGACTACTGGTCAAACCAGTCTGTGCTGAGGAAATGGTGATAGTTGATCTTTGGCATAAATGTTCCCCCTTTTCCTGGTTTTCGATGTGTGTTGAAGGTGTATGGTGTGTTCCCATGGGAAGCCATCTTTGCATTCTAACCTGTATAACATGACGGTTGTGTTGTCATCTGGTGCCTTTCCTTTTTCATTGCAGGCATTCCTTGTTTTCACAGTGTTTGGTTTTGACACGCGTCTGGTGTTCTCCCCAGTGATGCGAAGGTAAGCGTTCCGTCAGTCATGTTGCACTAGTATCATTTCTCAGTTTGGCTGTTGGCAGTTTGGGACAAGCGGCTAGTACTAATCTTGGTCAGGAAAAGCACACAAAAAATAACACCACTCCAAGGTCACGACGCTGGTAAAATGTGTTGGGTCTTTTAGCCTGTCACATACCACACACTGTTTCTGTGCCAATGTGGTCTGGGCTGTTTTCTGGCCAGATGCTGTTTTTCCAACTAACCCTTTGCACAGCTAATCTCTCTACCTTTAGCTTTGCTCATACAGTGGTGCCCTTCTTATTTTTTCTCTCAGTTTAAAAATAAATAATTTTAAGGTTGAAAGTACATGCACAGCGGAACCCTCTTAAGACAAACTTCATTATGGTGAAACTATAAAGCCAGTGAATAACTATAAAGTCCATGCTGTCATACCTTTTCTTTGTTATTGTTGATTCTATTATGGCAAATTAATACCATAATAGGAAGAAGTGAGTGTGATGGTTCCAGCCATGCAATATGCCTTGAGGGGTTTCCACTGGGTACTTTCTGGTGGTGGCATTGTCCAAAAGTGCTTGTGGCAGATTTAGGTTTGCATGGTGATATCTTGGGTGGGACTTGTCCTTCCTTGTTTGCTTTGTGTCCAGTAAAACGTGGAGATCTAGCCAGTTCTGCAGAAATGGAATTCTGGTGTGATCCTCACGTTGCACAATAGCACCTGATGTGGGTGGATGCATTAGTGGCTAACCTGTTCATGCATGATTTATCAAAGGGAACAGCTGTTTACTGTGCAGATCTGAGGAAATTTCAAGTATTGCTGAGACATAGCAGTTGACATCTACGTCTCATGATAGACATCCAGGAAAACTTTCTATTTCCCATCCTACTCCTTGGAGTTCTTTGATCCTGTGTTGCAAAATTAACAGCCCAGTGGGATTTTTGGTTTTGGGGTTGTCTTTTCTGGTTGTTTTGTTTTTGGTTTTTGTCAAAGAAAACAAAAACAAATGAAAACAAAAACAGCATCAGCAATGAAAAAGATCCTCAAATGCAGTAAACATTTAACAAAGTGATGTTGCCTGCCAGCAAACTGCAGTGGAGGAGGAAGAAGTTGCATACTGGATTTGATTGTCATTCATTCATTTACTCGCGTGCTCACTCACTCACACATGCAGTCTAACAGTAGTGGATTGTGGTTTTGTTTGCTTTTGCAGATATGTGTCTAAACACAAATGGCTGTACTTAATCTATGTCAGGTAAAAGAATACTGTTGTTGTGTCATATTCATGATGTTGTAACTGCAGCACTTCTTTCTTCTTTTAAAAATGTTTTTGAGTGTTGTATGTATGCATAGTACTTGTTCATTCTATTACTTTTGATGATTGTGTCTATAGTTTCTATTGTGTTATTGTACAGCACCATAAGTTGATTTTTTTTCCCACCTGATACGGACTGTAGTGCTACAAAAAGATTCCAGAAGATTCCACTTCTATTTCATATCTTACTGTATTTTTATTAATATTCTTTGTCCTGAAAAGAATTACTCTTTCATTCTTCACTTTTCCCATGGAAATTACCTTCCTAGTTTTTACTGTCATTGGTACACTGTCATTGTACCGTTTATCCCAGTTACCCAGTGAGTTTCAGACGACATTTCATATTTATTAGCATTATTATTGATTGCTTTTATATAGTGCTATTCTCCGCTCTTGAGCAGACTCGCTGCACTCGCATGTGATTGTACATGAATGAACAGCTTTTTATAGCGTTTAAAAAAAAAAAAATCACCGAAGTGGTGTACTTACAGCGCTGGCATGGCTGGTGCCACAAGAAACTGCTGCCATCTTGGCATGTTCTGTGTACACCATACAACCATGCACCATGTCACTTCATACAAAGCCACATACATAAGGTGTATGCGTGTTTAGCTGTAACCTGCCACCTGCGCTTTTGGCAGAATGGCCAGGGTCTTTTACGTGCTACTTGGTAACATGGGTGGAACGGATGCTGAAATAAGAGTCAGCACAGAAAGTTGACCGTAGAGAAGAAAATTCTCCCTCCGCTCCAGCAGGGATTCGAACCTGCAACCTTTTGATCACAAGTCCGGCGCTCTAACCACTGAGCTATCCCTGCTCCCCAGGCTCCCCTAGCATTAGGTGATAACTGGTAGCTGGTACCCACTGGTTACACTTCACTTAAAATTATTGTATGTATGTACCTCTGGTGGAGTTTATGTACCTTGTATTTACTCACATACCAGGTGAGAGTTACCGTAGGCGACTCAGGTCTCTGTTGTTTATTTGTGACATCTTTTAATGCTAATTAACTCCCTTGTTTGTTGATTATTATATGTGGAATCGGTTAGTCATAGGATTGGACTCTGATGACTTATTGTTTATTATAATCATTGGAATGGACTCTTAACTCTCATTCTTTATCCATTTGAGAAGTCATCAGCTATAGAACGTTCTCAAAATGACTTGACCACTATCCTTCTCCTTGATGTTATTCGTGACCGCTACCTTTCTCCTTGATGTTCTTCTTGACCGCTATCTTTCTCCTTGATGTTCTTCTTGACCGCTATCTTTCACCTTGATGTTCTTCTTGACCGCTGTCTTTCTCCTTGATGTTCTTCTTGACCGCTGTCTTTCTCCTTGATGTTCTGCTTGACTGCTTTCTCCTTGATGTTCCTCTTGACCACTGTCTTTCTCCTTGATGTTCCTCTTGGTTTTAGTTTCTCTCTTTTTCATTGGTTTTGTGTGTTGTTGTACCTTGTCTGACTGATGTGCATGCTCCAAGTTTGAGTGGTTCCGCTCTGTTGATGTTTCTGTTAATTTATGTGCAATTAATAAAGGGGACACTGTCAGTCTGAAAAATAGGTAGGTGCCACTTTGGGGTAGTATTCTTTGTGATCACATTATGGAGGCCTCATTGCAGGATTGATGTTTCTTTTATGTGTAAATGGTCGAAGGAAGTAGCAGGTTGGAAGTAGGTGACAGCAAACGAGCCACAGCCAGATATTCCTGTTTTATTCTTCTTTTCTGAGGATATCTACGGGAGGCTGTTGGTGTCATGTCTCGCTGTCTCTCATACTTTTACCACGTCTTTTAATGACATCCAAAATAAAAACACATACACAATACGTAAAAGACTGAATTACATCCACACATGAAACTTGAAAGAACATTGACAGAACAATATACAGAGTACAATAACACAGACACAATGTGCAGATGCACTCAATTATATCTGTACTGCAAAACAATACCTGCAAAGGAAACTGTTTAGACTCAGTGTGTCTTCAGAATGACAGCATTTATGTACAGATTTTTTAGATTTTTTTTTTATTTTTATTTTTTTGGGGGGGGGGGGGGGGGGGGGCATTCTTTTACAGTTTGTAAACCTGTAATAAACTTTGAAGAATAGAATTCCCTTTGCTGTTTTTTGTTGTTGTTGTTTTTCCTTTCTTTCTGATATGCCTTTTGAGTTAGTAGATAAATGAATGATGTCAGTAAGTGGAGAATCTTTTATGTAAAATTGTACATAATTATATATCCATAATTATGTTAAACATTTGTACTGATTTGCCTTTTGGGTTAGTAGATAAGTGAATGGTGTCAGTAAATGGAGAATCAATTATGTAAAATTGTACATAAATATATACATAATTATGTTAAACATTTGTACTTAAGGCATCTTCTAAGTGGAGAATCTTTTATGTAAAATTATACATAATTATATGTTATATACATAATTATGTGAAAAATTTGTACTTAAGGCATCTTCACTCCCTGCACATGTTTTTGACCACCCTTTTGACAAGCATTTTTGCTTTTAGTTTTCAGTATCTGCATTCTGTAAAACATCACCAAAAAACATTTAACAACTGCCCATGCATTTGATATAAGTGCACTTATTTATTGCTTGTGATATGAAATAATCATTATTTGGGGGAGAGAAAAAACTATATTTTGGAGAGACAAAAAGTTCAGTGAAAAAGAAAAGTTTAATGAAATGGAGGGAATATCGGTTTGAACATGGTTTGTCTGCAAGATACAGTTTGAGCTTAGTTTGTTTGCAGGATACAGTTGGACTTTGAGCATGGTTTATTTGCAATATACAGTTTGAGCATGGTTTGTATGCAAGATACAGTTTGAGCATAATTTGTGTGCAGGATACAGTTTGAATGTGATTTGTTTACAGGTTAAAGTCTGAGTGTGGTTTGTGTGCAGGATACAGTCTGAGTGTGGTTTGTGTGCAGGATACAGCCTGAGTGTGATTTGTGAGCAGGATACAGTTTGAGCATAGTTTGTGTGCAGGATACAGTTTGAGCATGGTTTGTGTGCAGGATACAGTTTGAGCATAGTTTGTGTGTGGAATCAAGTTTGAGCATGGTTTGTGTGCAGGATACGTCGCTGGATGTATGGAGCCGAGCTGGTGCGTCTCCCCAAGCCTTGGGAGCTGGATGATGAGACGCAGACCACATGTCGACAGTTCCTCAACTGCCACATTTCCACCTGCCGCACACAGATCTGCAGAGATGGCCGGTATGTGGCTCTTGGCATTGCACCATTGTGATGTGAACACACCTCAAATGTTTGAGCAGTTTTTATTCATTTCCATAAAGTAGTCTCAGATTCAGCAGCACTGAAGCACAGCCCAGTAATAAATGTCTTTTTTGACTGTGCTAGGTCTTACACATCCTGCCTAGAGGGTTGAGATGTTGTGCATGCAGCTGGTGATACCTGTATGAGCATGCATTGTCTGTAGCCATCAGATGACACCGAGGGGGGGTGTTGAGGTTCATCTGTTTGAAGATAAGTACGTGAAAATGGAAAAACAGAAGGAAAAAAAACTATATATATGAAGATGAATGCCCAGATGTCTTCCATATGGCTTTCCATAAAAACTCAACAGTACTTGACATACAGTTTTTATTACGGTTACCCCTGCATGAAGCTTCTTGTGATATGGAGAGCCTTTTACAGGTACACCCCCACCCTCACCAGACTGTTCCAAACTTTGAAAGAGAAGACTGAGCTTCCATATAGGTGGCTTAATAACACGCGCCCTTCCTTGCCTCCATTCTTCTAACCTGCTGTTGCTTCTGTACTGACTGGCAAACAGCAACTGCTTAGTGATCCACCTTTAACCATTTGAGCACATAGGTTGGTTAGATATCAGGGGCTTTGCTTTTCCTTTTGAACTTTCCCGTTGCTGATTCACAGTCTTTTCGTTTGTATCAAACTAAGTGGGTTAGATTTGAGTCATGCTTATTCCTCTTAATGTGTAGTGTGTTTATTCCTGTGGAGTGTTGGCCTGATTTTGCCCCAGTTATGTTGACCTGACTGCTTTCGTTTGCTTGACAGGGATGACATACCCGAATCTGTTTTGTAGTACTGCACCTGGTTTGTCTTTTAACATCTAAGTTTGCTTTGGTGGCTTTTAACTTGCCTCTTTTTGTTTTTGTTTATGTTTTGGTTTTGCATTCTGTTGCTCATTTGGAAGAAAACCTTGAGTCAAATTTGGTGAAAGTGCAAGCGGTTTTCCCTTAATGCCCTGTGTGATGTCTCCTGTCATTTGTGCAGCTGTACTAGGTCTTCAGGGGTACTGATTTGTAGCTGAGTGAATAGGGCATTGGAAGCTGGAAAAGATTTGATCCAATGTGATGCTGATGTACCAGTGGGTTTCCTTCGTGCCTGGGTTGGCCTTTTTTTCCAGCTTGGTGCTCTGCTGGTGCATGTAGCTCTGTGTCGCTGGCATCTTCACTGTCCCATATGCCTCTGTGTCACTGGCATGTGCATGCCCACTGGTCCATATACCTCTGTGTCACTGGCGTATGTATGTCCATTGGTCCATGTAGCTCTGTGTCACTGGCATATGCGTGCCCACTGGTCCACATAGCTCTGTGTCTGTAGCATATGCATGCCCACTGGTCCTTGTACCTCTATGTCACTGGCATATATGCATGCCCTCTGGTCCATGTGCTTCTGTGTAACTGGCATATATACACTGGACCAAGTACCTCTGTGTCACATTATATATCCACTAGTCCAAGTACCTCTGTGTCACTGGAATATAAATATCCACTGGTCCAAGTACCTCTGTATCACTTGCATATGCCCACTGGTCCATGTACTGCTGTATCACTGGCATACATTTATAACCACTGGTCCATGCACTTCTGTGTCACTGGCATTATATATCCATTGATCCATGTACCTCTGTGTCAGTGGCATGTGTTCCTTGGTCCACATACCTCTATGTCAGTGGCATTTCTTGTGGCTTGGCATCTGACTGACACTAGGAGGTGTAGCTGTAGCATGGCTTATGCTTGGAATGGTGTGCACCATATGAGTGGTTGCTGATTCTCTATCATTGGCGGGAGCTGCCATGAATATCATTTTTGTTGCGACAAACGCATGTTTGTCACTTGTTTGTCCTGTAAAGCTGGTGGACAAAACGTGTCTTTTGTGGTGACAAAAGTACGCTTGTCATGACAAAACTTTTGTCGCAACAAAATTGTTTGTCACGGCAAATATTTGTCATGAAAACAATTTCTTGCATTTGTTGCAACAAAAATGAAACCTGTGTCCGCTCCTGCCGCTGATAATTCTCCCCTTTTTCTCCAGTTAGTGACCACACTCAACTGTCTGACTGTTGTTGCCACATGTGGTTGTCACACAGAGTGTGCCCAACTGCTCTGAACTGATCAGTAACAAGGCAGAATGTGCCCAAATGCTCTGAACTGATCAGTAACAAATCTCACATCATCGACACATTTGTTTTACTTGCTACTCCTCTCCATGGATGGTACCAGTGCTTGGACTAGCAGTAAACAATGTGTATGTGATAAATCAGAGGATATACTTGCCATTTGCATGGTAGAATGTGTCTGTGTGCTTTCTGTGTATCTTAGGAACGAGTAGTTCATGTGTGTAAGCGATTGGATGTTAAGTTTGGTTGAAGATCATTTCTGTAACACATTGTGTTTGCCCTGCCCATGTTCTGTTAGTGTGAATGTTACGGTGCAAGTTAACCTTTTGCCTCCATACTCTGCTATGCAGGGTTTGGTTGAGTTTGGTTGAAGATCACTTCTGTAAGACATTGTGTTTGCCCCACCCATGTTCTGTTAGTGTGAATGTTATGGTGCAAGTTAACCTTTTGCCTGCATACTCTGCCATGCTGGGTTTTACATGATACATGCACACTGTTTAGAACTGTGAGTTAGTATAACACTGATGTAGAATTTTGATAGGCATTGTTGTTTTGTTGTTGTGCACTTTGTAAACGTAGATTATGTTTGGTGGTCACACTGTGGCTCCACTGGATTGCACAACAGGCACATGTGAGGGGCTCTGTTAGTGAAATGCCTGAAATGTAATTTAATGTGTGTGATTTTTGTATAATGCGTATATAATGTATTTATTGATATAGCATATGCTTGTATACATGTATTATATGTATAATATATATATCCATGCATGCGTACAGACACATGTATGCATGTTGTTGTTTTGGTTTTGTCACAGGATTGTTTTTATACATTCTGTTTCGCACTTTATTTTAGAACTTTCCATTGACACTTGTGCTTTAATTGTGTGGGCCAGGTTTCGACTGCGTCATTACCAGAACGTGTTTACGGGTGCTGAGCTGTGTGACTGGCTCATAGGAGCAGGACTGGCCGGAGACAAGGGGGAGGCGGTGGCTTACGGACGACGACTGTTGCTGGGCGGAGTTATCGCACATGTCACAGGGGTGCACCACTTCCAGCACAGCCCCTTCTTCTACAGATTTGTGGATGCTGAGGATGCTGACTGCTAGAAGTTGCTTTTGGTGACTGCTGGTTGTGCTGACTGGCAGTGACTGGACTGCTGGTTGTGCTGACTGGCAGTGACTGGACTGCTGGGTGTGCTAACTGGCGGTGACTGGATTGCTGGGTGTGCTGACTGGACTGCTGGGTGTGCTAGCTGGCAGTGACCAGACTGTGGGTGTGCTAACTGGTGGTGACCGGACTGCTGGGTGTGCTGGCTGGTGGTGACTAGACTGCTCATGGCTGTTCCCAGAGGCCTGTTTAGTTGGAACAAGGCTGGTCTATTTTGGGCTTTGGTCAGCGCCAGTGCTCCAGAATCTAGGTCAGCTATGCAGGTGGGCCCTCCTGAGTCAACTGATAGCTGAGCAGTCCTGCTATGGACATGCTGCTGCTGCTGCCGCCAGCAGTAATGGCACTGTCTTTCACCCCTCTGTTTCCCAGCGCCATTTCAGCACAGAGTTGTAAAGCAGACCATTGAAAAACTCTATTTTGAAGTTTACACAGACACCAAACATGCTTGGTAAAACATCTTAGATTTCATGCAGCAACAAAACCATTTCATGCAAAACAACAAACTGTGCATGGTACACACAAAACTGTATGTAATATACAACAATATTGGGAGGTGCACACACCTTTCTCATGAAAACAAGCTGCACACATCACAACATCAATGCATCCACTATAGGAAACCTTCACTTAAAGTTGGGCTAGACTCTCCAGAAACATCCAAGGCGGGGTGTAAATAATACTCCATTTTGGCACCAGAGCCATTTCATGCAAACTATTAGACTGTACATAGTAGTTGGTACACACACAAAAGGCATGAAACGCACCAACATTGTGAGATGCATACACCTTTCTCAGCTAAACAACATGCATACATCACAACATCAACATATCCACTACAGGAAACCTTCACTTAAAATCGGGCCCCACTCTCCAGAAGCCCCCCAGAGTGTGTAAACAACACTAGGCATGTGGCAATCCGGCCAAGTGGAAAGTGAGAGGGCAGCCGGCTAGTACTGACCACCTCTGCTACTGACCCACATTCCACTGACAGAGCAGATGTGCTGGGGAGCTAAAAATAGCTCAGCCAGTGAGCAGCTAAAGCCTCTGATTTCAAGTCTAGGGAACAGCCCTGTGCTGGGTGTGCTGGCTGGTGGTCACCAGACTGCTGGGTGTGCTAGCTGGCAGTGACCTCACTGCTTCATGTGCTAACTGGCGGTGACTGGACTGCTGGATGTGCTGGCTGGCGGTGACTGCTAAGGGTGGCTGTAGTTACTGTTACTGCTAACACAACATGGACTTGTGGTGACTGTTGGCAATGCTGTCTGCTATTTCTGGTGGTGACTTTGGGCGACTGCTAGTTGTGCTAGTTAATGATGACTGCTGGGGTGACTTACTGTCCCTTCTAACTATAAAACGTGGGCTTACTGCAACAATTGACGTAGCCTTCTAGTGGTGACTTATGGTGACTGCTAACCACCTGGTTAGTGGTGACTGCTAGGGTCGCTAACTGTAAGTGGCTGCTAGCAGTGACTAAGGGCGACTACTAGCAGTGCCTTGTAGTGGTGACTTATGGTGACTGTTAGTTGTGCAGACTAATGGTAAATGCTAGGGATGTCCTACTTAATGCAAGCAGCAAGCATTAGTTTCGTGGCCAGGCATTGATCCAAGTCCATGATCTCCATGGTGGGACATTGGCCTATAATTTTCATGACAGGGCAGTTATCCCATCAACCTTGTGATGGGTATTTTGGCTCATAAATCCTCATGGCTGCATCGTTGACTGTGGCTGTCATGATAAAGATGTTGGTCCATGGTGCTCATGTTCTTTGTGATAGGATTTTGGTCTGTAATAATTGTGGACATTGTATGGAAATAGGACGTTGGTCTGTAATAATTGTGGACATTGTATGGAAATAGGACGTTGGTCTGTAATAATGGTGGACATTGTATGGAAATAGGACGTTGGTCTGTAATAATGGTGGACATTGGATGGAAATAGGACGTTGGTCTGTAATAATGGTGAACATTGTATGGAAATAGGACATTGGTCTGTAATAATGGTGGACATTGTATGGAAATAGGACGTTGGTCTGTAATAATGGTGGACATTGTATGGAAATAGGACGTTGGTCTGTAATAATGGTGGACATTGTATGGAAATAGGACGTTGGTCTGGAATAATTGTGGACATTGTATGGAAGTGGTGTAGTAGCAAGTTGGCTCATGATCCTTGTGGTAGGACATTGGTCTGTAATTCTTGCGGATATTGGTCAGAAAGCTTGTAGTAACACGTTGGCCCATGATTCTTGTGGTAGGACATTGATCTGTAATTCTTGCGGACGGTGGTGTGGATGCCCTAGTAGTAGCACATTGGCCCATGATCCTTGTGGTAAGACATAGGCTTATAATCCATAGGTTCGACCACTGCCCAAATAATCCATATAAGCATTGGCACAGGTAATCCATAGGGTATGACCACTTGCCCAGAATCCCCATAGCAGAACCGTTGGGTCATCATGCATAAAACTGGTAGGCTCTTACACTCTGGTCTTTATGGGTGGTATTTGAGGCAATACAGGTTGCTGCACCTTTTTGTATGATTTCATTTGTTTATGTCGGTAAGTGATTCACGCACACACACATAATATTGATTGTCATACCAATATGCCACATGGTATTATTGGTTCCTGATCCCTTTGGAATTGGTAGGACCCATTGACTGTTGTCTTTACAATAGTACCTTTAGCCCTTATTCCTTGTGGTAAGACCATTGGCTTGTAATCTTTGAAATACTGAATAGTACCATGGGCTATGGACATTGGTCTGGACATTTCCATACAATGTCCAACCCTCATGGTAGCATTGGTTCCTGTTCCCTTTGGCATTGGTTCCCTGTTGTCTTTAGGGCAGTACTGCTGGCCCACAATCTCAGGACAGTATTGGCTGACATTTCCTTTAGAATTGGTAGACTCTTTTGACAGTATGCTTGTGCTATCCCTCCTGGTAGGACCAGTGGCCTGTAATCTGTAGCAGTACTGTAGCCTGTAGGCCTACCATCCCCAAGGTAGGAGCATTGGCTGGTAACGAACTTGGAATATTGCTTGAATCATTGGAATGTGAACTTTGTCCTATTAACTCTTTCAAGGCTTTCCACGTCTTAAGACGCGGAGCTTAGCAATATGCTTGACAACGATCTGCATCTTAAGACGCAGTAAGAATTAAAGATTTTAACGGTCTTACTGAATTTCCAGTTGACTGGAGGTGGTTATATTACACTAACTGCGTCAATTTCGAACACTTTCGGTAATACCCTTAGTCCAGTCGAGTGTTCCTTTGTCTGTTTTGGCGTCTGTAACACATGTGTCAAACTGACGAAAGTTGCTTGTTTCATAATGGCAGCATGCAGAGTGAACATGCATTACTTGGCGATGGAAACTGTTGAATTAGTACTTTCAGACAGTTGTTCTGAAGAAAACATTGTTTATTCTGGCGAGGAGTTTGTGCCAGTAGATCTCAAGGCGGACTCGAGAGACAGCGATAATAACATCTTCATTTTCATCATTGGGGTCCATGCAGCCAGTAGGATAAAACTTTTTTTTTTACTGTGTTTGGACAGTTCCCACTTTGCTGTTGGGACAGAGAAAGGTATATGATATGACAAGTACACATTCCAAGCTTTCTAAAAATGTATATGTTTGTTGTATTATTCCTAGTAGTTTATTTACTACAATTTATTTTAAACAGGCAAAAACAGTGCATCTACAGGCGGCAAGCGTGCCATTTTGTGGTGTCTTGAATGAGTTAAGGATTGCCATACCCCTCCTGGTAGGACCATTGGCCTGTAATCTTTAGTGGTGTTGGCCCATAATCCATATGATTGACAGGCATATTGGCTGGTAATTATCCCTTTGGTATAGAGAGACCTGTTGGACTGTACACTTAGTAGTGGTACCTTGGGCCTGTATCCCTCATTGGATTTTAATCTACCATAACTAGATTTGAAAGTTGCTGATTCTAGTTAACATTATATAATAGGTTTGATAATAATCTGTGGTACCTGGACATCTGTTTGTGGTTGACTGGGCTTTACTTATCAGCATTAAATTCCAGTATGGGTGTTTTGCCCATGCCTCAAGTTGTCTAGTCTCCTGCTCTTGGACTCTTTGTTCTCTTTGAAGACAAGCTTTGCTCTACCTCATAGTGTCCCTCCCCCCCTCCCCATTTGTCATCCTGAATCCCTCATAGCATTATTTATATACCTGCATATACACGGATACACGCAAAAGCATCCTTGTGGTGGTAAACGAGACCACTATAGTCTCCTGATATATATGTGAAAGCAGCCATATAGCGGTAATGAAGACCCTTGTTGTCTCCACACACGTATGTGAAAGCAGCCTGTACAGGCTTAATCAAGACCCATGTTGTCGTAAGTTAAAAAAACCAACACAGCTTTTCACCACTTTTGTTTATCACGTAGGAGTAGGAATAGCTTTTGTCCAAAGAAATTGTCTCCCTGGAACTTGTGTCCCAAATGCTTTTTTCTTCTACTTCGGGACATCTCTATTAGTATTGTGTCAGCATGCTGTGGAATTAACTTTGTCAGGCTTACATAACTGAGATAACATTGGCTTGGATAATCAGCAATTGCAGCTGCTTACAGTTACATCTGGTGTGCAATACATTTCATGTAAACAGACACATTACATCTGGTGTGCAATACATTTCATGTAAACAGACAGTATAAATCATTAAAAGTTAAGCCGCGTAATATATGTAATTAGTTTTCCAGTATTTTGTGAGGCATTTCAAAAACTGTGTGGGACGTGGTATTTGTTTCCCCATTCAGTTAAAGGGCATGACATCTTTCTCCTCTCACTGCTGTGTCAGTGAGTGTAAGAAAAATATATCTCTGAGTTTTCTCGTGTATGTACTGCTTACGTACCTCTACTGTGTTTGTTTTGGCCTCGTAGATTTTGCCAGTTTCTTTCTTTTTTTTGTTATTAGTATTGTGTCAGCATGCTGTGGAATTAACTTTGTCAGGCTTACATAACTGAGATAACATTGGCTTGGATAATCAATAATTGCAGCTGCTTACAGTTACATCTGGTGTGCAATACATTTCATGTAAACAGACACATTACATCTGGTGTGCAATACAGTTCATGTAAACAGACAGTATAAATCATTAAAAGTTAAGCCGCGTAATATATGTAATTAGTTTTCCAGTATTTTGTGAGGCATTTCAAAAACTGTGTGGGACATGGTATTTGTTTCCCCATTCAGTTAAAGGGCATGACATCTTTCTCCTCTCACTGCTGTGTCAGTGAGTGTAAGAAAAATATATCTCTGAGTTTTCTCGTGTATGTACTGCTTACGTACCTCTACTGTGTTTGTTTTGGCCTCGTAGATTTTGCCAGTTTCTTTCTTTTCTTTTTTTTTTTCTTTTTTTTGCGAGGCATATCATTATTGTTTTTTGGGGTTTTTTTCATATAGCATGCATCCATCCAATTACAATGCATTCACTCACTGATACATACCTCTTTGCATGGCTCGGTTCATATCACATTCACTGTATTTGAGGGTACTGGATAATGGACCGTGCACGTGATAGCTTTATAGAATACCAAGGTTTTATACATGTATACACATAAACAGATAACCTTTAAAAAAAGTTTGGAGGAGGGGTGAGAGAGGTACCAGAAAGTTGGAACATAGGAGAAGAGGGAGGTAAGGAGTCAAATTGACAATAACTATCAGTCTTAGTGCTTTGTTTTCACGAGTTTCTTTCTGTCTTACAAATGTATTGCATTGTCTTGCTCAGCAGCAAGACTTTTTACTCATGTTTCTTATGCTACAGATAATCATTCCGAGTTGAGGAAAGTTGTGTTTTTATATGTACTTTTGAATCATTTTAAAACTATGTTTTATATTTTCACTGGTTAGTGCCAAAGTGATCTGATGTACGACGACCTGGAATTTTGAATTGCTTTATTTTGAATCTTTATCTCTCAGATGTATTAACGCTTCCCTTTGTCTTGTGTTTACAACATAGATGATCTACTAGTCCCCGTATCCTCGCTTTTTAAATCCTATGTGACACGTTTTTTTGTCTCTGAATCTACTTGTCCACATATGCTACCTTTTTAAATCCTGCAGGTTGTTGTTTTGTTTTAAAGTTGCCTGTGGTTTCTTCAACAGAGGGTGTGTGTGTGTGTGCATACATTTGTGAATATTTCCAAGTGTTTACATCTATTTGAAACTGTGTAAACAGTCTTTTGTATTTTTTCAGTGTTTGGTCAGTTGCAGGTTATCCTGGTTGCTCAGTGCTTATGGGGGGGGGGGGGGGGGGGGGGGCATGCTTAATCAGATAAGCATTTGACCACTTCATTTACTGGCAACTACTAAGTTTTGTGTGATAGCTCTTTCTCTGTGGTAAATTTGTATGTAATGGTACATATTAATTTCACCCTATAAAAATGCTTGATCAACATTGGCCTTTTACATCATTGAAACATCTTAGTGCCATTCTCTTTCTCTGTTTCAAAGTTTTTAAGATTAAAATGAAGCTACTAGTACTAGAGTAATATTATATGTCCTCATTGTGTCTCCCACTCATGAAAGCCATTTATATGTACGTAACTGTAAAAGGAAACCATAAAGCTACAGAATCTTTTTTGGTGTATTAAGCTGAGTGACTTATGGCTGTGATTGTTCACCAGATTGCACAGGCCTGTGGCCTAACAAAGTACTGATTGTGATTATCTCTCTTGTCTTCTGTGTGTTTTGACAAATTTCCTATTAACTGAAGCAAAAAAACTAAAACTAAAATGTTTAAAAAAAAGAATGTTATTACAGGTGAACTCTTTATTCCAAACCTGTCATTGTTTTATTGATGTAAGTAATCTTCAAAGTCTGCTTTGAAAGGAGTTAACTAGAACAAATTATGACTGATTGCTGGTTCAGGTATTAGTATGCATCTGATGCCCGATTTCTTTATTCAGTACTCAAGTGCAATATATATTTTTCACATGCATTTCACTTTTTCCTAGTCCTTTTCATGTATTGCCAACATTTTTCCTTGTTTCCTTGCTGTAAAGATCTCTTTCTACATCATGTAAGTGATTATTTCATAGCTTATTTCAGTGTTGTGTGTGACTGTGAGCCTTCACTTTGAAGCGCTTTGACATGGATAATAATAATAATAAATATTATTTATTTTGCACCTGTCCCATTGTCAAAAACAAGCTCCAATAACAGTGCAGCAGCACATCAGTAATGTAATAGGTCAGAAGTACATGCCTAAAATTGTATAAAATGATATATAAATGCTGCTTACATTTAGACACAGGACACCAGAATGCTGTGTGTAGATGTACATTCTTGTGAAGCAGGTCAGACTTTGTAGCATTATCAGACCATCTTGGCACAGCATATTACACTTACAGTGTTGTGTGTCAGGTTTCATTTTGAAGCTCTTGGATAATTTATGTGGAGGTGAGTATTTCTTACAGTTTGACACAGCCTCACAAGAAACCAGACAGCCATGTGTTAATGTTGTGCATGCTTGCGGAGCAGGTCGGACTTTGGAGCATTATAAGGAGTCTATTTGGAAGAGGTCAAGAGTCTCATCCAAAGATGACTTTACATTTCCCTCTCCATTGAAAACATTTTGTCTTAAATCATTATGATGTATGATGTGCATCAAAGTGGGTGTGTTTCTTTTCTTGTGTACCAATGAATGGCAGGTCACTGTGATCACGGAGTGTATATTTGATGGTGGCTGTACATGTGTGAATATGTTTGATGTGTTATGTACATTATCATACATACATGTTTGTTGCTGTATATTAAAGTTTTATATAATATTGATGAACTGTTTGAATGAACGTCTCAGAGGAATACTTAAGGAGTGCTTTGTATCTCAGAATCCAACTCCCAACGAACAAATGTGACAACAGTTTACACAGTGAATGTTCAAGCTTTTAACTGTGAAGTAAGCTGCATCAACTGTATTAGTTCTGTCACCACCAGCGAGTTTGATGAGCTGACAGTGACAAAATGGCAGTTATTAAAATATTGTGGTAAATCACTATTGGAAAGTGCATATGTATGTGATCCATTTGTCACACACGTGTACATTTCTTAAAAGCTAATTTATTTTCAATGTGCCCTTTCATTCTGTTCGCTGAAACTGCACAAGATTCAGTGCACTCACTCTTACTTAAATACCACATATTACACTCTACAATGCTTTTCATTAGTTCATTAGTCTTGTGTATGTTACCATTCCACACCTGAAGAAAAAGTCATAACTCTACACCAGTTTGTGTCTCTGGTTATGGCAACTGGTCGACTGTGGATCTAAACACATAAAAGATTCAAAAGAATGCTTGTTCTTGTTTCATGTTGTTTTTTGTTTCTGCTTTTTTGGTTGATTGTGGGTCAAGTTCACAAGGTTGGGGCAACAAAACTGTGAGGTCAACATTAACATGCCATCAGCAAATTTGGAACAAAGTAAGAACTGCATTTTGTACACTGTACCGAGTGCTTTCCTGCTGCACCAACAGAATATATATATATACATGTACATGTATTGTCTTCATTGAAGGTTGCAGCTGTAGGGTTTTAGTTTAAATTAAATCATGATCAGTGAACGAATCACATGTTTGTAGTCTAAATAGTTTTACTGTGCAGACCATTATAATTTGTATAGCTTATGTACTTTTTGCTGTTTGGCATTCATTTTCTTGTCTCTGTTGTTTCTAGTAAAGTGATCATGAAATCGAAGAGGCTTTTGGCATGTTTTTTGTTGTTGTTTTAAATTTATTTTACAAACAGGCAACTTCTGTATCATTGAAGGTGGTACGTTATTTTTTTATATGTTAAAAAAATTAATCTTTTTTGTCTTTCTACGCATTTATTTTCTGTTCACGGTCATGTGTTTCCATCCACATAACAAAATTGTTGCTTTTACTTTGCCTTCCTTGCTTCATCCCACAATGGAATATTCTGAAGAGGCAGAAATCAGGGTCCCCTCTACAGAGCTATCAAAGCTTCTCTTTTACACCTGGAATATAGTGTCAACCTGCTGCCTGGATTTCAACTGCATGATTTCTGCCTTCCTGGTTCATTTGGCTTCATTTTTTCTCTCTCCAAATCCTCTCCCACCTTTTGACACAGCTGTGTCATTAATGCTCTTATGCATGTGGGCTTGCGGAATGAACAGGACAATGCTTTTGCTGAAAGCACTTGATGCACCGCAT
This sequence comes from Alviniconcha strummeri, assembly GCA_963584105.1. Classification (NCBI taxonomy): domain Eukaryota; kingdom Metazoa; phylum Mollusca; class Gastropoda; family Provannidae; genus Alviniconcha; species Alviniconcha strummeri. Next base: position 7,780,643 of record OY757542.1, read on the forward strand.
GCCAGGTATGAGTTACCTTAGGCAACTCAGGTCTTTGTTGTTGCATTTGTGTGACATCTTTTGAGTGCTGACTAACTCCCATGTGTGTTGATTCTTTGCATGTTCCAATGCTTACAGCCTGCAGAGAATATAAACAGGAGGTCTGACTTTTATTTGCGTAGATCGGACTTGGGTATGCTGTTACGCATGTGAAGTTTTAATATATGTATCAACTTATGACAGCAGTGTTCATTTGCCCTGAGGTGACCCTGGGTGGTCAACAATATGTTGAAATCCAGTTATTACGTACTAATTCTTTTCTCCATTCACTCAGTCATTTGAGTTTTGACAGTCATTGTCATTTGCTTCAACATTAAGTCACTGCCAGTGTGCAGAACAATTTAATGGGGTGATAGTTGTTTTTTGTTGTTGATTTTTTAAATGATTTATTTTACTTTTTTTTTTTAAATTCACTCCAGAATGGGATGAAGCATTTACTGACATATGGAAACTCATCTGTCTACCTGTGTAGCACTGCTGTTGTGGCATACACTCTAAATAACGATTAGTTGACTGTGTCCATTCCAGAATGATGTGACCAAAGCACCAAAATCCTGTAATGCATAAAAAATACATAAATCCTTGACTAAATTACAAGGGTTGTGAATCTGACAAAAGTTGTCATTCAGACAGCTCTAGACAGTGTAACAAATATGCGTACAAATTTAGAAATGAATATTTTCACACACAAATAATTAGCATGGGCAAGACTGGTTCAGGATTTAAAGTTTATTGAAAAATTAGATTTGTTTGCATGAAAGGAATCAAACCGCAGGCTGAAATCTGATTGGAAAGTGATATACACATATACAGTTCTGTACAGTACAAGTTGATAACTCATAGAAACATCCCCCAAAATCTGTACAATGTTGTCAACATAATGCCTGTACATTCTGACACACGAATGACTTTACATTGGTTATGCGTTTAATTTACAAATTCTCTAGAACTGCATGTACATTAGAACACACACACGCACCTATTAATCTGAATCACCTCATACACATCCTTGCACAAGATTACCTTTGCACCTGCACACAACTTCAGATGAGGATTTTCCCCATACTCCATGCTTATGTTCTCCAAAGTAGCAAGTCTCACATACAAAAAATTGCATATTATTTAATATCTGATTTTTCTGCAGAGCAGATTTCGCCAGTCACAGGGTAAGACTCAGTAGTGACTTCATGACTGATCACAGAATCACCTAACTACCACTGCCACAGCTTGTCCCAAATTAAGCTCTTATCAGCTTGTCCCAAATGTAACTCTCCTGCCCTAGTATCTGCATCCATAGCAAAACAAAACATGAGCAAGCCTACCACAGTCTGAGTTAATTAAAAAAAAGAAAAAAGTACATATTAGTCCACCAAAACATATCAACAGCCTAGCAGAGCAAGTTAATCTCTCAGTGACTCAACAGGATAGAGTTGACATTTAAACCAGTAACTAAAACCGGATGTTCAAATATTTTCACTTACAAACAAAAAACAAAAAACAAACAAATGGGATGTTCAAACGATTCACATCTTGCTTGTTCCTTTGTTCAACCACTAATCTGGTATGACACCATATACCACAGTACTGTCACTGGCAATACCCAGACACTGATCTGGTATGACAACATATGCCACAGCATTGTCACTGGCAGTACCCAGACACTGATCTGGTATGACAAGATAGGCCACAGTACTGTCACTGGTAGTGCCCAGCCATTGATCTGGTATGACACCATATGCCACAGTGTTGTCACTGGCAGTACACAAACACTAATCTGGCACAAGATAAACCACAGCATCGGAACACACACACACACACACAATATTATCAGCAAACTGCTACAGCAGAAATAGTTTGGCTCAAATTAACAATGATTAGGCACTGCCCATTTGTTTTTATCAATTTAACTGCTCACTTGTTTTTGTCAGTGTAACTGCCAGCATGTTACAGAGTAGGATATGTGGATGCTACCAGTGCTACCACTTGCATGCTACAGAAAAGTTGAGGCTGGAAATGATACTGGTTACTTAGTATTACAGAATGAGACTTACTTGTATTTTCAGTGCTACTGCTAGTATGCTACACGATTAAGAAGTGCTGATGTCAAGTGTTACTGCTTTGGCAATATATTGCACAGGCTGCTCATGTTGCTGCTAGTGCTGTGAGTGTTAATTAAACCTACAAGGAAGGAGTTACATCATCTCTCTCACACAAGTATGCCATACTTGAAGAACAAGATGTGCTATGTCATCACTGTTAATAAGTGTTACTCATTACTGCTAGTATGTCAGTGTTACTATTTATATGCTACAGAATCTGGGAAGTACAGAGTCAGCATCACTCCTGCTTGTACCAAAAACCTATCAAATGAGATGTGCAGGTAACATCAGTGTTGGTGCTACTGCTGGTCTTTTACAAAATGAGAAGTGCCGGTATCGTGAGTGTTACTTCCTGTATGTCAGAGTGAAAAGTGCTCAGGCTGACACTGCTTACACAAGCATTGTACCATTTGTACATCATACTTGTAGAATTATTGATGATTTTAAGTATTTAATTCCCAGTCCAGCGAAGGTCATATCAGGGAGAAACACTTTTTCATCAGCTCACAAGCAAAAGTCTCACTGTTCACATCACATTATTTGGACTGGGACAAACTGGAGCTAAAAGATCCCAGATTACAAAAGTCGAATTCTGGCAGCAGGTAAAGCATGTAAAGTTATCATCCTCTAACCTGCTCCTGGCTTTGATGAGAGAACGAGATGTGTTGACATTACCAGTTACTGCTAGTGTGTTACAATGTGGGGCCTGCTGTCAGTGCTATTGTACATTACACAACAACATATTTGCTGCAGATACCCACAGTCAGAACTGTTACACCTCAAATGTTACAGAATGAGACTTGTCTCAAAACATTCGGCATTGCTACTAGCACTACTGGCACCCAAACAATTCATGTGGCATCAGTAACATTCCATGGCAAGTGGTTTGGAGGTTTGTGAAAGTGCATGTAGAACTGGGAAACTATGGCAATGCAGGGGTGTAGAATCACCTGAAAAGGTTCATTTGATTCCTCACTATATTTGTTCTCATTGACTTGATTGAGGCACTGGTTGGAGGCATTGGAACACCATACATATCCAAGCAATTAAATTGACAATGAATGGGTTAAACCCATCACTCTGCATTGTTTAGCAAATTTGAACCAAGGTTGGGGTGGGGGCGGAGGGCATGTGTTATGATTTAAATACAAGTAAAAGCCTTAGCTACACAAAATGCCAAGCGTTGTTCTTTTCTCAGTTCAAAAGCACTTGGCAAGAAAAAATGGCAGAAACTTCTGAGCCTTGAGCAAGAATGCGCTTGCCAAAGGAAGAGGTGAGCCACAGAAGGAGCAGGAATTACTTGTGAAAGTTGTTATACAGCCAAATACACTTTAATTCGCATTAGGTTTATCTTTTTCCTCTCTCCTGTTCCCTGTCCCACTTGGTTGGGCTGGTGGTTAGGTGTGACAGTGTCTGAGAGTGTCACACTCAGCCTCTGTGCATGCACCTTCAATTTTTGTCTCTTTTTGACTTCGACTTTGAGTGTACTTTACTTGCCTGTAAACTTTCATGCAGACCATGCCAACAATAAATGGAATGCTTTCATTGGTATCAGATTAAAATCGGTGTCTGTTTTGCAATTTCTGACTGCAACACAAAAGACTGGATAAAAATTATTCAGCCATGTAATTAAACTAAATCCAAAAGATTAGAAAAGAGTGATTTTATTTTGTTCCAGACCCCCACCCCCCATACATACATGTATTACTTTTCACATATTTTCAGTAGCTGAATTGTTCACACACAAAAGACTGACTTCTGACCGAATCAGTTTAAAAAAATAAAAAAATGACAGAAAGAAAGACAGACAGTGGAGTTATAACACTCAATACCATAGAACAGCTACAGTGCAGATAAATACCAGAAAATATATCTTATTAAGTATGTATACATAAACAGTGGAAAGCTTTATGAGTTTGACATATACGTACATGTACAAGATGTTACACATATTTAAATACATAGTGCATACTGTGCTTAGGAGTTAGAATTTAAAGCAAGTTAATCTGAATATCAAGGTTGTAGCTGCAGCACAAGCACAGACATATAAACTCAGCAACTAATACCCCTTCAGACATGAACCAGCTTGGGTCCTTACAACACACATGCGCCTTTGTTTTTGTCTCAGTATTTCAGCTTGCTCTCCAACTTGCTTTCGTAAGTGCATGTATTTACTTCGCAAGCACACACACACATACCTTGATTTTGTTGTGCTTAGTTACTTAATAGATGGGGTCCCCCAAGCCAAGGCTAAAATTAGCCTGAAAACTAGGAATGGTGCAACATTTGCACCATTTTGATGGTGGTTTTCGTCATCATGCTTTATGCAACAGAAGTGCTTTTTTCTTTAAATTTGACCTCCTCATGGTGTAGCACTGTTAGTTCACTCTTTACCACTGAAGGAACAAAAGAAGACTGGTCCCACATACCAGTCTGACAAGATGGCAACACTAACAGCCATATTTTCCACAACTTCTAAATTTTCCTTTTTAACATTGCAAACTAGACTGTAACAGTATTAGCATCAAGTGAGTGAAAAATTGCCTAGTCCATTTTTTATCTATATATATATTTTTTTGTATTCCATTCCCACTGGTAGAGCCCATGACGCTTCATTGCTCAAGGTCCTCTTCTTTGCTCAGTTGCGTAACAATCACTACTGTAACTGATCGAATACAAGGGTCCATTCTGTGCATGCTGAAAGTCTCTAAAGCCACTTTTAACGTTGCTTGGCTGATTTGTCCAAGGACCACTTGCCAGACATGTCTTCAGTCACTTTGGTACTTACTATTACAGTAGCAGGCTAGCCACACACCGAATATTTGATTTGCCAAAGACACATGGCCCTTCTTCAGGTACGACAATTGGTTAAAGTGAAAACCTCTGAAACTAGGGACGTCCAGGGGCATGCTCTCCTGGATTTCCTTTTTTCAGGATTAACATCTGTGCAATCTGAGCTCATCTTGAGAATCTTTTAGGCATCATAATTATGCATTTTTATATTACTATACAGAAATGACCCACGGGTGTGGGTAACATGAACTGTGTCTACAACCATGCAAAATTATGTCTATGAACATAACATTTGTGCAAAGTTTAGTCAGTCAGACTCTACCACGTTGAGAAAACTAACCTTTAGGCCCCAAAACATTTTGTTAAAGTCAGTTGTGTCCCCCTGATGGTAACTGGTTGGAGAGCAAATTAGTTTTTTTAAGTCTTCAATACACTAAAAACATCAAAATCAATGTGTTCTACTGTTAGATATATGATGCAGACACACAATATAACTCCCAAACACCAAATCTTTCATGCAGTTCTATATACTTCCGGGGTAAAATCTTTGTATTTGTTTCACTAATCTTTTTGGTTCCACTTGAAATCGTTTTGCCCCCTCTGAAATTCAGACTTTTTCTGGCTATAGGAGAGCTCACATGCTTACTTTTTTTCATTTCCATTCTTGCAGCAGGGATCATATGGGTACCACAGAATCCGCTGGTGCTCCCACAAGCAATGAAAACATCAGTCTTATCCTCAGTGGCTGCAGTTTCTTTTTCCATTTTCTACACGTTGAGACTCTTCACAGTAAATACGGGCCAATGACCCAGTCATGGCATAAACTGACTGGCTAATCAGTGGTCGGCTTCAACCACTGCCCCAAGGCTTTGCACAAGACCTGCGACGTGCATTCATTGAGGAGAGGCCCTGGCAAAGGCTTGGCAAGGTGGCCAAAGTTATTTCAGCAAGTGACTTCATGCTGTATTAAGAATGCCCTTTGGCTTAAGTATCAAGAGTTCCCACTAAAGTATTGCCATTTGGTGATATGAACACATTTGTCCACCAAAGTATAAGGCTATCAACCTTGTTACTCCCAGGGTCTGGTACCTATTGGCGTTTCACTTTGACAGGTCATCAGAATCTGTACGCTTTTAAAAACCTCTGTTGAATTATTTATTCATTTTTCAAACTTTCACAGCCTCGAAAATGGCACATTGTTTTCCCGAAACTTTCTGAGATCTTCAAAGTCCATAGCAACACTGTCATATACATTCTATTGACATTGTTTGACTTTGGGCTGCAGAACCAAGACATCACACACAGGGTGAAAACTCAAATGTATTACATGTAATTTTATGGTGTAGGCTCGGGCAAGGCATTCCGACGTAAAAGTGGTGTTTTCAAACTAATGTAACTTTTTTGTTGTGTTACAGCTATGATCTTTCGCAGGAGAAACACTTGTTGTTTTTCTTCTGAACTTTTCAATGGTGTAAAGTAGTCAGCATCAGAATTGTTTCTGAAGTGCATTTTGCCACATAACACAAGTCTCCAAGAAGTAACTGAAGAACTGACATAAAGTGGCATGGTGCTTTTTTACCCTTGATTTGACTGGGTACCAGATAACACTACTTTTACCAGACAGTGACCCAAAAACAAAATCTAAACCAATCCATTGTGAGAAATGTTTATTACAAAACAAAAAAGACTACACGTGTAATTCATGTTTGACAATTTAAATGTTATGACAAAATAAATACTTCAAGCTATGAATGCCAAGAAATTAGTGTGCAAGCAGGCAGGAAAAAGTAACAATAATGAGTTTCAAAATGAACACCTGGTTGAGTCGGACACTGAACAATCCAAAGAATTCAGAATTACCTCCACTACTGCATGTCCCCTACACCACCACCCACATCACTCACTCCTCCAGTGCCCCTGAATTAACAGCAACTAGGCATTGCAGCATCCAGAGTAGTTTCACACAAGAGATCAGATCACCAGTTTTTATCACAAAGAAAGAAAGTAATAGTATTCATATATACAAAAAACAAAACAAACAAAAACTGCAAATGCTCAAAAGACTCCCATTCAAAATTGCAACATGAATATATCTGAACAAATCTGTAGCAGCGTGGTGGAAGATAAGAGAGAAAAAACTGGCAGAGCCCTCACTCAGATGCTGAGATGGTGCTTGCAAGATACAAGTTTTAACAACACTCAAGCGCAAAAGTTTAGTGACTTTTTACAACAAATTTGACAAAGCACACATCTCCTTCCACAAAACCTTGATGGGTGGAAGGCTTATTCTCTGGTCTACCTCCATTTAACACTTGATCAGTTTCACAAGAACCGTACACCACATGGAGGACACTTGAGAAATGTGACTGATGTGTGTAAAGCCTTGGCTTAGTATCAGCTTGCAGTCAAGAAGTTCTTTTCCAAGTACACAAACATAAATTGTCAAAGATATTCACAGAGGTGACTGTCCAGTGTCAATGGTTTATCATTATCAACTTTCTGAAATCATAATCTGACTTTATCTGATGAGAATACAAGATGTGTTACACTTCTTATAAATCTAAAAGTTGCGTAACTTTTTGGCATGAGCATATTTGCCACTGCCGTAGCAGTCATAGCATCAGTTACATCCCTCAAAGCAAATGTAGCTATCACTGGATCACCGCTACATTGTGCTAGCATTGTGTAGTAAGACCATGTAGCAATACATAATTCATGTGCAACACCCCGACAGACAAGAACTTCATGAAAGAGTGCAGAGTATGTTTCAGCCATACCTGATGCTGAAGGGAGCAATGCTCACAGGAAATGCAAATGTCCATATGGAGCACCACTGGTCAACTTTTGCCCACTAGACTCAACTGCCTGATCTTTCATTACACAGACTCTCATTTTTCACACAAGTCAAACAAACGGCATTCATATCCCATAATCATTTCATACATTTCTGCTCATATGATACAAACTGAGATAGAAAATCCACGTAACTTTTTTCTCTCCAAACATCACTACAGATTTATGTTGTTTTCTTTTGTGCTGGTTTTTTACAGTAAAATGAGTCAGCATTGTAACAAGGTTTCAGTTCTCCAGCCTGCAACATATTCAGTTCCATTACATAACCACTCCACATACTCTGGCTCACTGTGTCACACACACAAGCACACACACACTCTCTTTCTCTCTCTCAACATGTTCAATGCCCACAAGACAGCTGTTTTTGGAAGGGGAAGATCCTCACTGTGTCCTGCAAGATGTGAGGCAGGGCAATCACAGCCATACAAGTCCATCTTTAACAAGGCCCAAGTGGTAACTGGTATGTCAAGGTTTGCCAAGCGGTTTCACTGTTCACTCACAGCACACAAACGAATACCTTTAACACATACACACATTCTTAAATTTTCAGTTTTGTGCAAAAGTTATCTTCAACACGCACAAACCAAAGACCTCAATCTTTAATCATCGCCAACATGCATCACCTAGATTGGTTGTGAAGACCCAGGTGCATACATTTATACAAACGGGTAATTCCAAGCACTGTCTACCAGTGGCTCAGAGTTGTACCACAGGCAATGCTGCAGACAACCCCGTCATATCCCTCTGGGATAAATCTGCCACTAGGACCCAGTCTGTGACAAAGTAGCACACATTTGCTAGCCATAACTTGCAACAGAGCCCCCCCCCCCCCCCCCAACTTTCCAGGTAGCTGAAGTATACCACATTTATTCTCTCTCGATTTCTTATGCCCACTAGATGTGTTGCTTAACATAGGATGCGCTGACTACTCAGTGACAGTTTTGTGAGCTAACAACTGCTAGGTGCACTACGCACCTGCACTATGATGACTGGCGTGGCTGCATCAAGATATGTTCATACCCGCTCAGTTCAAGCATACAAGAAGTGAATCAAGTGAATCAGTGATAGTAACAGTCACCATCACGATGGAACTGGGTAGCACCTGTATTATTAACGTTGATCAATTGTGTGAGGACCCACTCTGCTTGAAGAGTTCACTTGACACCAAACACAAATATCCATGCCTTCTTCAGCCTCCTGGCAGGGCTGGAGGTTACCCATCAACACTCCTGGTGGACACCTATGCCCTGCAGGTGTCGGCTTGCAATGAGGGCAGTTTGGGTGACCAGTTACTGTTAGTTTTTGCTCCGAAGACACGAAGCCTGTCCTCTTTTTACTGACCCAACATTCTCGGCACAGGCATTCTCCCAAAGGCCTAGGATGACCGGATACCCACGGCGCACTGTGTCAACACTATAAGGTGTCCCAGAGTAAAGGCATGCTGACGCAGCCTTCAAGTCCTTGCGGATGAACCCACCCGACATGGGTCTTCTTCCAGATAGTGAATAATAACACCATTCCGCACATGGTCAAGCACAGCAATGTTTCAAACAGAGAGAAAAAAAAAAGATAGTTTGGATGCCAGCTCTGGATATATTCGGCAGGAATTCTCCCCACCCATCAAGCATGCAGGGTTTTCTTCTCACTTTTTAGTTTTTTTTAAACAATGCATCTGTGTTTGTGAGTTTGTTCTTTCAGCCCACCACAGTGTAGTGTGTGTGTCTCTCTCCAGCACAGCACAGGCCACAGCAGCAGTAACGCGAGAGGTGTATTTTGCTAGCAACAAGGCGAAGGGCAGATCCAGGGGTGTCACCAGGAGAGGTGTATCACAGAAACCTGTCAACATGGGTCCACCGTGAGCCAACACAAAATAGAAATGAAAAGTAACAGGGAGCAGGAGCTCCAGTGTCCATTATAAGCAGGCACGGCCAAGGTCAGTGAGGTCAGTGGCGCTTCTCAACGTGGTGGAGGCGGGGGTGGTGGTGCTCGTCTTTGGTTGTTAACTGCAATGCCACAGACAGGTCAGTTAGTAACTGGACTTTAATGTCATTTCAACCACACAGGATCACCTCAGGATGATCAAACTCTGCCCTAAGCAAATGCACATTTCAAAGCTGCAACATACAGGCCTTTACACCATTTTTCATACAATTTATGAGGCTAGTGTGTATTATATATATAGAACACATTATACTGTATATGTCTGTTCAAGCACCACAAGCATAATCACGCCTGTGTGTGACAAATACCTGATCCTGCAAGACATTTCAATGCACTTCAAATTCCTCACAAGTGTATCTGGCTCTCCAGATAAAAAGAGTACCACCTCACACCAAAGGTTTATGTACCACTGGAATGAGCAAAATATAACCGACTTCCACACAAATAAACTAATGAAATATAAAAAATATATAAAATGAAAACCCAGACCAACAAAAAATAAAAATATGCCTGATGTCTGCAACCGATTTTTTTTGTGGACATTCACAGAGTCTGAAGGTACCCCTGAGGCTCAGGCCCTTTATTGGCAACTCATGATTGGCAACTCACAGGGATCCAGAAAGTAGTGTTGCTGTTTTTTTCTGTTAAGTAACAAAATAAAATACTGTGATCCTAACAGAACTGAATACTTCCAAATCTAGTACAGACAAAAAAGCCCCCAAATCTCTAACCTGAATTTCTGTTCACATTCTTAGGGTTTGCAGATGGGTATGCCTTGTTCTGGTTGGTAAATGGTTCAGGAGGAGGTAACTCATTGGAAGGATGAAACCGGAAACGGGATTCAAAATCTGTGTGAAAAACAAAATGCAAGAATTAGACCATTATATATAATGTAAACAGCATTATCCCTAGAAATGTCCAGTGTAGTTAACACTTACAATTCTTACTCACTGCTACAGCAAGAAGTCCAACATGCAAGCAATATTCTTTCAAAACGCCTTTGATCGGAAACAAAGCAGGACCTACACCAAGCTCACATTAGTTACAATGATTCTTTGTTCTCTGCTGTAAAATAAATACAAGTTTTATGTGAGTCTTAATTAAAAAAAAATGCAGTGTAAAAATTCAAACCTGAGTGCTTATACTCCATCCCAAACAAGCAATGTGTGTGACATAATCCATTAATATTTAACACCTGCCTTGTAATTATATGTAAATTACTCTGTTAGATGTAATTACACCCACTTGGTACTTATTACTTACTCCATTACAGATAGTGTGAAATATTAGTTATACTAACTAACAGTGTCTCAAAGTGAATTAGTTAGATCGGGTGCAAACTAGTCTCCACCCATAGATTTCTCAATTTAATCTGTAAACAGTTGATTTCACCTATCATACAAGTCAGTTTTGTCTTCCAATTCCAAAGTCATGCCAACGCAGAGAGGTGTTGGTTTGCATTTATATCACACAGGTGCTTCTTCCTTGAAACAGAATTCAGGCCAACGCAGAGAGGTGTTGGTTTGCATTTATATCACACAGGTGCTTCTTCCTTGAAACAGAATTCCCCATTCTTGTCACAGTTAAGAAGAGGTACATCATCCAAACACTAGCACAAAGTTTGCAATGAAAAAAGCCAATCACCATCTCCAGTATAGTTTAGCAAGGGTGTTATGAAATTAGTGGTCATTCTTTTTAAGTTTTTTACTGAGTAGGTTTCACTACTCACTCAAAAGGAACCACCCCAAGAAAGCCACTTGATCACTTGGTGACTTACCATCACCACCAGAACTCCAGCTGCCTGAAGACCGACTGCGTGGTAGAGAAGGAGGCTGGGATGCAGGAGGAGTGGGTGGACCACTTCGCCCAATGGTACCGCCACTACCAGGGTCACGTCGAGTAGGTGGGGGTGGGGGTCGGTTCTGAAATAATGCCATACTCATTCACTAAAATTCAAAACTCAAGTTACAAATGCAAAAGATCACTTTAAAACTTTAAAAAAATAATAATAATAATAATAATCTCTTGTGACCTTAAAAGTGGGTAATGGGTAACTAGCACCAGTATAAACTTGGCAAGAACTTACTAAACTTTCACTTTTAGCATTCTGATGCCTATCTATGTTGAGTGACCTTTAAATTAGGTCAGAGTCCTTGAAACTGATACTTCACATTACATGTGAACTCAATGGGAACTGTCATGGGGAAAAGCTAAAAGCTCTTCAGGGTTCCCATTATGTTGTTTAGCACACAACTAGGTGTCCCTTATGAACTAGACCTGAAAAGGAGGCACTAAACCTCTCTCTGGAGGGGTCTGCTGAAGCACAGACTACAGGTACCTGTCCCCAGGGGGTGCACTGAAAATTGCCAAGATACTTGACCTTTGCTTTGTTTTTTCTAAGTCCAATTGCCAAGATACTTGACCTTTGTTTTGTTTTTTCTAAGTCCAGAGTTCTGGATGACTGAAACAGAGGCCCATCAAGAGGTTTGTCACTCTCTGTTCAATTTTGAAGTCAATGACATTGGCAACAGGGTGTACACACTGAGACTGCAAGGTGTACTTCCTGAACCTGCAACTTTTGTACCACTTGTTCCATCTCAAAATATGAAACACTTTACACTGCCTCTGTTACTGACAAGTGCACAGTCTCCCAAACCTCAGGAGAAGCAGAGGACTACACACACTGCCTCACATCAGGGAGACACAAACAGAACAGACAGCTAATGCCAAGTTAACAATTACCTCATGGCAGTGCTATATACCATGCACTGTAACAGTGTAAGGTGTTTTCATCTTCTGATTCTGAAAAGCTTGACATCAAAAGTCATGAAAAGTAACATAGGATTAAACAGAGATCTTTGTACATGCTGCCATTAAAGGCTAAGAGCACTTATACATAAACTAAGTTGTTAAATTTTTAGCTCTCTCAAAAAAAGAAAAATGGAGTTTCTTGAATAAAACTGTATTTCTCTTGTTCAAACTGGCATCACAATAATGAATAATGAAACTGAAAGAAGACAAGTTTGTGTGGCGGTTAGACATGATGGCATCACAATAATGAAAGAAGACAAGTTTGTGTGGCGGTTAGACATGATGGCATCACAATAATGAAAGAAGACAAGTTTGTGTGGCGGTTAGACATGATGGCATCACAATAATGAAAGAAGACAAGTTTGTGTGGCGGTTAGACATGATACATACATTTAACTACAGAATCAGTCAGTGAGTCTCAGCTGTTTAGATTACCTTCTTCTTCATTTGCAATTTGTCCACACACAAAAATCTCCCTTCATTCTCTGTCTGGTTTTGGCCTATTTTACAGATTCGGAGTGCTTACTCTAATTTGTTTCAGATACAGGTTTTGTAATTGTCCTGTGACTGAAAGTGCTAAGCATTTTGATTCCCTACTAAGCTCCTGGAAAATCTCTTTCATAGACAGATGGATACTGCTAAAAATATGTTTACAGAGTTGGCTGGGCTGCCGACCACCACAGTAATACTGTTGTTGTAGAGGGGGCAAAAGATACAGATACATGTGCAAGGCAGTAGGCCTAGTAGTTATATGCTATTACTATACAACTGCTGTTTCGTGTTGGCCTTGACCATTCAAAATTGCCCAGGGACCCTGTAAAGGCGTAGCAGAGGGTCCCACCTATCCCCTCAAAGTACTAATAGGATTGGGAGCCCTGATCTTACAACTCTTCCATCTGTACTATCTCTGGAGCAAATCCAATGTCAAAGTTTGTGCCACATACATCAGCTGGACACATACTGGTCATTACAAGCTGTACCCTCATCATACACTGAGTCAGTAAGTGACAGCATGACTTTTCAGGTGATTTAGAAAAAGAAAAATTAATAACTTTACCTAAAATATAATGATGAAAAAAATTGATTTTAACTTAAGATGTGGCTGTCACAAAGTGTCTGTTCTGAAATAACACAGACCATGCATTAGTTGGAAACAATCATTAAAAAGATACAGATAATACAACATGCATAGCTACTTAGACTCAACCAACACTTCTTTGGTTTCACTGCAAAGGCTACTCCAAAATGTTTGCTGCAGCTACTGCTGCTCACATTGTAAATGAAAAATACAACAATGTTTTTCTTGTGTAAGTGTGGTGTGTGTGTGTGTTTGGTGGGGGGTGGGTGGGGGGGTGGTGGTTGTTTCACTTTCAGTCTCAGTGGGAATTTTGGTCACTTCTCAACCAACAACAAAAAGTCAGTCACAACAGTCACACCAATTAGTCACTGTTGTGATTTAGAACTTTTTGTTTACTATACAGTAGCGTGAGTAGGTGGATTAACAACCCCCCCCCCCCCCCCCCCCCCCCACACACACAAAATAAAAGTGCCAGTATTGTATGTGATGTGGGTCAGAAATGTGGACCCGCCCCACAGCCTTTACAAGTACTACTTGCAGCAAGAGGCCATCTGTTGCACTTTGCAATACCATACGCATGTAATACACATACATGTATACAGGCTGGTTTGCCACTATTTCAACAGGCCATGTGTGTGTGTGCTCTATAAGCTCCAGGTGTTAGCAATAAGGAAAGGCAACCTTTTTTGTTCAATAATCTGCCATGTTTTGTAACCGACCGACTATAACTATAACCTAGTGCAGTGTACACAAAACAGTCACATGAGTCACATATCTGTAACAATTAACATTTACACCATGCACATTTGACCCTGATAGTGATATCTCTCTCTCTATATATATATGTACTGTAACTGGCTGCATAACTTGGCACAGCATATCATGCACAGGTGACTCTGCTATGTTGTATGATGACTGTAAGTATAACTGTAAAACTTTGCATGCTATATTAACTAGGATTATATCATTACATATAATGTACATTCGACCCTGCAAAGGGTACAACTGCAAGCCCTGTCTTGCCAAACCCAGCCTACCACACAAAGGGCCTGGTTTGAACTCTGGTGTAGTACTAGTAGACACAGATAAACAAAACAATCAAAGAACAGTTCTGTAGCATGTTATGACAACTGATACTGATTACTACATAAATAAGATAAACTCCTGCTAGTTCTAATATTACTACTAGTAGTGCTACTACAAATGTGTTTACTGTGTTAGAGAGTTGCATGCCAGGACCACTTAGTTTCACTCAGTTTCAGCTACAATAACCATATTCATGACCTAAAAAAACTCCAATACTGACATCCCTGCTGACGGGATGCAGCTGCTAAGGTGAAGGGTAACACTGCACTTGTAGGAGTCAAACCTAGCTAAGGGTGAAAAGTGAAGGGTAACACTGTACTTGTACTAGTTGTAAGAGTCAAACCTAGCTAAGTGTGAAACGTGAAGGGTAACACTGTACCTGTAGGAGTAAAACCTAGCTAAGGGTGAAACGTGAATGGTAACACTGTACATGTAGGAGTCAAACCTAGCTAAGGGTGAAAATAGGAAGCCAGCATACTCCAGTCTCACCATCTATTTTTCTAAAAATGTAATCTAATTTCTTTTTAATAGACGATCTTCGGAAATCCAGGGGACTGCACTCGGTAAGTGCCTACAGGCATGGCCTGTATATATACAGGTCCAGGCCTGCGGGTGTAGCCCAGAGAAGGCACGCTTTTGTTGGGGGTACAGTGAGCACGTGGGCAAGATGACAGATACCCGTAAACAAAGGCAGAAAAGTCATCAGAAATGCCGATCAAGCGCTCACTGTTCGTGGGGAACATGCAGATCGGATAGTAGGTTCCCCCAGCTGGTAGTCTAGTATAAATTATAATAGGTCCATGCCTGAAGATCTCAAAGTGTCGCAGATCGGCTCTTCTCAGCTGCCGCCTCCATTCAGGGGACTTCACTCTCCCGGAGTAAGAAAACACTGTCAAATTATCTTTGCCTGTTATTTCCGGAAATCGTCTATTTTCAATGATTGTTTATAGATCCGTACAATAAAAAATACAAGCATAATCAGTGCAAAAGCTGCAAGTTACCGATGGACATGCTGAAGCAAGAAGTCAAAATACTGTTAAAAATCTCAATTGGCGGTCAAAAAATGTATGGGAACTGGTGCACCTGTCAGTATCACTTTTATCAGTATCACAGACAACAGAGATGCAGCAGGCATCAGCAATCAATCACTGCAACACTGGAAAATAAATCCATTTAACCTTGTTGTAGCCTGATTAGACACCAAAACACATTACTATCATGATGATTAGATGTTTGTCTGAGCCAATCTGAGTGTCTGGTTTTGTTACAGTGCTACACCCAGCCAACATAATGGACTTACAACATTTTGGGAAAATCCCCATAAATCCAAAAACATATTTTCAACATCAAGCAGGATCAAAAGTTAATCTAATTAGAAGAAATCATTTTAAGGCTTTCAGTTCAAATGCATCACAGACACAGTGTAAAGCAAGTTCAGCAACTTCCAACATGAATGATGAAATCCACACTCATCAAATGTATTCAAAATGCTGCATGCAACTACAAGTGGTTTCTTTTAATATGCCTTAGATTCTACCCAGCTTTTGCCTGAGTGATGCAAAGTGATGTTGGACTTGGAGGCTGAATATTATTCTGCATTATAGATACTAATTCCTTGATCTGTCACCATAAAATGCCTTGATCATCACCATCAGCTGACAGTAACTCAAGCCATTACGTTCTCATCCAACACTGGGTGAACCTCATGGTTTTACTTTTAGCTGAAGAATGCTCACAACCAAGCAACCTATAATTACTTAATTGATTACCAACACATTTCCTTCCCCTTGTAACAACTGCCATTCTCATCTTTATTGGCATACTACTACCGAACAAATGCCTGTTGACATACTACTACCCAACATATTTACACCAGTTGACATACTATTCCCCGACATATATACCTGCTGACACACTATTACCCAACATACATATACCTGTTGACAGACTATTACCAAACATAGATAGATAGATATATATACATACCTGGGCCACTACCACTGCCATAATAAAATCAAGGCTAAGTAAAAAAAAAAAAAAACTAGCTGGACAATGGGACAGACAACCATGCATCTGATCCCTACCTGAGGTGGTCCAGCGCGACCAATTGTGCCACTAGTGTTGCTGGTCGTCCGCACCGGTGGAGGGGGTGGGCCACTAGGCCTGCCTGGGGGAGGCGGCGGACCCGAGGAGGGGGCCGGGCGGTTAGGGGGAGGGGGAGGTGTGCGAGTGGGCCCTGCAGATGGTGGCGCTGAGGAAGGGGGAGGGGGCAAGGGCCGCCCCACCATGCTAGCTGGACGACCCGAGGAGGAAGAAGAAGCTAATGGAGGCCTGGCGGGGGCAGGGGGAGGGGGTGGCGGCTGGGCGCGGGGGGGTTGTTGCTGTTGCGTGTTCCGTGATGACATGGCCGCTGCCAGAGCTGCCACATTAGGCCTAGTGTCTCCGCTGCTACCACCGTTGCTGCTGCTCATGGCCAGGGGTGGAGGTTGCCCAAATCGTGGCTTATTGGCACCTGAAGGTGGGGGTGGGGGTCTGTTGGCAGCCGGTGGTGGGGGCCCAGGGGGAGCTGGTTTGTCAGCGCTGGGTGGTGGGGGTGGTGGAACCCCTGCCCCATTACTGAGTCTGCTGGCATTGCGATTGTGGATGTTGTTTGTAGATGATGGTCCATTAGACATACCAGGTGGTCGTAATGCTACTGCTGGTCCTTGATCTGAAACAGTCAAACCAGAAACTTTACCTGAATCATCAAAAAACATATATTGGATGCAGAAATCTTATTGCCAGTCTACACGCAAAACAAGTTTACAAACACATTATACAGCTTCAAGTCTGATTGGGATTGGGGGGGGGGGGGGGGTTGGTAGAGCCTCAATCAATTCCATGATGATATTAACAGTTTACATGCGGAAAGTTACCTTTTTATTGTTAATACCAGTCACTGCATACATAATACTGTCCTTTTCAAGCACTATGAACATGATGCATTTTTGTTTAGTTTTTTAGTGCTCTGATTAAACTTGATTATAAAGCAACACAAAACGTTATGGTAAATGCTCATTATCAGGGCCACCCCCAAATCTGGTATTAATCACAGACAGCCTGAACTCAGAAAGACTTACTCAGTTATTGTAACAAAGATATTTTCAAGTTCAATGATTCACCTTTCTGACAACCACTGAACCAGCAAGAATGACCAGAATACCAGCAGTAACATTAACAAGTCGGCAACACAAGAAAAGTTTCACACAATTCCCCCCACAGTCATGACAGGGACACACGATGATAATAATAATCAACATTCATGGGGCATGTGCAAGGACTCACTTTTTGAGTCTGTTTGTTACTTACTGACTTTTCATGCTGTCGCAAATACTAACAGTAGCACATAACATCAGTAGAAGAAAGAAAAATGGCACTGATCTTATTTTGTGCAGATGATAAAGAATGATCCAGCACTCACTTCTGTTGTTAGCTGCACGAGCCTGGCTAGGTAGACGAGGAACCCCACCAGCAAACAACCCCCCCATAGGGCCTCCACCTCCTCCACCACCACCTCCTCCTCCACCACCAGATGGTGATCCTCCAGTAGATACTTCTGCACAGTAAGTTTGAAACACATTATATAACAAGTTTTACTCAGTATCACCCTACCTTTTACTCAGTACAGCCCTAACTTCAATGTAACCATCATGTTAATCCTTAATGGCATGATACACTAAACTGCCTGTATACAAGAACATGACAAGACTACCTATTGGAGTACACCTGGCTACAAAATATTGTTAAAAGTGCATTTTGGGCAGCTGACATGTATCCTCATCCTGGGCTAAAACTTAGTGACCTACACACAATTTCCTAGACTTTCAAATCTATTTCAATATCAGTAGTACCTTCTGTTGATCACCTTAAAGGGAAAAAAAATCATATTATACAACATGTGCAAGGCACTTACTTCCAACAATAGGTGCACTGCGATCATTGGTTTGCGTCTTCTTCAGCCCCTTGCCTTTCTGGATGGCAGACAAGAGAGCCCCACGATCTCCCCCTCCTCCTCCTCCACCCAGTTTGGGACCCTTGCTTGAAGAAGGGGGTGGAGGGGGTGGTCCAGGTGCTGGAGGGGGTGGTGGTGGCGGTGGCGGGGGCGGCATCTTCCTATTCTTGAACAATCACTGAATCAGCGTCTGTTGAAATGATGAAAGAGAAAAAATGAAAGTGTCAAAGTGCGCTTCTCCCAGTGATTAATTCACAAGTCTGTACATATCACAATGTGGTATGCAAGTGCATACATGCACGCACATGTGAACACACACATACACAGTACACACATGTAACAGTGATCAGATTCAGCATATTGGTTATACTGCAGTCATAACCCCTTTTAAAACAAAAAGCAGCTGCCCAGTCAAAAATGCATTGTTTCACAGAAAATGAGGAGGAAAGAGTAAAGTAACTTGAGAATACTTTAAGTGTTTAAGACTGAAACTAACATGCAACAGCTCAGTTTTGTAAACAACTGCAACACAGCATCTTATGGGCCGAGTGTAGATTGCACCACAATTTGTCATCTTGGAAGACACTAATTTGAGTAAGCTGTGCACTACTGTTTCTGAACATTTTACAGTTTTCAAGATACATACTGTCACTTTGCAGTGCTCACCCTTATTACACAATTTACACACATTCTCCTTTTTCATTGGGGAGCAGCCACAATCGTACTTATGATTGTTATGCAACCTTTACGTTGCATCTGAGCACTCCCAGTCTTACACTGTAGTATGAATATATACGAGTTGTCAGTGTTTTTTTCTTTTATCCAAAGATAGTGTGTTTTTCTCTTTTATCCAAAGACGGACATGGAATTTTAACTTCCGCAATGATCTTACTCTTAGTGCATGCTGTGTAGTGTGTATATGCAGAAAAGAAAAGGTAAAAGGTCCACCCCCTGCCTCAACAGAGGACTCAAACCACTGGCACTGCTAACTGCATACAGGATACAGTGCAGTGTACACTTGGGAGTTGAAGCATTGCAACTGTGCTAGCTACAACTGTTTCCAGTGTGGCAACAAGCACGCCAGCTGCTTCTTTCACTTTCAGTTCTACTTCAGCAGTTCACCATTCACTGATTCAGTCTCTGATCCCAGTCTGCATCACAGAAGTTTATAGTTCAAGACCTGGTAAGTGGTATATAATATGACACAGCAGGCAGTTTTCACTTATAAGTTATACTCACAGTTTAGGTTCATTCACACAGTACATTCACAACAACATAATATGTGGGGATCACGCTTGTTTTTTTAACCATGCATGGCATACACAAATGTGCCAATCATTTTTACATCAATGTAAAACATGCAAAGCCATGATTTGACCAGCCTAAAAACTCTAGTGCCATCCAAATGACCCTTCCAAGGAAACTCAAGTGTTTTTGTCCAGGCATGGCATGTCAATAAGGACTGCCTAATAGCCCTGGGCAGGTACTTTACTCAGGTGGGCAGGTGAAGATTTTAGTGGCCTGCCTGACCAGGCAAGTTATTATAGTTTACTTTCCACTGACAGTATAAGTCAATTCAAGCACTAGATTTTGAGTCACTGCAGCAGTTTTTGTTTCGCAATTCCACAATCACAACATCAGTTTTTTCCATTCCATCATCAAACTTACTTATGTGTCTTAGCATGTGATTGCTTTGTCAGTGCACCTAAGCCATTCAGAAGCTAGCTCTCTTCACTCATGGTGAAACATGGCTCACAGTCAACTTTAGCTTTGGTGTGAGCTCTTCAAAATGAGTAGCAGAGAAAGAAAAAACAAACATAAGCCTGAAATTGTGAAAAGCTAACAAATACAAGTCAAAGGAGAGGAAGTTTGTTCCAAAGTGCAGACGTAGACGAAAGAATTTGCTTGGGGTGTTTGCAATGATGACATGGGCCACACTAATGCCGGAACAAGTGGGGATTTGACAACTGAATTTCTCTCTTCTTCTTTTTTGGGGGAAGGGGAGTGTCAGATCCCTCAAAGTGGCAGTGTAATCAATGACCATTATAATTTATAAACGGCCTGACTGTGACCACTAAATGGATTAATAATGCTCTCATCATGAATTTCTGTTCAGCAAGGGACTTGCAACCTTCTTTTATCGTGGAAATAGGGGAAACATTGGGCCTTAAAAAAATTACAAAACTTCCTCATTCTCAAATAATGGATAATGAAGGCAGGAATAAACTAGCAAATACTCAAATCCTTTCATAACATAAAATACAGAAATATATCAGGTGCAGGTTTGGCACAATCATACTCACAGCTCCTTGTGTTTAAAATCAAAACCATGTGATCCAAGCTGCTCCATGCCCGGGGTAGGTTGGGTCATGACTTGGGACAGTTAGGGTCATTAATAATAATTAAAATTCTAAAATTAGAACAGTTACAGTGTTAGAATGAAATGAACAGTAACTGCCTGGTGGCCTTCTCAGAAGTCAT
Organism: Alviniconcha strummeri; assembly: GCA_963584105.1. Taxonomy (NCBI): domain Eukaryota; kingdom Metazoa; phylum Mollusca; class Gastropoda; family Provannidae; genus Alviniconcha; species Alviniconcha strummeri. The sequence goes on from OY757542.1 coordinate 7,801,815, forward strand.
CACACATGACAGAATGAGGCAGAGTTATGCTCAGTCACATTCTGTACTGCAGTGATGATTAATTGCTCATACCATTAGTACTGAGACAGGTACCAATGTAGAAAAAATAATCACAACTAATTTAAACTTAAGTACTTTACTGGATTTTATCTCTTTCAAGAATGGACCTGAAGATTAGTAATGTCGCAAATTTATGTAGCTCTGTGGGGAAGTTAATGTGTGCATGGTCACACACACTTTTGTAAATTATGTAACCAGCAATTAAAAAAAAAAATCTTTTCCACAGAGGGCAGACAAAACTGCCAGTCTACTTAGTACTTTTACCACCCTTTCTATCCTTCAGTCCATTTGACAAACACATTACTCAAAATGGTTGATTTTGAGAATTTGGCTTGGACAACTAGTTTTGCCACTCAGGCAAGTAGAAAATTCATTTACTTGCCTGGTCGACTGGGTGTAAAACATCAAGTTACTTACTTACTTACCCTATAGGGCAAGTGAAAAAACAAGTTGTTGTCATACCCTGCCAGGTCCATCATACTAGATCTAACACATCTGCTGGTCTTGAAAGACTTGATTAAATTCTGTCAACTGAAGCCCCTTTTGCTATGGCATGGAACCTTAATAAAGCAAACAGGAACACTAACAGCAATATCATTTTTTTTTTTTTTTTTGCTGGTGGGCCAATTTAACATTAATTATAAAAAACAAATGACCATTATTTCAGTTTACTTCTGTATTTCCATCTCATATTCAAACAGTGAAAACCACATCCTACAAAAGTGTAGGGTTAATGTGTATTAAAAACCAGGGGTAGTTTGCATCAACCAACGTGAAGCATTGCATATTTTGTGTTAGTGGTATACGTACAACATAGTAAAATCAGCCTTGCACAAGCAAAACCAAAATGATGCAATAACTTGACTGTAGCTGTGCTCACAACCTGAAAGTGAGCAGATGAAAATAGTAAAAAGAAAGTCCAACTATGAACATTTTTAAGTGGATGCCCCTGAATATTAAATGCACCCCCCAGAATTAGGCTCATACTCAGAGGTGTTGGCAATGTCACAGTCAACAAGCAAAACCAGATGGACACATGCACCAAACACAAAGGAAAGTGCCACATGGAAAAGTGCAAACATTCAGTGAATTTGCCATTCACAAAAAGTCTGAATATCATATGCAGCACCATCTTCCAAAAACAAAAAGTACACTAGCCAGTATGTCGGCTAACCCAGTTCTCATCTACCACCATTTTCTCTCATTCTTATTTGCCGTCAATGTGCCTTTTGCTTTCAGTTTCTTAATGTTTCCACCTTTGAATAAATACTTCTATACACTGACACTAGTGACAGTATGACTAAGTTACTCACTAAGCCTTTTTGGATAGTTTCTGAATCCCATTTCTCGGATGTGTCCACTGTCGAATGAGTGGAAAATATTACTGATCAGTTTGACAAGGTAGGCTATGCATTTTCTGGCCAGTCTTATATGGAGACTGACTCTTATCCAAGATACAGGTTCATTAGGATTTGGTTTCAAATTAATCATCAGTTTTTGGAGAAGTATGCAAATTGTATTCACAGACAGGGTGCTACCGATTATTAGGTGCAGGGATCAGGTTGGAGGAGACAAAGTGTCACCTTGTAGTATGAAAATTACAGTAGCTATATGTTTATTTTGTCATTGTCCAGAGTTCGCCCTTCATTGACAGGACCTGCAGTGTGTGCCAGAGAGGAGTGTGGAATCATGGCTGAGTTGACACAGAGTTTTCATGTAGATCTAGTGTTGAATGACATGGCAGCCACCAGTAAGCCATAACTTGCTGAATCAGTGTTCAGTCATTTCATGTATGATAATGCAGCAATGTGGCTAAAATGCGCATGGCACACGGAAAATACGATATTTACACAAAATTTTGTAATGAGCATGATCCCTAAAAAAAAAATATTAAAATTAAAGGGAAGGAAAGATGAGCAAGACATACCAAACCAGCATCAAAATGAAAGGTATAGTAATATTTATGTCAAAACTTGACTCAAAAACAGAACAAAATGTTACTGAGCTTTCTTCATCTGTTCATATTCTCCACAAACCTGACTGTTTAGGATTTAACTAAATTCTGGTGGCCACATCTTGCCTTTTCAGCTTTGCTTCTCATCATATTGCATTTGGTTGCATCCTGTTCTCTGCTATGTGAAATTCATGCGCCAGCACTTTTCAGTCTGACATGTGAGACAGTCAGAAATTTGCTGCCCTTCTGTTTCTGCCCTCTCTTTTTGTAAAATGGAATGGGCATGATATGCGTGCGTGCACTCTAGCATGTAGTCATGTTCTCAATGAGGGGCTGACTTACATGATCCCTCAAAATGTTTTCCTGGCTGAATATTCAGAGGTGACTTCGACTTTGGTGTTGATTTCAGTAGTCTGGGTTTTCCGCAGAATAACAACTAGTCTAATGTCACCTCTCATGAAGAGCAGATTGTTTGAAGCAATCTCTTTACACTGATACACACACCATGCACAGATACCAATGACTAAGTATGCAAGGAAGCTACCACACTTCCTCTCTCTTACTCCTTAGCCTAATGCACTAACACAACACACATTCACGCATAACAGAATAAGCAATCAATTGGGGGGAAAAAATTCCTGCTTGTTTTTTGCTTTTCGAAAAATTCCCACAGCTTTCATGGAGGAGTACACTGGTACATTGCCTGAACAGTGGCAGTGGTGCTGAAAGGTTCATGCACCAGCACTTTTCAGTCTCACATGTGAGAGTCAGAAATTTGTGAGAGGAAGAATGGAGAGAACAGAGGAGGAGTCCAACTCAAGAGGACAAACAGCAGATGAGGTAGGATGGCAGAGTGCCAACTAAGTACCAGAATGAAACAGATGGGAAGCAGGGAAAGCTCAGTGGCAGAGCACTGCACTCGTAACTGAAAAGGCCTCTGCCTCTGGTTCAAGTCATGGCAGGAGAATATTTTTCTCAAGGGACAAATTTCTGGTATTTGTAAAGATCCTGGTCATTCTGCCAGAAGTGCAGGTTAACTACACCTAAACACTCATGAACCTTACGTATGTGGCTTTGAATAAAATGACAGTTGACACTGTTATTGTGTTAACTGGTGCATGGTATGGGTGCATGGTTGTATGGTTCTGTATTTTCTGCAACTGAGAACTGTTCAGAGGTAATGCCAGCCAGAAGTTAGGGAGTATCATGTAATGTCTTCTTCTTTCTTTCTTTTTTTTTTTGGGGGGGGGGGGGGGGGGGGGTTACATTTACAAAGTGGCATTTTTGGCAAAACTGAAAAGTAAAAGACAGCTAAAAAAACACTGACACTAACTGACAGTGATAAGACACTGCTCAGTGATCACTCTGGTAAACGGTAAGTGCAATGTGCTGGCTGTCAGTGTCACCAAAAGCAAAACACCTGTCTCACACCATGGCCATACCCTCCAACTCCAAGAATCTTCATCAATAAGCTGAATAAGGTACCTTGAGCAAAGTGACACTTCACTTGCCTTCAGTGGCAAGTTCAACCATAATGATTATCGGTGGCATTATCACCAAGGCAAATCAGACCCTGGCTTTCCTCTGGAGGCACTTGAACTTGAAGACCTGCTTTGCAAAAGACCTTGCATACAACTAGTACAACTTACAAGTACAAATTCCTGGTGAAATCACACCTAAAATATGTCAGCAGTCTCTTAGTCTGAGACCCCAGCACCAAAGACATCTCCTGGGTTAACCCTGAAGTGATACAGACTAACTCCATAACAAAGATGAGCCACACAGTTTTTTTCTTCTTTTTCTTTTTCTTTCTCTCTCTCTCTACAGGCATCACATGGCACATCTACTAATCTGGTATGTCCTTAAACCTTTTTTTTTTTTAAGTTAAACAATGACACAAATTATCATGTCAGTTAATGATGTTCAGAGTAACTAACAAATTAGCAAAGGATACACCACAAACAGCTCTACAACTCCAACTGAAGTTTCAAATGAGATGTGACCATGACACTGGATTTAAACTGTGTTCAAGCCCAATAGCTGTCAGAAAAATGGGTATGGGGACAGAAATAATCATATTCAGGCACACACTTTTTGTTTGTTTTTGGACCTTTCAAGCCAGGGAAGGACAATTTATTACTATATTAATATTATAAATAAAATGCCAGTGACAAATACCTAACTAGCTGAAGTGACCCCCCCCCCCCCCCCCCCCCCCCCTTCATTTTTGCTGTTATTGTTTATAGTGTGTGTCCGAGACAAATCCCGATGTGAAATTACCAAAAATGAATAGAGTTCTAAAGTAATATATTTTTTTATATATATATATACGACCCATTCTCAGAATGTCATCTATGAAGTATGACACAAGAGGGAATAAATCAGTAACATATATAAATGGAAATCTTAGTATTAGTGGGTTGTCTAACTTTTATATTTTCTAAATATAAGAGCTAGAAGATAGTTTGTGGCCAATTGTTGATGTTGAAGGCGATTTTATTGAAACTGCCTACCTTGATTGGATGTGAATGATGACATGAAAAGTAGTCAAACAAAGTATTAACATGATCAGCATATGTTGTTAAATATATATTAACTGAAAGATGTGTGTTGCTGTCACCAGCTGAAATAAGACTTATAAAAGAATTTTTTTCATTGATTTTGAATGAAAATGTCTTGTCATCAGTAACGTCCAACAAAAGTCCTTTATTTGTGCTTTACATTAAGCAAAATATTGACAGTAATTAACAAACACGGCTTATACAAGGTACACATACCGTTTATTTCATGTGCAGTATAACAACCAGAAAAAATGCAGAAATTTCAATAATATGAGAGATTAAGATTTTTTTTGTCATCATCACATCCAATCAAAACTCTCAAAACAGTCTATTAATAAATTATGTGAGACATTTTTGACATTTGATTTATTTCTACTTTGATGCAGTCAAAACTTTGCCACTGCAGCATCATACAAGCATGACAGATATAGCAGGGTGCTAAAAAATTATTGTATTACTATTATACATCTATTATTGTTCTTTTCTTTCATTTTCTTTTTTTTCTCCATTTTTAAAACAAAGTCGCCAGATTCTGTTTGAAAAGCTGAAACAAGGCTGGTGTTTCACAGTTACAATAAGCATTTTTTAATTAAAGAAGCATTTTGATGAAATCTCAGTCCTAATTTGGTAAAGTTGACCATGTGCTCGGTCATGATTATGACATGAATTCGCTTTTTGTCACTCTGAACTCGTCGTCTTCAAATCTGAACAGTGTGCAACCGAAACTATCGGCCTTCGACATGGACTACACTGTTGCCACATCAATCATTCCATACATGCAAATTAGCCATGATTTAGTCACTAAATAGTGTGAAACTTACGTAAAAGTGCTGTAAGTGTGATTGGACGTGACGTAATGTTTGGACGTGATTTGTCGATAACAAGAAAAGTAAATCGCTAACCATGCATGGTTTTTTTTTTACATCAAAACAAAGATGACTACTTCCAGGTCACCTGGTACTACAAAACTAGGATCGGAACATATTGCTGCACTGAGAAGTTTGTTTGGGTTTCAAATTTGATTGGTCGTGATGACATGACAAGACACTATCGTCGAAATAAAAACATGGAGAGTAAGGCTAAATAAACCACAGAACACTTGAAATAAACGATGCAGACTATTCCTGCTGTAAGTGTAAAGACACACACACTGATGGACTTGTTACAGAAATGTATTCATTTATGAGCTGAGTCGAGCTTTTTAAAAATTATTCTTACCGATGACGGGACGCATCACGACCGACTGCCGATATTCAGTACTCCATAATATAAACAACACATAAAAAGTTTCCACTTTTTTATTATTTTTTAAATAGGATGACGAATAAAAGTATTATTATAGAACTCAGTAATGGCGAGTCAAGTTCGTTTAAACATCGGTGCCGGCGTCACGTTTTCACATGGAGTTTTTACACAAATTTCAGTTCATTTGCACAAATAAAATGCACTTTTGCTCAAGTAACAAACACATGGTTATCATATTTCTTTATTGAATGTACAACACAATAAAACAAAATTGAGATGCGTAGCATAATCGTAGGTTTACTTTTAGCGTGGGCAAACATGAGACCATTAGCCAAGTTCAGGTTTTGAGAATGGGTCATATACTTATAGTAATAATAAAAAATATATATATTCACGATCATTACAATTGTTCCTGTATTCAATTTTTTACGCATACATAATATTCTTACAGTTGTTCTTGCAAAGGCAGACTATGTGTACACACACACACACACACACACACACACACACACACACACACACACAGAAAGAACAGGCTCAGCAAAAACTGAACAAAGTTGTTGGCAAATTCCATCACTGCACCAGTAACACTAACCGGATACACACTGTGTGTAATAAATACTAATATTAAAAGTATGATTTTGAAGAAACTCTACTGATGAAACGTATCTCACCGACTCAGTAATTCACTAACTGGCTTCCGCAAATTAACAGCTGAGTAATTGCTGTCTGACGTTATCGGCCAAGGAAGGAAAAGCAGTTAACGCACACCTTATTTTATTTCCTGGTCGGAGAGTGCGAACACGGCGATGACACCAGTTCACAACTCGACTGTTGATTCAGGTCAGTAAGTAACAAGTCCCTAAACGTACACTCAGTTCTCCAGGTGACTATGGCTCGTGTGGCTACAGAAATGAGCAACTCCAGGGGCACCCGAAGTAACACGAACAGAAGGCTTCGAAGTTTTGTGCACAGTGAGCAAGGCTCTCGACTTTCGAAGCTGCTCTTCCGGACGGAGGGAGGCGGGGTAAACCTTAGATCGTTCCAACTTACCGCGATTCCAAAAAGCACAATTGCGATTCCTTTAGCGTTTATCTGTGGCCATGTCGCAGACTGGCTGCGTTGTTCGCGTCCTCTGGTTCAGGCTGAACTTCAACACCCGGAAGATGATGATGCCAGCTAGCACAGACGCCCTGTCATTTAGATCATCAGGAACTCTATTGATCCCAAAATGGCGACACTTTCCTCTCGTGCATGCGCAACAATACACATCCTGTCACATGCCCCCACGACCTCAGCCTGTGACGCACTAGCCGAACACGAGTTGGCTCCC
>OY757542.1:7810207-7817707 GCA_963584105.1 Alviniconcha strummeri
AGAGAGAGAGAGAGAGAGAGAGAGAGAGAGAGAGAGAGAGAGAGAGAGAGAGATGTTCCGGTAAAAGTTTAAAACACATGGGCGTCGCCACATTTTTGTTGGACCAAACGTCACTGGTCGGAGCAGTCTCTCACCGGGCGAGACGTTAAAATCAGTCGAATACTCACACTGCAGGCTCTGGCAGCGTCATCATACTTCAAAGGGAAGTCACCCACAAACTTGTAGCAGTAGGTACCATAGGTCTCCCATTCATCCGGGCAGTCTGAAATATGATTTTTACGGACGTAAAGTTTAATAAATATGTATGTTCTTTGCTAAACTGTACCAGTCCATGAATTTTGCTTGGAATCATAATTACATTATTTTGCTTGCACGATAATTCTACGTATGCAGGATGAACCAGTGCACGCAGAAAAACAATTGTCTTCTGAATTATAATAATATCATCATGCAGTTAATGCTCGGTCTTTCTTTTCTTTCTTTCAAAGCTTTCATTTTCGTACAGACATTCCTTCCTTTGACAAGAACGTGTTTTGGCGTTAATTTGTTAGTTCATTTAATACACATGTAGTTTAAGTATGACCGATAAATTTCTGATATTACAGCACAAAATTATGCACGCCAAAGTATATTGTTAGAGATGCGATTTCAAGACAAAAGATATAAGACTGTTATTGTCGCCAATGAAAAGCACAAGAATGTATCTTGGTCTTTGTTCATTCATTCGTCATGGCCAGCACAGCCATACAACAACAAACAATGCAACTCTTTAACCAAAAAATAAAATATAGAGTGGCCAACGCTACAGTTTAGTACTAATCCCATTCACACATAACAACAACAACAATAACAACAACAACATCAACAGTAGTAGTAGTAGTAGTAGTAGTAGTAGTAGTAGTAGTAGTAGTAGTAGTAGTAGTAGTAGTAGTAGTAGTAGTAGTAGTAGTCGTAGTCGTCGTAGTAGTAGTCGTAGTAGTAGTCGTAGTAGCAGTAAGTAAATTGGTGTTTTACGCCCAGTCAACCAGTGCGGTTAGATGAGGGCGAATAATAGTAATAATAATATTCATAATAAATGTATTTCTAATGAGCCGATTCCATCTGTGACTATACAGGTGTGAAGCTCACAACGATACACATGAAAGATTACAAGACAGCCTAAGTTAACAGTGCATTACATATCTCACTGCACCTCCCCTCTCCTTGCATCCACACAGGCACACACGCACACACACACACACACACACAGGGACGGAGGGGATTCGTCAACGCGTGAATGTTTTTTGTTTTTGTGAACGTTTAGACGCAAACGATAAAAAATGACATACTACACGTGTAGCTCATCATGTGAAGTTCTCGTTTGGATTGACACATAGATTGATGTGATGCGTGTATTGCGTGAAATGGGTGACAGTAACAGCTGCGCAGGCAAGACAGTGTGGTGTCGATTTTTTGTTGATGAATGTGTACGAATTCATAACACGGCCGTGCCAAACTGAACCTAGATGACTCAGATGTTGTAAAAATCTTCTCTTTTTTTATGTGGCGGTTCTTGCAGTGTTCACACACACACACACACACGCACGCACGCACGCACGCACGCACGCACGCACGCACGCACGCGCGCACGCACGCGCGCGCGCGAGCGCGCGCGCGCGAGAGAGAGAGAGACAGAGTCGTATGCTAAATGATTAGAAAATACAACAGTGTACGTGTACTTGTAAAACTGGTCATTGTATAGTTTATGTTTATGCCTGTTGCTTCCTTTCCGGAGAGCCTGCAGCAAACACCCCGACCATGGAAGGGATACAAAAAGCCGGTAAGAATATGACTGTAGCAAGCGCCAAAATCATCGTTCTTCTGAGAACTTGTGATCGACCACGAATTGCCATTTTCTCCAGCCCTTCACGCAGTACGGTGTTAGGAGAGCAGTCACTTGTTTGGTGATTGAGCGAGGAACGATATTTAACGTAAATCCATTGGCCGCTATCATTACCTGTACACGGAGTTCACAGGAAGGGAATACTTGGGGCGAAGTATATCAGCCAGGTGGCCATAGCGCGAACGAGATGATGGTGATGATGAAGACGACCACAATGATGACGATGATAATCAAGATTTCTACAGCATTCAATCATCCTGAACTCAAAGCTCTTTACATTCGCATTGCACAGAAAAACGTTAAGCAATATTCACAGAAAAGAGCATTGAAGTTTATGTCATTGTGATTATCAAACGACCTAAGCGCAATGGCATGTGACAAATTTAAAGTGAGTGACAGTACTCGTAGTACTGACAGACACAGTTCGTTCTGTCGCCCGACAGCTGTGTAGGTTATATCAGGGCGAAGCGTAGAGATGTTATTGTGACGTTCCCCAACTGAACACTCCGGGGGTATTGTACGTCAACAAGTGTATTCCATATGGTGATAGGCTTGTACACGTGATTGTTTTTTTGTTTTGTTTTTTAATATGGTGATAGGATTGCATACATCATTTGTTTTTTTGTTTTGTTTTTTAATATGGTGATAGGATTGCATACATCATTTTTCTTCTTCTTCTTCTTCTTCTTCTTTTTCTTTAAATTAAAAAAATAAATATATTACCCAGCCGCATGGGCAGCCACACACCGTCTTCAGAGAAGCAACACAGAGTGAATCATAAAATCTACGGGTAACAGTAAATCCAGTTTCTTTTAAAAGTCCATCCTGTCAACAATGACCGAGTACGACAACAAAATAAAAATATGGCATACCACATGCAGTACATTTTTATCTGAAACTAATGTGTGTTGCAGAGAAAACGGGGAAATTTGAAAGTTAGCATTGAGCACCTATACAAACGAACGGCAAATTTGCTGGACTGGACAACGGTGGACTGGCTTTCGTAATTCTGAGAGGAACGAGGTAACCGCCGCTAAGGATACGTCCTGATTGGCCGCTGGGGCCCAGAAAACGTCCACCGCGACAAAAATAAACGGCCCGTATGCATTTGTTTTCGGTGGCTATAAGTAGTGTAATACAGAACACGGACAAGATCCGGCCCGATTCAAGCCAGGTAAGTAAGTAAACATGGTGCTTAACGTCCACAGAAAACATAAGGCTTATTATGGACGGGGAGAAGGGGGAGGGCGTATGGTGTGTGTGTGTGTGTGGGGGGGGGGGGGGGGGGGCGGGGGCGGCAGAGCTGGGTACAGGCACCGTCTGCCTTTGTACCCCTAACACACACACACCCAGCCCCCCCCCCCTCCTCCCCCACACAGACACCCACGCTTCCTCAACCATCACCACCCTCCTCCCTCCTGTTATCTACCCCCATCCTTTCTCCTCCGGACGTCCTAATAGTCTATTCGCACCCTTGTGCCACCCAGACAGACCGCATTGAAAATTTACCTGTTTCTGATGTAAATAATACGGCCTGCCGCTGTGTTCTACCACCCCCACCCCCTCCCCAAACTAACTAACTAAATAAATAAAGGCGAGCAAAATGCTGGGTGTTATTCATTGATTTTACAAGTACCTCTAATGTCTGCTGGATTGATACTCCTCGATTCTCGTCCTGAGGTGTCCTTGTGCGGTGGGCAGGACTTAAAGTCCAGTCACTTACTATAACTCCTCGATTCTTCTGAGAAAGCTGGTCTTTTTCCTTTTGCGTTCTTAGTGCTGGACAATATGGAGAAGGTATTTAGGCCTAATCCAGAACTGACCCTTAGTCTGACAGAACTAATAACGTTGTGGCAAATGCCGGCATAAATTTGCGGTGGTCGGTGTCCAGCTGAATTAAACAATACATAATCAACAAACAAAAGAGTTAATTAGCGCTCGAAATACGTCACACAAATACAACGACAAAGACCTGAGTCACCGACGATATGACTCTCACCTGGCATGCGTGTAAATACAAGGTAGATAAACTTCACAAGAGGTACATCCTCATATTTTAAACATTTTAAACAATACATAAATTAAAAGTTGAATAATCGCCCTCATGGTCAGACTGTCAGTTACATAACGGCCCGATTTGCGAACAGACAGACGACGACCGTCTCGACGATGGGGCAGTTGGAACAGCAATTCGGCGTCCATCACATCTCCCCTGGCGTGAGCTGAATTGAAGTCAGCGGTGAAGCAAAGACCACGTAGACATGCTCTACACGTACATCCTTTAGCTGTACAGTCTTTGGGTGATGGGCGAGAAAGCGGGCTGTCCTCGGCATACAGAACAGGCTGTAGGCGTGTGCTGCAGCGTTCGGTCAGCGCATTTCAGGGACACAGTTGACCGTGTCAGTGACTCCGCCCCTACAGAGTGTCAGCGTTGCCAGGTCGTGACCCCCGTCTGTGAGGTCAGAGGTCGGAGGGTCACTAAAGCTCGGAATCCCACATTCTTTGGGGTCACCACCATTCACAGGACATGGACTCTGTAATAGAGACATGCGTTTGCAACTGTTTCAGTTTGCATGTATATGAATAATTTTGATTATGTAATTATATGTGGCAAATGGTCCCAGCCGTTTAAGTACACCGCGATGCCGGATACTGTGGATGTAGAAATAGCGCTTCCTTCTACTGAACAGAGGTTTCAAAAGTTGCCTCTTAAAGCCGGGAGTAGGTCGGAACATTCTGTAATCTTAAAATGCCGCTTCACCTACTGCCACGAGCTCTGTCTTTCTGCTTTCTGACTTTTCACTTCATCATGTCTCTCTCTCTCTCTCTCTCTCTCTCTCTCTCTCTCTCTCTCTCTCTCTCTCTCTCTCTCTCTCTCTTTCCAAATCTTCACCCATAAAATGAGTGAGTAAAATGCCAATGTGTCATAACAGTCAATCGAACGTTTACTGGTGATTTGATGATTGTGTTTTGTCCTTGTGTTGTTTAAAGTTTACGCCAGGCCGGTATCCGTTGATCGTTAAAGTTTGAGCAACACACACTGCGGCCAAAGATTGTACAGTTAAATAGACGTACAATCTTTGACCACAGTTGTTCAAACTTTACTCTAGCACACTCTTTGACCGCAGTGTATCGTCACTTTAGCAGTACAATATTTGACCGCAGTATGTTCACACTTTACTCTAGCATTTGATATTACAGTCTTTGACCGCAGTGTGTTGTCTGTACAATCTTTGACCGCAGTGTGTTGTTCAGGTTTTAAGATTTGTCTGTGTACTCTTTGCCCGCAGTGTGTTGTTCAGACTTTACTCACGTACTACTGCTGCTGCAGCTGAGACAATGAACCGACCGACTCTGAGCGACACTAACTAGTTTAGCCCGGTGCGTCCACCGAATTTTATGTCGTTTCCATGATCTGAAACCATATTTTGCTCAAAGAAGGTGATATGACGAAGCCCTTCATCGTCATGATCATGTGCTGTTCAACAACGGAGGGATTGTGGGGTGAGGTGGGGGGTGGGGGGTATATAATTATGTGCAAGAGGCACACAGCAATTCCCAGAGGCAAGGACGGATGACGTGATCATGTCACGGCATGGCCTTACGATGATCATCATGATCACGTGCTGTTCTGCAAGGGGTCAGAAAATGTGCAAGGGTCACAGCCATGATGATGTGGGGCTTAATGTCCTCGGATGTCGGGTCCTAATGGGCCTGTATATAGGTCCATGCATCCCCCGAGGCAAGGATAGATGACGTGAGCGTGACGAGACGAGGCCGTAGTCGACCAATGGGTCTCCTCGGATTTAGCCTAATTGCCCCCCGATTCAGTTCATTTCGTTCTGATGTTTCAGCCACGGTCACAGGGGCCGTGTCATCCCGTCGGCCCTGCTTCGACCTTTGCTCCTGTGTTGGTTACCTGATGGTTTGCCCCCAGTTGGGAAGGTCATATCAAGGTGAAACTGTGACACCAGTCACCAAACCACAAATTCTGCGTTGGTCACCTGATGGTTAGCCCCTGGATGGGAAGGTCATATCAAGGCAAAACACAGGTCACCAAACCACAAGTTCTTGTTATTATTTATCGCGTTTATCATAGTATTCGCTCTGCCGTATGGCCGGGCAGACTCACTACACCGGCTACTAAAATTAAATTTGTTTTAGTGCACGCTGGGTTATTTTAGTATTTCCGTAATCCACCGAACTGTGTTATGGACTACAGGATCTTTAACCTGCATAGGTCACGGTACATAGTTAAAGTCTGATTCACCGTTCAAGGTAAACGACACTGTGTTTGAAGTTGGGCGAAAGTGGCGGTGGAGCTGAACAAAACGGAAAAGCAGAAACATAGTCAGTGAAAGGTAAGAATGAAGGATTGGCAGTAGTAGACAAAGCATATAATGCTACATTCTGATCTACTCTAGGCTGGTTGAGTGTTGCTTTACGTCCACAGAAACCGTAGGCTTATTAGGGACGGGAGCCCAGGACGGCCACCTCCTAAGCTCTGGTACTACTCTAGGCGCGAGCAGAGACCGTTTCATACGATACGGCTCTGGGTTCACAGCACAGGGACCTTAGTTTCTGCGTCCGCAGTACTGTGACCCCACCTCAGGATCACTCCACGGATGTTCAGTCTGGCTGATGTTTTTCAGTGGGGGTCGGCGCGGGGGAATTGCTGTTTCTTCCAGTCGGCTGTTGACGTTCAGCGCTGTTTCTTTGCCGGACAGATCGACACCAGATAATAATACACTGATGTTCTCAAAACACGAGGCGCGCCTGGTCCGATGCTCCCCGAGTTCCGGCCCCTTGTGGACCGCTTGGGATGAAAAGCCTCCGTCTGTTGTTTTCTGTCACGGCGAAACCCCGCAGACAGAACCGACTTGAGCACGTGGATCCTATACAGAGCCTATGTTGAACGTGCCGCGCAGGGCCCGTTCTGCTTCCTGTTTGGTCAGACAGATGGTGCTCAACATGTTTTGCCCCCTCCCCTCCTCCCCTTTGTCTTTTTCTTTCTCTTGCTCTCCACGGGGGGAAGAGAGATGCCGAAAACATCCATTTGAAGCACATGACTGTCTCAGCGTCTGTGGAAGTTATGTTGCCTTTTTCTCACGGTGTTTCAGTCTACTCTGGCCGAACAGCAAACACACACACACACACACACACACACACACACACACACACACACACACACACACCACACATCAGTACCAAGGGGAAATTTTAGGACAAAATGGCTCATTTTCAGTATTTAGTTTGACTAGTTTGACCCGGCTCTTCTTTTTCAGTGTCGTATTACACTTTTTTCAATGGACCATGGAAAGTAATTAAGGAACGGAACGGAAGTGAAAAATCAGATATATTCTTTTGGAGGGAAGGGGGGTGGGGGGAGGCATACCCTTGCAAGTTCAGTCAACTTAGCCCACCCCACCCGGCAAGAGAGAGAGAGAGTTTACCAGTCTATGCTAAGCGACGGTTCAATGTCAGTGTGCACATCATTTGAATATTAGAACCCGAAACCCCCACTGTGCTTGATCCTCGTTTATGAGAGAATATGTAGCGGTTGGAAAATTTTCTTCTCCAGAGTCAACTTTCTGTGCTGACTTATTTCAGTGTCCGTT
>OY757542.1:7820207-7832707 GCA_963584105.1 Alviniconcha strummeri
TTCGTAAGGCTAGTTTAATTATTTAATTAACACTACATGCTCGGTGCGAGCGAAACTAAGTTTATATTTCCCTTGGAAATCCGAAGGTTATGACTGACACCAGCTAATCGGATGGGTTATTTAAATTAACGGCTTGTTGATTCGTACCGACTCACTCATTGGCCTTGCATTGACGGTGACGCCGCGTGACGTGAATGCATGACAAACCAAGATGTGCCATTCCTGAAGCTTGTGTGTATTTGTTAACACATCAGTACGTTATGTTTATTCAGTCGCACTCCGACATGATTCGACCGGGACATCGCCCCATTAGTTCTCTACTGAGTTTTCCGTTTCAATGCTGATGTGTGTGTGTGTGTGTGTGTGTGTGTGTGTGTGTGTGTGTGTGTGTGTGTGTGTGTGTGTGTGTGTGTGTGTGAGAGAGAGAGAGAGAGAGAGAGAGGGGGGGGGGGGGGCGAGGGGGGTCAAGTCGGGGTACGAAATCGAAAGCGACTAAACTTGACACATCAGTTACTGACCGGCCGGGGTCACTCTTAATGAGCTAGGTCACGGCAGGTCACTTGATCGAAAGCGAGCCCTTAGAATGTGCAAAAATGGCAATCCAACCTCGCTTTCGATCTCCGTGTGACCCGCAGTAAGGATCAGTGATACCAGGGAAGTCCAGGCATGTCTTGCTTTCGATTTTGTCAGTGACCCACTGTGACATATCTAATCAAGAATGGTCCATAGACGGAAACAGTCAAATTGAAAGGCGAAATGTTTTGATTTAAACAAAAATATTCATTCATCGTGATGATAAGCTCAGTAATAAGTACAAGAAACACAAAAGCAGTATGCTTATTTGAGTGTTACCTAAAATATTTTGACTTAACCAAATCATTGCGTATTATCCCTGTGCCATATACCGTTTTCGGGCATGGGCCTGCATGACTACAGGCCAACCCTACTTCCTCACGGCGTTCGTGTCAGTACTGTGACGTTTTAGTTGGTCAGTTACTGGCCATGCCGTCATGGTAACGCCGCGGCGGCCTTGGCGAGACCGGCTGACAGATAAGAGTCCTTTTCCGTCGGTTCAGTGTGTCACTGTCACGAAATGGGGAGCTGCAGGCAAAGATGAAAGTATGGGATAACTGACCAGCAATGTCAGAGTTCAAGAGGCTGGCCAAGGCACCAACAATGATACTGGTAGTCGCTGCCTGGTTTCAGGACGCCTCTCCGGCCTATGATCTTGTTAACTGCCCCTGTCACTGACTTTTCACTAAGGTGGTGGCCGACGTGAGATTAGGATTCTGAACGTGACGCTCGTTTAGTACGTCACTACCGGAGTTTGTAGCCAAGCTGAAATTATGCCGCTTCACTGAACCTGTGTGGTAAAGCAGATGATCCGATTGAAGCAGTAGGCTGGCGTCGATTCCAAACAAGTAAATGACGTGCAGCACCGTGACACCACTGAGACTGTGAATTGGGTCAGTAGTGAATGATGACACAAGAGAAGCACAACTTAGGACAGGTTGGATCAGTGATGTAAACTACAGTATAGTCATAGTAGCAGTAATGACTAAAAGCATACTGACTTGATCTGAGAGGTGGCACTGAAGTCATTAAGGCCGGAAGCCTATGAGGCACTAAAAGCATACTTGATCTGAGAGGTGGCACTGAAGTCATTAAGGCCGGAAGCCTATGAGGCTACTGAAATCCTGTCTGAGACTGGTCAGTATATGGTTTGGCCGGATGATTCGGACGTGTTGTGCTTCTCCGGCGGCCGCTGGACAGTGCCGAACAGGGTTAGTCATTGACCATGGTAAGATGACACTGACTGATCAAAGTTAATACTGAGTCAGTACTGGATCTTGAGGCGTACGTGACACTAAAGCCATGGTTGTTGTCAGACTCCAAGCATCGCTTTCCGGCACCTTCCTCCAAACTCTGCCAGATTTAGTTACGCCACTGAAGGGGCACTCTTTTATCTCCGCGCAGCTGTCCAGCGACGCGGTCAGCGTCCTCCGAAAGGTTCGGGTACTAATATGACTGTAGAAGCAACCTAGCGCCAAAGCACGCACGTAAAGAAGAGACGCATCCACCCCGCCGGGTAAAAAAAGAAAAAAAGAGTTCCGTCTCGATTCAAATGATTGTGGTTTTGTTTGTGCTGGTGTAAACTTTGTTGACGGCTAAGAATGACACACCTTGTTTTATTTGAGTTGTTTGTAACAAGCTTATTACCGTTTGAGCACCAAACTGCTCGTTAGCTGACAGTTTTGTGGACCCTATGGCGTAACTAACTACGGCAGTGGTTGAAGGAAGGATGTCTTAAACCAGTGCTTAGACTAGTTTGGGTTGTTGTGTGCGTTGCAGACGACGGGAGGGACTCCGCGACTGACAGTGAGGAGCAGGGACCAGCATCATGCTGCTAGTGTGGCCGCTGACCGCAGTGCTACTGGCTGCCCTCAGCCAGGCTCAGGACTCCGTGAGAGGTGAGGAGGGAACTACACTGAGCAGGGAACAGGCTGGAGGGGCTGGGAATATGCGGACTCAAGAGTTGCCGGACCGGGAAGAAACGTTTTCCGCAATCCGGCCTCATTATGCACAGTATCACGGACTTGCTATCATACTTCTTTCTGCCTACGGTCACCTTTGCTTGCCTGACGCTGATTCAGTCACTGACTTGCTAACATACTTCTGCCTACGGTCACCCTTGCTTGTCTGAGTTGACACAGACTGACACTGACTTGCTAACACTGACTTCTGCCTACGGTCACACTTGCTTGTCGTCACAGCCCTTACTTGTCACCATGCCGGCTACGGTCACCCTTGCTTGTCACGGCCCTTGCTTGTCTGAGTTGACACTGACTCTGTCAGTCACTGACTTGTTAAGATACTTCTGCCCACGGTCACCCTTGCTTGTCACAGTCCGAGTTGACACTGACTCTATCACTCCGGGCAGTACTTGCTAAGATACTTCTGCCGCCTACGGTCAGGTCTTGCTTGTCTGAGTTGACACGGGTCTGTCACTGACTTGCTAAGATACTTATGCCTACGGTCACCCTTGCTTTTCTGAGTTGACACTGACTCTGTCACTGACTTGCTAACACCAAAGACTATAAATACATATTTATAATACACTCAGTGCTTCTGCCTACGGTCACCCTTGGCTTGTGTGGCGTCTTCAGTGTTGGTTTTTGTCCCCACCACCTTACAAAAAACAAAACAACAACAACAAAGTAAAACTGGGTCCAGCCGGCATATCTGATCAAAGATAAAGACTAATGGTCAACCCGGCAGTGGCAGAAGAACAAAACAGGTGAGGTTATCAATGCAGACAGTAATTTTTCCGCTCAGAGTGTGATGAAGGGGTTGTTCTGGGGCGATAACCGGACGCCAGAAGCCGGAACAGCGATGCCACTGGCATGCAAATCTCTGACCAGAACTGCATCACATCATGGGAACAAACGATGAGAAAGGGTCCACACTCCAAGCCTTGCTTTCCGGCACCTTACTCCAAGGAGGAAGGATGTGGTAAACCAGTGCTTGGAGTTTGGGAAGGGTGTTATCCAGAAGGCTATGCCAGTGCACTATTTTTGCTTGCAGAGGAGCACTCATTGGAGTGAACAGGATTTTTCACACACACACACACATGCACGCACACACACACACACACACACACACACACACACACACACACACACACACACACACACACACTTGCATGCATGCATGCACATACACACACACACACACACACACACACTTGCATGCACACACACACACACACACACACACACACACACACACATGGTACCATCGCTTGCTTGCTTGCATGCGTGCATGCACACTCATGCATACACACACACACACACACACACACTGACACATATAACAAGGTGGGAGCTAGTCACAAGTCAGATAGGGGGCGGGGATAGCTCAGTGGTTAGAGCGCCGGACTCGTGATTGAAAGGTCGCGGGTTTGAATCCCTGCTGGAGCGGCGGGAGAATTTTCTTCTCCAGGGTCGACTTTCTGTGCTGACTCTTATTTCGGTATCCGTTCCACCCCCGTGTTACCGCAGTAGCACGTAAAAGATCCCGGTCATTCCGCCAAAAGTGCAGATGGCATGTTACAGCTAAACATGCATACACCTTATGTATGTGGCTTTGCATGAAGTGACATGGAGCATGGTTGTATGGTGTTCACAGGACTTGCGCCGAGACGGCTGCAGTTTCATGTGGCACCAGCCATGCCAGCGCTGTAAGTACACCACTTCGGTGGATAATTAAAAAACAAAAAACAAAAAAACACGCTATAAAGCTAGTCACTCATGCAGAACCACATGCAAACGCAGTGAGTCTGCTCAAGAGAGCGGAGAATAGCGCTATATAAGCGATCATCAATCAATCAAAAATATACATATATGAAGATGCACACTTAAAAATAATCTTTCAGGCATAATGATAATGGATGAATTATAGCTTCTCAGTATACTTCATGCTAAACAACAGTCTTCTGTGGAGATGTTGAAATGTCTTATGAAATACATTATGCTATATATACTGTCAATATAATCCATACTGGTCATGACTTGTTTGTGTGCAGTTGGTGAAACAGTCAGTAACCCGTGTGCCAATGTGGACACCTGCGGAGCATGTATCCGCACGGCTAGGATCTGTGCCTGGTGTTCTGCTGAGGTTTGTACACAGTTACAGTCAGTCTAGGATGTGGTACCTGATGATAGGAAAATTAGTCTGGCAGTGGTGGCATATGAGCACAAGGACAAATTTCATTGAGGAAGCTGCACTGACTGTCACTTTAGTCTTTTTAGAATTTTACTGTATTTCATTACATAAGCATTGCACATGTCATTGTTTACATTACTAAGCTTGGCTAACAGTAAAAGGGATTTGCACTGCAAAGAAATTGTGCATGTTCTTCTGAACTCGCTGAGTAAGGTGTTTGTTAAGCTTTGTTTACTATTTTGGGTATACATGCATGCACTCATTAGTGGGTGTTATTGTTGGGTATGTGTGTGTGAAAATATATCCCTGAGTTGTGCATGCCAGAATATCCCTGTCTTGTGTGTGCAGTAATATTCCTAATTTCTCTGTGCAGAAATATCCCAGATTCGTCTCCAGGTGTGATTTGTATGACCACCTGAAGACCACCTGTCCTCCAGAGTCACTCTCCTATCCACAGTCCAACCTGATTGTTGCTCAGGTAAACAGCAATGGAGAGTTGTCTGCCACATGTTTGTTGTTTTAAGTGTGTGTTGTGCATGTGTGTGTGTGTGTGTGTGTGTGTGTGTGTGTGTGTGTGTGTGTGTGTGTGTGTGTGTGTGTGTATGTGTGTGTGTGTGTTAGTATAGACAGCCATGTATGTGAACAGTTACAATAATTGTCTGACCGGTTTCCATGAACCACTTTCACCACTTTATTATAGATGTCACACCACTTTGAAAATGTATAGCACAATCAGTGGATCACTGACTGCTCTGAGGGGAAAGCCTGTGCAGATCTGCAGGGTGTCATCCACATGTGTTAAGAATAAGATACGCTTAAATGAAGGGGACATCATTACTGGCCAACCGGTCATGCCCAAGTTCCCCGGAGTCACCACACCATTTGCCAAATGATTAAACCACTTGACCCGAACCACACACAATAACCCACATGGTTTCATCAGTGATGTTGATGGCCGTTATGATTTGCTGGACAGCAGCTTCAGAGCTCAGGACCTGGTTCACTGCGGCTGCCTTTTGCTGAGTGGGCATAGTAACCAGTCACATGAGGGATGAGGTCTGAAGAATAAGATGGATCACAGACCAACTGCAGACTGTTGATGGCAGAAATGCCCATTGCTGCTGTTGCAGTGTGCGTAGAGGCACTGCCTTGTGGTATAATATTAAACCATAAACAAGGGAGCGAAGTAGCATTTGAAAAAGGTTACACAATCACAACAACAAAGACCTGAGTCGCCGATGGTAACTCTTGCCTGGCATTCAAGTAAATACAAGGTACATAAATACCACCAAAGGTACATCAGTAAACCACGGCAGTTTTCTCCTGTTATGATATAGCAACAGGCTGAGACATTGTAGAACAGGAATTTCAGTTCTGGTTGGCTTTAGAAACCAAACTATTACACACTGATATCTCTGTTTTTTCTCATCAGAATGACAATGTGCGTGGTGGGGACGGAAAGCAGCAACCAATCCAGGTGCAGCCACAGACGATGAACATCACGGCACGCACAAGTCAGTTGCTGTCCTCTCAGCCACTTTCTGTCTGTGTGCCTCTCTGTTTGGGGAATTTTGTTCTGTATATAATAGCAGATATATATCATATATTAATCATTCATGGGTTGGTTGTTTATTGGTGTGTGTGTGTGTGTTTTTAAATCTGTGCTGATGTATTTTTGGGGGATTGATTACTTACTTGTTTTACTGTTCTGTATTGGCTATATTTTAGGGATAGACACAAGTGTTCAGTAAACTGTTCTCAACTGTTACAATCCTTTTATTCTCATTAAAGCATATTTATCACTTTTTGTAAGTATGTCTGCATGTATACATGTATTTTGGGTGCCTGTATACATGTATTTCTGGAATGAAAATGAGATTCATGTATGACCTCAATTGTTGGCATGTTGATCATTATGTCATGTTAAGCATCAGGCTGCAGTGAAGTGACATGTCATAACTTTGAGGAGTGCAGCACATCACGCCATTGTATTATACTCCTGATGCAGCAGCTCATAAATGAAATGTGTGTTATTGAAACCGTGGGCCATGAGCACAATTGATTGGTCATGGCAGCTGTCTTTTAAGGCATCACAGACCAACTGCTTCATGACAGCTGCCATATGTAAAAATAATAATTGTAAAACCATATTTCTTCCCACAGCTGTAGCTTCATTGTATAGTGAAGCCTTTACACCTGTAGATATTCATCCTGAGGTAACCCTGTGCTATTGACGGTATATTAAAACCTGAGACCAACTAACCAGCCTATTGATGTACTGAATGTGGATGAGGAGAATCATAGATGTTCATAAGTGGCAGTACAAGAAATTCAGAATAATTTGTAATCTGAGTAGTGTGACTGTCACACCTGCATACCATGAGGAATGTAGCCTACAAGTTTAGTTGTTGTTTTAATTTTTTTTAATCCAGGCCAGGATAATGAAATGTGTTAAAAAAATAAAAATAAAAAGAACACAAGGAACCAAACAACCCCATCCCCACTTCACCCAGGAAGTCCCAGTATAATGTAATGTTTTCTATTTCATTTTTGCAGTTGTTGTCTAATATTACTCAGCTGTGAGCAAACATGAAATAAAACCTTGATCGTTTGATGGATGTTTTGCTTCAGATGAACCAATTCCATTCAAGCTGATATTCCGTCAAGCTGAGAACTACCCTGTGGATCTGTACTTTTTGCTGGATCTCAGCTACACTATGGTGGAGGAAGAGGCAGCACAGCAACGACTCAAAGCTCTGGGACGGGATATGCGTAAGTTTTCCGTCTGATGCTGAACGTCCCAAAGGTCCCTGGAGCTGGGCAAACCCCAGTCTTGCTACTTGTTGCTGCTTGTGCAGCCATTTTTCTGTGTTTACAAGCATGTGCTGTGCATGTTCCCTGTTTTTCCACGAGCTGCATTGCTAACTTCAGGGATTTGATCTTGCCGTGTTGTAATTGCTGAGACTACAAGTAATCGTGACGATGACGTAGACTATCATTGCTGAGACTAAAAGTAATCATGACATAGAGAAGTGATGCCATGATGACATAGATTATCACTGCTGAGACTAAACGTAACCATGACATGGAGAGGTGATGACATGATGACATAGATTATCACAGATTGTTATTGCTGAGACTAAAAGTGATCATGACGCAGAGAAGTGATGACACAATGACATAGATTATCATTGCTGAGACTAAAGGTAATCATGTAATCATGACATGGAGAAGCAAGGGCGTAATGACATAGATTATCTTTGCTGAGACTAAAAGTAATAATGACATGGAGAAGAGAAGTCCTCTGCAAGACCTTTTTTTATGAAGGGGATGGCAGTCACAGGCTCCACTGGTTTTCCTTCAGAGGTGGACATATATATATTTGTATCTTGCTTTTCTCTTTCCTTCATTACTACAATACTAGTAATGTGAATATGTATGGATTTTTTTAACCATCAGGTCCTGACTGTAAAATGTGTGGGTGTTTGCTTGTGTGTGTGTGTGTGTGTGTGTGTGTGTGTGTGTGTGTGTGTGTGTGTGTGTGTGTGTGTGTGTGTGTGTGTGTGCACGTGTGTGTGTGTGTGTTTGTCTGTATACAGAGGCATCCATGGAAAACATCACCAAAGATTTTAACCTGGGCTTTGGCACCTTTGTGGACAAAAATATCATGCCCTACACACCATGGACAGACCGCATGTGAGTGAAATCAGTAGACTGTAACAACATTTCACATGACTGTCATGGGATAGTTACCCAACTTTTAGTCTGGTGGTCACCAGCTGGCCATGGTTGAGTTTACAATAGTTTATGTGAGTACATTTCCCTAGATCTGTTCTATTTGGGCAACCTCACCAGCAGTTGTGCACTCATTCCTTGGATTCCTTCCAACAGTTTCTTTATAAATGACACTTTTGAGAAATCATTACTCTTTGAGAGAAGAATCAACCCACAAGGGAGTTAATTAGCACTTGAAAAGGCTGTCACACAAGCACAAACAACAAAGACCTGAGCTGCCTACTGTGCTCAGCTGATCATGAAATAGTACCTGCTTATTTGGGATTGGGCTGGGGGAGGGGGGGGGGCATGGGGAGGGGGGAGGGTTTCCTGAGTTTTGTAATTCAGAAGCATTGCATTCTGTGTGCATGCCTGCATGCATGCCTTGTGTTGCATATGTTTGGGTGTCACCTGGCAGGTGGACTGTCATCCACACATATGTGTGTTGATGTTGATAGGCAGTGTTCCCTTGGCATGTTGCAGAGACTAGGGGCAGATGAACTGTCATCCACACAGTGTTTATTAGTGATGTATGTGTTGTTGGTGGCAGGTAATGCTCCCCGCACCTGTAGTTGTCTCCTGACACATCAATGTGTGTTGCTGTAGATACTGATAGGCAGTGTTCCGTGAAAGTTTCCTGGCAGATGAACTGTCATTGGCACATGATGCTGAAGCATGAGATGGCATTGTTTGTGTTTTTGTTGCACTAGACAATGTTTCCTTGTCCTGTGGCAGTCTTCTGCAGAAGAACTGCCATCTATGCATGATGCTGAAGTATGTCTTTGTGTTTTTGTTGCAGTGGAAATTGTTCCCTTGTCTGTGGCAGAGGCCAAGAGAAGATGAATTGTCATCTGCGTATGATGCTGAAGCATGAGATGGCATTGTTTGTGTTGTTGTTGATGTGTTGTTGTCCTGTGGCAGAGACTCCTGGCAGATGAACTGCCATCTGCTCAGGATGCTGAAGCATGGCATTGTGTTTTTGTTGCAACAGAAAAGGTTCCCTTGTCCTGTGGCAGGGTCTTCTGGCAGATGAACCATCATCTGCTCTTGATATTGAAGCATGACATTGTGTTGTTGTTGATTGACAGTGTTCCCTTGTTTTGTGGCAGAAACCTTGCAGAGGAACTGTCATCAACATAGTGTTGAAGCATGACATTGTTTTTATTGATGATTGGTGCCACTGTCTTCCTGTCTCCGGTTGGAAATAAACATTTATCGACCTATGGATAATGGCATAGTTTATTGTTTGCGTGAATTTCTTCACTAGGCTGAGAGCTCGATGTCCGCTGGAAGGCAAGAGTTGTCGTCCACCCCATGACTTCATCAACCAGCTCAAGCTGTCCAAGGATGGACCTGCTTTTGCTGTGAGTTGCACTCCTGACTTCATGTCAGAAGGCTGGAAAGCCTTTTACATGCTCTTCTAAATGTCAGAAACTACTCCTGAGAAAGGTTTTGCCATGGGCTGGTGGGTCACCCTACTTAATGTGACAAAGCTTTTTGGTGTAATCGCCCATTCCATTCTGTTTCTGTTTGAGGTTGGAATCCTTTCATCATGAGTCACACTCTCCATTTTGTGTCAGAAAACATTTGCATATGCTCCACACTTCACTTTGTGTTGTGTTTATGTTGAGGGTTTGTGTCGTTAGTTGAATCCACTAGTTCCTTGCAGAAATAGTTGTAAGGCTTCTTTGTGTTGATTTGGTTTATATATATATATTTCAAAACCATTGCTCTGAGTCGCACACTATGCACAGTGCCACACAGTAAAATTTCCACACAAGGGAGTTAATTAGCTCTCTGTGGTGCATGCTGTCCTTATTTTCGGAAACTATTACAGTGAAATTCACCCATTGTGCCATGACAGAAAATTGAACTGCCACAGTTTACATCATTTGGGAGCATGAGAAAGCAGTTTTTGACTGCTTGATGTAATACATTTATGCCATGTCATAATTTCAGTTTTTGAGAGTTGATTTTCCCATGCATCCTATCTGGCACTTGAGCTAGAAAGGAAGCAGCCGTGACTTAGACACCCCAATAAAAACATGGACTGGAAACATTGTGTGGTTCCAGGCATGGTCCTTGCTGCTCTAACTAAACTTGTGCATAAACTGTATTTTCCATGTAAGTAGGATGCTCACCACTTAACTCGTACAATTTTTGCTAGTTGCGCACCTTACCATGCCAGCAAGCTTGGTGATGATGCTGTCCACTGTGATGCTGGTGAAGATGTTAACCATGCTGTTGATTCTTTGGATGTTGGACAGGCCAGGATGGCAGACGCCCTGAATGTGGTGTCACAGAGTTACGACGACTCAGAGGGCGGGATGGATGGACTAGTGCAGGCGTTGGTTTGTGAGGTCAGCCAGGACTAATGTCTCAACATTTATTTTACTCTGTACCAGTGCATGGAACAGAGTGATAATTTCTCAATCCAAGACATTAGGCATTCTTTTGGCTGT
This sequence comes from Alviniconcha strummeri, assembly GCA_963584105.1. NCBI lineage: Eukaryota > Metazoa > Mollusca > Gastropoda > Provannidae > Alviniconcha > Alviniconcha strummeri. Next base: position 7,831,169 of record OY757542.1, read on the forward strand.
GTTGTATTGCTCATGAAGACATGCAAGATTGGTTGAATATAAGGGAGTTGATACATGCAAGCCAAACTCAGATGTGTGGTCTGCATAAATGTATTGTGTATATATATGTGTGTGTGTGTGTGTGTGTGTGTGTGTGTGTGTGTGTGTGTGTGTGTGTGTGTACATACATTTGTGTCTGTGTCTGCGTAAGCATGCATGTGTGTGAAACTATGCCAGACTGCAACCATGAATTTCATTATGGATTAGTGAAGAGCAAGCTGGTAAGAGTTGAAGGTCACTGATGGAGACTTCCTTGCATATATCAGTATAAAATGATTAGCTGAAGAAATTAATGTATGTGAGGTTAAGTAAAATGACTCAAAGGGTTATGTGTTAACTTGATATATAATTTAAAAAAAGGATAGGGGAGAGAACTCTAGATTGCCAGTACCATAGTATAACACCATTGTGCCATGTGTTGACAGAATGAGATTGGCTGGAGGGAGAGAAGTCGTCGCATCATTGTCTACAGCTCTAACTCAATCTTCCATCTCGCTGGTGACGGACTGGTAATACATTATAATACAGCACAATACAACAGAATGCAATACAGTACAATTCAGTTCTCTGCAAGTATTACCGTATAGGAGTAGTAAGTTGTCATGAAATACATTACAGTGCAATACCAGAGTACTTTGTTCAGTAACTCTGTCATATTGTATGTTTTTGTTTGAGGAATATTCATAGTTTCAATCAGCTTTGTGTTTGCTAATAGTCTGAGCTGATACTTACTGAAGGGAAAAGACGGTGACAAAATACACAAATTTGTTGCCAGTAGATTGTCTGTTTCCAGCCCTATGTTTCATGGATTTATTATGATTATTGTTAATATTATCCTCTTCTCTCTATCTCTCATTTTTCTCTCTCTGTCTTTTATTTTATTTTTTTAACCGTCTCTTGCTTTATTTGACAGCTTGGAGGAGCGACAAAGAACAATGATGGGCAGTGTCACTTGGATGACAAGGGATCCTACAGCCCATATGATGTAGACTATGTGAGTAGTCAATAACTTCAATCCTTAATCTCCAATCCCCACCCCAACCCCCACTCCCACCCCCACCCCAACACCCAACCACCCATGCACATTCCCTTCTCATTGCCTTGTCACACAATAGAGTGCACATGGATAAATTCTTATCATTCACATTATCAATAAGATCAGTGTAAAGCAATAAAGATTAGGATTCTTAGGAGCTGAACAATGTGATTTACTGCTCTGCAAAACTTCACATTTCTGAGCAAAAACCTTTTAATAAATAAGTACAGATGTTGCAAACAAACTCTCACAAAACACCATCTCTGGTGTGAATTTTGTGCCAACTGTGGAAATGCAGTGTGTGTGTGTGTTGATGTGTGTGTGTTGAAGGGGATGGGGTTTTGTGATTTAACTAAAAGCTTCAGTGTAAAGTTCCAGCAAAAACTGGTTGTTAGATAATACTTGGAAGCCATACAACAGTGACATCCAGACTCACAGTAAAGTGATATCAGCAGGAGAGCTTG
>OY757542.1:7837707-7948609 GCA_963584105.1 Alviniconcha strummeri
CACTGACTGACATTTTCTCTTTGTGCGCCAGGACCGACTCGGGGCAAGTGTGACTGCGGCACGTGCACCTGCCTGGAGGGCTGGAATGGCACAGCCTGCGACTGTTCCCAGGACAACTCCACCTGCATCGCTTCTAATGGGGTCAGTGCTCAAGGCATGCTTGGTCTGGCCGTTCTGAGGGCCAGTGGAATTACGGGTAGCAACTGTGGCCCTGACTTAATTGTGCTGGGTAATGTGGGGCAAGGAAAGATGTGACAGTCTCACATTCAGATCCCCCTCCCCACCACCACCACCACCACCACACACGGAGACAGACCCACTCACGTAGATTCACACACACACAAAAAAAACACCCACAAAAAAACACGCACTCACGCACGCAAAAACAAAGGGGAGAGTCCTACTCCCTTAATAAAGAGCCTATGGGGTACATCAGCAACCCCCCTTCCCCCCCCCCCCCCCCCACCCCGGTAAAAACGGCACTACACATTGACACACTTATATTCCCAGCTGCTGTGTCATGGCAAAGGGTTGTGTCCCTTTGGACAGTCCCACAGTCCCCTCCTCCTGCATCCCTTTCCACACAGTTCTTTCCCCTTATCCCCCCCTTTCATGCAGTAAAATTTATTACACAAGTGGTGGACATTGACAGTGACACACTTTTGTCCCCAGCTGCTGTGCAACGGCAAAGGGCTGTGTCCCTGCGGACGGTGCCAGTGTAACGAGTCCACCAACTACATGGGGCCCACCTGTGAGGAGTGTCCGGTCAGTACTCCTGTCTGTCTTCTGTCCTGCCTCACTTTTGATGGATTGCTTTGAACCGTGTTGTATCTTGGTGGATGGGTTGATTTAAGTGTTGTTAGTTGATCTACGGATTGTATTACTTAACTGATGTCTTGCCTGGCTAATTTTTCTGTAAATATTTGAATTTGTTTGGTGGGTTGTGTTTTGATGGAGTGCTACAAGGTCTGTACATAGTTGTTCTGTCCCTGGTGTGACAGTCTCTGCTACATAGTTGTTCTGTCTCTGGTGTGACAGTCTCCACTGTTTAGTTGTTCTGTCCCTGGTGTGACAGTCTCCGCAACATAGTTGTTCTGTCTCTGGTGTGACAGTCTTCACAAAATAGTTTTTCACAGGAGCAAAAAAAGTGATGTATTTTTTGCGGTCCTGCTTTGAAGTTTATTTAGCTGAGCATTTCCATTATGTGTTGTTGTTTTTGTTGTTTTTTGGGGGGGGGGCAGGGGGGATCCTGCTTCGAAGGTCTGAATTGATGTTTTGTTGTTGTCATTTCATGAAGATCTGCACTGTTTCTCTTGTGTGTTTCTTATGGTTGTAAGAGTTCCCTGGCTTAATTTCACAGAACTGCCCCAGCAAGTGCAGCCAGTACCGGGACTGCGCCCAGTGTAAAGCCTTTGGAACAGGCAAATACAGTGACTACCAGTGCACGGAGCAGTGTCCTGAGATCACCAAGGTCGATGAACTGGAGTGTGAGTGTACAGTACATCATATTTACTTATGCCCTGTCATTCAATCAAGGTTTTATTTTGTCTGTTTACAGGAAGGTTAAAGTAGACAATAACAACAACAGCAAAAACGTTAATCAAAACAGAAATCCATATATATATATTTGTAAGTTATGTTAGTTTACCCTCAGGACTTTGAACAATTAATTTAACAAAAGAAGTTGTAAAGTCAGTATTATACAAAATATCTTTTACATTGTTAAAAGGATTCACGTTAATGCTTATGGGCATATTGTCTCCTTGCTTATGGGCATAAGCATTACCATTAATGCTTGTAACAATGTAAAAGATACTGTGTATAGTACTGATGCTACAACTTAATGTCTGAAGGGCTGGACAGTAGGTCTGTAGGTGTGTATCACCCTCAGGCACCAACTCAAACTTGCCAGAAGGTGATGGTGGCCTTCTCCTTCTTCCAGTCAATCACAGGACTGCTTCCTTTGGCTGTGTTTTTCTTCTGAAATGCTGTGGAAGCCACATCTTTGAGTATGTGCATGATGATATCCTCTGTTGAGCATTCCAAGTTCATACCAGTTTTATTGACCACGAATGAATAAAATAGTAGTGAGTTTCATTTTCCATTTTGAATGTCATACAGCCAATGTGATTTTTGCACATTAGCAGGTGTGATTTGCATGTTGCATGTGTGATTGGGTGCAGTGGGTGTGGGTAGGGTGCATCTTTTGCGTTTTGGATAAGGCAGGTGCGGTTTTTGTTTCAGTGAATAATGAGCGTGTGCGCAAGTGTGACTTCCGTGACACAGACAAGTGTCTGTTCCACTTCACCTATGAATATGACCAAGACAACAATGTCATCATCAAAGTACAGAGGACTAAAGGTGAATGTCCTTTCTCTGACCAATAGTTATGAAGGGTTTATACAGTGTAACACATCATGCCACATCATCAATAAAAGGAATGTACTCTTTGTGTTGATTGAGACAGGTCCCAAGTCATTGTGATCCTGTTGGAGTCACTGGTATAGCTAGTGTAAACAGATGTACTGAGATTTGATATCAAAGGCAAATGTGTGTCTTTAAAGATAGAACAGCTCTATGGAAATGTACTTGCTGATAGGGTGAAACACAAGGAACAATGAAACACAAGCGCTTTCGACAGATAACTGTCTTTGCCAGGTGTAAGAAGACAGATAATAATAAAAGACTCAAGTGCTTTCATCAGATCATTTTCTTTGTTAGTGTAAGAAGATAGATAATAATAAAGGACTCATTTATTATTATCTATCTTCTTACACCTGACGAAGAAATTATCTGTTGAAAGCACTTGTGTTTCATTGTTTCCTTGTGTTCTGTCATATAGATGAGTACCTTCCCCTAGATCTGTTCTGTTTTGTCAACCTCACCAGCAGTTGTTCACTCATTCTGTGTATCTTTAAAGATTAAAAAAAAGAAAGTTGGTAAATTGAAGCCATAGAGTCAAATGGATTAAGCAGTGATTCACCCTCATTCCTGATAGTCCCAAGTAGTACATAGTGTATGATCCGTTTTGTGAAAACTGGTGGCATGCGTCAGACAGGAGTTACTCCGCCCAGCATCGTGTTCCAGTGAAGTTGACTGGTGTTGTGTGTTCCGGTATCATCATCACAAGTTACTGTAAGACTAAGCTGATCATAATGGTTCAACAGTAAGGTTACAGTTACATGACTGATGCATGGCCAGTAGCCTTGGTTCAGCTGTCACCATAACCCTTTGATGTACAAACCCGCCAGCTCTGTACCAAACAAGATCAAAACACATGAGTGGCTGAACAGAAAGCTATTTTAGTTGGACAGTACAAAACATGTGAAAATCATCGGTGCAAACACCTTTCCAAGCAATGGACAAATAATACTGCTAAAGAGTGATAGGAATGAAATCCTACTCCTTGTCCTTCAAGATCCAAACACATTAGCGGTTCAAAAGAAATGCTATTTATGAGCGTTTGGATCTTGTTTTAGAATGCTAGCAGTCATTCTTGTTTCAGATTCTTGGCCTTGAGTTGCTGGAGAAGTTTAATGTGGAGTGACATTTACTGCACCAGATAGCAAAGTTGCAGTCATGCTGACTGATACAGGGCTATTACCCTACTTTTGGTTGAGTGTTGCTTTACGTCCACAGAAACCGTAGGCTTATTAGGGACGGGAGCCCAGGATGGCCACCTCAACTTTCACACAGCTCCTGAGCTCTGATATATTACCCTATGATTATCTCTCACCTTTACGTGATAGTTCTGTAGAAACCTGGTTGCACTATGCTCAAACAACAAAGTTAGTCACATTGCCCTCCGTACTGCCATTACTCCATCTTCCTCTTCCTTTAGGTGTAGTCCAAAGTTTGGTTTTGATGACATTGCTACTGTCATGTGTTAGCTGGTTGTTTCCATGCCATCAGCCATCTCTTAGTGAAAGGTGGATGTGGGATCTTTAACGTGCACACTGAGCTTAATGTGTGCTGAGCACTCTGCAATCAGCACAGTTTGCAGTTCATGCTTTAACATGCAACTGGTTTTTATTCACAGGCACTGATGACTCAGATGAACTAAAACAAAACATTTCTTCTTTTTTTAAACATGAGAGAAAAAAATCGCCCAGTTGTTGCATTCAGGAGTCAAATTTTGGCCACTGGATTTACAGTCCAGCATGTTAGCACATCAGCCATGAACACCCTGTCCCAACTCCTTTGTGGGCCTTCATGTGGTGTCTGCTTACAAAATTGGGCATGCTGCATCCAACACTGACCATACGCTGGGGTTGCCTGATTGCAGAGTGCCCTGAGGAAGTGAACCTGGCCCTCATCCTGTGGCCGGTGGTCGCCTGCATCGTCCTCATCCCACTGCTGCTGCTCTGCATCTTCATCTTCATCCGCAACCGCAGAGATGCTGCCGAGTTCGCTCGATTCATGAAGGAGAAGGACAAAGCACGATGGGAGTCGGTGAGTACTTTGTTAAAGGTTTTTTCTTTCTCCTGGGCTTTTGTTCTTTGGGGGTTTTCCATCTGAGTTTTTGTTCTTTAGATTTTTTCCTTTCTTCAGGGCTTTTGTTTTTTAGTTGTTGTTTTTTCCCCTTTCTTCTGGGCTTTCCTTCTTTGGTTTTTTTTTCCTTCTGTTTCTTCTGGGCTTTCATTCTTTGGTTTTTTCCCTTTGTTCTGGGTTTTTGTTCTTGGTTTTTTTTTACCCTTTCTTCTGGGCTTTTGTTCTTTGGGTCCCCCTTCACCCCCCCCCCCCCTCTTTCTTCTGGGCCTTTGTTCTTTGGGGGTGTTTTTTTCCTTTCTTCTTGGCTTTTGTTCTTTGGGTTTTTCCATTTCTTCTGGGCTTTTGTTCTTTAGATTTTTCCAAAAGCTTCTGGGCTTTTCTTCTTTGTTTCTTCTTCTTTTCTTCTGTTTTTTTTAATTCTATTTTCTTCTCTCAGTGGTCTGCATTACAGGGGAGAAGCAAAGAACCTGCTGTTGGTGCTGCCAGGAAGAGGCTACGAGTGTGGGTTCATTCTCTTTCCATTGCCTTGTTTCTCAGACAGAAAATATTCAGCTGAGCAGTGGCCGGACTTTTCACCATGTTCTGTCCATGGCATGGCGAGCCTCATTGACTTCCACCTCAGCTGGAAGGTCTGCCACTGTGGCCTCTCCAGTATGGAATGACGGAGGCTTTTCACTTCCAGTTACCAGAGTAGTTGTTGAACACCTTGTCAGCCTTGAAGGTCACGTTAGGGCAAAGAACAGCTAGTTTACCAAATCAGAAATAAAAATCTGGACTTATGGTTTATGACACAGGCCTCTTTATATCTGAAGAGTACTGGGTGGAAATAAAGTTGAATGAACACGAAAGGTGCAGCTTAGGCAGAACTCTGGGCAAAGTAGTAGGCAAAGCATGCAGAGCTACTGGGGTGATCTGGTAGCCAGGACATTGAGGATGGTTGCACATACCAAGGAGGTTGCCCCAGACAGCAAGACATCTCCGCTCTCAACCACCCCACATTTCTTCAAAGCTGTTGTGTATATATATATTTCTCTCTCTCTCTCTCTCTCTCTCTCTCTCTCTCTCTCTGTATATATATATATATACAATTATGTTGTTACCATTTCCAATTCACGTGATGTAATTGTGTTGATCTGGCTACAAAATCCCTGCCAATAGACCGTTCCTTTGAATATTCATGAGAGAGGTCACACAGGTGGCTGAGAATGAAAGTGAGGTTGGGTTTTGTATTGACATAGGGTCATTCTGAATGAACTAGGCAATGAGACTGAATGTTTGTGGGCAGTCCAAACTGAAACAAATCTGAAACAAAGTTGACTGCCAGTGTTCTGAATGCAACCTCAGTTTCAACCTTATGACACACCGTCACCTATCTCTTTAAAAATGGTCCATGTCAGTGTGGAGATTTTATTTTGACATAATAACTGAGTGTCAGTTTCTGAGTTATATTTTTACATTACATTTTCATGACAAGCTTTTGTAATAATTGTATTCCTTTTGTTCAGAAGACTTATATTTCATTTTTTTTTTTTTCAATTCCTTCAAATTGCAGGGTATCCCCTCCTGTCCATTTGTATTGTGTATAACAGTTTAACAATAGTTTTCAAAGTTAGATAACAGTTTTCTTGGTATGTATTTAACTCAGCAGTGTTGTGTTTTTGCAGGGTGCCAATCCAATCTATAAAGACCCCAAGTCTACATTCAAGAACCCAACATACAAGGGTGGCAAATAAAATGTGGTGTGAGTGTGTGGGTGGGTGGGTGCGTGCACAAGCTTTTGCTGCATCTGTTTGAGTGAATGTGTGTGTGTGTGGGGGGGGTAATGTGTGTGTGTGTGTGTGGGGGGGGGGGGGGGGGTTGTGTGTGTGTGTTGGGGGGGGGGGGGTCATGTGTGTGTAGACATGTACATGTGTGTGTGCATTTATACATGTGTTGCATGAAATTGCACAGTGAGTCTGAAACCACTTATTATGGTGAGAAGAAGCCTTTATAATGTTCCTTTGATGATTTTTTTTATTTTTTATAGAGAGGTTTTATGTCTTGAAACTGCAAGCTGGTATTGGCAAGAAAGGCTCGTAGCTAGAGTTGTGAGGGTTGCCTTCTGGTAGATAACATCTGCCTGGTACAGTGGAACTCAGTGAAAGCAAACTCCTTTCTGACAAAATTCTGCTGCAGACAGACTGGTGCAGAGATCCCCTGCACCATGCTTGTCTGATATATTTTGTTCTCTTAAAGTACGGTTCTGATACATGATATTGATGTTCTGTGGGACATTGTCTGGAGGCTTTCTGCTTTGCCATTGCTTTCTTGTTGATTAAGGGTGATGGGTCTGTTTGCTAGTGTACTAGTTTGTCCACTGAACTGTCATAATAGTGTGTGTGTGTGTGTGTGTGTGTGTGTGTGTGTGTGCGTGTGTGTGTGTGTGTGTGTGTGTGTGTGTGTGTGTGTGTGTGCATGCATGCATGTGTGCAAGTGTGTGAGTAAATTTGTGTGTGAGAGAGAGGGAGATATAGTGATGGAGGATGAGCACAGATTTTCATCATAGAAGAGAATTGCCAAAGGAATGACTGATCTAAATCAATAAATGGACCATGTACATGTAAGTATGACAACCTCATTATAACCATATCAGATGTAATATTTGTATCCTTCTGCACAGTTTGTTGCTTATGCTTTAACATGTAACTGGTTATTATTCACTCTTTTCGGACAGAGCTGTAAAACATGACAACTTGAACCAGTATCACTGCTTTGTGTTGTATTATAGATGCAAGGGGAAAAGCAGTTTGACTGGATGACTGGATGTAGTTTTGTGGAGTACTAAGGGTCTTAGCACCGGGCCACGCAGTAGGAAGAACAGCAGAAGCAAATGTCATATGTAGTAATCAGCAAGGGACTGTAGCATAAGAAAGCTCAATTAACTGAACTCATACTATGTGGTCAAATTATGCCATATAATCAAATTATACTATATGGTCAAATTATGTGCAGCCAATTCCCACATATTTAACAAATACAGCTTTGTAATTGTTCCTCATTAATGTGGTTTTTAGACCCACTGATAAAAGAACACAACTGCTTCCTAGGCTCAGAAGCAAGCCCCAGATTTTCTGTAATCCCACCCACCTGTATTTAGGCAGCTGACGTGTGATCCTGCAACCTTTCATCAGAAGTGATGTAAGGTTTGATTTGATGAACCTCTCTGTCATTTGCTCAGCTTGTTGAATCGTAAGCTGCAGCCAAACAAGGTGTGCTGCTTTTAGATCAGTCTGGCTACCGTGTATTGGCAAGTAATCAAATATGTATAGACATGCTGCTGGGTTGGGTTTGTTTTTGTTTTTTGTTTGCCTTGCACATTTGTGGTTGCCATGGCACTGAATTTGCTGACAGGAAATGCGGTCTAATAGTAATAGTAATACTAAATGCTACATCAGCTGTCACTAACCACAGTGATTACTGCATTATGGTGAGAAGTTGCTGAGACAGTGTTTCTTCTTCATTGACTGTGGAGGGCAAACACTTTGTGAAAAAGGCTGTCCATGACCAACTTCTGAAGGGAAAGGTGAGGTGAGGTCTGGAACCAACAACTGCAGAGCTTTCAGCCAACAAGTCCAGCACCAAAAAGTGTTCAGCAAGGGTCATGATTGTGATCAAATTATCCAAAATCCTATAAAGCTTCAAGTAATGTACTAAAAAAAAGAGAAAAAAATGGTTAAATTAAGTAAAGAGAAATGTAAGTAACATGTAGCTTTGCAAGAAACCATTATTAAACTGTCACATCTTGTAGCCTAGAGAAGCAACTTTAATATGTTGTGTCAATACCATTTAAATGTGAGGAATCTGTATGCTTGCAGAACACTTACTGATATATATATATATTTTTTTTTAAGGGAAAAAAGGGACTAGTCTTCTAGAAAATAATGCCACCATCTGTACATGTGTTTGTCTGTTTTCAGTTTGTTTGTTGTATTTGGGGAGGGGGTGTTGAGAGGGAAACAGGTTCAGTGTTATACCTTTTAAGGTCTGTAGACTATAGTTCTAGTCCTTGCAGATGTAGATACCAGTAGTGTGTATGTGTGTCATTGTCTACTTGGTGCTAAACCTAGTGTCAGTATGATCATTATTGAATCTAATATCTGTATAATTTTCAGTGTTTGCACAATTGTTTTGCATTTGCATTTTAAATCATGCAGTATCTGAACATTTTTTAAAATTTTATCAGTGCAGTATCTATGACACTAACAGCGTATTTGTTGTGGATTTGATGTTGATGAGATATGGCTTCGGCCTTGCTGCACACACATAGATGACAACTCGTTGTAGTCAAGAGTACTGTTCATAGCCAGGGACACACGCATGGTTGCGAAGTGCTAATGCAGATCTCATTGTTACGTAGCTCCCTCTCAGGGATATGCTTCTCCACTGCATGCTGAAAACGACTCCAGGAGAGGCTGAGGCTTTGGGCCCAGCTTTGGAATCACAGTCCATGTCATTAATCTAGGCATATCTAGGCATATCACCACACAGTGAATTTGGTGGACTGAAGTTCACACTGCCAGGTCTTGTTTAATTCAGCAGCAGCCTCCTAACACTTTTCCATTAAGCCTCAGAGGGTTGTGAAGGTTCTGTGTTGAGCTCAGAGCACTGTTTCAGATGCTTTCGATCTGACCACCATGAGGTAGTGTGTAGACTGGCGGAATGCACGATGATTTGAGTCTGATTCCGCACTGAAATAGTTGCAGTTTGCCTCTTTTGATTGCTAAAATCTGAAACAAGAATGACTGCTAGCATTCTAAAATAAGATCCAAACACATAATAAATAAGCATTCTTTTGAATCTTTTATGTGTTTGGTTCTTTTGATTGCAGCCAATATCTCGTCATCAGTGGACATACACAATTACTTGTTTTAAAAGTTTTGTTCAGAATCAACCGATCTTTCACCCTGTTGATATGCTTTATGAGGACAACATGGTGGCCACTCTTGTTTTTTGGCCACACTCCAAGCACTGGTTTATGACATCCTTCCTCCAACCACTTCCATAATTCCACAGGTCTCTAAAAAACATGTCAGCTGACAGTTTTTCCTTGGTGGTCAGCTGGCAGTAAGTTTGTAGCAGACAACTCAAATTATACCAGGTGTTTCTTTTATAACGCCAGCATGAATGAAACCAAAATCATTCATTTGAATTGAGACAGAACTCTTTTCTTTTTTTTTACATGGGGCAGATGTATGACAGAACTTTTTTTTTTTTTTTCTTATTTTTTTTTTTAAAACCTGTTTTCTCTTTATGTGCATGCTTGGGTGCCATGTTACGTGCAGCAGTCAACTTCACTGTTGTGGAGAGGCAAGTCTTTTCCACTGAACTTCTGGTTGTATGCTTGACACAGTTGGTCACTTTGTTGGAGGTCCTGGTCCTGATAATTTGAGGATGGGCAAATGGTGCTTTGCATAAAATAGGTAAGGGTCACCCAGTTCAGACGTGTGTTCTGAACGGGGTCTGATTTTCTGCAGCTGTTCGTAGTTTACCAAATCAAAAATAATTTTATTAAAATCAAGCTGCTCCAAAGATTTAGATAGTTTAAAAGCACATTCCCCCAAGCTTGAGCTTGGGAATGTTATTTTTGTGTCACTGAACTAAGACCACCAACATTTTTGTCACTCTTCTGCCTGTACAGTTGTGGAAAGAATGCAATCATTTCGAATCTTGCAGAATGCAAAGGGTATTGGGCTCTGATTCTGCATCGGTGACTTTCCTCACTTGCTTCTCAGTGTGCATCTGTGTGTGTATGCGCTGAGTGTCTGTGTGCATCTGCGCATTTGTGTATGCATGCATCTGTGTGTACACTCAAGTGTCTGTGTGTCTCTGCATATGTATGCCTGCATGAATGCCTGTGTGTGTGTGTGTGTGTGTGTGTGTGTGTGTGTGTGTGCATGTGTGCACATGTAACAGTTCATGCTGACCAGTCTGGTTTCTTCACTCCCTTAAGATGGATGGATAGGACTCTGTACCCGTGGTAATTCTGTTAAGTAATGTTGGTGATATATCATGGTTGTGATTTTTTTATTTTTGTTCTTTTAACAACACAGTGTTTGGAGTGAAATTTTCATGATTGTTTTCCAAAATAGTCTGACATTCCATTTTCATGACAAACTTTTAAGGTGATGTTTCTGATCAAGACGTTTATGTAGTTAATGTATGCCAGCATCTTTCCTGATAGCTGTGTTGTAAAAGACAGGTCACTAACAGTAACGGTGTGAACAAAATGAAACTGAATGAGTGTCTCTGAATCACTGGCCCACTTAAAGCATGCTTATTACTATGTGATACAATGATGCCTTTACTGCATAATGAATGTTGTACAGCTTTTGCATTTTATCATATGGCACTTTGTTTCACTTCTAATTTGACATGAATTAACATCTAAAAGCAGACATTAAATCAAAACTGTTACAAGAACCCCCCCCCCCCCCACCCCCCACCCAAAAAAAAGTCATCTACCACAGATGCAGTCATCATCAATTGTGTTGTAAAAGACATGTCACTAATAGTAATCATCATCATTGTATGTCACTAATAGTAATCATCATCATTGACCATTCATGCTCTCATGTCTGGTCCCAGAATCTGCAGCGCACATTCATAAATCTCCACAGTCTCAGTGAGCAAAAATCTGCAGGATCAAGTAGGTAAACTCTGCTATCCTTGTTTCTGTATCAGTTTCCTTTTCTTTGTCACCAAGCTGAAAGGAGTACCTGCTTCTGATGTTGAAGGCATACAGAACTGTAGAGGCAGAAAGTTGGTACACTTAATCAAACTGGCAAGTGAAGGACTGAACCATGTAGCTCTGTAATTATCAATTATAAATCAGTCCATTATTCGTATTTCCATGACTTTTGCAGAGGTTCACACCACAATTAATGAACTACTCTTTAAATACTCAAGTATACAATTTACAAAGCAACACACTTTAGTGGAATAGTATGCAGCTTAGTCAGTTTGATTCCCATGCCTATCACTTTTGCTACAGACTTGTGTTTGAGGGTGGGTATTGTATGCAGGGAAGGCGGGTCACTCTGCAAAGACATGTCAAATTAGATGCAAATACATTAACTTGGCAAAATTTGAGCCAAAATATATTTTTCCAAGTGCATAGATAGATATGTTGAACTTAACTATAGACTTGTATAATTTTTGCTTGTGTGTATTCCGTTTTTATAATGCCAAATTGTGTACTTTGTATGAATGATTCAAATAAAACAATTTTCATACACATTTCCTTTGTTTTCATCATGTTCATGTTTTTGATTACATTCACACTTCCCGCCAACATTCAACAGATTCACACTGACCCATCAGTACAACAGCATGCCAAATTTTCAACACACTTAGGTACGAAAAGAAAAAGATTTTAATGTTCTGACACATAAAAGCATCCATACATTGTAAAAAAACAAAACAAAAAAACAAAAAGTAGAAGCTGTACTGCAGAACACCTGCTGAAAAGAAAAAGGAGTAGTAAATGCATTACACAGATGCTATGCTCTATTGACTAGAAACCTAATGGCAAAGCACCCTGGTTATATACACAACACCACAAGGAGCACACATGCACACACACACACAATCACATCATCATAAGCAGTCATTTAAATGTGCCAATAGGAAGGGGGGAATATATGAACATCTAGAAAGCTGCAGCAGAAAGTCTATGCTTGTGTCTACATACACACACACACAGTTGACTTTGTTCAGACCAAACATATAGTAATACAGCTTTTTGTACAGGTGGTGTGCTTTGTTTTACTGGATCTGGTGGGCACTGACAAAAACATACATATACACCTGATGCAGGGGTTAAACAACATTTCAAAGGTAAAAAGTCAGCAGATCTAAAGCTGAAACTTGTCAGCTGTCAAAAATATTGCCAAACATTTAGTTCTGGTTAATCCACTTTCCATTGTGATCAGTAACCAATTGTCTTGAACCAGCGTACACAGAGCAAGACAAAGTATGCAAAATAAAAAGAATTAAAATACAAAAAAAGCTTGCAGACCATTTTCCAGCTGCTATTGCATACCCTGATGCTTTCGAGACAAAAAAGACTGGTATGTAAGATACAAGTACACAGTACGAGTACATGATCAAATAAAAGCACATGGATACTTTTGTAACAAGCCTTTTTGCTTGCTGTTCAGTCTTAAACACTTGGCATGGTTTGTTCCTACATATATGCAACTCATCTGTATTTGGGCTGACATCAACACACTGTCTGGAAGACTGGTTATATTTCTCTTTAAACATGAAAAAAAAATCAGACACTAGGCAAACGGAAGCAGTGGACAACATTTCCAACACATGTGCGTCTACCAGAAATGGATTCAACTGCTGTTACGTATCTCAACAAGAGAACGGCTGCCTTAATAAAAATCATTAAAAACAACTGTTACCAAAAAAGAATTGACTACAGCAGTAATCACGTAGGTAAAAATCAGTCTATAAAACTTAAAACTCACCTCACTGAAAAGTACTTGATTTACTGAATTTTGCTTGCCAGCATCAGCCATAGATAAAAAAAAATATAAAATCTAAAACAATAAGGAAATGAAAAACTCTTTGTGCAGAATCTTCACTCTCATACTTCCTTTTAGCATGACTCCTAAAACCATAGGCAAAACAATAAAGGAGAACAGAACATACGCAACACACGGTGGGCTACAGTCGATGTACAAAATAATGCTATGATTCAAAAACATACACACCATAAAAACACCTGTAGTGTAGAAAGAGTAACTGGTTCATTACACAATCAAATTGTACATTTGTGCATATACATATCATACTGAGACTCGAATGCTGATCCACAGAATGGATACTAAGTAGTGCTGAAATAAATACTCATACAAATCTACAAAATCAATGGACATTTGTGAGATTCATTCTCTGGATAAATTACTCACAGGAAAAATAATACAGCAAGTGACATCTGCCTTCATGAAACTTAGTTAAACCAGTATTTACCAGTCAAACTTCTGCCCCAAACTGGCCACTTATTAAGTATCTGATTGTATGTTTTATTGAATCATTCTTTTTTTTTTCTCTTTCAACGTGCCTGTAGCAGCACACCATCCTGTTTATCTGAAAGTCTTAGTGGAACCCCAGCACACCATCTTGGCCAACCAGATTGACAACTCACACCCCAGATCACACATGTGGGACCTGAAGACCAAGGCTGAGTGAAGACACCATGGATGCAAATGGTGGCAGATACAGAACCTTGAGAAGTAAGTAACTTGGTGTTTTACGCCTAGTCAACCATTATTGTTGCATCAGGGCGAGACCACAACCTTGAGAAAGGCAGACCAGTCTTGCAAGCATTGTAAAGACTGGACTACAGCTTTCTGAAATATAACTTGCAGCACATACACACATACGCCAGAACTGGGCTCCATTCTACTTTCTACATACACCAGTGCATGCAGAATAATAGTATTTTTTAAACAAAGAAACTTTCAGGGCGAAACATTAGAGAAATGCTGGGCCATTCTGGAAGCAGCCTGGATAGCTTTGGGCAAAAGGCCATTGGAGATTTTTGGACACCTTGTAATGTAAGGCACATGTACAACTTATCACTAAATGCTTCATGTTAGGCCATGCATAAATACTGGGTGAACACATCAAAGCATCAGCTAAAATGTCTATCACGCCTCACTAGCTTGTCAAGAGTTTCTAGAAACAACTGCACTCAGATGCACAGTTTTTTCTCTCACAGTCAAATACATCTTTGCACCAAGCCCAAGCACTTGTTCCTTTAGCCGCAAAATCTCTCTCTCTCTCTCTCACACACACACACACCCACACACCACACCCACATTCTCACTTTCTTTCTCTCTAATGTCCCACTTTGCTCTCAACATTATAAAATGACAGGACAAAATAAAAACAAAAAGCTAGCATACTACCTGCATACAGGATTGGACCTCACTCATTCAAAGCAGACTGGTTTCACAATGGCAGTAAAGGATTACTTTTTCTTTTTTCGCAGTAAAAGGTTATGTATGGTTAAGCATGTGAGTATTGTGACGTAACACTGAGATTTGCTCTGATCATGCCTTAGAAATGAACATACTTGTGCAGATTGGACAAATGCAAGCACGTCTCCTGTAGGAAATAATACAGCAATCTTGAATTTTAACTACCACCTGGCACTCTCACTCCTCCCTCATAATACTTCTACAGTTAAAGTTCTAACATACACCTTTTGTCAATTCATCATAACCCAAATTGGATAGGATCCCCCTCCCACCCAAACTAAACCCTCCCTCCCAATCTAAAACCGATGGTACAATGATCAAAGCCATTTTCCTTTCTAGTACTCCATCAATCCATATTCAGAAATCTGTTCAAAACCTCTAGTTTTTTTCAGTTTTCTGGGGACTCAACCCCCAGACTTTCCTCTTTTCAGTCACACTGTGTCTTGCCAATGATTTACCCCCCGCCCCCAACAAATTACTGTTGCTAGCAGCCACTCCAGCAGCAATGACAAGAAGACCAGAATGAAATGGCAAGAATTTGGTGGGCTGGCTCATCCTGCAGCCCTCTTTGCTGGAGTCGGGTTACTGTGCCGCAGCATCCCTCACCCAGCCCTGTTAGGTGGAGCGGGGTTACTGTCTTGGATCACCTGGTCTTCAGCCCTGTTTGCCAGAGTAGGTGGGGTTGGTGAAAGTGGATGTGGCTTGCTTGTAGATGGGATTGCCGCCCTGGAAAACACACACACACACAAACCCACCAGTTACCAATGGCTGTCAAGACAAACAGTTATTTTGTTGTTAAATTAACAGGCAGTGGGTCACTGAAACATCAGTGCAGTGTTCCTTACTTGCGAAATGTCATCATGTTCATTTTATTCTGGGCCATATCTATATATACTCCTTATCCACTGAATGAAGTGCAGATGTTTTTATTCCTTTTCATTTGTGAGGCAGTATCTTAAACACTGAAGACAAGGCTTTAGTAAACAATTCCAGTAACATAAAATGCTCTTGATGTTAAACAACAAAGTTTCCCTGGAAATTGCATGAATTATTTTATTTTTACAATACAACCTGCAGTAGCACCTGACTCAGCAGATACATATCCTGGCACAGAGAATATGCTCAGTTTCAAGTAAGTATTAAAGGTGATAAATATTAAGGCTTTCCATCAGTTTCATGAGCATTTTTATTTACCTTCATAAGATTAACTGCTCTACTCAGATATTCCTGGTGTCAGTTTTCAGTCCTTTATAAAAGAGAGGAAACCTAGTCATAACCCTTTTCTCTGTTTTGCATGCAAATCAATAAAAGACATGCTCCTGAGCAAATCATCACTTTGCCTATTTCTTTTTCATTTATTCAGTTTTCAACAGTAGCTATTAGAAATGAACACCCTTGCCTCGCCTTTGAGTCCCCCCCCCCCCCATGACAGTGCAGGTCTAAAAACTGGTCCTTGGTCATTAAATGGGAGAAGCAGCAGAATAAGACTCACCGTATCCCACTTGGCATTCTGTCGTTCCTTCTCAAACTTGGCGAACTCACGGCGGTCGTGGATAAAGGTGAACAGCTTCCAGATGAGCAGCAACGCCAGACCCACAGCCACAATGCCACCAACAACACCACCAACAATGGCCAGCACGTTGACCGACTCTGGGCAGGCTGTAGCAACAGCGTAGAACACAATTACGATACAGATACAGACTATTGTGTTGTGGCAGTGTTTCATCCTATCCAACAACACTAGGAACCCTATGGCAACAGTGTAGAACATAATTACGATACAGATACAGACTACTGTGTTGTGGCAGTGTTTCATCCTATCCAACAACACTAGGAACCCTTTGGGATGAGAAGGGGTGTTTGATTTGATGTAGACAGATCTATGGAAAAGTCAGACACTGGCTACTTCCACTTGCACAACAATGGCATTTTAACCCTCTGACTTTAGTCAGAACTGTGCACTGTTTTTTTATCACACACATCAACGTCAGTGCACACATTAAAAATCCCAAACACTGGCCGCCATCCTATTGTTTGGACACGTGAAAATACTGCACGCACTGACAGGAATGGGTAGCGCTGCTCTTGTGCCTGCTGTGCCTTACCCACATAAGACAATCTGAATTTTCTGCAAGGGACAATGAAGTACTAAACAAATAACAAAAATCACTTTAATGAACCACAAACAAACAAAAACAAAAAACATCAATACCATTCCACAAAAAAATCACCAATACCATTCTATTAAACAAAATCTTCAAATCAACATGGTCATTTTGAAGCACATTTTACCTGCCTCTGCAGGTGCATCAGGTTGCTATCAACACAGCAAGGCTCACAGAAACGCAATAACAACACAGTAAAGGTCTGCGATGTAGAAATGACCACATTCAACACTGACAGCAAAAAGATGCCAAGGACCACTCACACTTTGTGCGCTGGACTACAATCTCCACCTCTCCACTGGGCATGTACTGGTAGGTGAAGGAGAAGAGGCAGTCGTCGTCATCCTTAAACTGACATGTGCGCACACCCGGGCGATCTGAAAAGTACCATTTTAAGATCTTGCTTTAAAATATTGTTTGCATCCCGGGAGAAAGGAGAGAAAACACTGCACTAAAAGAAACAAAAGTACACACATTCATTGGTTACATTCTGTTTTCATATACTGACTGCAAGGGAAAGACCTGTAGTAATAATAACAATAACTTACATTTATAAAGCACCCTTTCTCACAGGAGTTTGTGGTGTGTTACAATTATTAACAACATTTACAATAACAAAATCCACAAGTGCCACACATGCATTGAGTCATATATCACACACACACACACACACACACACACACACACACACACACACACACACACACACACACACTCACACACACATACACACACACACACACACACACACACACACAGAGAAATGAGGATGACGAAAAGTAGGTGAATTACCTGGCAGTTCACTTTTAATGTGGATGAGGTCTTTCCTGCAGTCACGATTACAGTCCTCCTCAGAAAGCGGGCCTGAATCAAATGCTGCACACTGGACGCACGCCTTGTTCTCCTTGCACTTTCCAGGGCAAGCCTATAACAACAGCACAGTTATAAAAGTTAGCAAACCTGCAGCAACAACAAAACAGTTACAAAAGTTGGCAAACCTGCAACAACAACACAGAGCTACAGACAGGTGGCAAGCCTGTATTATTGTGGAATTATGTACTTACTAGGCAATCACCACAATTAGGACTGATGTACTTAGTGGGCAACTGCCACAGGTAGGATTGATGTACTTACTGGGCAACTGCCACAGGTAGGACTGATGTACTTACTGGGCAACTGCCACAGGGAGGACTGATGTACTTACTGGGCAACTGCCACAGGGAGGACTGATGTACTTACTGGGCAATCGCCACAGGTAGGACTGGTGTACTTCCTGGGCAATCGCCACAGGGAGGACTGATGTACTTACTGGGCAACTGCCACAGGTAGGACTGATGTACTTACTGGGCAACTGCCACAGGGAGGACTGATGTACTTACTGGGCAACTGCCACAGGGAGGACTGATGTACTTACTGGGCAATCGCCACAGGGAGGACTGATGTACTTACTGGGCAATCGCCACAGGTAGGACTGATGTACTTACTGGGCAGTCATCACAAGTAGGACCGATGTACTGAGCATCACAGTAACACTTGTTGCAGGTACACTTTCCATGGCCACTGCACTCCAGCTGCAAGCAGACACAAAAACCAATGTAAGTGCCATCACAAATAGGACTGACATGCAGAAATATCACACAAATACTTGCCTATCAGAAGAAAAAACAACCACAGATCACCTTTAGTGTCATGACAAACAGAAAGCTGTTGTCTACTGCAAACAGACTCAGAGACACCCCCCTCCCACCCCAGTGTTATCACAAGTAGGAAACTGTTGTCTATTGCAGACTCAGAGAAACCCCCAGAGTAATCACAAACAGAAAACTGTTGTCTATTGCAAACAGACTCAGAGAACACCCCTAGTGTAATCACAAACAGAAAACTGTTGTCTACTGCAAACAGACTCAGAGAATGTTACCAGTGTCATTACAAACTGAAAACTGTTGTCTATTGCAGACTCTGAGAACACTCCCAGTGTCATCACAAACAGAAAACTGTTGTCTATTGCAAACAGACTGAGATAACACACCACAGGTCAACACAAGTAGAAAACTGTTGTCTATTGCAAACAGACTGAGAAAACACACCACAGGCCATCATAAGTAGAAAACTGTTGTCTGTTGCAAACAGACTGAGAAAACACACCACAGGCCATCATAAGTAGAAAACTGTTGCAAACAGACTCAGAGACCCCCCCACCCCCACCCGCCAAGTGTCATCACAAACAGAAAACTGTTGTCTATTGCAAACAGACTCAGAGAACACCCCAAGTGTCATCACAAGCAGGACACTTATATCTACTGAAAGCAGGCACAAAGATCACCCCAAGTGTCAAAACAAGGAAGACACTCTTGCCTACTGCAAACAAACACAAAGATCACTGTAAGTGCCATTGCAAGTGGGAAACTGTTGTCTATGAAGGAAGTGTACAAAATAAGTAAAACACCAACAAACAGACACTTACCCCATTGCTGCCAATACAGCTGGAGTTGCCTTGTTTGCACTGACAAATGTTACCCTCATAACCAGGATGGCAGTCACAGACACCACAGTTACAGACACCTCGCTCCGGACCTGTAACATCACCATGAATACAAATACACACTATGGCAACGCGGCAGCATCACCAAGGCATTCACATCAATCTCATCAAAACTATGACTGCATGCACAGGTTTTACAGTAAATTGATATTTACTATGGTATTGTGATAGACTAATCAGTAATGGGGAAAAAAGAGAATATTTCTACATAATGGGACCTTATCAGTGGAATGTGGTTTATCTGGTGGCACTCAGATCAAAGTGGACCATAACTGTAAAACACAGAAAAAGGTGCAATTTGTTTGTTTGTAAACCATCATAAATTATACATGGTTGATGTGCTGCTTTACGTCCACAGAAACCGTAGGTTTATTATGGACGGGAGCCCAGGATGGCCACCTCGCCTTTCACACAGCTCCTGAGCTCTGAAATTCCACATGCAAACTTGTGCCATTTTATATGGACCACAACAAGGTATCATATCCTCAGCATAGAAAAAAAAATTGTGAACCATGGCAAAGTTATGAAACCGTAATGATTTCTAGTAGACTGGTAGCACAAGTCTAGTAAACTGATGTTAACTGAACAATTCATTTTTCTAAAGAAAAAACAAATGTGCAAAAGCTGTTTCTTCCAGTATTTTGATCCTGACCTCCACAGATGCCATCCTCAGTGTAGTCACAGGCCAGGTTGTCACAGCCACAGAAGTTGCCGCCATAGCCAGGGTTACACACACACTTGCCGCACACACACTGTCCTCGGCCAGAGCATGGGACTGTTGAGTTACCGCTGAAAATCACAAACTGTCCCATTACCACAAGTCTCCTTGGTTCTCCATTCAGCATACAGATATAATATGTTCACTTGCACACCCACACCCTCACCATAGCCAGGACCATGGACAGTCAAAATACCACTGAATAACACAAAAAAGTCACTTAAGAGTAAATAAAAACCAACAGTGACATCACACTGTAATCAAAATGTTCAGTTTTCTTTAAACTTTTCTCAGTGAACTGTAAAATCAGCTTTCCAGTTTGAGACTAAAGAACACTGAGCGTCTCCCCTATGTCCTCCCCCCCCCCCCCCCCCCCCCCCCGCCCCCACATACCCTGCCTGGTGAAAAGAATAATTTCACACTGTGCAATATCAAGGAAGACTGACATTAAACTACAGCTGTAACACATGACAGAAGACATCTTAAGAACTACAATATGTTGCATTATCACCTGCCTTGTTACACGTGAACAATTTGAGATGTAATTTCTAGTAACAATCAAAAGTGTAACAGTCTTGTATCTACGTCTGCTTTCATCAAGCATTCTCCTTTGCAAACTGTTTAAACACGGTACATCACTTGGTCACCAAAGAGTCCAGAGGCACAATGTTCAGATTCATATAAATAAAGTGTACAGAAGCTATGATAAACCTATATGCCTATAATACACTCCCTTCAGATGAAATTCTGCTCCAAACAGAGTGATCTTTAATGTCACAGAAATCAGTTGGGGGGGGGGGGGGGGATGCTTAGCCTGAAGGAAAACATAAGAGAGGTACTCACAGGCACTTTTTGTCAGATTCTGCACTGCTAACTTCTGAGGAGTCGCACTCGCAGTTGTTACCATAGCGACCAGGGTTGCAGGAGCAGATGCCACATTCGTAGGTGCCATTGCCATTAAAACACTTGGGGCTGTTCACTTCCTGATCAACAACAACAAAGGGTGACAGTTAGTGATGCATGAATGGCTGTTGCAGTCCTTACCTCTCACAGCAGACACAAACCAGCTTTGTCATCCATAATCACAGTTCTGTACAACGTTGCCACTCACCACAAACACAAACCAGCTTTGTCATCCACAAAGCACAAGCACACATTTTTCTTGGTATAAAAATAACTTACTTAAAAAAGAAATAAAACAAGACAGTGGAGGGTCATTCCAACTTTGGTCCAAACTGGTAATGCAGTTTTTCAATATGACACTGACTGCACATCACGTATCTTCGCAGGTCCTAGAAATCGCATGCCATGCTACTTTATCTGAAAATGTTTGCTTTATTAACCCCTTCCCTGCCCCTGCCCCTGCCTGTAAAATTTCCTGGCTGAATGATGCATGGACACACCTGCAAACAGTATATTTTCTGGTCCTACAGCACATGTTTTTAATGCTATGCATTTTGATAAACAGCCTTTCACATGCCAGTGCAGAAAAGAAGACAAAAAGGTTTAAGGGTTTCAGATTTCCCACTTTTATTGGTCGTTTTCAAATGACAACATCGGTGAAGGGGTTAAAAGTGCAACACGACTACTCTCAGCCAGCCATACCAGTTTCAGCTCAATCTCCTACCTATGGGACTGGGTGAGTGAGACTAAGTGGACACAGCTCTAATTCCAATGGCATCAGTCAGAACAGACTTTGGTTCAAAAGTTTTCAGCTGTTTTATTATTAGCACACTGAATCCAGTCAGTCTTTCTGAGTTTGATGATAGCCTTGAACAAGACAATGATAGCCATGAAGAAGACAGACTTCTGTTTTAGGTACTGTACATACTGGGCACCAGCTCTTATAATACAAAACAACTTATCCTCATTGGGAAATTTGTTTGGTAGTAATAAGAACACAATAAACATAAAGACATCACAAAGTTAAATAAAGACAGTAAACATCACAGTTAAGACTAAGAGACATGGTTGCATTTGTTTCAACTTTCAGACATCTCTTTCAACACACACACGCACACTCACACACACACACACACACACACACACACACACACACACACACACACACATACACACACACACAATGTTAAAAAAAAGGAAGGCTGCAGGAAAACTGACACCTAATTGTGTGCCAAACATGAGCTGGCCTACAGCTTCATCATTTTGACTATAGTCATATAATATACATATGTCTAAACATACCTCATTTTCTGCGTTTTCACACTCGCACTCGCAGATGATGTCCAGCGTCACCTGCAGTCGCTCGGCAAGACCAGCTGGGTAGATGCTGAGGGTCTGCTTCCACTCACCACGATTTTTAGGGCACTCTGTCACTGTTACCTCTGCTGAAAACGTCACCTGAACAGTCACAATGAAAGCAAGATTAGAGACACCAGTCATTCACCACTGATGAATGTCTTCAGAATAACTGCACTGGCTCCATCTGAAGAAGAGGACAATTTTCAAAATAAAATTTTGAAACTGAATGTTTTCTAAGTCAAGGAAAATACATGGTACCAAACACATGCATAAAATAACCATTAATGTATCTTTAAAGAGGTATCAAATAAAAAAGTTAAAACAAGAAGAAGAACAAATATAACTTTTCTTCTGTTAAACAAATTTAAATGTCGTATAAATAAAGCAGTAGCTTGTCTACAATCTGACAAAATTTCACCATAATTATCTTACCTCAAGAATATCAACAAAATGCCCCCAGTCAAAAAAACTAAACAAAAAACTTGTTGATTGTTCAAGTTCCAGGGTGTTAATGGGATATTCTGTGTCATTTGTTCAACATGTTTTGAGAGACATGTGAACAGGACACAAAAGAGGAGGCATTAACAGCAACACACACAGTCACACAAATGGGAACAATGTGCCCACAGACACAGACATTTTGAATGAAGCATGAGAGGACAGTGCTTTTTTTTTTTTTTTTTTAACCCAATCTCTCAGCCTTTTTTTTCCCAATCTGAAGGTCTCCAGAAATCTTCAGGTTGTGACAAAAATCAGTTTTTCCAGGCTTTCACAACATGCAGGAGGTGTTAAAGGCAAACTGCCTGTGGCATTGGAGATGCAAGTTTGTCAATGACTGGTGAATGTATTATGATGATCAGCATCCAACATAATTTTCAGAATTGTCATTTTCAAAAGTAAATAGACATGTGAACTTGAACTGCACGGAGGAACACAAACCAGCAGTACATATGAGTGGTACGCAAAATAAATCCTTACATTTTGTCCAATCTTGAGTTCTTCACAAATATCTGTCTCCTTTTCCTCATGACTGCAACAAAAATCACACCCATCCATAATGCATGGGCAGGAACACAAGAAACATGGATTTAAATTACATTACTGTTTTAATTGTGTAAAACAGAAACAAAACACCCATCCAAAATACATTAGCCTTTTATCTTTTTGATGCATGAAAACATCCATCCTAATCATACCTGACACTGTTTAACTTTTTCACTTGCATTACATGCCAAGATATCTCCATCCAAAAATTATGCCTATCATGTATACATACAGGACTATACAAACTACACTGTAATGCACAAGACCAATGGCTTGATTACACCTGTTACTGTATATCCTGAACCCCCCCCCCCCCCCCCCCCCATCATCCTCTCTGCCCCTCTACCCCCCAAAATCACAATGCAACAAACATAATTTCAGTTTTGAAAATGAACTCAAACACCTGTCAGCAAGACACTTTTCAAAAAGACTTTGCCATCTCCAGGACATCATTTACATTCATCAGAACAACAATCAATAATAATAATAATTTTACAACATACCCAAAACAGCGTGAGAAAAATTTCACTGAAATGTTCTTCCCAACATTTTCAGTTTTCAGCTGCACAAATGAGGTGATTTTCTGCACATACACATGGAAAAAACAACAACTCACAATCAGCAATAACTTTGGGAAGCATGCAAGTGCTATACATACAAATCAAACGCTTTGTCCCACAACACTGTTTTGTTGTAAGACACAACCACAACTTTCTTCTTTCACTTTTACACTACATATTTGTGTTCAGTCAAGAGTGATCTATGTGAAGACAGTTAATTTCAAGTAGTTAGTTACTTATGTAGTTCTTGAATGTTAACATCCTGTCAACCACATTGGGTAACCTCAGGACAATATGTTCAAGCAAAGTACCTAGTCGAACACAAGGCAATACAATAATGCAGTACACAATAGTGGTGTGTGATAGCCCCTGTTTATTTTTCATTTCATTTGGGATAAAATGTCTGAACAAGCTCAAATTTTAAAGTCAACTTAAACAAAAACAGGAAAACAAAAGTCAGTTTTCAATTTCTTCCATGACCATATATTATTATCGTTTATGAAGTCTCTCAGAAAGCAATACAACTTTTGTTGAATTTTACCTTAAGCCAGATGAATGCTGAAGACTTCCACAATTTTTTTATTTGAGGCAATAAGGAACAAAAGGAAGTACTATATATAGAAATGACAACAACAACAAGCAAAACATGTATGAATTTCAGCAGTTGTCTTAATCAAGTTGAGAATGTTACAGAGGGAGAAGCAGCATGCATAAAAGTGACAACAACAACATCAACAAAAAGTATGTGACTGTCAGCAGGCACTCACATTGTAGTTGTCTTCAATCAAGTTGACAATGTTGGAGGAGTCATTGGCCAGTTCACCGGTTGTAGAGGACTCAACGATGTTAGAAAGTTTCTCGTAGATGGAAAACTGGTCCTTGGTGACTGCAAAGATGATGCTGACTGACTTCTGTTTCAGCTTTGCCGTGATCTGAGAGACGCTGGGGTAGTCCTGGTTGGAGCTCTCTGTGTAGATGTTGTTGTGCATGTGACAGTGGCCGTCGTTGGGCAGAACAATTCCACCAAGCTGCAACAGGAGGCAGAATTACAGAGACTGCATCTTCAAGGTGCATCTCCTTCTTCTTCCGTAGAGTGACCTCCTTCATCATTCTGAAGATCTGGTCATTGTTAGGGGTTGTGCAGCAGAAGAAAATAAGCAACAACAAAAACCTCTTGCAAACAAACAAGCACCGAGTTTTTGAGTGTCCCACCAGCATTTCATGTCCCAGCTGCACTGTTTTTGTTGTAGAATATGCATCAAGAATCTTCACCATGCTTTTGGTCCACATTATACCCCTCTCTCTGCTTTATTTTTGAGGGGAAGGGGGAGGGGGGAGGGAAGAGAGAAGCACAACACTGAGGTTTACCTTTCCATCTCCTGCATAATGAAATCCAGCATCCGTAGAGAAGACCAGCATGCGACGAGACACATTACGCCATCCGATCTCACCCTGGAAAACACACACTCAGCATTACTAAGTTTGCTTTGTAGACTGTTTTACATGGTAACTTTGATAACCCCCACCCCAAACCAGATTGCAACCTGACCGCTAATTATGCAGTATTGATTCTGACACACCTGAATTTCCCCTGAAGTATTATCAATAATACACAAAAAGTAATAATCTTATTCTCAGCCAAATGGAGAATCAATCACAAGCATCATAAGGAAAAAATAATGAGAGCAATGCACCTCATTCAAATATGTTAAAGGGGCTTTTTTTCCTTTCTTTCATACAACCCTTCTAAACCTATCAAGGTATTAGTGCTTAACTCATGATCTCTCTCACCCGACACGCATCTTTAGTTTTTGTGCATAAACAATCTTTTACTTACTCTTAAAAATATTTTACAAGCGGGAACATGCACACATACACACTGTCAGTGGTGGTATTATCCTTGACACCAACATGCCTCTGAGCAAGTATCTGCCACCCCACATGGTAGTATTATCCTTTACACCAACATGCATAGTGCTCTAAGCAAGTATCTGCCACCTGAAGTCATGGTATTATCCTTCATAACAGCGTGTGTGGTGCTCTAAGCAAGTACCTGCCATCCCGAGTGACGGTGTTATCCTCTACCCTAACATGCATAGTGCTCTAAGCAAGTATCTGCCACCTGAAGTCATGGTATTATCCTTCATAACAGCGTGTGTGGTGCTCTAAGCAAGTACCTGCCATCCCGAGTGACGGTGTTACCCTCTACCCTAACATGCATAGTGCTCTAAGCAAGTATCTGCCACCCAACGTGATGGTATCATCCTTTATGTCAACAAGCATTATGATATCAGCAGCACTGCCATACCTCGCACGCCACAGCCTGCATGATGGCGTCAAAGCCTCCCTCTGGGGCATCCAGATTTCCAGACACGCTGGCACTCATCACCTCTTGCTGGACAAAGAAAACAACACACAGATGACGGAATGCTGCTAGGTTTGTGTCTACACCCCCCACCCCTGCCAACACATGTATGCATTGGAAACACACTCGCACATACACAAAATCCTGCAACAAAATACATCAGTTATGTGAGCACTGATCATATGAATTATGAAACAAACAAAAAGACACAGAGAATACAACAAATGAATTATAAAACATTTTATTTCAGCTCTAAAACAGGAAGGTTTTGAGAGGCACAAAGCATATTGCCATCAAAGTGCTTCTTTAACCCTGGGTACAACCAGTCTGCCTTACTGATAGTCTGTTGGTCTACCTCCTTGGAAAAGGAAGCATTTAAAAGTACATATAGTAACCGCATTTGTCACACTCCAGTTAGCACAAACTGAGCACATCAACAAGAACAGCATGTAGATCAATCCACACAAAAATAATACTGTGATGTGCTTTGTTGTGTTGTGCTGCAGTATTTGTTGCAGTGCCCTGATGTATCAACCACAGATGACTGGGCATTAAAAACCAATCATCTATCATATTGTAGATGTTCTGACAGTTGAAAATGTTGCACTGTGTTGTGTTGTGCTGTACTGTATGCATTTAGACCATCATTCTAACAACTCTGAATCCATACTCACAACAAACCTGTATTATTCAGGTCTGGACAAAGAGGATATTTTGATGTGTTTGTTGTGTTGTACTCCACTGTGCTGTATACTCTATGCACTTTAACTGCCACATGACTGAATCTATACTCACAGCAAACCTGGAAGTATCCAGATCCAGACTGAGGTGGTTTTTAAACCCATATGGAGCCTCACATGGCTGTCCAGTACTGGTTCGGCAGGGCACTTTTAGCCTGAAGCACATCAAAGCATGGCATTACCTTTACATAAAACCTGAACAAGTTCAAGACTTCCAACAAAACCTGTTATAGAAATCTCTGAGAGAAAAACAAATCTGTGAACAATTCTGAGAAAGGTTGCTGATGTTTCTTCTGGGGAAGCCTTTGGCTTTGACACATACGTGATCCTGGTAATGTGTAACTCTTAGTGCACAGTCCATGATAATGTGTCACTTTTAGCGCACAGTCCATGTTAATATGTGACTTTTGGGGCACAGTCCACGCTAAAGTGTGACTTTCTTTTAGGGCAAAGTCGCTGGTGATGTGTGACTCACTTTTAGGGCACAGTCCATAGTAATGTGTGACTTTTTGGCACAGTCCATGCTAATGTGTAACTTTTTGGGCACAGTCCATACTGAAGTGTGACTTACTTTTAGGGCAGAGTCCAAGGTAATGTGTCATTTTTACAGGCTTCAAAGGGGAAAAAACCTCCAAAATCTATGTCCAGCATACGACTCTTATTTTATCAAAAGGAAAGGGTAAATAAAATTGGGTAACTCACTTTTTGGGCACAGTGCTGACGTATGGCATCACCACCTTGTCCACAAACGACCCAAATCCCAGGCGGAAATTCTTTGTGATGGCAGACATGCGCTCAGCTGAAACGACACATACACTTCTTGGTCAGGTAAGATTGCAGCGATTTTCTGTCTCTCTCTTTTGGAATAAAACCACTTTCAATATAAGTTCACCTTGCAACAACAAAGATATAAAAGTTGTGAAGGTTAGTCTGGACAACTTCTGACGACAACTTTCTTCTTTATGTTATACATTTAATGAATAGAGAGAAACAAAAATCTGTGTCTGTCATCTTCCATGGGGGCTGGGGTAAGGAAGTAAGTAACTTGGTGTTTTATACCCAGTCAACCATTACAGTTATATCAGGGTGAATCGTGGCTGGAAAGATTTAATATCAGTAGTAAAAGCTGTAGTATAGGAAGACATAAAAACATGCTCACCAATAAGATTGCCCAGCTCAGCCAGTTTGGTCTTGTCATCCTCCATGGAGTTGGAGAGGTCCATGAGGTAGTACAGATCCACAGGGTAGTTTTCTGCTTGACGGAACACAATGGGCACACGCACTGGCTTATCTGGAAAACAAACAAACAGGTGGACTGTTTATGGCTGAATCACTTGCATTAGTGGTGGTACTTGCATAGTCACTGTTTACGTCTCCACTGTGAGTAAAACTGATACTAAAGCAACTAGCCTTCTCAGAAGAATTTTTCTAACAGGTGGAAAAGATCAAAATCAAAACATGAAATCAAGGATTTTGTTTTAAAATGCTCCCTTGATTATACATTCAATTCTTACACTTAGCTTCATTTGTGACAGACAATGAGACTGCATGCACACAACAAGTGTCCTAGCTCGCCCATGTCAAACACAGTTTCAGGTGATACCATGACAAATCATTTTAGATCCACCACAGCTCAGATGTATGATGCCATCAGGACCACAGTCACTGAGACAGCCCCATCAAGATGACATGGAAATCAGCAAGGCTGGTGCACTGTGGATGGCAACTTACTGGGCCTGATCGTGATCCTGACACTCTGGGGCTGAATCTGCACAGCATCCTCTGGCAGCTCTCCATCTCGCACATTGACATTCTGAAACACACGGGTGACCATTCACTGATAGTCTGACCACATGCACTGATGGTCTGAAACACATAGGTGACTGTTCTGAACCACATGCACTGATGGTCTGAAACACATAGGTGACTGTTCTGAACCACATGCACTGATGTTCTGAAACACACAAGTGACTGTTCTGAACATGTTCTAGAACACATAGGTGAGTGTTCTGAACCACATGTGCTGATGTTCTAAAACACACAGGTGACTGTTCTGAACCACATGCACTGATGTTCTAAAACACACAGGTGACCGTTCTGAACCACATGCACTGATGTTCTGAAACACACAGGTGACCATTCTGAACCACATTCACTGATGTTTTGAAACACACAGGTGACCATTCTGAACCACATTCACTGATGTTTTGAAACACATAGGTGACCACTCTGAACTACATGCATTCATGTTCTGAAACACACAGATGACCATTCTGAAACACATGCACTGATGTTCTGAAACAAATGTCAGCAAAATTTATTCACAGGCAGATATGCATAAAAACAGACACAGACATGTATCTGTACAGACAGACAACTAGACACAGACATTTATAAAACCAGGCCAACAGACAGACCAACCTTTTCTAGAAACAGACTATCCTGTGGTGATTTTATATGAGACGGTTCACAGCCATCCGGTTGGGCATGGTTCTGAATCTTGTCACACCGTGGTTTCTCGTAATTCTGAAACAGGACAGTGGCAGTCACTTCATTAGCATTTTACATAATTATAAATGTGCAACAAAAGGTCTCCTTTAGTCTGAGACTCATAAAGAACTAACCAGCTGCATAACTCGTGGTTTGTGGTAATTCCGAAGCAGGACAGCGGTAGTCACTTCATTAACATATTACATAATTATAAATGTGCAGCTGCAGTCTCCTTTAGACTGAGACTCATAAAGAACAAACCAGCTGCATAATGAGACAAATGATACTTTTATTTTTCAACATCAGTTCGGTACTAAACTGAATGATTAGTTTGAAGCTGCTCCCTCACACAAAACACACACATACATATTTTGTTCATTACACAAATTATCAAATACACATCACCCCAAAAAAGAAATAATTCAGTCATGTCACAGCATCAAGGAATGGTAAGCATAACAGTTAATAACAAAATGATACAGATGGGAATCTCTTAATAACTGGGAGGCAATCCGATCAGTAATGACTAAATTTAGGCCCACGCAAACATGCACAACTTCACTTTAAATAAGGATTCTTGCATAATTAGTATTATAGTAGTAGTGTTCTACTTCTAGCAGATTTTATGAACCTGGAAGTGGAACTGGAAGACCCCCCCCCCCCCCCCCCCCCCGCCTCCATATACATGTGTACAATACAAGCATACAAAATTAAAACTGATCAGATAAAAGAAAAAAAAGAAAAAATTAAAACAACTTTCAGTTTTAATTTTTATGCCAGTCAGAAACATAATTTTTTAAGCATGATCTAGGATGTGTTACTGTCACAGTGTGTTTAACAATCATGCAAGTTTGAAGGCAGTTGGATAATAACTTACCAAGAAATACTACTTTCAACTTCATATTGAGCTGCTTAATTAATGCCACAGCTGTGACCTTGAAATCAGGCCAAAAGTCACGAGAACTATAAGAGGTATCAGTGAGGAAAGCTCAATGAATACTGTCCCCATAGGCTAGCCCCCCCCCCCCCAAAAAAAAATGTCTCTCACACACACACACACACACACACACACACACACACACACACACACACACACACACACACACACTCAGAACATGCAGCCAGCTGTAAAAGTACTAAAACACCTTAGGAATTTCCCTGGTTGGATAATGAAACAGATGGCACTCATGGCAAACAACTAAACACCATGATCTACACTCTGCGGTTATTCCTACAAGTAGAACAGTCAACTGACAGTAACATGCAGCAGAAACCTCTGAAGCAGCCGGCCTACCTCAGTCAAACACCATCCACATTCTGCTGCCGTGGAGATACAGGCACTGCAAGACTTTTGAGCTTTGTCTAAGGAACAAGGGTTGTTGCCGCCTTGACCTGTAATGGAAATTGCTTTTGTTGATGCTGCTGGTGCCACGGCTTCATACATAACAAATACAATGTAACATGGACGAGCTTTTTTTTCTTCTTTTTTTTTAAGCCAGCACTGAACATCTACAATGAACGCAACTCTGTGTAGAAAACAAAACAAAAATTGTGACAACTGAAGCCTGCAGAATTTTAACCTGGAATAAAATGCACCATTGCAAGTATATAACTGACATCCCTGAGGAATCTCTGCAAGCAATTCCTGCTGCCAGGTGCTATGAACACAAAAATTAAGGTCCCCTCTGTTGAGAACCCAGATAGAACTGACAAATGTTCTCCCATTAAAGCTGGGAGTAGGTCAAAATACAGCCACACATGCTTCTCCCATTAGCAGGAATTTCTTCATTGTCCTAATTGGCTAATTTCTACCTTCCCAATGGCAATGCATTTATTTAGCTTAATTTTTTTTCCAAATGGCAAATTCTCTCACTACTTTTTATCTGTGCTAGTTTGTCAACATAGTTTCCAGTGCTGGCCCACAGTAATAGGTCACCCAGCTCATTAGTCACAAACAGTCCTGCAGTGAGTGCCTATAAAACATAATTTCATAGATCTATACCAAACACATGTGCTATTGTGCATTAACAGATAGATGGTGGGGCTTTAATGTTGTAACAGTGAATTAAGCAAACTTATGATTTAGTCCAAACACTTGAAAGGTTCAAAAGAGCGTTTATTTATTAGGACACAAACATGTAATCTGCATATTTTCAGTGTAATCCCCTTTGTCAAGCTACAAAATGACACCTAAACAACAGTTAAAGGGTGAAAAATGATGAAAAATGAGATGAGAAGCAAATGACAACTAAACAACAATTAAATGGTGAAAAATGATAAAAACTGAGATGAGAATTCACTTCTCTTCTCATCATTTTTCACTGTTTAACTGTTAAGTGTCATTTTGTACCTTGACTATCAGGATTACCCTGAAACTTTGCAGACTGTGTGTTTGTGTCCTAATAAACAAAAGTTCTTTTGAACCTCGTATGTGTTTAGATCTTGTTTTAGAACACTAGCAGTCATTCTTGTTTCAGATTTTTTTATTATAATGATTTAGTCATTAGTGATTTGTGTTCTGAAGTGGTGTAAAAGAATTTTGAGTGTGTGATTCATCCTGAGGTGACCTTAGATGGCACACTCTGAGCACCACTTTCCGGCACCTTCCTCCAAACTCTGCCAGATTCAGTTACGCCACTGAAGGGGCACTCTTTATCTGCATGCAGCTGTCCACCGACGGGGTCAGTGCCCTCCAAAAGGTTTGGGTACTAATATGACTGTAGAAGCAACCTAGTGCCAAAGCTCACATGTAAACATGAGACACATCCACCCTGGGTAAACAAAAAGAGTTCTGTCTAGATTCAAACAACTGTGGTTTTATTTGTGCTGGTGTAAACTTTGTTGGAGGCTATAAATGACATCTTATTTTTTGAGTTGTTTGTAACACACTTACTACTGTTTGAACACCAACAAAAAACTACTCGTTAGCTGACAGTTTTCTGGACCCTATGGCGTAACTAAATATGGCAGTGGTTGAAGGAAGGATGTCATAAACCGGTGCTTGGAGTTTGCTTATATGGTTGACAGGACATCAAAATCCAAGAACTCCCTAATTAACCCCAAGGAACATGAATCACAGCTGTTTATAATTATAGATCATACATGCTGAGTATATTAACCCCCTGGGGTAACAACTAACAATGTTGACTGACAAAAGGGCATACAATATATATAATGCACCCACTGAAACAGCCAAAGGCAAAGTTGCCATTTCCCCCTTCCACCTCAGTTTATTCCCACTCCATTCTGATGTGAGCCAACCTGGTCACAGAGTTACATGTGCCTGTGCCCCTTCCCCACCTACTCCCCTCCGGGCTGGTGGTGAGAAGCCTGTATAATGCATTCTAGCTCTGGCTGTGGCCTGACGCAGCCGGCACTGGGCTGACAGCTGAAGTTCACTGGAGGTGGTGTAGCTATTTTTAGACATCTCGGCCTGGAAGTGAAGTTATGATGTCATGGCTGGCACTTAACCTCTACCACTGTGCATAACTGTATTTCCAGCTTTGATGAAAACTGGATTTGCATAACAGCATTTCCTGCTTTGATCAAATCTGGATTTGCTTGCTTCTTTCTAATGTGTCACTTTGCATGTTTATTACATGAGCATCCAGTTCAGCCAAATAAAAACAAGCATCCAACATCCAGTCTGCCTCCAAGTGCCCCCTCTGCCCTACCCCTTACAGTACACACAAACCACCTTACCCAGTACATGGTCCAGAACTGTCAGTGTCAGTGTGGCTACTAGCCACCCAGAGGTCTTCATCCTGAAACACAAGATTGCACAACACTGATTTCTTCTCTCTCTCTCTCTCTCTCTCTCTCTCTCTCTCTCTCTCTCTCTCTCTCTCTTCTTTCTTTTTCTTTAAAAAAACACTCCCTTCCCCTTTCTCCTCATGCACAACATACTGCTCACTAGAATCCACCACGGATTTCAAAGCACGTTAATATTATACCATCTTGTTTAGGTTCTTGTGATTCTATTTGGTCTGCACCGTGTTCCTGGCTTGCTTCTTTTTCTGTATGTCCTGATCCTGAGATTTATTCATCATTGGTGCCCATCACAATCTTTTGCCATGTGTGTGTGTGTGTGTTTGCGGTGTGATATTGATAATGTAACTTTTAAGTAAACAAAATAATTCACAAGCACCTACACTAAGAATAAGATGAACCAAAGTGCACAATACAAAACAGAAGGGTTACATAACAGCATACACACACACACACACACGTGCGTTTGTGTGTGCGCGCGTGTGTGTGTGTGTGTGTGTGTGTGTGTGTGTGTGTGTGTGTGCATGCTATGTCACTGTTACTACAGTACACTGGAGGGAGTGTGCATGTTTTGATACTATATTACCAATATTACTGATGAGTTGATGCTTAATGTCCTCAGATGTCATTTGACATATTAGGGACAAGTTGTGACCAATGCCGAAGCACGGTTCAATAAAAGCCACATACGTAAGGTGTATGCGTGTTTAGCTGTAACCTGCCACCTGCACTTTTGGCAGAATGACCGGGATTTTTTACGTGCTACTGTGGTAACACGGGGGTGGAACGGATACCGAAATAAGAGTCAGCACAGAAAGTCGACCCTGGAGAAGAAAATTCTCCCGCCGTTCCAGCAGGGATTCGAACCCGCGACCTTTCAATCACGAGTCTGGCGCTCTAACCACTGAGCTATCCCCGCCCCCCAATATTACTATTACATGTACTGTTTAAATAGTGCACGGTCCAGTGGCCATTGCCCTCTCTCTTCTCTGGCAACCCCAGGTAGAGGGCATTAACCAGGCATGCAGTCACCCCTAATGGCAATTTACATATAATGTATAAGTTATCAATATCATTTGAATCAATAGGACTGCTTGCAATCAAAAGGAGCAAGATCAAAACACATAAAAGGTTCAAACTTAAAAAAGGAACTCTGATTTAATAACATATATTATGACAATACAAAATTTTGGGGTAAGTTCCTTTTTCAAGCAACAAAACAACAGTTAAACTGTTACAGTTGAAAGGTGAAAAATGAAAATATACTTATCTGGTTTCAGCTGTGGTGTGTTCCAAGTGTTTTGAAGAATGTCAGCATGACAATGGCATGTAGTGAAATATGCCTGATGTAATAAATTACATTATCATAATATTAATCACATCACACTTATTTCACTAGGTCACTGCTATGCCAACACTCTTCTAAACACTTGGAACGCACCACAACTGAAACCGGATAAGCACATTTCCATTTTTTATTTTGTTTTGTCAGTTGAAAAAGGGGCTTACCCAAAAATTTGCATACTGTAAAATACTGTCAAATTAAATTAGTATACTTTTATTTTTACAATATTGTCTTATTAAATTAATATTCATTTGAACCTTTTATGTGTTTGGATTTATATAATATATATAAATATATGCCAGCATTGTAGCACTGGCACTTTGGCAGTAACCCTTTTTTTCTGATTTTTTTAAATGAGAGGTGCATTTAGTAAGGGTTTACTCTTTTCTCCCCCCCCCCCCCCCCCAAAATTATTATTACTGTATTTAAAAAGTTTGCCCAAACAAAAAAATCTTAAAAGAAAGATGGACTCTCCAAGACTCATTTACGAGGGTGATCCTTCATGTTTAATACATGGTGAACTGTAACTAAGTCAGCTTTTATAATTTGCGATTTGGTGACTTGTGTTTCAACCTGGTAACTTGTGGTGGTCTTTTCCTGATCAGGGAATAGGGTTTTAGAAGCTGCGAGTCCAGTCTTTGGGAAGTGGTCCAGAACAATTGTGATTGTGATATCAATACTTCCTGAGGTGACCCTGTGCTGTTGATGGGGCATCATAATCCAAGAACTAACTAGCTAGTATAAAAATAAAACAGTAACTAACTTCATAAGGGGTAAGTCTGCTGCCATGCTGGCAATTTGTGGTGGTCTTTTCCTGATTTTGGTATAATTATAAATAATACAGAACTTTATATTACTATTATTAGACTATAGGTAAGGTACACCAGTTTACATTAATTACAGTACTGTCCATTCCCTCTAAAAAGTCTAAGATACAATATTTGCAGAATATTCAGCAACACCTGTCACTGGCAATGGTGATCAAAATCAAAAATAAAACACACTGATATATATAATGATATATGTGAGCAAGTGCTCTTTGTATACGTTTTACAATAATCCCACCCCGCTTAATGGATCAACGAAATTTCATTACTGTACTGATAGTAACCCGGGAACCGGAGCAGACGACGCTTTTGTTTTGAAGCGCGGCGTGTGGCGTAACACCACATGGCCTTCTCACAGCCAACCGGCGATAGCCGCCAGTGCACGCCATTTTCAAATGTTTTTCTCCCTGAATATTTTGACCGCTGGTTTGTTTACCTACTCTTTGTTTACCTAGTCCTTTTTATG
This sequence comes from Alviniconcha strummeri, assembly GCA_963584105.1. NCBI lineage: Eukaryota > Metazoa > Mollusca > Gastropoda > Provannidae > Alviniconcha > Alviniconcha strummeri. The sequence goes on from OY757542.1 coordinate 7,873,525, forward strand.
CACCAAGCCATGAGTAATATATTTTGGCATCTTAAAATGTTTATCTAACGTTTATTTAGACGCAGGATCAAGCTTAATCAGTAGCCGATGCCTTTCTAGGTCCATTCTTTTTATAGCCGTCGTCTGCATGGCGCGCTTTGTTTAGTACTAGTGAATAGTAGTGAAACGTTGTTTCGGATTCGATTAAAGTAATTCTGTGTCGATCAATGCTTTGTCCTATAGTATTCTGCTTAGCTGACTTCATGTTTAGTGTTTATTTTGGGTTGAAATTAACTTATTAAGTATTGTGTACTGTAGAAGCTAAGTTGTATTCACAGACTACTTAATATCACTATCAGCACTGCTGCGACTCAGATAACTTAACGCGCCCCAGGCGAAAGTTCGCACCGATTGATTTAGTACTAGTCTTTGAGTTTGTTTTGCTTCTCTTAGAGCGTTGTATTATAATTGTTATGTACCATTTTAACCGTGGGAGCGTGCTCTTTATTCCGATGTAAGTTTTATTGACATTTATATTTTGTACATTGTGTTAGTTATGATTTAGTTGTACGAATCTGTTTACAGACAGGCGCAAGCCACGCTTCCCACTCTTGTAAATAAAATAAGTCATGTGTGTACATTTTGTTTATACAGTTTAAAAGATTGTAACTGTAGCTTTCATTCAATTTTTTTCATGTTTTAATTGGTTTAGTTATTGTAGAGGAAACTGTATTTGTGCGGGCCAGGGAAACACAATCGTCAGCCATTTTGTGGTCCAGAGGGGCGATTTTACTGTAGCGATAGTGTGTGTTCCCTGTGGCCCGCGCCGTTCTCTTATCTATGCATGAGCGTGAGGATTTTGGGTGTGCTGAAAATTGTCTGCGGCTGAGCAAATAAAACCTGATTGCTGCCATACGCCTGCTGTGGTCTCCATTTTTGACCGACTCCGCTGCCTGGGTCACTGTACTGTCCTTCGACCACTCCACACCATTGCATATACATACAGTATAGTATATATATTAGTTTATAACTAATTATCAATGGTAATACATGTCCACAGTCATTCACTGGTGGTCTCACTGCAAGATTTTTGTTGTTGTTAATTTGTCATTTATTTTAAAAGAAAACATGCAAGATTATATATATCTATATATATATGAGCCTGTGACAAAAGGTCGTGATCTAAAGTGGGACACACTGCCTCAAAATCAAACTCCCAGTAAGCTATTTTCAGTCTTACCATTAGAAAGTGGTATGTTTCAAGTAACTATTTCAATCATCAAAAAATGGTTTTGATCCAAGTGTGTGCTGTATGGCATCAAAACGGGGGTCAGGTCAGGTGTGGACGTTTGTAACAATGGACACAGTGAATGTCATAATAATACAGAGAAAAACCATTTGTATGCAATTTTAATGCTTCTGGTGCATTTAAGTAGCTGCTAGTAATAAAATCAGAGCAGGCAGGACAAACAAATTCTGCTTTAAATGTAAAGTATTATGTAATCACTGTGTCCAAATTTTGCGCTCAAGAATCTAGTTCTACAAATAATCATTTCAAACACATAACAACTTCAGTAAAGTTTTCAAACAAGGAACACTTTATTTCATAGTATACACTGTAATGATAAATGCAAAAAAAATGCAAGGCAGGAGGCATATTCACACATTCCAGCTTGTTTAAGTGGACGAACGTAACACTATGGCAGTGGAAACAGTCTATGAAAACCAAGATACTATTTCACCCAGACTGAACAAACAGCACACAACTGTAGTGAATCTAGGCACAGTAACAGTATGATATGACAGGTTAAACTTAAAGGAGCGACTTTCTGAACATGCAGATCACATTAAAACTTTAGGACAATTTATAAGACAGCGCCCCCCCCCCCCCCCCCCCCCAAAAAAAAAAAAAAAAAGACGAAAAAAAAGACATCCTTTCAAACTAAACCTGTCAATCACTGTCAGTGAAAAACTGCTGCCTCACTTTGCACTCAGTGTCAGGGAAACTTTTTTTCTGTTTGCAATCAAGAAATCCCAATAAGATAAGTCCGGTGGTGAGAGCCTGAAGAACATGCTTCCTTTTTGTGTGTGAAGAACTGGATCCATACATGATTTTCTGCTTGGCACACTTCCAGAACCTGCCACAGTTATCAAAAGTAACATAATTTAATACAGACTTGAATACCAGGGACAGACAGACGTCATCTAATGTATGCTTACTAAAACTAAAAGAAAAACAACACATTAAAAATGTGATCAGGTCACAAAGTATGGCATCTTTAAGTCAGATACCTGTATTAATTTTTTTCAGTATGTAAAAAAGGAAAACAGAAAAATGATACATGTACTTTGGACTGTAACAATCCTAAAGTGCCCTTACATACCAAAGGTCTTTATTTATACAAGAGCAGTGACAATTTTTATAATAAATTGTAAGACAATCTTCACACCCCCCCCACCCCCCCACCACCGGCCCCCAAAGTCGGCCTTCATGCACAGTTAATCAATAAAAATAAAAATAAATTTACAGTGGCAAGTCAACTATTACATGTAACGCGGAAAGGAAACAAAATTAAGACTGCAAAACAAAGGAAAGGGGGACGGGGGGTAGCACTGTGCCCATGTCACGTTCACCTGCTACAAAGTTTACAGAGTACTTGTTTAATATGCACAAGCCTCCAGTCAGACGTAAAAGTTTGTAAACAACCACTTGAAGGGTAAGTAAGCTGTGAGCCATTTCAACTTTTAAATCGACCGCTTACCTAAATCAGCAATAATTACAGACATAGACGGACTGCAGACTAACGTAAGAAAAGACATCTGGACACACGTAACACAGACACAGTCACAAACTGTGTCCAAAATCTGAAATTGCCCTCTTCCCGCCATAATACGATGAAGTAAACAAAGCACACTACCAGTGCCATTTATATCACTTACTAGGGGCTAAGAAAGCATTTGTTTGGGAAAATATATGATGAGGACACAAATTCGACACTTATGTGGGTCGTTCGTAACATTTAGGACATACGTAACAAAACAAAATAACCGGACACAGTCAGAATACTCACCGCCACCCCTTCGACGAAACCATTGTCAGCGACAAGCGGCCATGTGATGTCAACAGGAAGGCCAGTGGTAGTTTTAGAAGCGGTCAGCAGTAATTAAATGTTTGCGATGCCGATAAAATTTGCAAAAGGTCGTTCGTAACAAATGGACAAAGTTTCAAATTTTTTACGTCTGGGTAAAAAAAATGAAACACGGAAATGCCCCCAGTAAAAACATCGACTGCTTTCGGTGCACGATTGATATGCAAATAAGAGAAGCGAAGGTCCGCAGTGAATGCAATGGCGGACGGTAGCAGACGATCTTTAAACTTACGGGAAATTTGGACACAGTCCGTTACGAACGGCCAGTGTATTTTCAGTTTCGTTTTTTTGGTTATGAAACGTCACGCATGGCTTACAATTCGACTGGATACTAAATTTAGATTATTCAGTAGTCAAATGGTGTACAAGTTGTGAAGAATAGTTCAGCTGGTTAGTTGCGGTTTTGAGCTGAAGTCAAACAACCCACGTTGTCCCACTTTCCGGAAGCCGCTTTTCGTCGATTTTCGTCAAGTATTTTTGTTTTTAATCCTCTTCTTGGTGACCAAAGCTGCCAATTTTTACTTTAACTACTCATCAATGCATACTGAATAAAAGCAACCACAGTTTCATGTAACTCTAGTAAGACGAAAATAAATAGGAGCATACAAACATACCCGGGTTAAGCGGGAGCACCTTTTGTCACAGGCTCATATATATAACTTTTAGAATATATATAATATAAATAACAGACCTGTGGTAATAATATATGATTACCTGTAAATCCCCCCCAGCACTCCCCCCCCAAAAAAAAAAAACACAAACCACCCACTCCACCACAAACACAATAACCACCCACAGTCAGAGAGAGAGAGAGAGCTCAGAGAGAGACAGAGAGAGAAGGGAGCAGCCATGTGTGCTGCAGTGTAAATAATTGGGGCAAATTGCTGGATTAATTGAAGCTGTACAAAGCAGCCCAGGGCTGCCAGGCACCACAGCATTGCTCAGGTCACAGTTCAGTGTCCGTAAACCCAGTCATATATATATATATATACCAAAGGTCTGGCATGGCAGTGTGTCATGCCATTATCATGTTTCTCTACAGTATAAATGTAATCCCAGTACCATCTAATTTAATGCCATTTCACAGACCTTAATGTTTCATGTTCACCTTCAAAGTAAGCCATTAATTTCTAAAAATCAACCATGCTAATTTATGAGATCAAAAACAAGTCTACTAATATAGTTAATAGTAATAATAATGGTCTATTACTTTAACTAAAGTTAAACTTTAAGTCAGTAACTTGAGTACTAAATGAGTGATACTGATAGAAGAACTAGAAGTTGAACAAAATTTGCTCACTCTCTCTCTCTCACCAACTTTTCTTTTTTTTAATGTAAACCATAACATTAAAAAAAAAAAAAAAAAAAACTGGTGACACTGATGACTGTGAGAGAGAGAGAGAGATGTCTGAGAACTCTCCTAAAAAAAAAAAAATTCAATGATGATTTGAACTTGAAGGTGTGTGAAGGTGCAAACGTCCTGGGGGTGGGGGGTGGGGGAATCTTAGGATAAAGTAAGCATTTGCATGTAAGTAACTTGGTGTTTTATGCCCAGGTCAACCATTACGGTTATATCTGGGCAAGAAAGTAAGCAAGGGTGTGTTTTTATTTAGCGTACAAAAAGAAAAAGAAAGACTAAGCAGTAAACATGCTTTGCAAGTGTGTCATTTCCATTTATGTTTACACCTTTAAAAGGAGGTGTGTGCTCCAGTCCAGAGCTTCCAGTCTCTAGTGACTCAACCAGGTACTGGCCGAGATAGCCAACAAAGAATCGTTGACAATCGAAGGCTTGTCTGACACAACACCGCCGCCTGCTATCATGATTCACGGGTACTGTGGTACTAGTGTTACGGTCACGCTTTGTTGAACGTACTTTGTACACTTACCGCCCTTGGTGTACTTCTAAATTGTCGTCTGCTATTATCGTTTTCGTCCTGTCATTTTCTAAAGCTGCGACTTAAAAAGACACTACCATAACTTCTATCAAGAGAAAACGGTCGCAGCTTTTACAGGAGACGGCATTAATATCAAGAACATAAACTGAAACGCTAGTTCTTGTTCGACCAGTTCCTTTCCTTCTGGGGCTTCGGGCTCCTGGGTCTAGTCCGTTCCGAGCGTGCAAACTATGGGACTGCCGTTTCCAAATTCCAAAACCTGCCCCGCAAATAATATAAAACGAAGGTAAATATATATGCTCCTCAGTAACACTGTCTAGTTAAAAATAAATGAAGAAGGACAACGACCATGAAAATAACACCCAGTGAGAAAACTCCTTTCGTTGTGCATTTCCAGCCAGAATAGGTTTTCCGGCTCAGCCTCAGCAGCCGAATGTCGGTGCGAGAGCATCCTGTACCTCGCCGAATCAAACCACGAAAAAAGTTACTTGTATCATGTATCTTAGCACATCTATGCTGTCAAAATTGACAAGGCACTTACCTCGTTTTTGATAAGCAGGTAGAACCAGATCAAAACGTTCCCCGAAAGTGACTATCGGCGTTACAAACACATAAGGGGGATAAAGAATAGGAGTGGGACCAATCCTGGCTCGCTAAATATGGCCGATATGACGTCACCGGAAACAGGGAGACACTGCGGGCACTGGGCGAGTGTTTCTTACAGATAGGCCTACTGTGTTCACTAAAAAGCCTGCGTGTTTTGCATTTCGTGTTGTTCCTTTCCTCGTGAATCACGAACACATCACTAGACCGGGGCAGGGGCGGGGGCGGGGGCAGGGCGAGCAGAGGCAATTCGGGTGATGTATATTTTGATGATACCTGCATGTGACTGCACTGATTTTAATTGTGTATTTGACGCTTTAAATTTAAAATTATGTAGTACATCCCGCGGCAGAGAAAACAACGAATTTGTTTCGAAATATCGGGCAATAATGCAGAGCTTAACGGGCATAAGTTTTGGTCCAAGTGAATTGTACGTTTTTATATGCATTAAAGAACACACATGATGCTTTTCATGGTAATGAAATTAGCTTTCTATGATAATTCAACAATTAAAAAAAATATTTAAAAAAATATATATATATTATATATATAACCATAAAAATTTAAAATATAATTTACCGTTTTGTGTGTGTTTTCACGCATGCTGATAACCTCCAATGAGCCTACATTTTTTTTATATACCATTTTTGATGACCTTGACCTGCTTGTTTTTCAGGTCACATCAATGATGCAAAGTTCAAAATGATAGTGTTTTTTCCAGTAAGTTCTGGACCCACTCAGTTTATATAATATATAAACTGAGTGGGTCCAGAACTTACTGGGAAAAAGGGCATGCATGAAATTCTTTTCAGGACTTTGGCATATATATTTTAGTACAGAAATAACTAATAGCTATTTATAGTTATTTGGAAAACATGAACTTTAGCTGTATCTTTGAAATTACACATGAAAAGTATCTTCATTTAGCTTTATACATTCATGTAAATTTTAATGTCTTTCATCCATTTTTAAACTAAAAGATAGAAAATAATGGGTTGGTTGCAAGTTGACTAAGTAAACATGGTGCTTAACGTCCACAGAAACAAAAGTTGACTAGGCATTCACACTTAGCAGTACTCGAGTCACACCTCAAAATGTAATGGTGGTATTTTCTTGGACACTATATATATGTCAAGCATATCAAACTTTACATGATGGTTGTACTTGATGAGCCACTTTAGCTTTAGCCACCAGTTTCAACTATGGCCTAATCCAAAGGTCAGTTAATTAAAAAAATGTATATAAAATGAAAGTCAGTTGCACTTGCAGGAATACATTTTCATCAGAGAATTAATCAGTTCAAATTTTGTTATGCACATGTATGAAAATGATTACAGACACACACACACACACACACACACAGACGACAGAGAGAGAGAGAAAACATAAAACAACAGTCCAACATGTCCAGGTTTTAAAACTTTTATTCCAAATATTTGCCCATGTGGGCTTTGTCTCAAGGCCTAACTAGTGTGCTGCAATTCCTACAGTGCACACATAAATTCAGTTCATTTCTTCACTTTGCTGAGTATTCAAAGCCAAAGGAATGACTCATCAATTATCATAACTGGCATCAAGTCAAATTGCCATGAGGCTTATTGTTAGCTTCCTCATTAATAATAACTGCTTTCAAATTAACTGTTTGTGTGTGTTGTAACAGTTGTTTTTTGGTGATTAATCTTCTTTAAAATAATACTCTATTTGTGTTTTTCATTTTGTTGTAGTTCTTTAGTCTCATCAGGTTGAAGTCCTTGGATAGACTTGTCAGACTGATGTGTTTGTGATAGTTTTTAATAGTACTGCACATTTTGTTGGTGTGTCATGTTGGTGTTTCACATAACAATGTGATACACTGGCCATTAGAAGACTTTCCCGTGTACATATAATACACACACTGGTCCATGTAATGAATAAATTTTACACCTCACATAGAAAACGTACTTTGTTCATATCGTGTGTAGAAATAGTTTATTCAGTTGTCATTCCTTAAAATCATACACATGACATGTCACTCAGTAATTTAGATAACAGCACACATCACATTCTGTAAGGCTTTGTGACATTCATCCTGGACACATGTCTTCACACAAAGTTCCATAAAATTTTCAGTCTACAAAAATAAGCATTCACACACTCGTGACACACTATCTCTAACATTATCTATGTATGCACACACACACATACAGAATCTGTGTAGGCACACACACACACACACACACACACACACACACACACACACACACACACACACACTCACATTTATGCACAAATACACACACTGTGCAAACATAAAATGCACACTCACATGTACACACAGACAGACTGTCATTAAACAACCGCACACAAAAAACACAAGGGTACATTTCTATCCAAAAGTTGGACATTTTATGACTGGATGCTTTCTTCCATCAGTCATGCATTGGAAACTTCATTCTAGAAGAAAGGTTGACAGCATACCATATTTTGTCTTGGTGAGTTGGTAAAAATCAGGATGCTGATAGGTGAGCAGTTCTGCACACAATCTACAGCTTGTTTGCACACAGTACACTGGTCCTGGCACAATCTACAGCTTGTTTGCACATAGTACACTGGTCCTGGCACAATCTGCACACAGTTTACAGCTTGTGTGCACACAGTACACTGGTCCTGGCACAATCTGCACACAGTTTACAGCTTGTGTGCACACAGTACACTGGTCCTGGCACAATCTGCACACAGTACACTGGTCCTGGCACAATATGCACACAGTTTACAGCTTGTGTGCACACAGTACACTGGTCCTGGCACAATCTGCACACAGTACACTGGTCCTGGCACAATCTGCACACAGTACACTGGTCCTGGCACAATATGCACACAGTTTACAGCTTGTGTGCACACAGTACACTGGTCCTGGCACAATCTGCACACAGTACACTGGTCCTGGCACAATCTGCACACAGTTTACAGCTTGTGTGCACACAGTACACTGGTCCTGGCACAATCTGCACACAGTACACTGGTCCTGGCACAATATGCACAGTCTACAGCTTGTTTGCACACAGTACTCTGGTCCTGGCACAAAATGCACACAGTCTACAGCTTGTTTGCACACAGTACACTGGTCCTGGCACAATATGCACAGTCTACAGCTTGTTTATACACAGTACACTGGTCCTGGCACAATATGCACACAGTCTACAGCTTGTTTGCACACAGTACACTGGTCCTGGCACAATCTACACACAGTCTACAGCTTGTTTGCACACAGTACACTGGTCCTGGCACAAACTGTGCTGACAAGAATGTGTACCACTACCAAGATGGTGCCTTCCACTGACCCATCTCTCATGGTTCAAGTGTATTGCAAATGTATCCATGAGCTATGTGGAAGCAGCGACTTCGAACAAGCTAGGTGACCAACAGTGATATCCATTTAAAAACAATTTGATTTATCTTCATTTTGATGAGTTGGAAACAGGATCAGGTGTAAAGACTATGTATCAAGAAGGATTAGGAACATAGAAGTGTTCATGAAAATGCCTTGACCTTTTAAATCTTATTTTGCTAGTTCAGATATAAAAAAATGGAGTCAGTTCTATGAAATTCGACAGTGAAAAGTCATATTGATGCTGATTGACCATGTCAAAACTGATGAGCAAGTAACTTGGTGTTTTTTAAGCCCAATCAACCAGGATGATTATACCAGGTCAAGACAAAACTGGGGAGCGGATGTAAACATATCAAGAGTATGAAATGGTGCATGGTAAGTCATTGTCGTGGTTGTGCTGAAAGTCACTGGAAGAGAAAGAATTACCCAGTGGTACAAGCAGCTATGCCACCGACACCTGGAATTTCTGCCTTTCCCATACTCATGGTCCTGAACCTAGTCAGTAATCCTTCTCCCTGACACTACTCTCAGCTTGCATGCCACAACACTGATTATCCTGAGAATTCTGGCAGTTTGGTTCATGCTTCTGCTTGTGTGTTTTTTTAATATAAAAAAAGTCACAGGTTCATTAAACAGAACAGTTTATGCTCTCCCTAAACTATCTGACCATGCCATCATGTTGGTCATCAAAATAATTCATCATGTCACTTATGATCTCAATCAGTATTCTCTTGGCAACTTCTTAGCAAACACAAAGCATAGACAACAGAAAATAGTAAAATGCATTAGCATGACTTAATGTTGGTTGTTTCCATCCTTACACTGGCTCAGAGGTTCACAGAGAAGCTTGGTTAGTTGGCAGCATTACGCTCCCACACCTTTTTCTTCCTCATTTTTTCCATAGCAATATTCCAACTTTCAGTCAGTGGATGCATAACAAACTGCACCAGGGGCAGCTTGAGAAAACACTGCCAACAGTGGTGGAATCCCATGAATTGAAAATCACTTGATGTCCATGAACTGAATGTCCATAACCAACAGGATAGACTTGGGCAATGGTCTCGGTGCTGGGGACAGAATTGTCAAGATGGATTTCTCCATGTCCACTCCAGTTCTGCAAGCAAACCACAACATCTGTAAATATCTTGGATCAGGGGGAAGCAAGCAAACCACAACATCTGTGAACACGCTGGTTATGGGGCAGTCAGCTAATGACATCTGTAAATATTATGGTTTGGAAGCAGTCAGTAAACCACAACATCTGTAAGTATACTGGTTCAGGAGCAGTCAGCAAACCACATCTGTAAATATACTGGTTCAGGGGGCACCCAGCAAACCACAGCATCTGTAAATATACTGGTTCACAGGGCAACAAGCAAATCACAGCATCTGTAAACATACTGGTTGAGGGGGCAGCAAGGGAACCACAACATCTGTAAGCATGCTGGTTCAGGGGGAGCAAGGGAACCACAACATCTGTAAGGGTGCTGGTTGGGGGGGGAGCAAGGGAACCACAACATCTGTAAGGGTGCTGGTTGGGGGGGAGCAAGGGAACCACAACATCTGTAAGCGTGCTGGTTCGGGGGGAGCAAGGGAACCACAACATCTGTAAGCGTGCTGGTTCGGGGGGAGCAAGGGAACCACAACATCTGTAAGCGTGCTGGTTCGGGGGGAGCAAGAGAACCACAACATCTGCAAGGGTGCTGGTTGGGGGGGAGCAAGGGAACCACAACATCTGTAAACATGCCAGTTCAGCAAGCAAATTGCAGTTCAGTTGGCTACATTTTGATGCTTAGGAGACAACATAGAAAACGTTTGTGTCAACATTTACTGCACAAAACACAAACACGTCGGTTCTGGAAAACAAACTGTGTGAGGACTACAGCATTCTGTTTATATTACTATTTGAGGTTTTATAAACACATTATGTGTTTATGTTATTATTTGAGGTTTTACAAACACGTTTCTGTTAATCTTGTAAACTGGGGTGTGCTCAATGCAACGCTTGTCAGCAGGGTACTGCACTTCAAAACTGACCACTATTATTATTTCCCTGACCAACTTGATGCAAAACAGAGTCAAAATGAGACTAATCTCTTTCCTGCACACACAAACTGTGATATTTATGATATATACTTCTCAATAACCGCAAAACTGTTGATAGTGCATTTAACCTCAAAATTCCACACTAGGTCACACATTTTGTTTGCCAACATTTTAGACTAGGGGAGACAATGGTTTTGTTCGACTTTTGTGGACATTTTGTGAAACATATTCACCAACACTTAGATCCTGGAGATGGTGATCTGAAAGACAAGTGGTTCTGACTCAGGTAGCAAGTTCTGCTGTATGGGATGTTATACTCACACAATGATAAATCCAAGGATGTTGGTCTCCACAATGTTCTGGTCCACAGAATCGGCAGCACTAACACTCAGCACATGATGAAGTAGAGTCATTGCTGAAAACACAAAATCCAGCTTGCCAACACGGTACAGAAACCACCACTTTTCAACGTACTTAAGATTATATGCTGCCCTTCAAACTGTCCTGCCAGTGAACCCTACAGCCACCACTTTCCTAGCTTTACACTCAGTGGATATTCCTTGAAACAGGCATTTTCCTTTATCTATAAAAATTCATGTCTCGTAAATACTCACCTGAAAGTGAAACCATACTTCTGACGTCAGACCTAATCTTGAGAGCGATAGGTGTTTGGTGAGGTGTTCTAGAAGCAGACATATGGCAATGATTGTGGTAGACATTAAAAAAAAAAATCAAACTGGTGTGATAAATGGCTATCTCTACTATTACTTATACTTTCCTGGCAAACATCCTGCTCCCTTCTCCATCTACAGCACACACACACACACCATGCACTCTGTGTGTGCTCTATTTAAAAAAAACTGTTTTAGAACTGGTCAAACAGAATAACAGCCAGTATGTTTGACCAACTCATAATTTATTTCTGTTAAATGCTATCTTAACCATTAAATACAAAAAATTACTGGTTAATGTGAACCCTGTAAAGTATGACTGAAGAGGCAAAAATAGGGCTTTAAAACGCAGGCAGCTTCAAGCAAAGTTAGTTTTTGATTTGTTTTATAACTATGCTGTTTTAAGCAGATGAAATATTTTGCAGTCAACCACATTAATGACTTTGAATCTAAGACCCCCCAACAACAAAAAACGTGTTTCCTTAATACCCAAACCTATTCACTTGCATTTCATAAACGCCCAAACTAATAATACTAATAATATTACCTTGTTTATCACCCTTTACCACACCCTGTCTTGATTTCTCAATCTCAGCCTCACACTACCATCCCACCCTCACCGGGCAGTCTGCAGTCACCTTGATCTTACTGTCCGAGGCTTACATATTAAAACGCCCACCACCCATGTCCATGTACTTACTGGGTAGGACAGGCATGAGTTTGGTTTTGCTGTCGGAGGCCTTCATTCCAAGAGGGAGACATGATTCTGGTAGTGAAGGTGCTGAAATATACACACATTTTGAAGTACAGATCACACACACACACACATACACTTCACTTTTAATCCTTTCCGGTTTTCAGTAACACTTCTATTGAGGCAATACAAATTTAAGATTTGCCTTTTTAACACTGCAGTGATTTCAAAATTAGGGCAAGTTCACTTATGAACTGGCAAAGTTCAATCAGCAAGAGAGTTGTTGCTGTTAGAGACCACACAAAAATAGCATCCAGGAAAAGCTGAACACAATATATTTTAACAAGTTTACAATCTACAGAAAGCCATCAAACATCTTGTGTCTTTTCAGCATGCTGCATCAACAGACTAAGCCTAGCTGCTGATGGTATGCCTTCAAGTCCTTCAGAGAAGACTATAAACTGAGGTCACCCCATGTGTATATGCATGCAAACAGATCACATACATATGCACATTAACAAGCCTGCATGTAGTCCATGTTGGAATTCGGTGGATTGTGGAAACGCTAAAATATCCCAGCATGCACTGAAAGACCAGATGATCATGTGGTTTCAAATAACACTGTAAGCTGGTGCATGGTTATATGGTGTACACAAAACTTGTGCTCAGACAGCAGGAGTTTTACCTGGTACCAGCCATGTAACAATCAAACAGTGCTGTAAGCACACAGCTTTGGTGGACATTTTAATGTGATGTAAAGCTGCAGTCACTCATTCATAGTAAACATTTGACTAGAGCGCAGTGATTCTACTTGAGAGCACAGAATAGTGCTATGCAAAAGTAATAAATCAATTATTGTAGAAGGTACAAGCTGGACAAGTAAACACAATGGTAGGATACTGAAACAAATGCACAGACCACCTGTAACAAACACACTGAATGAGTTACCTTCAGATGGAATGGAGCCACTAACCTCCAATCTTGAACAGCTTGACTTCACTGAATTTGACTTCAAAAGTGTGGGGAAAGAGGTTGTTCTTGACACCGTAGAAGTAATCACGGATCTTCATGTCTCGGGCCTCTGCTCTTGCATGCTGGGAACGCTCCACTACCTGTTGACCAACCACAGCTTAAAAAATGACCAGTTATAATCACTGCACACAGTTCCAGTTTAACTGGCTCAGCAACAACATTATTCAAAATCTTGACTCTGACCTGATTAAATGACAAGTATCGCTCTCACTCAATGCTCTTTAACACTGAGAGATTTTAACACTTTATCATCACACACACACATACCTTGATTTTGACGAGTTATACATCTCAGTTTTCACACACATTCCTTGACTTCAGTGAATTGCCACCACAATTTTCATACACGCACACATACTTTGACCTTGTTCCTTAATGTAAACATCCCTGTCTATCTCCCCCCCCCCCCACAGTATTTTCTTTTAGTGACACCTTTGCGTGTACATATTGATTTTTCTCTCTTCTTCAGCCGACTGTTGAAGTACTTAAATATAAAGAAAACTAATGCCTCACCCCTTCTGACTCAGGCATCAGGATGATCTCAACAAATTCTGGCAGTCCACTCTTCATCCAGATGTTAGACACTAGGGAAACATATGCCTTACCCTTCCGGACTTGGGCACTAGGGTGATCTTGGTGGAACTCTCTGGAAGACCATTCTTGAACTGGTTGTTCCTAAAATACACTTGGGAAACACATGCCTTACCATTCCTGACTTGGGCACCAGGATGATCTCGGTGAACTCTGGCCGACCATTCTTGAGCTGGTTGCTAAGCACTAAGGAAACAAATGCCTTACCCCTCCTGACTTAGGCAGTAGGACGATCTTGACGAATTCCGGCAGGTCACTCTTGAGCTGGTTGCTAAGCACTAAGGAAACAAATGCCTTACCCCTCCTGACTTAGGCAGTAGGACGATCTTGACGAATTCCGGCAGGTCACTCTTGAGCTGGTTGTAGAGGCGCTCCTGGTCCAACACCAGAATGATGTCCACCTCGAAGGACCCTGCAGCGTGCTTCAGTGCATCATAACCAGTGCCCCGCACCCATCCCCCTGTGTTGATCACCACGCCGCTCAAGTTGACTGACGATGCAACAATGGACAGCAGAATTACACAACATTCACAAAGACATCAATTTGATCAGTCCTTTCTCTTACCTAACATGCCTAAAAGTGCCCCCCCCCCCACCTCCCAAGTGGACAAAAGGAAACAATGAAAAAGAGATACATCATATTCAATTCAAGACATGGCACTGAGTTTGAACACGAAAGAGGAGACAAATTTGCTAGGCCCCTGCAGTGACAATGACATTCACCTCCTTACACACATTGGGGTGGGGGGTGGTGGGGGGTGAGCAGGGGGAGTAGCACCATGCATATCCATCCCTGCCCCTTGCACAAAGACTCGATAAACCCACCCTCTTGAGTCTAGAATAAAACAAATAAAGTGGCTCCCCCACCTCTCTGGCTCTGTTCACTGCGGATGTTGATGACCTCTGCCATCCTGGAGGTCAGCGTATTGAATAGTGTCATGTTGTCAGCGGGACTCTTGTGGCCAAAGTGAAAAACGAGCGGTGCTGTCTTGACGTAGCCTTCCTCCACATCTGCTACGCGTTCCATCACCACGGCAGCCAGGGTACCTGGCACGCTGATCTGGCCCTGGGACACAAAACCACACCATACCATATCACTTACACTTTTCTATCACCTCCACATGCCACCTGTGGTTGTGAACATCATGTTTGTGGTGCCACTACTGTTTCTACTGATGCACAACCCTTTCTAAAGACACATTTGTCTCATGACACAGTAAAGTTTTCTGTACCAAAATGCACCAGAACAAACAACTTCAGATCTCACTATACTTGCTATGAAGTGGACATCATCACACACCAGAGCACACTTTGAACACTGAAATGAACTGTTATGTGTCCTGAGATGACCCTGTGCAGTTGACAGCATGTTAAAATCCACTTACCAACTAACTTCTTTGACACTTAAATGTATAAAAAAATCATTATTCAAAATACAGAGATCTCGGTATCTACATTTTAATTTTACAAATCCCTGTGCAAATGCTGATGTATTTTCACCCATGTAATGCAAACATTAAAAAAATGAAACTCATCACACCTGCCCCACATCCAGGTCGACCAGCAACGGTGACCGGCCACTGCGCACAGCGTAGTTGACCAGCAGTCGACAGAGCGTGCTCTTTCCCACGTCGGTGGGCCCCACCACCAGCACACGAGGCCCCCGTGTCTCCTCAAGGTCCGCTTTCTGACGCATCTGCTCCATGGCGGCATGTGTGTTCAGGTACATCGTCATTGGCGTCTCCTTGGAGATGTAGGCCACTTCTGTCTTGCCACGCAAGTGACTTGGTTAAAGAAGGGAGCATTAAAGGTGTGAACCTGACCAGCCTTGCATACAAGGGGCCCCTTCTTTATGTTTGTTTATCACTAATCTTTGAGCTGAAATGAGCACATCAAACATAGACACACAGCAATTGAAGACTGATGTTCAGACCACATGCATAGTAACTTCACTCAGCGGTGGCCTTGAAAATGAGGCAAATATAAAAAATATAAAAAACTGGTATTTTATAAATTATAATAGTTGAAGTCCAGTAGAGTTTACAGTCATACAAAGTTTGAAATCTTTTTGCTCAGTGCTTAAAAAAGAATCAACATAAATTACATATTTTTGCCAAGCCAGGAAATGTGTCAAATGTGTCCCTTCAGTGCACATTACTCACTGTATAGACTACAGGTGTCATGCATGTATACTGTCTACATGTATTACATATGTAACTAGAAGAACACTGAAGTCAGTGTACAATGTGTTGTTCACAAAGTGGCTATATCCATACACATCTAAGTTCTAACCCCCCCACCCCCACCCCAACACACATTGTTCTAAAAAAACAAAAAACAAAAAAAGTCCATCTAAGCTAGGGCTGTATCACAACATAGTGACAAAATGACAGACACGGTCAAGAACACCCAGAAATGCACACGAGACAATGGACCTTCACGAAGGATATCTTGATGACACAGCCTTGGTAGCTGTAGACAGCCACCTTGGAGCCTGGCAGGAACTTGTACTGCTGCTTCCTTGCCAGCTCAGTCCCAAACACCTCTGCCAGCCCCTCTACCAACTGTGCAAACACAAGGCACACCAAAAGCAATACTCAGTCAAAAACTGAAGAAAAAGAAAAGAAAAAAGGTACTACAAAAAAAGACTCCTGATAAACTCATACAGACTGCTAATTTTACTGTCAAGTATTTATAAGAACAACAAGAATTCTGCAAGGAACTAATTAGAATCAGTTATTGAAGTGAACAAACTGACAATGGCACACCTCCTTTGAGTCCTCCTTTCAGTTTGGTTTCTCATAAAAAAAAATTTAAAAAAAAAATTAAAAAAAAAAGTGATGTTTAGTTCTTAGTCTTACAACTGAGAAACCTGGGAAGCTGAATCAGTTTCCTAATCCTACATATATGCATATTCAGTTATTATGCATACATTCTGTAGTAAATTTTGGTTTCAAACATGTATGATACAACCTGGACATGACAAGCACAAAACAAAAAGAGAGTCTGCCATTTATTGCTTCTTCTTTTTTAATTTTTAATAACCATGATTTACAGTCTAATCAAAATGATCCAGCATACATGGATTGCAGCCAAATAGCCATCATAACTGATAATTTAAAACAAATCTAAATCACTGCATTAGTGGCAAAACATGATACATGACATTAAGTGATTAACTTAAAAACAAGTAACTCATACGAAATGATTTTAAAAAAATCATTATAAATAAGATTAATACAATAATAGTGCTAACAGTAATACTGGCATACAGGTAATGAGGTATATAATTATAAATGGGCCAAAACACGTTAATTTACAATGTGATCATTTTTACAGTCTATGCATGTACAGTGATACTGATACAGTGATAGTACTGATAGTGATACACAAGTTTACACAATTGACAATAATGCAAGCAAGCACACACATGTATGCAAAATACACAATATTCACACTACATAAATATATATACATACCTCCATCTGTACTTCATTTCGAGCATCCACTTCAAAACGCAGCTCTGCATTACGGTCCAGCTTGTAATCTTCTCCATCTTTTGCCTGAATACAAATAAAAATAGTGGTCATTTCTATAGTGCAGCATCTCACTGATAAGGGTGAGCACACTATGCTTTACAAGATCAAAGATAACATATACTATTACTTTTTTTACTATATGTTAAAACCTCAGAAATAATAGATTATATAGTCATAATATTGTATTCCTTTCATACACACACACACACACACCAAAACTGGCAAAAGGCAGCCTGAAGGCTTCTTGAAATGGACTTTATGGGGAGGTGGGAGATGGGGGTTAGAAGAAAATCATTTCTTTACACTACACAGTGAGTGATTCTGGTTCACAAACTTAACATAATCTCTTGTTGTTTGCTTTTTTCTTCTTTTCTTTTTCAGTGTTTTGTTATCACTGAGTTTTGTTGTACCATTTGATTGTGTTGTAATTGTATCAAGGACAAGAACAGGTTGTCCAAAAGGCATTCTTGCCTAAACCTTTATCCTTGTGTAATAAAGATCAGTCACAGTCAGTAAGTCTGCTCCCTGCTCGCATTCTTGCCTAAACATTTATCCTTGTGTAATATACTAATAAAGATCAGTCAGTCAGTAAGTCTGCTCCCTGCACCTATTGTACCCTCCCCCTAGCTTGGAAGCCATCATCAGACTTTCCTCACTCAGCCACATGGCAATGAGCTGCATGATGCATGGAAATGCAGCCACCTGGTACTTAAAGAGAATGTTAACACTAACACTAACACAGCTGTTAACACTGACCCCACATTCTGAAGATTCTCTAATGTCATTAATATTAGCTGTTTTAGTACATGGATTATGGAAAATGTTTAACTATGTAAAAAAACATTTTCAGTGTATCATTTGATGTTAACTAATGATCGATACAGTGTGTCAAAATCATTACACCCTGGCACCCCTTTCTCTCTGTGTGCATGTGTTTGTCCTCTCTCTGTGTATCAGTGTATGTTTGTCTGCTCTCTTAAAAAAAGTCTTACACACACACACACACACACACACACACACACACACACACACACACACACACACACACACACACATGCATATAACACTGTGACTGTGACACATTTTACACACAGAACAAGACTGCCTTAGCTCCAATTATATTCATACTTAGTCAGTTACTGGTCAGTATCATTATCACTTATCAGACTAAAGCTGTCCTGGTCATCAAACTGGCACGGCAAGAATTACGCTTGCACAGTTTCCTCTCTGGTTACTGTCACAATGTGTATCTAAAGGTATTGTACATTAAGTTTTGTAGTACTGTAACTGTAAGTATACCAAATTTAATGTACACTGAATCTACACGACCAATAAAACACAAACAACTGGATATTGGTGGGTGAAAACTGAAATCGTACCTTGAGCAAGCTATATTATAAATTTATAATGCAGACCACAACATGCTGGCAGCAATAAGAAAAAGACTGGATGAGAGAAAAAAAAGTAAAGAAAAGAAAGTCGGAAGACTTTACAATACATCAGTCATCACATTCACAACAGAAAGCTCTGTTGTTGAAGTGTTGCTTTACGTCCACAGAAACCGTAGGCTTATTAGTAATTAGGGACGGGAGCCCAGGACGGCCACCTCGGCTTTCAAACAGCTCCTGAGCTCTGAGAAAGCTCTGTAAGTGTAAAGCTAAATGTGTATGATGATGTGGAGCTTAATGTCCTCGAATGTAGGGTCGACATGTATATTAGGAACAAACTGTGACCAATGCGTGTTAGGGGGGGCGGGGATAGCTCAGTGGTTAGAGCGCCGGACTCGTGATTGAAAGGTCGCGGGTTCGAATCCCTGCTGGAACGGCGGGAGAATTTTCTTCTCCAGGGTCGACTTTCTGTGCTGACTCTTATTTCGGTATCCGTTCCACCCCCGTGTTACCACAGTAGCACGTAAAAAATCCCGGTCATTCTGCCAAAAGTGCAGGTGGCAGGTTACAGCTAAACACGCATACACCTTACGTATGTGGCTTTTATTGAACCGTGCTTCGGCATTGGTCACAACTTGTCCCTAATATGTCAAATGACATCTGAGGACATTAAGCATCAACTCATCATCATCATCATCACCAATGCGTGTGCATGGTTCAATGTTGCTTTACGTCCACAGAAACCATAAGGATGGGGAGCCCAGGACGGCCAGCTCGACTTTCACACAGCTCCTGAACTTTTGACTAAATGTGTAACTGTAAGTGTAAGCGACACGATCGCACATGATGTTGACTCACACGGTTACTGTCCTCAGATGTCAGGTTAACGATCGCATAAACTAAATACACTCTTCATATACTCACACTTTCCTCAGACATTTCGAAAAGCAGTTTTGATCAATATCTTATGAGGATCCTGAACTATAAATGCTGACCAGACTCGTTCTTCAAAGAAATGACAGTCTTCCTAATAATGAACGCGTCGTTTGAAACGCGTGGTAGGTCTGAAAAAAGCGAAACCGGATATAGCGCTACTCTCCCTTGGGCAACATTTTTCTTTTTTCTTTTTGTTTAAATCTTATAGACAGCTAATCTAAATAAAATAGTACAGCTGTGTAAACGACACACGTTTGCTTATCTATCCAATGACCGCAGTAAGATTATTTTGAAATTATCTGCCTGCAGAAAGGTTTTCACAGACAGGACGAGAACTTCCGCAATTTTAGAGGTTGAACGCGATTTGCAAATTAACGGCATATAAACGCAAGTTTCCGGCGAGCACTTTTTGTTTCTTTGTTAATTTCGTTGATTTGTCACTTTCAACTGCCGCAATTACAGTTTGATTTTCTGCCACTATTATGTGGCATATATATGTGTTGCCATATCACCGGCCTTTAGACCTTTACTGAAATGCGAATTGAGAGAACTCGAACTCGTTATTTTACCGGCAAGGATTGTAGTTTAGAGTCAGAGAGACATGACATGATAACTTGAGATTCAAGCATGATGAGAGAGAGAGAGAGAGAGAGAGAGAGAGAGAGAGAGAGAGAGAGAGAGAGAGAGAGAGAGAGAGAGAATAAACTTTATTTTACGAGGGTAGTGGAGAAGACTCGAGGTCTTTTCAAGTCATTACATCAGTCCAGCCCTTGCCCATGAGGGAAACTACTTCAACTAAGGATACAATGAGCTACACTGAGTATGTTGAGTACATGTACATTCATACAAACCATTTTGAAATGGACACCAGTAAACCGAGAAACAAGTAGATAATGAGCATAACAAAAATATAAAATATATACATATAAAAATTAGCTTGATCTGGGCCCGGGTAAAAATATATACACGCGCGCACGCACATAAGATTAAGGACATGCTTGTCATCGAAAACTACATGCACATAGAGCACACGGACACACAAAATGTATGGGCTGCCTAAAGCAGCACAACACAGGTTGGAGCAGCACATATATGATCATGGTTTCACGTAACACATAAGAGAGATAATGTTATGAAGACGCTTTTTAAACACTGACGGACTGACTGGAAGCCTCACGGCACTGGGCAATGAATCAGTTCCAGAGAGCAGGACCAGATAAACCAGGCTGGACTTGGAATAAATCTATCCGGCTTGGTATTGGCACATTTAGCTTTCTTGATGAATTCCTCGAACTTTGATTAATCAATAATTTCAATGTTTGTTGATAGATAAATCGGTGCCCTACCCGATACAATTTTGTGCACAAAACGCGCGGCTTTGTTACTCATTAATCTAGAAGGTAGCAGGAGAATTTGAGTCGCTTTGTAGTCTTTATCGGTAAGGCTGGTTCGTTTTAGAAGAACAATTTTGATTACGGCTCGTCTCTGTCATTAGTGACTTCAAGGGTTTTTGAAAAGAGTCACTCCCAAAGAGTTGAAGCATAATCTATACTGACTGAATGTGTGTTTGGAAAAACGTTTTTCTGGCATGAAAGTTAATAAAATGCTTGATTGGTAGAAGGAAAAAAATGGCCGTAGTTTTGCACAGGTCACGAATGTGGGGGCCCCAGGTCAGATTATTGTCTATTGTAACACCTAATACTTTGTGATCACTGACCTTAGTTATTTGTTGGTTACCAGCGGAAAGGTGCGCAGATGGCGCGTGAAGTAGTTGTTGCTTCTGACGCGTCGTTAGTATCATGTACTTCATTTTTGACGAGTTAAGAGACATATGATTAAGATGTGTCCATTCAGCAACATCAGAGAGACATGACTGGAGAACAGATGTTATTGCAGGTACATCCTGTCCAGATGTGTGATTTGTCGTGTCATCTGCCAACATGTCACATTGTGCAGAAGGGATATGTAAAGTTAGGTCGTTTATATAGATGGAAAACAGGAGAGGTACTAGGACAGATCCTTGGGGAACTCCAAATAAAACTATCTTAAAATCCGACTTATTATCATTCAAGGAAACCTTTTGGAGGCGGCTGTTGAGGAAGGAGCAAATTAAACTACGGGTGTTTAAGAGAGAGAGAGAGAGAGAGAGAGAGAGAGAGAGAGAGAGAGAGAGAGAGAGAGAGAGAGACAGAGACAGAGACAGAGACAGAGACAGAGAGAGACAGAGAGAGACAGAGTTCCGCTGTACAAGAACGGGGGCAGGAATACCGAGCCAGGCTGAGGTCATGACGAGAGCATGGCATAAAGGGCCACAGAAGACGAGACTTTTTTGTGTGTGGTGTTTTTTGTTTGTTTGTTTGTTTGTTTGCTCGGCAATGATGATTGATGAGAGGACGATGCTCGTAATTGTGATGCTATGGAAGTCCATTTCGGTTTGGGAGTAATTTCCGCAGACCACACTCAGTTTCTGTCATAATTATCCTGCTCAGTGTCAACCACTCAGTGAGACCCGGGAACTCAAAGCAGCTGCTGTCCGAACCACTCGAACTGAGACGCAGTGGCCGATGAAGTTCGGAAGTGTGGTCCAAACACAGATTTACACTGATTTAAAATGGAAGTCCGTGGTGATTGCCTTACCTTTGAGTCCACAGCACTCCTAGCCGCTCTGAGAACTGAGGAGCTGGTCAGGCTGGCTAAACTTATGAAATCCTACATGACCCTGAAAGGATTTGAACCCACGACCTTCTGACTCGCAGTCTAATCTTGGCCCAATTTTGTTTACGATAGTTAAAAATGACTGGCTCAAAATATATGTAGAGCGGCTTTCACAGATGGCACCAACTACTAGAACTTGCCTGTGAATCATAATCTGCTTCAAATTGATATTACTGCAAACTGCAAGGCTGGAACTATGTGGAATCTCA
Source organism: Alviniconcha strummeri (assembly GCA_963584105.1). NCBI lineage: Eukaryota > Metazoa > Mollusca > Gastropoda > Provannidae > Alviniconcha > Alviniconcha strummeri. The sequence continues at coordinate 7,896,342 of OY757542.1, forward strand.
GTTTATTTTCAGTAACACATCTAAGTATGTGGAATCTTTATTTCAACACATTTAAGTGCAAAGTGCTCCATATCCTGAAGAGGCCGAACCCAAACCATAAACACACGGCAATGGATGTAGCCGGGAAAGCGGGAAATAGTATATTTATGGATACAAAATATCGTAATGATGAGGAGGACCAACGTGTTACACTGATTTAATAATGGTCGAAACTTTGATATTCATGTCCAGAATAAGAACTCTAACACTGAACTGAGAATAATCAGCAGAACATTTACCTTTGTAAGGCAAGGAAACGTTTTTGAAACCTTATCGCAAGGCCTTTGTTTAACCACATTTTGAATATAGTAGGCATATCTGTTGTTCCCTGGCTTTCTCAAGAGGCAGTTTCAACCGGGTTCAGCAGTTGTGAGAGTCCAGAGACTGGCGACTAAACTTATAACTGCTGGTTCTGTCTATGACCTTGAAAATAAACAGAGAGTGAAACTATTAAAATTACCATTATTAACTGAATGTAGAAGGGGCCACTTAATCCAGACTTACAAGATATTCAGTGATACTGATGATTTGACATTACACAATTTGTGAATGATTCTTTAACCTGACTAACATTGACAAGACAAGAAACTGTACTCATTATTATTATTAATACTGAATATCTAGTAGCCATACTGACATTAAGTAAGTTTATTTTTTTATTTTTTTTATTTTTTTAATTAACTCAACGGAAGCTGCAACTCAACGATATATTTAACCGGCTAATCGGAAACGTGAAAAACAGTTTTTTCTTCGTTGTAAATCAAGTTGTCCTCTGAGAGAAACGACTTGCCGGAACAGTGGAAGGTTGTGTAAGTGTATGTTTTTACTTTGCATTTTGCGCAGTAGCTCCGTTTTTACCGACGATAACACGCTTTCAGCTGACCACGAGAAAAACAAAATAGGGACTTTACAAAACGACCACATTTTCTTGATTTGTGTGTGACCCGTTTCATTTTCTGACTGACGAAAACGTGAAGAAGAAAAAAGAACCAACTGGAATTTTCCACATAATTTCCAATCCTATTTTAAGACACAATTAATTTCCTCGTCATCATTTATGTGATAGCGTCGTTAGCAGAATATACATCTGCAAGGCCACATTTTGCTAGTAGCTTACTTGCGTGTGGATTTGTGTTCATGTATACATGTACGTATTATGTCTGTGTTTTGAGTACTCAGTGTCGCTTGAGAAGAAGGCTTGTTGACGTTGGCAGCGGTTTACAAGTACTATTTCGCAGTCGGAAGACAGTCTGTGTGTAATTTAACTTACCATTTAGGCAATGAAGTTGTCTTTTAAGTTTGTTATAGTTCACTTATTATTGCAAACGATTAATGTGGATGAATAAATCAAATCTTTTATAACATTGAATCGGTTGAGGATACAGGAGAATATTTGCTGCAGCTAAAATGTGTATTATTAATTATATAAAATAAAATAAAAATCTACCACATTGCATTTCCAGCTTAATAAAAGTTTAATCTAAATCTAGTCAGTAAAAAACTAAAATCTATTAGACTAATGCAGTAGTAATAATAATATACCACTAATAATAATATTAATAATGTAAATTTGGCAATTTTATGTATCCACTTTTACTAGTTTCAGCCCTGTAGGTTCACTGTCCTCAAATGGTTTGAGGATGTGTGTGTGTGCTTGTGCATAGTACTGGCATATGGAATGAACTGATACGTGGACATGCCAATGTAGTGCATACTTAAAGTTTATTATGTACACACATGTATACACCTACACACACACACACACACACACACACACACACACACACACACACACACACACCCATACCATTTACTTTGAGGACTTTGAATTGACAGGGCTAAAAGTGGACATTGCCATACATTTATAATGCACCCATTGACACCCTGGGTGCGCACATGACACAGTATATTAACCTAAACATTGACACAGGCATGACTGAATTAATGACTTTTTTGTTGTTGAATTTATTATTCATATTAGTTCAGTACTTGGGATGGAAGTACTGTAGTGTTGGAAAAAGAAAGTTTTCAGTTAAATTTATTAAGAGATGGTACTTTTGGTAGAGGCAGAGGATGCAAAACCTCCCACCCCCTACCCCCATCCAAAAACAAACGCAAAAAACAACAACCCACTGCATTTTTACGCAAAATAACCCCCTCACATGCAGTTGCTCAAACCCCATGCATTTACTAAACACAAAAAGGTCCAGATCTGTATGACAATGCATTTTAATTAAAGGCTTTAGTTTAACTTAAGTAGTCTCTCTCTCTTGCTCAGTATTTATAAAATCCTGTATTTTCCTTGTTTTAAACATAATCTGTACAAATATATATCTGAGAGTGAGAATAACCTTTCATCAGATGTGAATGGATTTATTTGAATTACATGTTTGCCTAAAAAATTGAGTGTTATGTATGCCCATGAAAGAACTTTAATTCCAATGTTTGTGCACATTTGTAGGAACTCTGAAACTGCATTAATCAGTAGCTTATTCAGCTAATGCTAAGTACTGTACTTGAGTGTTAAAGTTTTTGAGTTTGAGTTTCTGTCTGATGTTCGGTGTGAGTTGGTTGTTAGAACATATCAACTTTGGCAGCTGCCAGGCCAGGGTGGGTGACATCAAAGGAGGTCAGTGGTAGCAGACTGCCTATGGCAATTTCTGGCTGCATTACTAATAGTAATACTAGTTTCCCACCATTCATTTATTTGCATGCAGGGACTGACCACATTTTACAGCTCAGTATATGTTGCGAAAGATAACACAGAAAACTGTTTTCTTTGTAGTCATGATGATAGTAACAAATCAGTTCCTTCCACTAGCTCTGAGCTGGTTGACAGTATTTGGGTGCCTACTCAAGAAGGTAAACAAACCAGCCAGGAGTCTGGGAGTGCCAGTGAAAGTTCAAGAGCTAACCAGGCACTGGTGAGAAATGTTAATTGCCACTTAGGGTCCCAAGCTCAAGGATTATATGGAAAATAGTGCTGTTATCCATCCGGTTTGCACAGAATTCTGCAGTAGGGGTGGGAGGCAGAAGTTTACCTAGGTAACTGTTAAGCACAGGGTTGTTCTTTAAAAAAATCACTGTCAGTGTGTTTAGCATCATGTTTGAGCTTTGGATGTACACATTTTTTTCAAGACACTGCATTTGCTGTGTGCAAGTTCTAAATGTTTGCAGCCCCTGTAGAAGTCTTTTGGGAGTGAATTCCAAAAGTAAGAGAAAGTGAGAAAGCCATTCATGAGTCTTGCAGGTGTAAAATTTGTATTGTTGAATTTTGAGCATGCAGGTGTCAGAAGAAAAGCATAGTGTATGAGGTGGCATGTACAGACATGCAGCAGTTTAGAGAGGTAAGCAGAATCAGAATTGTTTATTGCATTGAAGCGTATAATGCCAGCCACTGTTCTTAATTAATCTGCTCCGAAATGGGAAGCTTTTTCAGCTTTTCTGGGAGAGGTGTAGATTGGTGGTGATAGGATGCCAAGAGAATGAGTGATTGGTGGTGATGGGGTGCCAAGAGAATGAGTCTTGCAGCAAAGTGAATTTAATGGAGAGGATAGATAACACAACTGGGTGTACCCATATATATACTATATGAGAGGATGCATATAGGAACTAACAAGAGTTTTGGCTGCATCTTTGGCAAGAAACCTTGTGGATTGAAATAATAATACCTTTGGGCTTGAAGTAAGCATTTTGACCAACTTTTAACAGTTATATGATGTCCTTCTTCATTCATGGACATTTTTGTATTGAGAATGAATCCAATGTTCGTGGTAGAATCAGAAAAAGGAATGTTTTGACAATGAGAGAGCCTAGAGTAAACAAGTCTTAAAGGAAATGGTTGAAGGAAGAAGAAAAAGAAAGAATGGTTGTTAATTCTCATTGTTGTTAAGAATATGATTGAGCTGATTTTCATCTCAAGAATGCATGTTTCTTTGTTGTCTATGCATGCATTGGGTTCTTTGGTGAGGTTGGTTACTTCGTTGAGAGGAACAGATTTCAGAGTTGTGTGTCTTCCATGAAAGTTACTAGAAAAGATGATGATTTACAAAGTGGTTAGCAATGAATGAATGATGACATAGGTGTAGTTTACACAAAGGATGAAAAGAAAGGGCCCAGTAGTGAACCCTAAGGCACACCATACATGAGCTGTGAGAGTGATGAAGACGAGTTGCTGACTGATGGAGACTGATAGCTGTCAGAGAGATACAGCTGAAACCACTGGAGTGCAGACTGAGTACCACAGAGTTCAGGCAGGAGAGGAGATTGATTAATACTGACTAATTAGGAGATTAATAGTACAGTTTAGTTAATGCTATACAGTAATAGAGTGTGCTTCTTGCCTGAAGCTTCAATATTTTGCCCATAATTAGGTTACATTTTTACTTTTTAGGTAGTTTAAAAACGTTAATCTTGAGTAACTAGAAAACAAGTTTGTGGAACTTGACATGTTGACAGCCAACCAAACAAAATTGTTTGAAAAAGAAAGTGTCATTTTGTTTTCAGATTTCAAATGTGCACCTGACTGCAGAGGCATTGTCATTGTCAAGCCTGTCACTCAGTGGCCTCTGAATTTGACCTGTGTTGTAGAGTTTTACTTGTAAACCTGTACATGCCATCTTTTGTCGCCTTGTGTGGAGCATTCCAGATATTTGTGCACTTTGGCAATTATCCAGTGTAATAATGGTGACACTGGCCTGGCAAGTGTCCAAACACTGGCAGACACTCAAGGTAAAGAGACAGGTAAAGACCTGCCCAGCGTGTAGTGTGTCCTGTCTGTGTTTGAAGGGGGGGGGGGGGGGAGGGGGGTGTCAGGCTCCATGTGGATTCAGCCATTCTCATTGCTTCAGTTGAAACTAAACCATGGTTTAGAGGGAGTTGCATGGGTAGGGTTAGCTAAGGACTGGATTTTATTTTTGATTTTAAACTGCTCAGTGTCACCTTGTGGTAAGCTTAGTTAGGTCTTGGATTTCACTGTCTTGTCAATGGTGTAGGGTCACCTGAGGATACAGGGTATTGTAGGGAAGGTGACTAAACTGTATTTGGTAACAAAAAAAGGGCAATTGTGGTATAAAAATCCTTCTTTTCTGATCGATCTACCACCATTTTCTGGCTGGGCAAATTAATGATTTCGTTCATAATTTTAACATGCTGTATGAGAAGCAGCTCACATTTTTTATTCTCTTTTGAACTGGTTTTGTTACTAGGCAGTGATTATTATAGATGCTGCAGTGTTTGGTTTCATAGTACCTGTGTAAACGTCAAATCCTGCATGTTTTCAGGTCTTTTCTGTCTTTTCAATTAAAGCTTGACAATCTGTATAACATTCACACAAAGCAAAGTAGAGAATATGTGATAGTTTTCTTAAAACGTGTATTAATATTGTCAATGCATGTATTACTTTTTGGGTGTGAAAGTCAGTCTATGAAGTTACAGTATATTTCCCATTCCCAAAGAGATAACCTGTAATCACAAGTTAAAATCTTGTTCACTCCGGTTTCTAATATTCCACAGAAACCACTTCATGTTTGAAGGGGGTTAGGGGGAAAGCAATGCTTTTGACAGTTGATGAAGTGAGCAAAGAGAAATCATGAATAAGAGAGGCAGAATTCCCAGCAGGAGAAGAAGCCCCCAAAGCCACTTTGACTGGTCTGCTTGCTGGTCTGTAGGCTATAAAAGAAGAACACCAATAAGATTGGGGGGGGGGGGGGGGGTGAGCTGGTTTGGCCTAGTGATAAGGCGTTAGGCTGGTAAGCGGAAGGACCTCGGTTTGATACCGCTACAGCTCTCCTTTCTCTTCAAAAAGGTTGTGGTTTGTGGACACTGTCTTGTGACTTTGTCCATCACTTCCTGCTGAAACATTAAAATGGCTCTCATCGCTGCCCATCTTAATGCAGGAATCATTCTGGTGGTGACAGTGTAGCGATAGGTATGGGTTCTTCTTCAATGCTGGTCCTAGTTAGGGGGAATCAGAGGTCAAAACTGAAATGCTTGCAGCTTATCCCAATTAGGCTTGTTGTGTTCCACATACATCCTATTTTAAGGCACAATTAAAAGAAAAGCAGTTGGGAGCCCAACTGCAAGTTAGGGTGGCTTCGAACATGTCCAAGTGGAGAGCATAACGCATGTTTTGGTGTGACATAAAAGTATCATTATGTAATATTTAGAACAAGAACCTTATTATTTCATAGAAAGGTTTTGAATAACAATCATTAGGACTAGGAGTAACTAAGTGCAATTTTTAAGAGGGTTCATCCACTTGAGAGTAGAACAGCCTACCCGCAAAATTGTGACACTGAAACATGTGTGACATGGAAAGAAAAGTTTTTCCTTCAAGATCAAACAAACACCATGGATCATGAACAAGTATTTATTCTTGTTAGTTTTTGATGCTGTGGACATATTCCAAAGTAATACTGGAACACTTCCTCAACTTCGGATGTTCTTTGAATTGTAACACATGTTTCGTGTGACATGTAACACATGTTTCACATGACATTCAATAGTCACTCAGGTTGGAAACTGTTAAAAGCATGTAGAAAATTTATTTTTTCAGAGTATTTGTACACATTACATGAATGTAAGCATTTGTTTTGAGTTTGACAAGGTTTTTGTTTAGTTTGACAAGTTTTGCTTATGTGAAGAAGAAGAAAAGGAGAGAGAAAAGAAACAAAAAGTGATGAGCAGTACTAGTAATGTTTACATGAATTGACTGAAATTTAATTGAAAATTTAACCAATCATCTGTTCTCATGCAAAACAATGACAACTTCAAGCAACTTTTATTCTGCAGAAAAACCCAGCTGCATTTGACACCGGTCTGTAGTGGCTTAGTTTTGCAAGCTGATCAGCAGGCACCCAAGGGATGTCATCAGTTGCAGGGAACGAGAAGCTGCTCTGATTTTCATGCAGGAACTTTATCTGCACTTCTCCAGATGAAACCTTGTAGTCTGAAAGTAGAACCTAGATTTAACAGAGCCAACAAGTGAAATCACAGTACAAGTTGCAGTCCACAACACATCACATTCAGAGACAGCAATCAAAGTTGGAGGAAATGGAAAAACAAGATGTAGTAAACTAGTACATATATAGTCAGTAGTATGCTGCCTCAGACCCCTGTCTTTTTCATGAATGCTAATGCACCCCCCCCCCCCCACCCACACCCCAGAAACCAAACAAAAACAAAACAAAAAAGCATGAATAAAAAAACAAAACAAAAAACAAAACGCAAGTAGTAGTACAGTTCTACTCAGTATATTAATATTAATATTATGTTGAATTCTTTCCAGCTCAAATTAGTAAAGTTTACTAAAACTGAACATAACAAAAACAAAAAACCTCTGCAAGCACACCATGTCACTACTAAAACAGGACAGAAGAAACAACAATACAAATTCCAAACAAAAACTCTGCAAGCACACCATGTCACTACTAAAACAGGACAGAAGAAACAACAATACAAATTCCAAACAAAAACTCTGCAAGCACACCATGTCGCATTAAGTTAGTATCGTTTCTAGTCCTATAGAAAATGGTAAATTTAAATCAAAAGAATCTCAAAGATACATCATCATTAATACTATAGCACAGTCTCAGTTTTACACAGAAATCAAAACAAAGTAGGGAAGATTTGTTCAACGCACGTTCTGCAACATGATGATACAACGCACGTTTTGTGTGACGGAATCAACTTCCGTCCGGTTCCGTGTCACCAGAAACGAACGTTATGTTTTGACCAATTCTTCTCTCCTTGTTCATGGACTGAGAAATAATTTGAAATGACTGCAACCATTACTAAACATGTTTGTTTTTGATCCTACGTATGCCTACTTTTTGGTAATTGTGGTTCCTAACCATGAAATAATGATTCGGCAAGAGACGTATGTTTCATGTGACGAAACGGAGATGAGCCTGCAAGAGGGTGCATCGAGCACATTGAATGCTGTATTTATAAATAAAGAGTGCTACTGTATAAAATACTAGTCTGAAATGATCAAGTAACTATAACTGCTTGGAATTTCACCTACCTGTGTCACTGGTAGCCTCCAAATTGGGTGAAATCGTGTGCTAGCAGACAGTGATGACAGCCCAGCGACGCATGTTTCTCTTGCGTCAGAGTGTGACGCGCAGTGGTAAAAGCGCTCATTCACAAATTCCATGCGTATCACATGATACGACGTCATCAGTGTGTGTGTAGATGCCCACGGTACGTTTGAAAATCACGATTAGAAGATCTTTTTTTCATTGTTGGATTTGTTTCATGAATTTTTGTTTTTGCCGTTATGGATGTTTCATCCGTGACGGGTCATGAAACATGCGTAATGCTCACTTTCAACCATCATTGCTGTACATAGACATACTCAGCAGGCCTGAAATTAGCTTTCTGGTGCTTTTGCATGTTGCAACTTTGCAAACAAATTAGATATGTCTGAATATTTTCGTCTGGTATGAAGTAGCTTCCAACACAAGCAGTAGGGTATCACCGTTCCCATTTTTGGTCGCCATTTTTGCGTGACATGGGAGTATATTTTGCTAATAAAAAATAAACAAAACATTTTTTTTCCACCATATTGCTCTCATTGCTTCTTGGGTGTATAACAAAGGGAATTTTCTCCATTTGGTGTGAAAAAAAAGGAACTGGTTTACAACAAAACTGTTGCAAAGTGAGTGACTACCAATTAGGACCAGCACAGAAGAAGAACCCATATATATATATAATCTCCCTCTCCCCCCAGTCCATGCCCCCTTCCCCCCCCCCCCCCCCCTTCTCCCCATCCCTAATAAGCCTTATGGTTTCTGTGGACGTTAAGCACCATGTTTACTTACTTACTTAGATTGGGGGTCCAGAGTTCAGGAGCTGTGTGAAAGTCGAGGTGGCCATCCTGGGCTCTGTCCCTAATAAGCCTACGGTTTCTGTGGACCTAAAGCTACGCTCAACTAAGATTGGGGAATTGACACTAGTCCCTCAGAGGGAGATTACTGCACATTGGAGGGGACCATCCACTGGGCCTTTCAAGGAAACACACTCTGTCAGAGCAAAGGTGTGGAGCAGGATGTGTCATGGTTTGAAACTGCAGTGGGGATGGAGTTATATTTAGACGGAGTTTTAGGCCCCTGTTATTGATTTCACTTTCAGTGTTGTTGACCCCTCCTAGTGCTAGCTGTTAGTGGAGCCTGGGCTTGGTCCTGTCAGAGAGAGAGAGAGACAGAGAGAGATCTAAAAGGCCAGTCTCTGGCGGTGACAAGAAGTTTAGAACATCAGGTGAATGAAAAGTAGACTTTGTTGAATGAGTACATGAAAGAAAGTGAGTGGGCCTATAGTTGGATGCCTGGAAAGTCCAAAGCATGCTCTCTTTTTTTCTTTTTCTTTCTTTGCCCCCAAACTGTAGACATGGTTTGTTCACTTGTAATTGTTGAACAGTTTGAGATGTTCTGAGACTTAAAAAGTTAAATGTTTCTTGTAAAAAATAAGTTTATTATCATTATATTTATATTATTATGTTGATGGTTATTGTGGATGTCACTATGTAATCAGTAATCATGAGTAATGTTGGCATTCCATCTCCAGAACTTTATGAATCTTAGAAAAGAAGAAAGGTTTGACTGGCCAATCTTTTTGCCTAGCAGATGAAAGTAATGTGTACATAAATGAGAAGCTTTGACTTTACAACTCTCATCATGCATTGCCCTTGATTTGACCTGGGTGGTTCACTGGGTATCATTATGTTAAAAACAAATGACTTAAAGTTACGCTCACCAGTATTTACTGACTGATTGTGAGGCAGGCTGTATTGGATTGACAATGTGCCTTAGAATTAGATGAGGCATTGTCCTAAAGTGATCCTGTGTGGTTGAGGGCACATTAAAATCCAAGAACTAGGTTTCTGACAAGTCTTGACCTCTTTGCTTCCTTGATGTGGATGTTTTGAACTGAGATGATTGTTGACATTGAAGTATGCTCCAGTTTCAGGTAATTTCCTTCTAAAGATTAAAGATGTTAAATTGATCATCTTTACTAAGTTGATCAGAAACACATAATGTGAATATTAAGATGATTGGTAAAACACAATTGACAGCTATAACATTAACAACCTAGGCTTGGCTTTTTTCCACTAATGTGGTTGTTTACAGATGGTGTCCTTCAGATAATTGTGAATCAAACAGATATGAAGACCTTCAAATAATTGTGGACCAAACGGTTAACTTAGAGTTGATGTTAACAGTGGTTACAAATTGTTCTTTGGCATCATTTCTGACAGTCTGCTTTTCAGTTTTGAAATATTTTGGTTTTAATGTTGGAGGATGTGCTGTTTGGGTCAGATGACTGCTGACAAATGACTCTCTTCCAGCCAGAAGGAAACTAACAGTGATTGATGTAGGAGGCAAGGTGTTGAGATAAGACAAGCTGTGGGGGTGGAAGAAAGGTAACTTGTTGCTGCCTGGACCAGAGACCCAGGAGCAGTGTTTAGGTCTCTGCCTGCCTTGTGCCACTGACTCATGGAGATGTTCTATTCCTCTCTTAGTCTCAGGGCTCTGTGCTAAACTTGGCAGCACCACACCTCCTTAGGAATGGTGTTGGCATGGTGGAAGCAAATGTCTTTGGTTGAAGCAAAGGAAAGACTGCTATAGAGTATACTGGCTGCTGCTTATAGACTTCCTTGTTTACTGTTGCGTATGTTTGCTTATAGACTTCCTTGTTTACTGTTGTGTATGTTCTAGTACATTACCCCCCTCCCCCTACCCCACCCCTCCCTTTCTCCCTCACACACACACACACACACACACACACACACACACACACACACACACACACACACACACACACAAACTTAAACATAATTTACCCCATACATGTATTGTGTGCAAAGAATACAATATATTTATGCATTATTTTTGAGATTTTAACTTTCATGTCGGCCAAGTAAGTAGGTTGGAGTTTACTACTACTTGTACTTAAGGTAGGCAGGTTAGTGGGTGTGAGTTAATGTTTGCTACCAACATAGACTGTATTTATGTGTAGGGTTCTTAGCTACATGTATGTCAGTCTTGAAAGTGAATTGGTGTGAGGAGTTGGCTACATCATACATGTATGTCAGTCAGGTGAGCAGTTTTTTTGTTTTGTTTTTTGTTTTTTGCAAGTCAGTGGGTGTGAGGAGTCTGCAACAGATAAGTTAAGTGAGTTGGTTTGAGTTGTTTGCTAGAAGTCAGTCAGGTGAGTGGATGTGGGGAGTTGTTTGTTACAAGTCAGTTGAATGGGTGGGTGTGGATGTGAGGAGTTGTTTGCTACAAGTCAGCCAAGTGAGTGGGTGTGGATGTGAGGAGTTGTTTGCTACAAGTTAGTCAAGTGAATAGGTTAGAGGAGTTGTTTGCTACAAGTTGGTTGAACGAATGGGTGTGGATGTGAGGAGTTGTTTGCTACAAGTCAGTTAAATGGGTGGGTGTGGATGTGAGGAGTTGTTTGCTACAAGTCATTTGAATGGGTGGGTGTGGATGTGAGGAGTTGTTTGCTACGAGTCAGTCAAGTGAATGGGTTTGGATGTGAGGAGTTGTCTGCTATGAGTCAGTCGAGTGAATGGGTTATAGGAGTTGTTTGCTACAAGTTGGTTGAACGAATGGGTGTGGATGTGAGGAGTTGTTTGCTACAAGTCAGTTAAATGGGTGGGTGTGGATGTGAGGAGTTGTTTGCTACAAGTCATTTGAATGGGTGGGTGTGGATGTGAGGAGTTGTTTGCTACGAGTCAGTCAAGTGAATGGGTTTGGATGTGAGGAGTTGTTTGCTATGAGTCAGTCGAGTGAATGGGTTATAGGAGTTGTTTGCTACAAGTTGGTTGAACGAATGGGCGTGGATGTGAGGAGTTGTTTGCTACAAGTCAGTTGAATGGGTGGGTGTGGATGTGAGAAGTTGTTTGCTACGAGTCAGTCAAGTGAATGGGTTTGGATGTGAGGAGTTGTTTGCTACAAGTCAGCCAAGTGAGTGGGTGTGGATGTGAGGAGTTGTGTGCTACAAGTCAGTCAAGTGAATAGGTTAGAGGAGTTGTTTGCTACAAGTTGGTTGAATGAATGGGTGTGGAGGTGAGGAGTTGTTTGCTACAAGTCAGTTGAATGGGTGGGTGTGGATGTGAGGAGTTATTTGCTACAAGTCAGTTAAATGGGTGGGTGTTGATGTGAGGAGTTGTTTGCTACAAGTCAGTCAAGTGAGTGGGTGTGGATGTGAGGAGGAGTTTGCTACAAGTCAGTCAAGTGAGTGGGTGTGGATGTGAAGAGTTGTTTGCTACAAGTCAGTCAAGTGAGTGGGTGTGGATGTGAGGAGTTGTTTGCTACAAGTCATTTGAATGGGTGGGTGTGGATGTGAGGAGTTATTTGCTACGAGTCAGTCAAGTGAATGGGTTTGGATGTGAATAGTTGTTTGCTATGAGTCAGTCAAGTGAATGGGTTAGAGGAGTTGTTTGCTACAAGTTGGTTGAATGAATGGGCGTGGATGTGAGGAGTTGTTTGCTACAAGTCAGTTGAATGGGTGGGTGTGGATGTGAGAAGTTGTTTGCTACGAGTCAGTCAAGTGAATGGGTTTGGGTGTGAGGAGTTGTTTGCTACAAGTCAGCCAAGTGAGTGGGTGTGGATGTGAGGAGTTGTTACAAGTCAGTTGAATGGGTGGGTGTGGATGTGAAGAGTTGTTTGCTACAAGTCAGTCAAGTGAGTGGGTGTGGATGTGAGGAGTTGTTTGCTACTAGTACAAGTCAGTCAAGTGAGTGGGTGTGGATGTGAGGAGTTGTTTGCTACAAGTCAGTCAAGTAAGTGGGTGCGGATGTGAAGAGTTGTTTGCTACAAGTCAATCAAGTGAGTAGGCGAGAGGAGTTGTTTGCTACAAGTACAAGTCAGCGGAGTGTGTGGGTGTGGATGTGAGTTGTTTGCTGCAAGTAATGTCAGTCGAGTGAATGGGCGTGAGGTATTGTTTGCTACAAGTACAAGCAAGTGGGTGTGATGCGAGTTGTTTGCTACAAGCAGTGGGTGCAATGAGTTGCTTGCTACAAGTACAACGGAGTGTGTGTGGGTGGGTGTTAGGGATTGCTAGCTAAAATTCAGTCAAATATTATGGGTGTGAGGAGTTTTTGCTGGGACTGATACAAATCAGTCAAATGAATGGGTGGTGTGAAGGCTTGGCACTGCATTGCGCTTATGTCTTTTAGCTCTGTGGTGGCTATGAGAAAGCTGGCATCCTACCCGCCCCCGCCTCTCCCCTAACCCCACCCCTCCCCACCCACCACTTATCCCACTCTTCCCACCCTTGGAGCCTCTCGGGTTGCTGTGTGCAGTTTGCTTGCTCCTGGCCTGCATCATGTGGTGATACCTGAACTCTGCCCACAGCTGCCGGCTACTGGTTATGCAGGAGGGATAAGCTGCTGCCGGTCTGGTCTTGTCGAGTACTACAACTAGTGCTTCTACTAGTGCCAGAGCCTCCAAGGGGCATGGTTGGATGTCGCCAGGGGCTGTAGTTTGTGATGGTCTTGCAGCTGTGTGAATTTTCTCTGCCTCCCCTCCTGATTTCGTTTTCTGGATGTGTGGGCCTGTGGGGAGTGGGCTGGAGGGACACATTCCAGACCGGTGAGTCTCCCAGCGCATGGTGTCTTGGTAGCTATAGCTCTCTCTTCCCGCCTTGGTGCTGCAGATCTCCACTGCTAAAAGTAACAGTGCTCAGGCTACCTACCGCTGGCAGCATGACTTCCAACCAAAGGCTTCCCTGTAGACTCTAAGTGCATTGGTGCCTCATTAGGATGGCACTGTAACTATGTGAGGCCTACTGGAATTTGAGAAAGATGGATACATTTAGTGCGTGTAGCCACCAGCCAGACCCCTTTGAATGTTCAGTAGGAGACGGAGACTGTGTGCAGTATGTGTATCATTCATAGGTGGGTTTGTTGGGTGATGGCATCTAGGCATGGACTGCAGGCAGACAGGTATGGCATGCTTGCACAGGTGCAGGCCAGTGAAAAGGTTGTAGGGAAGGCTTGATTAAATCAGCTGAGGATGATATGGGGGGGCGGGGGGAGGGGGGGGGTATCAGTGTGTTGTTTGCTGCTATTCCTGGTACTCTGTGGAGCTGGGCAGATGGTAGTTCTTCACTGTAACCTTCAACCCTTCCATTCCTACCCCACCCCCAACCCCCACTCCCCTACTCCTCTTAACTGTCTCAGTGTGATAGGACTATTTGATTTTCATCATTCTGTTTGTGTTACTGTTCAGTGTTGAGACAATGAGAGGTACCTATGTTTTCTATTTCATTCTGACTATCCCTACTCCTCTTAGCTGTCCTGGAGTGATAAGATTATTTGATTTTCATCATTCTGTTTGTGTTACTGTTAAGTGTTGAAAGGTACCTATGCTGTCCATTTCATAGGTGTGTATAACACGGACTTTCCATTAGGCTTTCCCTTAGTGCAGTGGTGCTAGGTGGCAAGAGGGACCTGGCTGAACTGTAAGCAGAATACATGTGGTGTGTCAGAACTGGCTTGTCTTTCCAGTCTGACCTGTCAGCACTCCTTCATTAAGGCTTCATGTAGGTGGGGGAGGCAGGGGGGCTTGCTGCTATTCTTGCTCCCAATCATGAGGCCTTTCTGTTTTCCTCATGGCACACAGGTTGAGTGTATTTGTAGGGTTTTTTCCCTGAGATGTGTCTGTTTACAGGTGCTATTTATAATGCTGATCAGTTTCAGTACAGGTACGGTTTTGTGAGACAGCAGGAACCAGGTCATAGTTGTTGGTGTAGCGGTCATTTGTTTCTTTTAGTTTTAAGTTTGGGTCCGTGTTACGGAAGGTTGACCGAGACGTTTAAAAAGTCATTTCCTAATTTCTCAGTCAGAGCCTTTGTCAGTTATCACAGATGGAACTTCAAACAGAACGTGCATTTCATACATGTGTGTTTCTCCATCAGTGATTGTGTGGTAATCTGTGTATAGATCTTTATAATTATGTTGGCGTTGTTGGGCTTAGCCCTTGGGGAGCTGTGAGACTCATCATACCATGCGCCTCACATGCCAGATGAGCTGAACGTTGCATAATTACTCCTTGAGAGTTGTGTATTGGCACGCTTGGCCTTAAGCTTGGCCTTCAGCAGCCGCTGCAGTCTATTTATAAATCTTAGGCATGCCATTTGGATGATAGTCAATAGGAACAAGGTCTGCCTGCTGTGAAGTCATTGACATTGTGGAGAATGGCAATGTCTTGTTCAGTGGCTTATTGATCTTTTTTTCACTAGTAGTAGTACAGTCCCACTCCCAGGGACTCCTTCCTGTCTGCTGTAAGGCTTTGCATGTAAATACAGTATCTGTAACTATAGCTGAGAGGTTTGAATGGACAGATTTCCTGTGGTGGGTATTGTTATGTTGAAGTTTTGAACACACTGGAACATGTTATATATAATAAATAAAAATCCAGCGAAAGTTGTTTGAGTTTGGATGGGTCTGTAAACTGAGGTTCCCCCATTATCGCCCATATAATATATATATGCATGCATGCAAAACAGTTGCATGCACACATTAACCCCTTCATTGCCCATGTCTGTAAAGTTTCCAGGCTGAAAGATAACGGATGCACTGGTAAACAGTGTATTTTCCACTCCTATAACATCTACTTTCAATGGTCTGTGTTTTGATGAAAATCCTTTTACATGACAGTGCAAAAAAAAAGAAGAAACAGTTAAGGGTTTGAAATTGTTCACTTTTGTTGGTCATTTTTGACATCATGGCAGTGAAGGGGTTAAAGATCCTGTAGTCCATGTCAGAGATTGGTAGAGAACACAAGCATCAGAATAGCCCAGCATGAACTAGAAGTGTTGGAGTGGTCAAAGTGTTGAAGCTGGACACTGTAGGGAAGATGACAGAGAAGAGATGATACAGCACTGGCCTGCACAACAGTTCCTTGGTTTATGTGCTGTCCATTGTGATGATTGTTCAGTGGATTGTTGAAAGTGAGGCTGGTTGTGGAATTGATCATATTCATAATGAACCCTGGCCAGTTGTTGAATGTGTGGTGTGAGCCTGAGACTGAAAACATGGCCTACAACTTGTAAGGCTGGCTGTTGAATGTGTGGTGCCAGACCAAAACTGGAAATATTTCATGCAGCTCGTAGGGTCATACTCATAGTCACAGGCCGGTTGCTGAATCGTGGATCATAGGAAATAGAGACTAGATGGTGAATGGATGATCAGAAACCAAGACTGGTTGTCGAATACAATTTACAAAACCAGGGTTGGTTGTTGAGTGAAAAAACAAGACTGGTTCAGTGGTTGTTAAAAGGATGATGGAAAACCAATGGCTGATGAGACAGCAAGACTGGTTGTTGAATGGATGACAAAAAAGGTGGGACTGATTGCTAAATGGATGTTACAAGTTACCATTATTATTATTATCATTATGAGAACGTGAGACTGGTTGTTGAAAAGATGATGGAAAATCAAGACTTTTTGGTTTTTGAATGGATGGTGGAAAACCAGAGCTGACTGAGGGGATGATGGAAAACCAAGACTTAGACTGGTTCTGAAATGGATTATTGGAAAGCAAGCTTTGATGCTGAAGAGGTAATAGTGGAAGCAAATTGTAGTTTGTAAAGAGGTTGTTAGTGTTTGTATACTGGAACCATGGCTTGTGGCAACTAAGGCTGTTGACCAGTTTATTATACTGTTGATTGGCAGTGTCTTTATTTATGGACTTGTTTTGCTGTTATGTTGACAGGCGCAGCATCGATCGGAGCGTACATACAGTGGTGAGGCAAGCGTTACCTTGACCTAGCTTTGTAGGTGAGCGCCATGCCATCCAGTAGGACTGAAATGGATTACTACATTATTCTTGGGGTGGAACGCAGCGCTACAGAAAGAGAAATCAAGAAAGCGTGAGTCACATTTTCCCATCCTAACGTCTTTCATTTTCAGTCCGGTTATCTGTGGCTCGTTGAAACAAAGCAAGGAAAGCTTGGCATCTTTGCAGGAAAAGTGACAGTGCGTGAAGAATCTGACATGTAAGACTAGAGGCTGTGCTCCAGTTCTGAGCATGGTCATATGACTATACAACATGATGTGGCGTATCACCAACAGATGTCAGGTTACATGTAGCCTGATATGCCACACGTTTGTGCATTGATTGATGGAAAGGCAATGTGTTTGAAGTATAGTCTGGATGCATTGGATCAAATACATGCTGGTAGTACTAGTAGGCTTGGCGTACCAAGAATGCGTTTATAATTTATATAATATATAATTATATGATACAGGATGTTCACTGGCTGTCAGATGGCTTGTGACAGATCAGAGTGAGATGAGAATGGAACAAGTTTAAATCCTACATGACCTGATAGGTGCTCCATGGTGATGTCACAGTGTCTGTTCCCATAGCAACTCACACTATGACTGTGCTTGAAAGTGGATTTTATAGTCAATGACCCTGCTTGAGAGTGGATCATAACGTCAAGGGAGGAACAGAAATGGCAAACTATGTGTTATTATCCCAGTCAGGCACCAGGCAGGTTCCATGCCTGATCATGCAGTTCCTCTGACACAAATCTCTTCTTTCTTTTTCTTTTTTATGATTTAAAAAAATATTGTTAGAGTTACACTTAAAATAGCCCGTGCCTAACATTTGAATCTTTGGGGAAATTTTGAGGATTTTGTGCAAACTGCGTAAAACCAGAACATGGCTGTTTTGGTATCTGAATCTGTGAATGATGGAGAAAAGTTCTGTGCACTGCACGGCACATATCAACATTCAGAAGCTGTGTTTTCTTTTGGCATACCTACAGTTCGAGAGGTTGTTTTGGCGCAGATAGAAATAAAAGTAATTAATAAACTTTGAAATTGCATAAACTGTTGTTGTGATTGTTTATTATCCTTTGTGGTTGTAGTGTGTGTGTGTCTGAGTATGGATTATGCGTGCACGCATGTATGTGTGTGTGTGTGTGTGTTTGGATTGCTTATAATTTAAGGCCACCCCATCTTTGGGTGTCATTATCAGTCCATGAACTAACTATGAAATAAAACAGCACTCAGAACAGTTTGATGTTGACAGAACGAGTACAATGTCTTTGCTTGATTCTAGGTACCGTCGGCTCGCATTAAAATGGCATCCAGACAAAAATCCCAACAACAAAGAAGAAGCAGACAGAAAGTTCAAGGAAATCTCGGAGGCGTACGATGTGCTGTCAGACAGTAAGTTGGAAGAAAGCAAAAGAGCTAACCAAGCAGACAAGCAGACAATCTACCAACAAAATGATTGACACACACACAAAACGTGGTACCATGTATTGTAGTGTGTGTGTGCGTGCGAGTGTGTGTGTGTTTGCTTAATTGTTTAGCTGCTTGTGTTTTTGTTAGTTTTTCTTCTTCCTTTCTGTCTCTCTAAAACGCTAACTTTGTGTGTGCGTGTAAATTATGTGAAAGTTTTACCATTTTTCAAATGGAAAATTCAGTGAGGGCTGCTTGATCAATGTAATGGTTTTCCTGGGGTGCAGAGGTGAAATAGTACTGGTGCAGCAAAATGATTCTGTGGATTCAGTGACTGTGGTTGCTGTGGGCATTGTACCTGGCAGCTGAAGCAGAGGAGCACCATGCTTGTTTACAAACTGATCGTTCTTTTCTGGTGACAGAGAAAGTAAGCAGGATGTGTACAGTATGATTTAGTGACTTGGTTGCCGTGGTTACCACATGTCTGCTGAATCAGGGGGTGTACACTGGGTGATTCAGTGACTGCAGTTGCTGTGGGTACTTAAATACACATCAGCTGAATCAGGGGGTGTACACTGGGTGATTCAGTGACTGCAGTTGCTGTGGGTACTTAAATACATGTGTCAGCTGAAGCAGGAGGTGTACAGTGTGTGAGTCTGTGATAACAGCTGCAGTGGGTACTTAAAAAATGCACATGTTAGCCAGTTGCTGTGGGTACTTAAAAAATACACATGTCAGCTGAAGCAGGAGGTGTACACTGTCTGTGTGATTCAGTGATTGAAGTTGCTGTGGGTACTTAAATATATGTGTAAGCTGAAGCAGGAGGCGTACACTGCATGATTCAGTGATTGCAGTTGCTGTGGGTACTTAAAGTTAAATATATGTGTAAGCTGAAGCAGGAGGCGTACACTGCATGATTCAGTGATTGCAGTTGCTGTGGGTACTTAAAGTTAAGTACATGTGTAAGCTGAAGCAGGAGGCGTACACTGCATGATTCAGTGATTGCAGTTGCTGTGGGTACTTAAAGTTAAGTACATGTGTAAGCTGAAGCAGGAGGCGTACACTGCATGATTCAGTGATTGCAGTTGCTGTGGGTACTTAAAGTTAAGTACATGTGTAAGCTGAAGCAGGAGGCGTACACTGCATGATTCAGTGATTGCAGTTGCTGTGGGTACTTAAAGTTAAGTACATGTGTAAGCTGAAGCAGGAGGCGTACACTGCATGATTCAGTGATTGCAGTTGCTGTGGGTACTTAAAGTTAAGTACATGTGTAAGCTAAAGCAGGAGGTGTATGCTCTGTGATTCCATGATAGAGGTTGCTGTGGGTACTTAAGTACACATCAGCTGAAGCAGGAGGTGTACACTGTGTGATTCAGTGATAGCAGATGCTGTGGGTACTTAAATACACATCAGCTGAAGCAGGAGGTGTACACTGTGTGATTCAGTGATAGCAGATGCTGTGGGTACTTAAATACACATCAGCTGAAGCAGGAGGTGTACACTGTGTGATTCAGTGATAGCAGATGCTGTGGGTACTTAAATACACATCAGCTGAAGCAGGAGGTGTACACTGTGTGATTCAGTGATAGCAGATGCTGTGGGTACTTAAATACACATCAGCTGAAGCAGGAGGTGTACACTGTGTGATTCAGTGATAGTAGTTGCTGTGGATACTTAAATACACATCAGCTGAAGCAGGAGGGACAACAGAAATGCCTGCATCACTGGTGGTTCTTTCCATGATTGCAGAGAAGAAGCGGGAAGTGTACGACATGTATGGAAAGGAGGGTGTCCACGGACAGGGTGGCTTCTCTGATGATGACTTCGCAGGCATGGGCGGCCATCATGGACACTTCCATTTCCAGTTCCGGAGCCCAGAGGAGATTTTCCGAGAATTCTTCGGAACCGATGACCCTTTTTCTAGGATCTTTGGTGGTGAGGCTTTTTCAATTCAGTTCAATAGTGGGAGTATTTTTCCTTCCTTTCTTAGCATAACTTTAAGGTTAATGTAGCTAATAGCAAAGTATTTATAAGCATATTGAGTAGTTTTCATTGAAGAAATTGTTTCTGTTGTATGTATAAAACTTATATCAACCAAATTTATACAAGTAACATAAGGCTTGTATATGTTTGGTTGAGATAATAGTTCTGCTTTAAGGCTTGCAGAACAAGCAATATCAGTTTGGTACGTCAAAGAATTAGAATAGACGTCTCAGATTCAGCTTATTTCAGTCAGACAAATGCAGACTTGGTTAGGACAGGCATGCTGTATTACAGTGTGTATTGCATGTGTTTGTACGTAAGAAGCTATAAGTGAAGTGAAACGACAGAAGCACAGCAGGTGAGAGCTAACCTGTTGGCAGATCATGCTTGCGTCTCCCTGTGACACCTCCAGTAGGATGTTGATTAATACCTCTGTTGCTTTTTCTCAGGTGGTTTCCAGTCTGGGAACATGTTCGAACAATCTTTTACAGGATTCCCATCCTCCAGCGATGGATTCTTCTCCTCCTCCTTCTTCTCCAACGACCCCTTCTCTAGTAGCTCTGGGTGAGTGCATGGTGTGGATGCAGACTGTACGGGTAACGTAGCGTAGCGAGGCTTTGTGCACTGTGTGCGTGAAGTAACGTCATGCGTAGCCTGCTGTGAGCTGGCCCCCTCCCCCTGCCCTTCCCTCCAGCAGCAGCTGTCTTTGAAGTCTTGGCGGCATAGGCAGGGCCTTTAGTTTGGTTTTGAGCTTGGAACCCAGAGTTAATGCCGAGTGCCCAGAGATGCCCCTGCAGCCATGAATGTGTCTTTCTGACGAGGCTGCTTTGCTCACAGCAGGTTCCGCTTCTCAGCATGTGATGAAGACAGGCCAGTAGCGTTTTACTGTGAAGTGAAGGGAGGCCAGAAGTGTTGACAGCGGATGTGAAGAGAAGCCAGTAGTGTTGTAGTGTAGGTGGAAGGAGGCTGGTAGCTTACAGTGTAGATGAAAAGAAACAAGGTATGCTGCACTTTGATGGAAGGCCAGTAGTTTCAGTGGGGATGAAGTGAGGCTAGATGTACTGCACTGAGAAGAGAGCCAGTAGTGTTTCAGTGGGGGTGAAGTGAGGCTAGATGTACTGCACTGAGAAGAGAGCCAGTAGTGTTTCAGTGGGGGTGAAGTCGGGCTAAGTGTGCTGCACTGAGAAGGGAGCCAGTAGTGTTTCAGTGGGGGTGAAGTCGGGCTAAGTGTGCTGCACTGAGAAGGGAGCCAGTAGTGTTTCAGTGGGGGTGAAGTCAGGCTAAGTGTACTGCACTGAGAAGGGAGCCAGTAGTGTTTCAGTGGGGGTGAAATCGGGCTAAGTGTGCTGCACTGAGAAGGGAGCCAGTAGTGTTTCAGTGGGGGTGAAATCGGGCTAAGTGTGCTGCACTGAGAAGGGAGCCAGTAGTGTTTCAGCGGGGGTGAAATCGGGCTAAGTGTGCTGCACTGAGAACGGAGCCAGTAGTGTTTCAGTGGAGGCGAAGTCAGGCTTGGTGTTCTACACTGTGATGGAAGGCCAGTAGTGTTTCAGTGGGGGTGAAGTGAGCCCAGGTGTACTGCACTGTGATAGATTAGCCCGTAGTGTTACAGCATGGGTGAAGGGGGGCCAGGTGTACTACACTGGAGGTGAAGAGAGGCCAGGTGTACTAAACTGTAGGTGAAGAAAGGCCAGCAGTGTTACAGTTTGGGTGAAGCGAGGCCAGGTGTACGACACTGTAGGTGAAGGGAGGCCAGTAGTGTTACTGGGAAGGTGAAGGCAGACCAGGTGTACTGCACTGTATTTGAAGGGAGACAAGGTGTACTACACAGTACACTGTATTTGAAGGGAGACCAGGTGTACTACACTGTAGGTGAAGGGAAACCAGCAGTGTTTTAGTGTATTAGGAGGGAGACCAGGCATACTACAAAGCAAACTGTGTTGGAAGGGAGACCGGGTGTACAACACTGTAGGTGAAGGCATGTCATTCCTGTCTCCCTGTACATGAAGGGAAACCTGGAGCGCTGCTACACTGTGGGTGGTGGGATGATGGTAGTGCTGATGTTACAAAATGCCTGAACATTTCAGCTGGACTTCAAATTGCATGAGTTGACACATTCTGTGGTACTGGAGACAGCAGTACCAGTATGCGTAGTTCTGGCATGAATCATTGGATGTATAGTTGTGTGTGCCTCTGCAGTAACCATACTCATATTCATTTGGACTAACTCTGGTCTTAGTCTGTGGTGTAGTTAATTGGTGGGTTCATGCTTTGGCAAATTTGACGCATGTCAGACTTGGAGTACTAAAACAGTTTAAGAACGGAAACTAACATAATTTATTTGTTAATTGTTGGTTGATTTTGGGACTGGAGCTTTTTTTTTTTTTTTTTTAATAACTACACTTCAGGCTGTGGCTGGATACTATTACTAACCCCCGGAAATCATAGACTTAGTTTACCTGGTAACACATTGTAACATAATTATTTCTAAATTGTCACATCTTAGTTGTAGTTTGTCTTAAGGCAAGTTTGTGGTGTC
Source organism: Alviniconcha strummeri (assembly GCA_963584105.1). Lineage (NCBI taxonomy): Eukaryota > Metazoa > Mollusca > Gastropoda > Provannidae > Alviniconcha > Alviniconcha strummeri. The sequence goes on from OY757542.1 coordinate 7,919,105, forward strand.
CTTCCTGACTGTGATCTGACTGTGACCACAGTTACAGGGCCCAGAAAATTCTTGTCCTGTAAGTGGACAGTTGAGCCATTGAGGCTAAAATGCGGTGTCTTCAGTAGCATGGCCAGAGCCCATGGTTACCTCCCTTTCTGTAGTGGAGGAGCTTTGTGTGCACATTTCTAAGTCTTGTGCAGCACCCATTGTGTCAAGTGACGGGACCAAAGATAAGGGCGTCCACTAATATTATAATGGAGTCCTTTAATAGCTCAGGAGGTGTGTGAGGTGAACATCCTGGGCTCCCCTTCCCTAATAGTCTCTTTCTGTGGACGTAAGGCAGCATTAAAGAAGATGTACATTTGGGTGGCTGTTTTACATTCAAAGCTCAGGCACTGAGTCCTTGAAGAGCTGACTGTTTCCGGCGCTTTTGCTCTTCCATCAGTTGCTACGGAAGAGTTGGGGTGCAAGTTGTGATGTCAGCACGTCCGCATTGTAGCAGGGTCAAAGGGTGTGGAGGGGTTACATGCTGGTCATTATGTTTAGGTTGTGAGAATAACGCTACTTCTGGTACCAGGATAGTCTCCTGGAGGCTCTGCTGCAAAACTCTGGAAAGGTAAGTGAGTGGCGAGGGCTGAATGAGCAGACAGAGACTGCTCAGAGTGCTGAGGGCAAGTTTGAAGTGTTGCTTTTTCATGTATATGCAGTAACCTGTCGTGGAACACATTACTGTTGGGTTGATGCTTTCAGACTTAACCATTTTAAGTCAACCATAGTCGGTAATAAAGGCAGGTTACAGGGTATACACATATCATAAACTGTTTGTTGATGCATGTACAGGTTCATGTAATTGTAACCCATTGTCATACATAAATTGGTTACTAACACTTTCACCACCATAACATGAATTGTATACTTACACTTGCGTTGGTATTATATATTGCATTTATTTATATATATATATACACACACAGAGATTATAACCCATTGTCATACATGAATCGGTTACTAACAGTTGCATGGGTTTGCAAAACTCATTGTCATTCATGAATTGGTTACTAGGACATCTGTATATTATATGTAACCAGTAATTGCTCTGGCAGAAGCCTAAAGTCAGGATGGAGCATTGCAAAATGGGCATGGTCTCTGTGCTACTCGGCTAAAATACCGCTTAGCACAGAGCCTACTGCAGTGGGGAATGGAGGATTGCAGCTCCCTGGGGCCCACTGCTTCAGCTGCTTGTGTTGGAAGTTCTCTTTGGTTCTTGTTCTTCACCAGTCACAGCTGGGCTTTGGCTCTCACCGGCATTCGGTGTTGGTTCTTGTTGGCGCTTGTTCTCTTTCCATTCTGTCCTCGTTGCAGTTCTCGCTGTGTTTGCTTTTGTTCACCCGCTAAACTGACCGGGGGCGGTGATCAGCCATCGTGGAGAATTTCTTGTGTCAGCATTGTTTTAAAGGAGACGCGGGCTTTGATCGGTTCACTTCACTGGCATTTTCGCTTTTGTTCTACTAACCTACGCTCTGCTGTACTGACTGTGTCACTTTTGCTGCTTGCGAGTGTGTACATGCTGCAGCCCCGGCTGCATGTTGTAGACAGGTGTAGGAGAGGTGGGTAGCATTTACTGGGGGCACAGGTGGGGTTGGTTGATGATGCATGGTCACTGTCAGCTTGCCGACATCACCACCGCATGCAGCGGCACTGTAGCCTAGTAGTGTAGTCCCGGCAGTGAGTGCGATAGTCCCTGTGGAGGTTGGCCGGAGAGCAGAGGGCTTGGACAGGAGGGTTGACGTGGGCAGCTCGTTGCAGTTTGTGGCACCAGCATCACAGGGCCCACCATCATCAGCACAGACGGCGTGGTGACCGCAGGGAAGCGTGCAGCCTTCACAGCCAGCCGAGGTCTCACTGGGCCTACCCGTCATTAGGCGCCGCTTGGCACACTCACAATTTGGCCGCGGCCCACACCTTCACCCCCTCACTGGACAGTTTCTTCTTTATTCCTCCCAGCTCGGGGTAAAGCTCTCTGTACTCTCTCACTCTCTTTTCTCCCCTCTCTGTCACCTCCACCAGCATGAGCTCCGCTTCCTGTTTGTGGGTGTGGGTTTTTTTGTTTGTTGCTTTCTTGCCTGACTGTTGTTCATCATTGACTGTTGTTCACACACTGACCTTGTCTACCTATCGTGCCCACTGTCTGTAGTACTCACTGAACTGTGTGAGGCCCAGCCACTGGAAGAGCAGGACTGTGGTTGCACTTGTGGAGGTCTTCCGACCTCCATCACCCCCTCCTCCCCTTTGTTCCACCCCCATTCTTCCTTCTCTGTGACTTTTGCTTTCCCTTTTTGCCTTTGATTTGATTTGACCCAGAGGTTCCACTGTTTTAGTAACTGTTTCCTCTGTTGGCAGTTCTTTGTGTGCACCGATGTGGTTGTCTGCCCACTCTGTTGCTGCTGCTGGCTTTGTTCTTGGTGTGAACGGTTTGGTGTGCCCCTGATCTTGCCACTGTTTGGGGTTTGAAGGCAGGCGCGGATGTGGGTGTCGAGTAGGGCTGGTCAGACCATTCTGGTGCTGCTTATGTTAGCAGTTATGTACTGCAGGGTCTGAGACCAGATCTTGAAGGAGATTAGTTTTATGCTGTGTGGAAAACTCATGTTTGGTTTTAGATGAGCACGTGGTTTATGGGGAAAGGTCTGCCAGGCAAAGAAACTTTCTGGATTTGATTTGTACTCGGTTTTGGGTGGCTTTTGAGTATATATTTGGTTGTCCAGTGGCACTTTGCAGTATCGCTGATCGCTGCTGTTTACCCTCATTCTTCTGATCATTTTCTCCGGAGCACTGGGCAGTTGTTCTTGAGAGTTCAGAATGGCAGATCATGAAATATGGGTCCTGGTTAGACTGCATCAGGCAGAACCCAGCTCCTGTGTGAACTGTGGACAGGATTGAGGTTAGAGCACATGGGGGTTTGGAGGAGAGCTGTTAGTGCCTTGGCTGACTGCATGGAGACTGTGGCCTCATCTAAACTGTTGCGACGAAGAAGTTTTTCTTGTGGATGGACCTGCTCTACAGTTTCTAGAAAAAATGACCACAGTTGTAATAGGCTGGTGGGTCTTAGTGTTTTGGGCCTGAAGGTTCTCTCTTTTCTTTGCCGCAAATGGGGGTTGGGGGGTTCATCAACCAGTTTGGTTTCAGATATTTTTGGCTGTGCAGATGAACTCTTTCACTGCCGTGCTTGCTGCACTGTCACTTTGAAAACGACCAGTAAAAGTGCCAAATTTGAAATCATTAAGCCTTTTTTGCCCCCTTTGCATGAGCACGTGAAAGGATTTCTATCAAAATGCACAGTACTGAAGGTAGATTTGTTATAGGACCGTCAAATATACTGTTTGGAGGGGTGTATGTGTGCACTTTTCAGCCCAGAAATTTTACCAGCCGGGGTAGTGAAGGGGTTAATAGCAAATGATATGGACATTTAGGTATTGCAGCAGCAAAATGTCCGAGTGTTACCAAAGTGGACATTATACAGACAGTAAAATTACCAGCTCTGCACATGCAGATGCGCCACTGGTCAGTTGTTCTTCCCTGTAGTGTGGAAGGTTAGAGCAGTCAGTGTGTCTTGCAGATCTCGGGTCAGGATTTGTGTCTTTCTGTTGTGGTGGTCATTGTGTTGTCTTCAGTTTGGCATTGACGTCCAGCCACATTTACCTTCAGCCAGCCTTGCGACATGGAACTGTGAAAAATAGCTGTAGTTTAAGCATGCACTAACTAGCATTGTGAGCAGCTGAGTTTGTTGTTAATGTGTGTGATCCCAGGAAGGCATTCGCTAGTGTAGCTGTGATTTATCTGTCCATTTGTATGCCATATTTGGGCCTGCTCTCCAGTTTTTGTTGTGCAAAAAAAGTGTTTCCTTTCATGCATTATGCACTTCTACTTGATGATTACTACAAAGTCTGGATGAGGACATTTCATCCTTGGCAGCCAGGGGCATTTTGACCAGAGATATTTAGTTGAGCAAGTGATGGATCAGGTAGTTCTGTTTGTAGGAGTACAAGTAGAGTTGTTTTGTGGTTGGTAGAGTTGAATTGAACAGTGATAGGTGCGCCTGCCTGGGGGCTGGGATAGCTCAGTGGTTAGAGCGTCGGACTCGTGACTGAAAGGTCGCGGGTTCGAATCCCTGCTGGAACGGCGGGAGAATTTTCTTCTCCAGGGTCAACTTTCTGTGCTGACTCTTATTTCGGTATCCGTTCCACCCCCGTGTTACCACAGTAGCACGTAAAAGATCCCGGTCATTTTGCCAAAAGTGCAGGTGGCAGGTTACAGCTAAACACGCATACACCTTACGTATGTGGCTTTTATTGAACCGTGCTTCGACATTGGTCACAACTTGTCCCTAATATGTCAAATGACATCTGAGGACATTAAGCATCAACTCATCACTGCACCTGCCTGTACTCGGAGGGACTGGAGTGGTATGGTATGCACTGGTGTCCAGACTCCTCCCCCATGCTCCCCAATGATTGTGTAAATATGTATCAGTTAATTTATGTACTAATTAAAACGTGTGTCAACAGTCTGCAGAGAAAGACTGCCTATCATGATGATGAAGTACTGTTTTTGGTGCTTCATGACAAAAACAGTGCCCGTTGCGGTTCTGTGTTATCAGCAATAAATTGTGTGTGTGGAAATACCTTGTTTAGCTGTGCATCCCATTTAGGTATAGGCTGTGTTGGTCAGTTCGTGTTGTTCAGTGTGTTAACCTCCCAGTCAGTTGTTGTTTTTACTGTTACATACTAGTCTTAAAATGTTTCTTGTGAACAAACAAGCAAACAAATAAAGGCACTTGAGTCTGCAAAAATCATTATGTGTACATGGTATGAGTGAAGATGGAGAAAGAGAAGAAAAAAGAAGTATAAAGTAGTACTACAATTTCCTGTTGCTTGTCGATGCTTGTTTTTCCTTGGGCGTGTAGATTAATCTGACAGTGGTGCATGTTGCATGTGGTGCAGATATTTTCTGAGGGTATGTTTATTTTGTGTTGATATGAATATGGTGGAAGTGGGTGTTGTGAGTAGGGGATGCACTTCAACTTAGTGTCATTTTAAAATAATTAAGGTCAACTCCTGCCCCCCCTCGCCCCCCCCCCCCCCCATACACACACACACAAGGGTCTTAATTCGTAATCTTTCATCCTAACATTCCTTTCGCTGTCATTATGATTAGCTTGTTTGTGTGAGTGTATAAGCAGTGTGTGTTGTGTTGCAGGTTTTCCCAGTTTTCCAGCACCAGCTTTGGGGGGCCCACAGGGGGAGGTCATTTCCGTTCCACCTCCACCTCCACCAAGTACATCAATGGCAAGAAAGTCGTCACCAAAAAGTCAGTATGCCTTTCCCTCCCCCCCCTCCTTTTTTTCTTCTCTCTCCTCTCTTCCTCCATTTTTCTCCCACGTTTTCTAGCTTCTTCCTCCCTTTTTTTTTTTTTTTTGGTGAAAGTTAGACAAGCACATCTATGAGTTCCTCTTTCTGTTGATAGGCTGTGAATTTTAGTTTGTGGGGACATTGATTGATTTTAGTCTTGTTGCTAGTGAAGGCGAGCCAGATTGGGTGTGGTAGGGAGTTGGCTCCAGTGCCCACTCCTTTCTTTCCAGTGCTTGTTCAACGGTTGCATCAAGTTATGTTTGTTGTGCGAAGAATCACTTTGGTCTGATGCTTATACAGATTTGTGTTGCATTGCTTGATGTGGATGTCTGTTGACAGAGTGGTGGAGAACGGCCAGGAGACGGTGGTGGTGGAGGAGGATGGTGTTGTGAAATCCCGCAGTGTGAACGGAGTGATGCAAGCACTGGACGGTGGGTCCAAACCAAGCATCCGTGCCTAGCATATGCCCAGGCACCGCACCATGTCCCCACCACGTTGACAGCCCACCCAACACCTCTTTTGTTGTCACCTCACGGACCAGGCCGCTTCTGGACACCTCGTCTTTTTCGGGCAACTCCATCCCAAAGTGGGGACTTGGGGATCATTTGGAACATGGCTAGGGCTTTGCTTTCAGCCATCGTTCCTCCCTTGTGTGTGTTTGAACAGTAGTTTTGATCTGATGCAGTGCTTGCAAGGGGAAATGGATAGGATGCCATTGTGGTTGTTTACAGTGTTTGAAAAGTTTCTCTGTTAGCATTTTATTTCCTTTTTTTTCTCGAATCAGAAGTCTGGATTTCAGAGTTAAAATGTTCTAGGTTTAACTGACGCTACACCACTAATATTTGCTTAGATATATGGTTTGATCTTAACTTTGAAATTCTGATGACATCGATCAGCTGTGATTCAGAGAGAGAAAAAGGTTATGCCTGCTTGGACTGACAGAGAGAAATACTGTGTTTGATATCGGCCTGTGGTGGAGGGGGATGGTCAATCCCTGCAAAGCACACACACACACACACACACACACACACACATTGACAGAGCTGTGCTGTGGTGGGACATGAGCTGTCATTGATCTGTTACCAATGTGATTTCTGCATCTCCTTCAATGCCACAGGGTTAGTGTTATCGCCATGTGTGAGAAAAAAGATCTGCTAGCAAAGAAACGTTAATAAAAAAAATGTAAACGAGAGCGGCCTTCTGTGTGCACAAGCTGATGCTGTCTCTGTCAGAAACTTCCTTTCTGTTTGCTGCCAAACGCTGTCTCATGGTTTTTCCCCCCGACATGGCTGTATTGTGGAGCTGCCTGACTAGCCAGCTGTATCTAACATGATCAGCGTTTTATGCTGAGTTTTGGCTTCTGCAGCTTCACTGTTCTTCAGTATTCAACTTCTAACATCGTTGCCATCCCTACTGTCATCTCGTCGCCATATTCAGCTTGGCTTTCAGTCATGCATATGTGAAGCTTTCATTATGTTTTATATACCTTGTTGACTCACATGAAATTGTGTACGTTTTTATCTTTATTAATGAGGAAATTGTAGGCGAAGAGCTGGATTAATTATGTGCATATTCTTCCTTTCTGAAGGGCAAGCACCATGTCGGGTTCTAGCTGGCATCAAACTTTTTTTTTTCTCAGCCCTTTCTCAGTCTGCATTTGTGGCTTTTTTTTTTTTTACATTCTGAATGTTGGTATTACCCTAACAGGTGTTGAGGTTATTTTCCAGAAATATTCTCTGCTCTCTGTTGACTGCAATGGTGTAAATGTTTGTGTACAAGAACGACACCAGTAGGTGCAAAATTGTGTTTGTGTACATAGATAATACTTCTAATAGCACAACATTGATTCATTTACTTTTTACCAACTAGCTTTTGCAGAGTGCATGGCACACAGTTCTGCTGTTTTTTAACAGCACTGCAACACGGAGCTTTTGATGTGTATAAAGTCATGTCTGTATTGTTCATCACTGTTGTAGATCTATTGTATGTCCATGAATGAGGACTCTTGATGTCCAAGGTAATATGAAGAAATAAAGGTCATATGATTTTAGGTTATTGACTGTTGTTGTGTGAAATTTGCTGCTGATGGGCTATTAATATTTCCAGTTGGCTTACAGTGGTCATGGGATTGAATATGTAGTTGTGTCCTGGAGAGTGCAGAGGGAGTTACTGCTGTATTGTCTAGCTGAGTTCCCCCCCCCCCCCCCCCCCCATTTGCCTGCTAGTTGTATTATCTCCCTTTAGCCAAGTGCTGCTACGCAGGCTCCATGTCCAAATCCCAAGAAAACAAATGTACGTGGTCATCGGTGTTTGGCTGTTGGCCAGCCAGTCAACTGTCTCACATCGTGAAGAGTGGTGCAATTTCTTTGGCTACTGTCAAGATGGTAAAAACGAACTTTGTACATCACTTCTAGTAACAGCTGCATGCAAGGAGCGCAGTTTTCCATATATTTGCTAAGTACATGGATGCAGTCGGGCACACACTGCACTCTTTGACTTGCCACGGCAGAAGTTGTTGGATTTCCTGACCAGGGTGAAAGGAGTAATTAATCTCTACAATTCCTGACTGCACAATTTGAGAGAAATAATTGCTGTGTTTCCTGATGACAGATTTAATCCTAATTTTCACACACATATTTGGTCAAACTCCAGGCACCAGTTTACAACATCCTTCCTTCAACCACTGCTGTATTTAGTTATACCATAAGGTCCAGAGAACTGTCAGCTAACGAGCAGTTTATTGTTGGTGCTCAAACAGTAGTAAGTTTGTTACAAATGACTCAAACAAGGCATGTCATTTATGGCCACCAACAAAGTTTACACCAGCGCAAATAAAACCACAATCATTTGAATCGAGACGGTACTCTTTTTTTTCTTTATTTTTACCTGGGGTGGTTGCATCTCATGTTTACGTGCGTGCTTTGGCGCTAGGTTGCTTCTACAGTCATTAGTACCCGAACCTTTCGGAGGGCGCTGACCGCGTTGGTGGACAGCTGCACGGAGATAAAGAGTGCCCCTTCATGGCATAACTAAATCTGGCAGAGTTTGGAGGAAGGTGCCGGAAAGCGGTGCTTGGAGTGTGATATTTGGTGTGGGGTGCCCCAGCTAGGACTCCATGTACGTGATTACCTGAGGCAGATGATTAACCCTCCACCCCTATTTCGGGGATGCTGGCCCATGGCAACTGATACAACCTCGACTCCAGCACTGTTGACCCCACCCTGTTCCCAATACAGGGTGCTGCCTCTTGGCAGGCAATGCAGTCAGTGGTATGTATAATTTGGGGTTTTTCAGGCTTTTTGGTTCTCACCCTTGCAAACATACCAGTGCAGTGAGTCTGCTCGAGAGCAGAGAATAGCACTAGCATTATATAACAGAGACCAACAACAACAGCAAAACTTGATAGATGTAGTTCATGGCGTCAAGTCGTATTTCCTACTCCATTGGTGATGTTAAAATCCAATTGCAACTTGAGAGATTTGAGCATAGCATGTCATCTGCTAGCTTTGTTCAAGTTGGATTTAATTCATTTTGAATGACAAAGCTAAAGATGGTGTAAAAATTGTGTGCGTTTCAATGCATCATTACGCTGTTTTTGATTCTGACACGCACTTTCTCCCACGCAGTACCCTGGTAACTCACAGTTGCACACCACCCAAACAAAGTCAATGTCACCAATCTTCACAATCATTTTATTCTGACGCCTGAAGTAAACAACAACACGCCACATCCTGACGCCTGAAGTAAACAAAAACAAAATGCCTGAAGTAGCTGTCAAACACCAAAGGTTGGCCTGCTGGTGCCCACAGCCCCTGCTGCTGCCACAGTGAACAGAACAACTGCAGTAGTGGTGGCAACAAGTGCCTGTGGACAGAAGCAGACATCTGGGGGGAGGGGGGGGGGGGGTTGACACAGAAGGGTTGGACAATGGAGAAAGGTGGTGACTCAGGGGTAGGAAGATGGAGAAAGGTGGAAATAGGGGTAGGAAGATGGAGAAAGGTGGCAATACAGGGGTAGGAAGATGGAGAAAGGTGGTGATACAGGGGTAGGAAGATGGAGAAAGGTGGTGATACAGGGGTAGGAAGATGGAGAAAGGTGGTGACAGGGACAGGAAGATGGAGAAAGGTGATACAGGGACAGGAAGATGGAGAAAGGTGGTGACAGGGACAGGAAGATGGAGAAAGGTGGTGATACAGGGACAGGAAGATGGAGAAAGGTGGTGACGGGGGGGGGGGGGGGGGGGGCGTAGGAAGATGGAGAAAAGTGGTGACAAGGGTAGGAAGATGGAGAAAGGCAGTGACACAGACAGGAACTTGGTCTTGGAGAGAGATGAGGACACAGAGGGGCGTGCAAACACAGAGAAGGCGTAGGAACATTGACAAAAAAGTAGGGGCAGGAACAGAGAAAGGTGGGGACAAACCTGGAAATGGGGGGTGGGGGGGGGCAGGGACACGGGTGGACACAGAGTGTGGGGGCAGGAAAAAGAAAGGTGGGCAGGGCAGCGGAAATATGGGGGAGGGGGGGGGGGGGGGGGGGGGGGGGACAGAGGAGGGGGCAAAGACAATGGCGGACATGGAGCAGGGCAGAAAAAGAAAGGTGTGGACATGGGGAGGAAAGCAATCCGAACAGGGCAGGGTGATGAACAATGAGAACACGTGACTAGAGATCAGACGGGACACCACGCTACAACAGGTTGATCATCCACCCTACATCTCTTGGCACTCCACAGTGTGCAAAGCAAAGCAAGCTCATTTTCTTTCTTTTTTATCTGTTATTTTTTACGGATGTTACCCAGTTGATCAATAAAAACGAAAACAAATAAAACTGCCACCAGGCAACACAACTGGGTGCTCCAGGCTAGAGTATTTCTAAAACTGTGCAGCTCATTCGGTTTCCTTTTTCTTCCCAAGGATCAGTGCTTGGTTCAGTTCACCGGGACTTCAAAACTGTTCTGACCCAGTTCTGAAACTGTCCATAGCACAGTTGTGCCCTGCTGGGTTTCAAACCCAATTGACACCACTCATACTCGCACAGGTTTTTACCCACAGATCAGCAGCAAGCAAACAATTCCTTGCTCAGCAGGAGCCCTGAATAAAATTGTACAGATACATAACCGTCAACTGTGGTTTAAGGGTAGCAAAATCCTGCACTGGGGCTCCCTCCGATCAGATCTCCATTTTTTCCCCCTCCTAAAATAGGACTGCTCTACTAGGAGGGTGTACAAATAAGTGTTTTATAGACAGAAATAGATTTCGGTGGGGGCCTTCTATGTTGCAAGCTGTACTGAACCATGTCCTCTGACACCATGAAGGTGTTGATCAGGACTAGCCAGAATAATTGTGACCCGAGTGCCAAGTACATGCAGAGGGATGTACATAAATGGTTTGTAAAATCCTGTACACTGAAATACTGGTACACTGAAGTTGTATAACGATTATCATACACATATACATAAAAGGACAGTTGTCTGCTCTGACACGCCCAACAGTCATTCGCCTGACAGCAGTCACATACACTCTTAAATAACCACCTTTTGAGTAAGTGAGCAATATAACATGACAACAAACACACAGTGGTACTAGTTGTAAACACAGTGTCAAATTAACACACAACAGCGACCAGTACAATAACAATCAGTTACAAAGTAATTGATCAACTACAGTATACAACCTTCACTTTTGGGCTGGTGAAAAAACAATGTAGTATCTCCAAATGTTTATTTTTTAAAATAAAAATAAAAGGGGGGGGGGGGGGAGATAACATGAATAACATTTATCATGTTACATGATAACTGGGACTTGCATCTATAGTTTGGTACATAAGAGATGGTACTCCTGGTGGTTGACAAGTGTTGGTAAATGAAAAGTGAATGGTGATAAACCCTGATACGCATGTTCACATCTTACACATCAGGACCACTGCTGGGTTAGTAGCTGCTGAAGCTCAACTGATTAAATGTCATGTACATCATAGCCTTTATGACTAAACACACAGCAGGTCTGATCCAAGCTTCAAGCAAATCCAGAATTAAACATAAAAATATTGTATTAAAAGGGAAGGGAGGGGGCAGTGGGTGGGACAGCCATCTAAAACTGAGAAGAAAAAAAAAAAAGAAAAAAAAAATAGACCTTGACTCCACCAACCTAAAAAAAAAAGAGAGAGAAAAAAAGAGAGAGAACAAAATAAAATTTAAAAAAGTCACACACACCAAGTCATGCATGCTAATAAATCTGTTCTATTCATGCCTGACCAACATTTACATATAAATTCACCATCCAGTCTGTTGAAGGAAACTGAAGAAGCTTGGTCTACACATTCTGCACAAAATGTCACAATGATCCTGAATGAATAACAAAACTTCACACAATACCATAATTGTCACCTAACATTTTTGTTTTAGACAATTGCCTAAATCACTTGTTATTCATGTTGGTGGCAAAGAAGAAGAAGAAGAAGAAAGCTAAATTCAGCAGTTCTCTCATTCATACAATGTAGTAATCATGCGCACACAAATACTCTGTAAGTTACTGCGGGATAAGAAAGAGAATGGGGACAAAAGAGAGGAGAGAAAAAAAGAAGAAGAAAAGTCACAAAACTGAAAACAGTCCAAACAATAAATATACCAAATAACAACAACAAAAGAGATGAACTGCACACGGGAATCTGTTATCCATCATACCCTTGTTTTAAAGCTTTGTTGAATTGCATTTTGGAAACAAAACATATTGTTGATTCCAACAAACCCCTCCTTAACTGTCATACGCAGGGGCTGTAACAAACAGAAATGAAACAACAGAGAAAACCAACAATGAAACGGGTGATGTATCTAAAACACAAGCAGAATGTGTTTAAAACAGAAACAGAATGTATCCAAAACATGAAAAGCAGAGGAACAATCTCTTAGTTTGGGAGAAACATTATGCATGAGGTCAACCACATCAACACCAATAGCTTTACATGTACTGGTGTAATATCAATTATGCCACACAGCTCTCTCTCTCTCTCTCTCTCTCTCTCTCTCCACTTACTGAAAACTACTGTGCCTTAAGCAGTCATGAGATGGGGAAAAAAAGGGGGAAGGGGGTATGTTTTTAAAGCAGGTTTTCTATTCAGAAAATTCCCTCTGACCTGCATTTCTCAATTTCTGCATTAAAAATTCACACACACACACACACACACACACACACACACACACACACACACACACTCTCTTTCACACACACACACACACACGCACACACACACACGGGATTAATTCTTTCTGTTTAACCCGACACCCTCATACCTGTTTATCAAATGCATGGATACAAACTGATCCTAAATAACTTAATGTATAACTATGACTACTAACATGCAACACGTTTCCCTCTCCAAACCAGACTCAATACAGGCAGTTCAAATTGAAGCTTCAGCTTTGAGAAAAAGACAGAACTGAAAAAGGAGAAACCCCACTGAAGTAAAGCATATCAATTCAAGCAGTATAAAATGCCATCCTCTTGATCTCACCCACACACTCTCTTCACATGGACGCAATTAAAGACATTCATTGTACACTCACATATGCCATTTCACGCAAACATATTAACTACCCACACAACCATTTGTTCCAATGTGGTGTACATTGCAACCTATGGGATGCCACATCAAAAACGTATGTACACAATGAAATATTCAATATCACATCCGAAGTCACCACAGTGACTTGTACATGCACATCTAGAGTATGTATGCAGAAATTCTCGTTGAAAGTTCAGGTAAGCCATGCCACACACTCTGCCCCAAAGCTGCAAACCGTCATCACATCGACCACCTGAAATTGCACGCACAGGATAAACCCATGGTCTCTGAGGCAAGGTCAAAGTTCCAGTTCGACACAACCATTCTTCACAGTTTCTGCCTTTGATTTCTGATTGGAGAAGGTTTTCTCCTCTACATGCTTGGTGTTACCCCTCCCTTCCCCACCTACCACCCACCCTTTCTCAAAAAACCACTGTTCCTCTTTGGTTTGCACCTCTGCACCTTTTGCTCTTTCCATACTGATCTTCCTGCAGGACTACCAACTAACTGCCCATCCCAGGCGATGCAAGCAAACACATACACACAACAACAACAAAAAACACCTTTGTTTTTACTTGTACAAATAATACAATCTTTGGGGAAAGCAGATGCAAGGATCTCACTGGTTGACAATAATGCCACTGTGCTGTGAATTGTGCTTGACTCTGTGAAGCCCCTTGGCGGCGATTGTCAAAGCAGAATGGTCTCGGTGCTGGTTGGTGAGGTGCAGCCTTGCAAGCCCCCACTGTTCAGCACGTGACGCAGCACTAACTTTCACAGGGCTTGATGTGTGCCATTCCATCTGGTGGTGCAGACCGATATGTTCTTCTCCACATAGAAATGACCAACAGGCAGAGTCACACTGACCCTCCTGCTGTAATGACTTGATCTGAAAACTCAGATCTTCACAAAAGCATGCTTACAAACTCTCATGCGTAATCACCCACACACTTGACCATCCACACAAATGGCACCTTTGTGCTACAATGTTCACACTCGAAAGATTTCAAGTGTAGTAGTTTTGTCCGCAAGTGTGTGCACGCACACTTGCAGAACTTGTTTCTTCTCTGTGAGAAGGGCCAATGTCTTAATAGATTGCACTGCCAAGCTTACAAACAAGTGACATCACTCCAGGTCCTTTTTTTCTTTGGCTGCAGCTTCCTTTGGCAAAATCTGGGTCATGCAGATCCCCCGTCCAGGACACGTGACCTCCTCAACAACAACAAAAACTGTCAGTGATGCATCGGCATCTCCACTGTCTGCCATGGCAATTATGGTTGCACTGCATTCGTGGTCTCATTGCCATTGCTTATAATCACCGTTTTTTTCACCTGAGTGCTGCTCTTCATTTGATAAACAGTACGCAGATGAACTGTTCTTTCTTCCCTGGCAATGTCATTACTCTCTAGCAGTTTCAGTCATCCTGTATCAACGATGCTTCTTGTCAGGTTTCAACTTAATATCCTTAATATTCTGGGGAAAATGTTACAGTGGTGATCACAGATGCTGTTGGCAGTTGCTTGTAATATGGTTGATGCAGTTCTGTAAAAGGCAGAACCCCCACCCCACCCCACAAGTCACAGCTACCCTGTGACCGAGGATGGGAAGCTAATCTTCAGATGCTGCAGTTCATATGTTTTGCAAAGCAACACTGGCGTGATGACAGTGGATTAAGAACACCCAAGCCCTACTCCTATCAAACCCATTCTGGAGGACACCCAGAACCTACCACAATCAAGCTCACAACTGAGACGTAACAATACCCATACCCTACTATTATCAAGAGCAGTGGTGACTGACTGCTGACCTTGGTTTAACAACTCATATCTTACCATTATCAACTCATTGCCGACAGTCATTTAATCACACCTGTACCCTACCAATGCCACAGCTGATAGTCATTTAATCACACCTGTACCTTCCTGCTATCAACACCACAGCTGACAGGCATGGAATCACACCTGTACCCTACCACTATCAACACCACAGCTTACAGTCATTTAATCACACCTGTGCCCTCCTGCTATCAACACCACAGCTGACAGGCATGTAATCACACCTGTACCCTACCACTGTCAACACCACAGCTGACAGGCATGTAATCACACCTGTACCCTACCACTGTCAACACCACAGCTGACAGGCATGTAATCACACCTGTACCCTACCACTATCAACACCACAGCTGACAGGCATGTAATCACACCTGTACCCTACCACTGTCAACACCACAGCTGACAGGCATGTAATCACACCTGTACCCTACCCGCTATCAACTCCACTGCTGCAGAAGAAAGAGTTGCAGACCCAAAGCTGATTCCTCCTACCCACTGAAGCTGTTTCAAACAGATGCCGGTGCTGCTTCAGTGTGAACCGCAGACACTTGTCACTGCTAGCACAGAAGCACAGATACAGGCAGACACTAGCACTGAAAATGCCGATGCAAAAACGTCAAAATGAGAACCCAAGACAGTGTCGCCAAGAAGCAGGTCCCTGAGAGTGTGGTGGGTGGTGATGCAGATCTGACGTTGTATATGGAGTTGACGTAGCTCAGTTTGAAGCCAGCTGATTGAGCCGGAGCCAGGAGCAAGGGGGACAACTGGAGGTAGAGGGTCAGGGTGGGACTGCCGTTGGTGATCAACGTTTCCAGTCTCTCTGCTTCACTGTTGCAAGCTTCAACCTGTCCACACAGAGATCAGAATCAGAGGTGTGTGTGTGTGTGTGTGTGTGTGTGAGTGTGTGCATGCATGTGTGTGCGAATATGCATGCGTGTATGTGCAAGCCTGTGAGTGCATATGTGTGTGTGTGCCTGTGTGTGTGTGTGTGTGTGTGTGTGTGTGTGTGTGTGTGCGCGTGGGTGCATGCGTGTGCACGCACATGCATGCATGTGTGTATATGCAAGCGTCTGTGTGTGTCTGTGTGTGTGCATGCACTGTGTGACTGAAAAGCCCCAACACAAACTTTTTTCACCACCAGCAGACAATACCACGACTTCACACTACCGTGTTCCACACTGCATTGTCTCTGACCTGAACATCGGAGGGTTGCGCAGCTAGGGGAGCTACCAGCAGGACCAGGTCCCCATCAAGACTAAGGAAGCCGAAGAGGTTGCACTGGGCCACCATGAGGAGGCGTGACAGGGCGCGCACAATGTCCTGCACCGTCAGTGGGGTCTGGTCCATGCGCTGGCTGGCGATGTCCACCAGACGAGGGGCGTACAGAGCACGCAGCTGGGCCGCTGAGCACACACACACAGGGTTCATGTTAAACAGTAATGTCAGGTATTTTGCTGGGGAAATACTGGGGAAAAAATCAGCAATCAGTCAGACGTACCTGTTGTTCATTTGTTTGACCAGTTCAGATTTTTTTTTAAACCACACAGATAGAATGAGTGCGGCATGTGTGGTGTGTGTATGTGGTATTAGCACAGATGACCATATATCTGATCAGTTACAATGACTGTCTGACCAGTTTCCCTGAACCACTTTTGCCAACTTATAAATGTCACACCAGTTTCAAAAATGTCCAGCACAATCATTGATACACACACACACACACAGGCAGACTGTCACTCAGTTCAAGGACAAAGTGCAGCAAAAAAAGGTGGTGAAATGGTAGTTCTAAGGCAAACTTTTCAAGCACAGAACAAAACGCACAGAGAGCAGAGGCAAAGAGAAAGAGAGTGAGTGAGTGCGTGCGTGCGTGTATGCGTGCGTGTGTGTGTGCATACGAGTGAGTGTGCATGTGTATGTTTTGTCAGCACATACATGTGCACATGCATCAGTGTAGGTGTGTGTGTGTGTGTGTGTGTGTGTGTGTGTGTGTGTGTGTGTGTGTGTGTGTGTGTGTGTGTGTGTGTATGTGTGTATGTGTGTGTGTGTGTGTGTGTGCATGTGCACAAGTGTGCATGTGTGCATGTACATGTGTGTCCACATATCGATGTGAATATATAGCAGACAGAGGGCTCTAAAGAAGGCAGCTTGCTGGGAACTGACCACAGACAGGACAGCAGGCACCAGGGGGGACGATGCCTTGACAGTGTGCTGGTCTCAACGCCGGACACTCCACTCGAGAACAACTGGCAGTCTGTGCACTGGACCCTGCAACAATGGTACACAACACAGTAGTACACAGTGTGTCAAAGGTACATGGGACAGTAGTACACAGTATATCAGTGGTACACAACAAAGTAATACACAGTATATCAATGGTACATGATATAGTATGCAGTGTGTGTGCAGTGCAGTACATGATATAGTATGCAGTACATGATATAGTAGCAGGCATTATATCAATGGTACACGATACAGTACTACACAGTATATCAATGGTACACGACACAGTAGCTTGCAGCATATCAAACAGAAAAGGCCTGAGCTGAGCTTTGAACTCAGAGCAATAGCGAGACTCCAGAGACTTGTGGGAAACGAATTTCAGACAGAAAGAAGAATGAAACATTTGATACATCGATAAATGACTGCCGAGGTCAGGAAAAACACCGCAACTGAACAAAGTGAGGGCTGGTAACTACACACTGACTTCGATCAGAAACCTGATAACCAGGGAGGGAAAAGTGGCCTGTAATGCCACAGTAACCAGGTCTAGTTTGCTGTGAGATTTCACCCACTCCAGCAAACTATTTAACCCTTTCACTGCCCTTGTCACAGCATATGGCAAAGTGTTCCCTGTCGGCCAGAAAGAAGCCACAGTTCCTTCTTCTTCCTTTTTTATTTAAAGTCTTTTCACATGAGTGATATTAGACTGATCTTACAAATATGATGCTAACATGTATCAGCAAGTTGCACCCATAGAAATTTATGTTACAAAAAAAGAGAGCGAACAACAAGAAAATGACAAAAATAAACAAGCAAAACAAAAACCACCTTATTTCTAATAAGAAGCCACAGGATATCCTGCTTGACTTCAGGCTGCTCATGTCCACTCAGGAAAGGCAAGGTTCTAGAAAATGAACCTTTCTGGTTGGCTTAACCTGGCTGCAAGGCTCTTCTTGGAAATGATTGTGCCAGAAGCCCACACTCTTTGGCAAGGCAAAGGATCAATAGAATGGTGTGCTGAAGCTGAAGAATGGTCTGTTGAAGCTGAAAGGGTTGCACTTACGTGTGAGGTTGCCAAACGCACGGCATGGTCCCCAATAGTCCACTGTGACGCTGGCCGCCCTGGTTGCACACTCACTGCTGTATGTCTCTCCGTCGTGACCACACACTGGGCCTGCTGTGTCACATGATTGCTGCACACATCACAACACACAGCATTACAAGGCAGCACACATCATCACTGCTGTATGTCTCTCCGTCGTGACCACACACTGGGCCCGCTGTGTCACATGATTGCTGCACACATCACAACACACAGCATTACAAGGCAGCACACATCATCACTGCTGTATGTCTCTCCACCATGACTACAAACAGTGTCCAGTGTGTCCAATGACTGCTGCACACAAATACAGTACACACGATTACAACACATGATATACATTTACAACATAATCCACACAATGTGCATCTGTACAACACAATAAACACAATTACAACACAGTGCACATCTGTACAACACAATAAACACAATTACAACAGTGCACATCTGTACAACACAATAAACACAATTACAAGACAGTGCACATCTGTACAACACAATAAACACAATTACAAGACAGTGCACATCTGTCCAACACAATACACTATTTCAACACAGTGCATATCTATACAACGCAACATACACCATTTCAACACAGTACACATCTATACAACACAGTCCACACTATTTCAACACAGTGCACATCTGTACAACACAATACACAGCATCACAACACACAGATTTACAACAAAGTGCACAACTTTACAACACACCGCATACCATCACAACCCAGGACAAACCTTTACAATACGCACCATTACAACACAGCAAAATGCACAGCATTACAGCACAGTCCACACTAACACAACTCAGCACAAGAGAACTGAATGTGCCAAGTTGATCGACTGACAAGGTCAAAGGAAACAGAAGGCGCTGCATGAATCCACTGACCTGGCAGTGCCCTCTGTAGGCCAGAGAGCGGTGGTGGGAGAAGAGGAGACAAGCGTTAGTGAACTCCTCCCCTGTGGAGTCGCACACTGCATCATGGTTGTGAGAGTTGCACAGCCCTTCCTGTGAAACTGAGACACAAACTCACCCTTATGCATCAAATAAATTCACCTGCAGTAGCAACAGTTACAGAATACACACACCAATGCAAACTAACATGATGCATGATACTTGCTGGTGGACTGGCACACACAAGCATAGCATCCGCAGCCCTTCCTTCAGATGAAATACACCCTTTAAATAAAAAAAATATCTCTCTCTCTCCGTCTCTCTCTCTCACTCACACACACACACACACACACACACACACACACACACACACACACATGCATGCATCCACACACACAATCATCACCACCACCATTGCTGCCACCACCATCACCACCACCACCACTGCAACATACAACACACACATTACTGGAAGTATAAAAAGGTTCGACACTTACTGCACTCATATTGTGGACAGTTTTGTTGAGCAGCCTGCCCAAGGCAAACCTGATGTCGCACCACACACCTGGTCACAGGCATAAGCTTAGTTACAGCAAAACATCAAGTCAATTCACAATGATCACCATTCCCGCCATCAAACACACCTGGTCACAGAGGCAAGACACTGTGAAACATCCAGTAACTTCACAATGAACCAAACATCGAACAGAACACCTGGCCGCAGACACAAGTCACCGTGAAGCACCAACTCAGTTCACAATGAACAACATACTTGGTGCAAAACTACACATGTGGTTGCAGACACAAGTCACTGTTAAACATCAGGACAATATCAGTGAAGTGCTTTCATCCCTCAAGCTTCTCATTCACTTAACGCTCTGAATTCCTAATTCAACCATGGTTCACTGACACAAAAACATCAGTCTGACCAGCTGCACCTTTCTCAAAGTGTTCAGCAGTCTCCAGCCTAAGTTAAACAAGGTGTAACGTCTCCCCAGGAATTTCCACTGGGGGCCGTGGATCAGTGACTAGTGTGAGAGACAGCGTTCCTTTGAATCTTTCTCTCCAATGTTTTCACAAGCTTTCAAGCCCCCTTTTTTTTTCTTTTTTAGATCACTCACCACATACAATACATGTACACCCCTTTAATTTTACAGTTCAGATGCCACAGTACTGCCATTTCACGATCCCAATATAGTTCAGCCAAAGTATGAAGCTGCCTAACTACTTATTCTCAAAGTCAAGAAATTATTTAGCGGCTTTACAGCTTGACATGAGAAGTCAAAATTCACAAACTTTCAAAGACCCCAGTTTATTTAATAATTTCCACAGACTTTAAAGCCTTCAAGGCCTTGGAAATGATTGCTCATTTTCAGCAAGCTGTCCAGGCCCATGGGAACCCTGGAGAAAGAGGGGAATCCAAGAGGGAGAAGAGGAGTCCACGCCCACCTTTCATTGGCTCTGCAAGGCGAGTCCTGACACGGGTCGTACTGGCTGCACGATGTGGCAGACAACAAGCGCGTCACTCCAGCACACCTGAAAAGAGATCACCACACCGGTGTGATTGCGGTCACGGATATACAATGAACTGGCTCACATATTTTGATAAACATAACACTACTACACAGTTGTGATCAATTTCACCACTGCAGGTGGCACAATATACAACAACACATGGCAAACCACAGCTGGACAAGCAACACTGATACATACACCTTACATTTAATGCAGCACGACACACTCCAGACACCTTGCATGGAAATGTGGCACATTACAGATGATACATCACAAACAAAAACCAGTAACAAAACATAATACTAATAATGGGTACTTAGAGCATGCACCTACCCATACAGACCCTAAGCACTTAAACATTCTTTAAATGTACCTGTTTTAAGATTCAATGCACACACACACACACACACACACACATGTGCACACACACACATGCGCACCCCCCCCCCCCCCCAACAACACATACACACACAAAACACACACAGAGTCGTGTATCAGGGCAATGGGACTGAAGAAAAGGTTTTGTTACAATGCACACACCACACCACACATGAACATCTCACCTGGCATAGCAGTTGTTAGGGTATGTCTTGCCATTGGATCCACACACAGGCTTGTATTGCAGGGAACACTCGCTAGACGAACCTGTCAACAACACAGAATGTCATACGTCTTAACTACTATTCACTGGCTACACACATGTGTTTGTACAACATGGAACACTAACTAGACAGACCTGTCAACAATGCAGACAGTTACAAATTTTGCCACAGGCTCCACACTAGGTTTGTACTGTATGGAACACTCACTAGATCAACTTGTCACCAACACAGAAAGTTACAAGTTTTCCCACTGGCTCCACACATAGCTTTGTACTGCATGGAACACTCACTAGACCAACTTGTCAACAACATAAAGTTACAAATTTTGCCACGGGCTCCACATATAGGTTTGTATTGCATGAAACGCTCATAACGACAACAAAGAATGTTTTTAGCACAACATGGCATGCCACAGGTCTGCAGTCATCTTCACACACAGGCTACATGTATAGCAGCACATGCTCAATCACTCACATTCTCATACCACTCTCCTTAGATACCTGGGTTTTAATTCTTATCACAGGAAAATCTGCTGACTACAATCAGAAAATCCCACAAAATGTGGGGAAAACCCAAAGCCCCCACACATCCACCTAAGACATGAGCTGTGGACAAGGACTTACCTGTGACAAGTGGTGGGTGGTTAGTTGTGGGGCAGGTCTGATGGGAACAGATCAGCTCACCATCATGACAAATGCACTGATTCTTGTCCAGCAAGAAGTGAGATCCATGTTCTGAAACAGCATACAAATCATACCAATCATAACAGAGGTGCATACTCTAACTACACACATGTAAGACTACAAATATAAGCGCAGGAAACAAAGATATAAACTCAGCATATACACATATTCATGAAGACCACATTGGAACATTCCTTTACCCACTCACAGAGTATTCTTTCCCCCTGAAACATGTGGCAGTGTATAAGCAAAATGTTTCAGCTCACACCTGTATCAGCTAACATCAACTGACTGCATGCTCACTGCTGTAAACTGAACTCCACATATCAAATGAGACACACGAAGCTGTACTTTATGCCTGCCCTTTACATGCATTTCCAAGATAGTTGAAAAACACTGCCCTGTGAAAAAACCTGCAGGAAATCCACCAACATCAGGAATTAATTAGTGGGCTGGGTAGCATGACCATCATCCCTTTCTTTCTTTTTTAATTTTTTTTTTTTTAATCCTTTCTGTTCAAATGTGGTGTGGAACAACCTATATAATGCAGCCTGGTAACCCTGTTTAAAGAACACATTTGTTGTACTTCTTCTGTGTGTGTGTGTGTGTGTGTGTGTGTGTGTGTGTGTGTGTGTGTGTGTGTGTGTGTGTGTGTTTGTGTGTGTGTGTGTGTGTGTGTGTGTATGAGTGAGTGAGCGTGTGTGTGTGTGTGTGTGTAAATGTACGTGTGCATATGTGCAAGCATGCATGTGCATGTGTGGGAGTGGTTGTATGTGGTGTGTGTGTGTGTGTGTGTGTGTGTGTGTGTGTGTGTGTGTGTGTGTGTGTGTGTGTGTGTGTGTAAGTGTAAGTGTACGTGTGAGTGTGTGCAAGTGTGCATGTGCATGTGTGAGAGTCTGTGTATGTGGTGTGTGTGTGTGTGTGTTGAGTGAGTGCATGTGTGCATGCATGCGAGTACATGTGTGCATGCATGTGCATTTCCTTATCACTTAGCAAAGTGACTGCCTCAGTATGTGCCACAATGGGCATGATGCTCCTTTGCGTGTTTGCACCAGTTTACAAATCACCATCACCATCACAAGAAGGACAGCTAGCTCTCCCTAAAATGATCCCATGTCCATGGGAAAATCCCAATGAGGACAGAAATACTTACAAAAACAGAGACAAACTTGTGAGACACAAACTCAAGAAGCAAACCCTGCTTCCAGGCATGCCATACACTGAGATAATGTGAAGCAATTCAGGAAGAGAGTGATGGTTGAAGAAAGCTCCAGATCCTTTCCAGTACCCACCCTCTTCTTTCCAGAACCCACTTTGTTTCCCACTTCATTTGTTTCCAGTACCCGCCTTGTTTCATTCCAGTACCGATGTGCACCTTGTTGGTTTCCAGCACCCACCTGTCAGCTTCCAGTACCCACCTTCTTTGTTACCCACCCTGTTGGTTTCCAGTACCCACCTTCTTTGTTACCTACCCTGTTTGTTTCCAGTACCCACCCTGTTAGTTTCCAGTACCTACCTTCTTTGTTTCCCACCCTGTTTGTTTCCAGTACCCACCCTGTTTGTTTCCAGTACCCACCCTGTTTGTTTCCAGTACCCACCTTCTTTGTTTCCCACCCTGTCTGTTTCCAGTACCCACCTTCTTTGTTTCCAGTACCCACCTTCTTTGTTTCCCACCTTGTTTCCAGTACCCACCTTCTTAGTTTCCAGTACCCACCCTGTTTGTTTCCAGCACCCACCCTGTTTGTTTCCAGTACCCACCTTCTTTGTTTCCAGTACCCACCTTCTTTGTTTCCAGTACCCACCCTGTTAGTTTCCAGCACCCACCCTGTTAGTTTCCAGTACCCACCTTCTTTGTTTCCAGTACCCACACTGTTTGTTTCCAGTACCCACCTTCTTTGTTTCCAGTACCCACCTTCTTTGTTCCCCACCCTGTTAGTTTCCAGTACCCACCTTCTTTGTTTCCCACCCTGTTTGTTTCCAGTACCCACCCTGTTTGTTTCCAGTACCCACCCAGTTTGTTTCCAGTACCCACCCGGTTTGTTTCCAGTACCCACCCTGTTCGTTTCCCACCTTGTTTGTTTCCAGTACCCACCCTGTTTGTTTCCAGTACCCACCCTGTTAGTTTCCAGTACCCACCCTGTTTGTTTCCAGTACCCACCTTGTTTGTTTCCAGCACCCAGCATGCAATGGCGTCGCTGCAGACAGGGCATGGGGCGACAGTGCTCCAGCTCCCCCTTGCTGTCGCAGTGACAGCCCAGGAAGCAATCCTGGCCCTCAGAGCTCTGTGCAGTGTTGGGGATGCGAACGTAGGTCCCTGTGGCCACGGACATGGAGGACACCTGGCCCAGAGAACACGCTGCACACACATGCACACATAAAAAATGTCAACACCTTTAAATCCCTCCTGGAGCTGTTCTGGATTGGTTCATATCGCCCACAGAACATGCTAAACACACACACACACACACATACACACACACACACACACACACACACACACACACACACACACACACACACACACACATACACACACAAAATGTCAAGAGCTTTAAATCCCTTCTGGAGTTGTTTTGGATCGGTTCACTTGGACCAGCACACTCAAGAGACATTTAACCAGAGACAAGGGGAAAAAATGCATGCTACTCCTGCTTATGATGATGTATTACCACACAAAATGTTATTGTAACAAGGTCCAAACATGTAAAAGTTCAAAAGAATGCTATTTATCAGGACAAAAAAACGACTTTGTTTCAAAAGGTTCAACAGTTCTTCAGACATGACACAATCAATCATTTCCAAAGAGCTGACCCCTCATTGCGGTCTTAACACTGAAGGCAGCAATCCGGTCTTCTTGCAAAACACTGGCTCATGATAATACACCACCACCACACGAAGTTTGGGTCCAAATGGTCAAGTGGTTCTGAAGAAATCATCAAGACAAAAAAGCAACAACAACAATGGCAACAACAACAAAATCTACACATTTCTTTTTAAATCACCCAGCAATATGGACAGAAAGAAAAACATAGTAATTCCAATGCTCCCACACCCCCACCTCCCATCCTCCACCACCAACTTCTTTACTCAGGTGGGTAAGGAGGGGGTATAATTAAAGGATGGACGGGAAAGCAGGTGGCACCTACCTGATTTACATATGAACTGTTTACAGTTGTCAGGATGTTTACACTTGCGGCGTCGGATCTCACACACTTCATCTCCTCGACAGGGATTGGGGTTGCACGGGTGGGTGACCTCCTCTTCTTGCTGACTGTACGGACTGCGTCCTGGGGAGATGGGGAAAAAGTCTTTGTGCCAGTCACAGTCCATGGGAACAAACTCGCATCACATCAGATGGGGATTGTGTATACGTGTGAATGTATGTCTGTGTATGTTTTTGGGGGTGTATGAAAGCATGTGTGACTGCTAATTTAAGTAATTGTTAATTTAAATGTCAGAAAGTATTTACGAGTTTTTATATAATGTCCGTTGGCTATCACTGTGCAAGTATATGACATTTGGTTTGTATGACTGTGTTAGTGTAGGCAGTGAGTACATGAATACTGAAGTGGTGAGTGTATATACTAAGGCAGGGAGTACATTACATACTGAGGTGGTGTCTATACAGTGGCACTGAGTATATACAAACTGTGGTGGTGATTGTGTATGCCGTGGCAATGAGTATATATACACACTAAAGTGGTGATTGTATATATTAAGGCAGCAAGTACTGAGGTGATGATTATGAAAACTAAGGCAGCGAGTATGTGCATACTGAAGTGGTGATTGTGCATACTGAAGTGGTGATTGTGTATACTGAAGTGGTGATTGTGTATACTGAAGTGAGTATATACAGAGGTAGTGAGTGTATATACTGAGTCAATGAGTACATACTGAGGTGGCAATTGTGCATACTGAAGCAGTGAGTATATACAGAGGTAGTGAGTGTATATACTAAGGCAATGAGTACATACTGAGGTGGCGATTGTGTATACCGAGGCAGTGAGTATATACAGAGGTAGTGAGTGTATATACTAAGGCAATGAGTACATACTGAGGTGGCGATTGTGTATACCGAGGCAGTAAGTATATACAGAGGTAGTGAGTGTATATACTAAGGCAATGAGTACATACTGAGGTGGCGATTGTGTATACCGAGGCAGTGAGTATATACAGAGGTAGTGAGTGTATA
The DNA here is from genome assembly GCA_963584105.1 of Alviniconcha strummeri. NCBI lineage: Eukaryota > Metazoa > Mollusca > Gastropoda > Provannidae > Alviniconcha > Alviniconcha strummeri. The sequence continues at coordinate 7,945,095 of OY757542.1, forward strand.
TACTAAGGCAATGAGTACATACTGAGGTGGCGATTGTGTATACCGAGGCAGTGAGTATATACAGAGGTAGTGAGTGTATATACTAAGGCAATGAGTACATACTGAGGTGGCAATTGTGCATACCGAAGCAGTGAGTATATACAGAGGTAGTGAGTGTATATACTGAGGCAGTGAGTACATACTGAGGTGGTGATTGTGCATACTGAAGCAGTGAGTATATACAGAGGTAGTGAGTGTATATACTGAGGCAGTAGGTACAGAGGTAGTGAGTGTATATACCGAGGCAGTGAGTACATACCGAGGTGGCGATTGTGTATACTGAAGCAGTGAGTACATACAGAGGTAGTGAGTGTATATACTGAGGCAGTGAATATATACATACAGGGGTGGTGATTGTGTATATTAAGGCAGTGAGCATATGCAGAGGTAGTGAGTGTATATACTGAGGCAGTGAATATATACATACTGAGGTGGTTGTGTACAGTGAGGCAGTGAGGGTATACATACTGAGGTGGTGATCCAGGGGAACACAGGCGCCAGGAGTCTTGACAGAGGGAAGAGCGTTGCACAGCTGTGGCACTGACTGCTCATTGCCAAGACGATTGTGGTCCACACACTGGTTAAGGATGTCAATACAGTCCTCCCTGAAGAAACATGCAACCACAGAGACTGTGTTACTCCACTCAGTGCAGTACAGGACAGAGAAGTTTCAAGTGTGAAAACACAACTCTACGCTCAGTTATCACAGCAACCCTTTGAAAAAAAACTTTGTACAGTTACAAAACAAAAATGACATCGTGTACCTTGTATTTAACTGCATGCCAGGTGAGAGTCACCCTAGGCAATCCAGGTCTTTGTTGTTGTGTTCATGTGACGTCTTTTACGCACTAATTAACTCCCTTCCATTGTTAAACTAAAAACTGATTTGAACAACCACAGACCACAACCCTCCAACTGTTTCCATCCCCACAACTGGCATTCCTACAGCAGGGAACTCTCTTAAAATACTGGAACCCCTCTTACAACAAGCTCTCTTTTAGACAAAAAAACCTACTTCAAACAGAGCGACTGCATGTACCCCACTGCATAATTTCCATGTAGTTCTTTTACTGTGATAGCTTACAGCTCTTCTGATGGTCCCAGCTGCTTTATTTCTCCTGATGGCCCCAGTTGCTTTAATTGTTACATGATGGATTTTGCTGTGTTATGCTTACGCTGATACAGCCCACCTTCCCCTTTAATTCCATCCTAAAAACCAAGCAAGGGTGGGTTTTAACAGAGGGGTTGGTAATCTTACGAAGGGTGTGGCCTTAAAAGAGGGTAACTGGTCTTAAAGGAGTAGTGGGTGGTCCTGGGAGTGGTGGGCGGTCTCAAGATGGTGAATGGTCTTATAAGAGAGGTGGGTGGGTGATCTTAAGATGGTGAATGGTCTCATAAGAGGTGGGTGGGTGGTCTTAAGATGGTGAATGGTCTCATAAGACAGGTGGGTGGGTGGTCTTTCCTTGGTCAGGGGGGTTATTATAAATGAGGACAGAAAGACAGGTAAAATTGTTTAAGATCCTAAAATCATACATGGAAATTTGTTTCTTGTCTGCACATTATGTAACGTTAAACTATAATTAACGTACACACACAAACGTGAGCATGCATGCATGCACACATGTACGCACGCATGCATGCCCACACACACGCATACACACACGCACACGCATGCACATGCACGCACGCACACACACACACACTAATGCACACAGTGCAAGGGAAAGGTTTGTATAAAAAAATTAGCCTCATGAAGAAGGGTGGTCTCTCATCTGAGTGATCTTTTATCAGGAGCTCCACATGAGCTCAGTGCAGCAAGTTTAACTCTGGTTAGAGAACAATGCTTTATACAAATTATCTATTATTAGTATTATTGTACGCAGCCAGCAGATGTAACCATCAGTCAGAGCTAACAAAGCGTGATGTATGCATGAAGGCAACTGGCAGAATGAATAACAATAATAACAATATTGTCTTTTATGTGCTGTTTCTCCAAATTGGAGCACATAGCCCATTGCAACACAAAGCAAAGAACAAAACACAGTCAAAACAAACTTCCATAAGCACGGAGAGAGAGAGCTGACAGACAGACACACAAACAGACAGACACAAACAGACAGACAGAGACAGAGAGAGACAGAGACAGAGAGACTGAGGGAGACAGAGAGACTGAGGGAGATAGAGAGAGACAGAGACAGAGAGACTGAGGGAGACAGAGAGACTGAGGGAGATAGAGAGAGACAGAGACAGAAAGAGGGAGAGAGTCAATAGGATAGCTTGAAGAGGTGAGATTTCAAAGATGATTAAAAAGCTGTGAGTGTGGCAGGCTGTTCGAAAGCAGGAAGAAGAGATGGTTGAGACTGACTTGCACAGTGACAGCAGTGATGGCTGCTTCAGACATGGCTTGATCTGCAGGGCGCATGCTATGGCTTTCCACTTCTCTGCCTCACAGGTCCGCACATCTGCAAACACACACAGCGGCACATGTGGGAGGGGGCTGGGGAATGCAATGGAAGTTCAAAATTCACTAAAGACTGGAGTGTATGATGTGTCGCATCCAGACGGTCTAGTCACATTTTCAAATGTAGGAGAACAATGACGAGGATTGTGTGTCAAAGTTGTCTAGTTTTAGAATGTATTGCCAACGCGCACACACACACACACACACAAAAACCCCACCCTAATAGCTTACCCTCTTTACACAATGTACCCTGTCACCATCGCTAATGAATTTTACACAATGTACTCTGACACCATCGCTAATAAATTTTACACAATGTACACTCCGTCACCATCGCTAAAGAACTTTACACAATGTACTCTGTCACCATCGCTAAAGAACTTTACACAATGTATTCTGTCACCATCGCTAAAGAACTTTATACAATGTACTCCATCATTCCCAAGTGCCGAAAGCAAGACTGCTCAATCTGACCTTTAACAGGAATGGTCATCTGGGGCAGTTTGATCAGCCCTTTCTCCCACAGTTCAAAGGCTTTCTCCGCAGCCCTGTCAGCGTCTCTGGTACAGCTGCGAAACAGCTCAGTGGGGCGGTGGTTAAAGTTGCTGCAGAATGACAGACCACTGCATCCCAGCTGACAGGGTTCGTCCACTGAAAGTAGACAGACAGATAGATAACTGATCTTTAACAGCCAGTCAACCATAACGGTTATATGAGGGCGATCACTGAAAGAAGCAAGATGAGAAACAATGATCAAACCATGGGAACTAAAAGATCTTTTAATTATGATTGCATTTATTTATACTTTAAGATAGATTGATGACTGATTTTTAACGGCCAGTCAAGACAGATTGATAACTGATTTTTAACGGCCAGTCAACCATGATAGTTAATCAGGGCAATTGCTGAAAGAAGCAGAATGAGAAACCTTGATCAAACTGTGAGAACTGCAGATCTGTTAATTATGACTGCATTTATTTATGCTTTAAGGTTTGTGTCTAAATGCCCAGCTGTC
>OY757542.1:7953809-7968809 GCA_963584105.1 Alviniconcha strummeri
ACTAGACTAGTGGTCGCCATTTGTCTGACATCACCGCTATGTCTGACTAGACTAGTGGTCGCCATTTATCCGACATCACCGCTATGTCAGACTAGACTGGGGGTCGCCATTTGACTGACATCACCGCTATGTCTGACTAGACTAGTGGTCGCCATTTGACTGACATAACCGCTATGTCTGACTAGGCTAGTGGTCGCCATTTGTCCGACATCTCTTCAAGTTTGTTCGACTAGACTCGAGTTCGCCATTGTTCTGACATCTCTGCAGACAAATCGCGAACATGAGTCTAGTCACGCTACTAGACCGTGTTCGCGATGTGTCTGACATCTCTTCAATGTTCCGCCATTTCCTTGGCATCTTCGTGCTCGGTGTCAGCCTGACTAGAGTTATCTCCCTCATTTCTCTGGCACTCTCTGAACGACAGGCCGGTCAGTTTAGTCACCGCGTCAGTCGCGGCGGGCAGAATGTGTGCACAGACACTTCAGCGGGGGATCTGACTGTGTCCTTTCAAGATATACACGCCTTTGATTGCGTGGTAGCTGCGCTGTGGGAGGACTAGCTGTTTCATAGTCTGGTGCCGATCAGCCCCAGCGCAGTTCTACCACAGTCCACAGATCTGTCGTATGCAGATCTATGCCCATGTCTAGCTTTCACCCTCTGATGTCCGACATCAAAGCGGCCTCAAGTGTTGTAGCGGGGTCCCAGACCAGACCAAGCTGAAGGGAGATTGTGGAGAAACATCTCGCCCCTCTCAGTCTCTCTCCACCCCACCCCCCTAACCCCACTCCCTCCCTTCCACTCTTTCAGTGCCGGAGGTTTCAGACGACGTCAAAGGCTTTGAGGGTAGTAGTGGGACCATGATGGATCAATTGTGGACATTTGTGAATAAAAAGAAAACGGTGCCAGGAAGAGGAGTACAGGAAACGCTGAAATAAACACACTGACTCCAGGGAGTAAATTCTGTACGTGTATTGACACATAAACTGAGGAGCAGGTATCTCCCTCGGTTCCGGTATCGGTCTCTGTCTCTCTCCCTCTCTCTGCTTAGGTAGAGCCAGTCGTTCACGTCAACATCGGCATGCTTGATTTGTAAGCCAGTCGTTCACGTCGACATCGGCATGCTTGATTCGTAAGCCAGTCGTTCACGTCGACATCGGCATGCTTGATTCGTAAGCCAGTCGTTCACGTCAACATCGGCATGCTTGATTCGTAAGCCAGTCGTTCATGTTAACATCGGCATGCCTGACCTGTACACCAGTCGTTCACGCCAACATCGGCATGCCTGACCTGTACACCAGTCGTTCACGTCGACATCGGCATGCTTGATTCGTAAGCCAGTCGTTTACGTCGAAATCGGCATGCTTAACGGCTGGCCTACGAGTCAGGGATGTTGACATGGAGGATGGATGTCGTAAACCGACGTTTTGGTGTTAGTATCAGCGTGGGGGACGTTGGTGAGTAGCGACCACGCTGGTGGACTATCTCACGTTCAAGTTGAATGTTGCTTTACGTCCACAGAGACCATAAGGACTACCATAGACGGGGAACCCGGGACGGCCACCTCGATCTTCACACAGCTCCTGAACTCTGATTCCACCGCCTTCTCCTTCTTCTTCAATGTTGCTTGACGTCCACAGAAACCAGAAGCACTATTAGGGACAGGGAGCCCTGGACGGCCACCTCGACTTCCACACACTTCCTGAGCTCTGTCTTTCTCAAAGTGAAGTAAATATGGTGCTTAACGTCCACAAAAACCACAAGGCTTATTAGGGACGGGCTACAGTCTTTCTCACACTCCTCCTGGCCCTCATAACCTCTGGACTGAATGGCCCCTGTGGCCTGATTCAGACGTGAAGTGTGTGCACAACAAACCGCAGCGTTTCGCCAATCCCTGCTTCGTGTCCGGGCATTTCTTGCTGCAATCAGTCGCTGACTGGTGCATGCCAGTAAAGATTAATCGTGTTGAAATCATGTAACCAGTTCTAGCAGAGTTTGGAGGAAGGTGCCGGAAAGCGAAGCTCGGAGTGTAGGGGCCAGTAGGACTGTGAAGGCAACATAGTGCCCAAGCACACACGTAAACATGAGGCGCGTCCGCCGCGGGTGACAAAAGAAGAAGAAGAAGAAGAAGAAGAAGAAGAAGAAGAAGAAGGAGAGAGAGAGAGAGAGAGAGAGAGAGAGAGAGAGAGAGAGAGAGAGAGAGAGAGAGAGAGAGAGAGAGAGAGAGAGAGAGAGAGAGTTTATAGAAATTTGTTGTTGTCTTGACTGATCGTAAGATAAATATAATATTTATGTGAAGACTAAATAGCGAGAAACAAAAAACAAACAAAAAAGACTGAGAAGGAGGAGGAGGAGGAGGAGGAGGAGGAGGAGGAGAGAGAGAGAGAGAGAGAGAGAGAGAGAGAGAGAGAGAGAGAGAGAGAGAGAGAGAGAGAGAGAGAGAGAAGCTCCAGAAGGTCATTTTACAAGGATTGTAAGAGGGGGGGGGGGGGGGGGGAGGTGGCGACGATGAAGTGCCACAGAACAAGTTTGTTCAGGAGGACGGCTGACGGCAGTGCGCTCCGCCCTGGTTGACACGCCGTGCACTTCTGCAGCCCGCAGCTCCGCCACGTTGCTTACACAAACCACACTTCACACACACTTGACACTTTTTACAACACTGCCACCGCCACGAGTGCACCACATCATTAGTCCCCGTCGCACACCGCTCACCGCCACGTAGGCGGCCAGCATATTAACTTTCAACCAAACACGGCGAACGACTACACGTCAGGTTTGAACGAAAAAACACACACCATAGCCTGAAAACTGTGCACTGTAAGTAAGTGAGTAAACATGGTGCTTAACGTCCACAGAAACCATAAGGCTTATTAGGGACGGGGAGAAGGGGGGGAAAGGGGTATGGAAGTGGGGGAAGAGGAAGATTATATACCTATCGCTACACTGTCACCACCAGAATGACACCTGCATTAAGATGGGCAGCGATGAGAGCCATTTTAATGTTTGATTAATTGTGAGGGACAAAGTCACAAGACAGTGTCCACAGACCACAACACTGTGCACTGTGATGAGTTGATGCTTTATGTCCTCAGATGTCAGTTGTCATAAAAGTTAGGGACAAGTTGTGACCGATGCCGAAGCATGGTTCAGTATAGCTTTACGTCCACGGAAACCAGAATTAAGGCTCGTTAGGACGGACAGCCCGGGACGGCCACCTCGACTCTCACACAGCTCCTGAACTATGGATTCCAGCAGCCGGTTTAATAAATACGGTTATAAACTACGCTGGCGGAAAGCCGTCCGACCCACTGCGCGGTTATAGTTAGGTGCACGAGACTGAGCACAAATGGAAATTAAGTGGCCTGCTGACGACACAGCGGTGAGGGAGATCTCCGGCCCTGTGGAGAGCCTCCAGTCTACAGAGGAATACGTCCCAGCTACCAGAGTTCTGTCTGAGCCGCGGACCCATTCTGAGCCAACGACAACTATGACGACGTCCAGACCTGGACGTTAAATATCAACTAAAGTCAGTCAGTCAATGTTATCGTCTTGTCGTTGTTGATTTCCATGCCAGTATCTTGTCAGTGTTCAGTAGCAGGCGTATTTTGGTCATTTGTAAGTATGTCAATGTCTTAATTATCACTTACATTTTACTTTGGTTTCTGACTCACAGTTGTAAGTAATATCCAGACACGGGGTGTGGTCAAAAACTACAGATTAAACGGCAATAACTCGAACGGTTTTGGACGCATCTGTTCCAAATTACAGCATTCCCTCCAAGTGATCTTCTTCGACATTGTGTTTCAAGCGCCTGAGCCAAGAGGAAAATGCTTTCTAGCATTCTTCTTTGGGGCCTGGCTTCAGCTCTAAATTAACCGCTTTGGCGAGGTAGGCTTCGGAACACGAAAATATTTCCTCTTAGCTAGTTTGTCTTTTAAGAGAGCCAAGAGCCAGAATTGGTTTGGTGTAATGCCGGTACTGTACCTGGCCAAAACCTGGATTTTTTTTTTTTTTTTTTTGTCCTTCAAGATATTGCACGGTCTGGCATTGTCGTGGAGGAGGAGGACGTTCTTGGCGGTGTTATTGGATACTGACTGCTGATCTCCTGGACGACTTTGGGCAAAACCGTTTCTGCATATTATGACCCTATGATGATGCTTTGCCCTGATATAACCGTAACGGTTGACTGGACGTAAAACACTTAGTTACTTACTATAATGGTGCTATTTGCAGGTAAAACGTTAACTGCCACAGGTTGTTGAAGAATACGTCAAGCATCTTCTTCCTGCTCTGAAATCCAGTCTTGCGGATTTAGTGTTTCTGATCCTTTCGACCCAGTCCTGCTTTGTTACTGCGTTTGCTGGCGATACCGTAGAATGGTACCCAGGTCTCATCTCTTGTGATGGCACGTCACACGTTTAGGTGCATCCGGGTCAAAACAGCTAGCAGGTCACGTGCAACACACGCTGACGTGTTTTGTCAATCGGTCAGCCTATATCGTGTGCGTGCTCACCAAACTTCTGCAGTGTGTCTGCTCGAGAGCGGAAAATAGCGCTATATAAAAGCGATCAATAATAATAATAATAATAAACTGCAGTCTTCCATATGCCGTCAGCTTCCGATGATGAAGCTCTTTATGGAAAGTTCTCTGAACTGTTCCAAACAAAAACAAAAAAGCATTGCACTTAATTCTGATAGGCTGATGCGTGGATCATCCTTCATGTGCTTGGCCACAAAAGCCACATTGCTCTCGTTTGAAGCGCTCTCTGGGCGTCCATTTGATTTGTCGGTGTTTTTATCGCTTTGTCCCTTTCAACAGTTTTCCAAGCACTGGACACGGAAACAATATAGCTCAACCAAAGGTGGATAAGTGCCCTAGTTCTCATATCATTTTCACCGTTTAACTGTCGTTTTTAGCTTGATATAGCATGTTCGCATGAAAATTCGCATGTTGTGTTTTGTCCTAATAAACAGCGTTCTTTTGAACCTTTTATATGTTTGCATTCTTTTCCTCGGTTTTGGATTTACACTTACAGTGCCATCTTCTGATTGTGGAATGTAAATTAGCGTTAATCCCCACCACTTTCTTAAAATCCATGGCGATTTTCAGTCCGTGCTCACCAAACTGCAGTCTTCCAAAAACTTGACATTATTCACAATATCTGTGGAAAGCCTCCATTTTGAAGCACATGCGAAAAGTTAACACACTGACATCATCCCTGCAAGGAACTGAGAAAGCTCAAAGGCTGGCCTTTCCAATGATACATAATCTTGCACAGTAAGCACAGTTAAAGTCCGTTAAAACGGTTGAATCAGTAGTTTTGGATCATACCTCCTGTTGCTTGATGATATGTCTTGCTGTGGTAAATTAGAATGATATAGTGTCCTGTCAGTTGTGTAGTAAAGGGCTGAACTGTTCTGTCAACTGACACTGATTTCATTGTCATGGCATTATTTACGACCTGACATTTCAGTGCATAGTTGTTTATTCAGTTTACTGATACTTGAGTTTGAGTGTTTTATCGTTGTCCTATTAGCGCACCACTGTCTCGTCATAACGTACAGGCATAACGGTGTCATCCTGTCGTTGTTTGTCCTGAGCTGACCCTGTATGTGACAGGACGTTAAAATCCAGTTAAAAACTAATTACAATGTCCTTTTTTTGTCAGAGCAGAGCTGCGGAGGGGGGAGGGGTTAAAAATCAGAATCTAATCTTGTCAATGTTTACTGTCATGCAAATGTCTTGTCGACGCTTATTTATTGACATCCAAGTTCACACAAGAGCTCTGGGCCTCATTTGTGCCTCAGATTACATTCACTTCGCCGATCACTGATATTTCGGCGATTTGCAAATGAAGTTGACACAGTGGCATTCCCAGTCCCCGGCCCGGTCTCCGCACTGAGTGACGAACCGCCGAGAGGCAACCCCTCTGCCGGCCACCTCATTATTCCCACCCGGGGTTTGAATGGGCAGCGAGAGGCGTGAAGAGCCATCAGCCACAGACACGGTGCAGGCCGGAGACAAGACAGGACTGCACGTGAAACTCGTGATAATTGCACAGAGCGTTGGGCGGATAGCGGCTTCAGGCCAGGGAGAAGCCTCACCGCTCGGAGGGAAACATTGTCTGCCCCCTCCACCACAATGGCCACCGAACCCGCGTCCAGCTAGGCTGTGACGTGAAGTGTGTGCAGAGACGACGCTGTGTGTTGGCAGTGATGACGAGGAGTGCGTGCAGAGATGACATCCAGTGTTGACGCTAATGACGTGAGGTGCACTGTGTGTGTACAGTCGCCCCAGATGACGTCCAGTGTTGATCGTGATTACGTGAAGTGCGTACAGATATGACGTCCAGTGTTGATAGTGATGTACTTATCACAAATTTAGTGTGTACGGATATGACGTCCAATGTTGATAGTGATGTACTTATCACAAATTTAGTGTGTACGGATATGACGACCAATGTTGATAGTGATGTACTTATCACAAATTTAGTGTGTACGGATATGACGACCAATGTTTTGATTGATGATCGCTTATATAGCGCTGTTCTCCGCTCTCCTGAGCAGACTGACTGCGCTCGCATGTGGTTCTACATGAGTGACTAGCTTTATAACACGTTTTTTGAATATCCACCGAAGTGGTGTACTTACAGCGCTGGCATGCCTGGTGCCACATGAAACTGCAGCCGTCTCGGCGCAAGTCCTGTGTACACCATACAACCATGCACCATGTCACTTCATGCAAAGCCACATACGTAAGGTGTATGCGTGTTTAGCTGTAACCTGCCACCTGCACTTTTGGCAGAATGGCCGGGATCTTTTACGTGCTACTGCGGTAACACGGGGGTGGAACGGATACCGAAATAATAGTCAGCACAGAAAGTCGACGTGAAGTGTGTACAGATATTGCTGAATATAATCTGAGGCACAAATGAGGCCCTGAGCGCTTGTGTGAACTTGGATGTCAATAAATAAGCGTTGACAAGACATTTGCATGACAGCAAACAGTGACAAGATTAGATTCTGATTTTTAACCATCCCCCCTCCGCACCTCCGCTCTGAAAAAGTCGACTTTCGACGTACACACTTCACGTTGACGTGAAGTGTGTACAGATATGGCGCCCATTGTTGATAGTGATGTACGTATCACAAATTCAGTGTGTATAGATATGACAACAAATGCTGATAGTCATGATGTGAAGCGGGTACAGATAGGACATTTAATGTTGATTTACAGTGATGACGTCCAGTCTGGATCGTAATGAGGTGAAGCGCGTACAGATATGGCATAAAGCGTTGGGAGTCATTAATGATGACGTGGTGCACAGAGATGACACCAAGTCTTGACAAAGATGATGTGAAACATGTACAGCGGATATGACGACCAAAGTTGATCGTGATTACGTGAAGTGTGTACAGATATGACGTCCAATGTTGATAGTGTTGTACGTATCACAAATTCAGTGTGTACGGATATGACGACCAAAGCTGATCGTGATTACGTGAAGTATGTACATATATGACGTCCAATGTTGATAGTGATGTACGTATCACAAATTCAGTGGTACAGACCAATATTGATACTGATGACGTGACGTGTGTACGGATATGACGCCCAATGTTGATAGTGATGTACATATCACAAATTCAGTGGGTACGGATATGACGACCATTGTTGATAGTGATGACGTGAAGTAGGTACAGATATGATATTCAATGCTGATTGTGATGACGTGGAGTGTGTACAGTGATGACGTCGATGAGATGAAGCGGATACAGATATGGCATAAAGCGTTGGTAGTCACTATAGTGACGACGTGGTGCACGGAGATGACACCAAGTCTTCACAGGGATGATGTGAAGCATGTACAACACTCATGAACTCAAGAGCCAGGAGCTGTGTGAAAGTCGAGGTGGCCGTCCTGGGCTCCCCGTCCGTTGCAGTCCTGAACTGATAAGGTCTCTGTGGACGTAAAGCAACCTTTAAGAAGAACTGGGTGTGAGCCAGCTTGGCCTAGCGGTAAGGCGTTATACTGGTAAGCAGAAGGACCTAGATTCGATTCCGCATCTGCTCTCTAATCTCTTGTAAAGTTGTGGTTAGCGGACACTGTCTTTGTGATTTTATTCCTGTCACAGTTAATGAAACATTAAGATAGCTCTCATCGCTGCCCATCTTAAAGCAAAGCGAGTCATTCTGGTGGTTACAGTGCAGCCGCGTCAAGTTAGGTACCCACTAAACATGCCGGATCCGATCCGGAAGCGTTTTGGTTACGGCCAGTTATGGCCATTACGGCCAGCGTGCAGCCAGAATCGGGCCGGATAGTATATGCCGGATCCGACTTCCCGCATCCGTTTCAGCTCCGTTTTTCCAAAGAAGGCATGGATCATATTGTGCAGAACCGACCCGGATCCGATCTGGCTGGCCGCCTCGATTAAAACACAGACCCTGAGTTTTGTGGTAGTTACATTTTCTTCTTTCATCTTTCTTTATGTCCACAATAACCACAACGGTTATTAGGGACGGGATGGTGGTTACAGTACACTCCCTCTCCCTCCTTCCCCCCACCCCCCGCACCCGACCTCCTGGGATCTCGGTTACCTCTTCGGAGACAACTCGGTGTTAAGCAAGCTGAACCCAAAGTGAGGGAACGCCAGCCTGGGAACGCCGTCAGCACGTGGCACTCGTTCGTCGCCCTGCACAGGGCGAGGGGCTGTGCGGGACACGCTGGAGAGGCTGGGCATCCGGCGGAGACGACCCTCCAGTCCACGATTTATTTTTCCTGCTGTCGGTTCAAGCTGGGCCCGAGGCGGACAAGCAGCTCTCAAGGGCGTGAGGGATGACCGGTCTGCGGGCTCCTCCACCCGTCACGAGTACCCGGACCGCCGCCATCCACCCGGGGCGAGGACGGCCAGCCGAGAGGGCTGTTGGTGAGGGGTTGTCGGGTGACACGTTTATGATGTTCTTGACGTCCAGCCACTGCTGCCCTAGTGACGGATGGAGTCGTAAACCATAGGCGGTGGAGTGCGGGTTATTAGGATCCCCCCTCATCCCCCCCCCCCACCTCCTTCCCTTCCACTCCCCTCCCCCTTCGTCCCTAATAAGCCTGATGGTTTCCGTGGACGTAAAGCAACACTACCCCCCCTCCCGCCCCACCCCCCAAACAACAACAACCCCCCAAAACAACAACAACCACCACCACCACCACCACCACCAAACAAACAACAAAGCAACAGCAACAACCACCACCACCACCACCACCAAACAAACAACAAAGCAACAGCAACAACAACCACCACCACCACCACCAAACAAACAACAAAGCAACAGCAACAACAACCACCACCACCACCACCACCAAACAAACAACAAAGCAACAGCAACAACAACCACCACCACCACCACCAAACAAACAACAAAGCAACAGCAACAACCACCACCACCACCAAACAAACAACAAAGCAACAGCAACAACAACAACGGGGAGGGGGGAAGCAAAAAAACAAACAAACAAAAAAGCAAAAAAAAAAAAAAAAAAAAGCAAAAAAAAAAAAGCAGCGTTGCTGGGAAACATGAACAGAGCTCGGTAGCTGTGTGGAAGTGGAGGTGGCCGTTCTTGATTCCCCGTCCCTAACAGTCCTTATGGTCTCTGCGGATAAAGCAACACTGAACTTGAAACAGAGTAAGAGTGTTGTGCGGAAAGAACGGGGTGGCCATGCAGGTAAGCGTTGTGATTAATTTGACCCGGGTTTAGGAATTGACGCCGGTTAGAAATTGATGATGATGTTGCAGAGATAGTTGTCAATAATAATAATAATAATGTACATTTATCAAGCGCTCATAAACGCCATGAGAGCTCACATGATACATATTAATTATTAACCTGAATATGATATTCTATACACATGTAGAGCATATAGTCCTACCAAAACAATTTACATAAAATATTATAAAATAAAAATAAAAATACGCACGCACGCACACACACACACACACACACGCACGCACGCACGCACGCACGCACGCACGCACGCACGCACGCACGCACACACACGCACACACACACACACACTGACTGTAGCAGAAACTGGGTTCTGATATGGTGAACTGAACGGAGTGTAACTTGTGCAGTTTAGCGCAACGTGATGAGCAGATGCCAGGGGTATGTCAGTGCCGAGTGCGTGCCGAAAGCCCATGACAGTTCGACGAGAACACGAGAGTGACAGTGAGAGCTTGATGGGTTTAGTGTTGTTTAAGGTCCATAGTAAGTAAACAAGGTGCTTCACGTCCACAGAAACCATAAGGCTTATTAGGGACGGGAAGAAGGGGGGGGGGGAGGGAGGGAGGGGGTATGGAGGTGGGTGGAGAGCTCTTATGATGATGATGAGTTGATGCTTAATGTCCTCAGATGTCAGTTGACATATTAGGGACAAGCTGTGACCAATGCCGAAGCACGGTGCAATAAATCTTTACGTCCACGGAAACCAGAAGGCTCGTTAGGACGGACAGCCCAGGACGTCCACCTCGACTCTCACACAGCTCCTGAACTATGGAGAGCTCTTAGATGATGAGTTGATGCTTAATGTCCTCAGATGTCATTTGACATATTAGGGACAAGTTGTGACCAATGCCGAAGCACGGTTCAATAAAAGCCACATACGTAAGGTGTATGCGTGTTTAGCTGTAACCTGCCACCTGCACTTTCTGGCAGAATGACCGGGATTTTTTACGTGCTACTGTGCTAACACGGGGGTGGAACGGATACCGAAATAAGAGTCAGCACAGAAAGTCGACCCTGGAGAAGAAAATTCTCCCGCCGTTCCAGCAGGGATTCGAACCCGCGACCTTTCAATCACGAGTCCGGTGCTCTAACCACTGAGCTATCCCCGCCCCCAAGGAGAGCTCTTAGAAAGTTCCTACGGTTTTATAGTGGAACTGGGGGGGTTCAGTGTTCAGTGTTGCTTTACGTCCACAGAGACCGTACAGGGAGACTTGCTGTATTAGGGACAGGGAGACGAACACGGCCACCTCGACTTTCACACCGCTTCTGAGCTCCGAATTATATAGTGCTTAATGTCCACAGAAACCATAAGGCTTATTAGGGACGGGGAGCCTAGGACGGCCATCTCGACTTTCACACATCTCCTGAGCTGCCGGGGGGGTGGGGGGGTATGGAGGTTGGGGGAGAGGGAGATTGTATACCTATCCGCTACACTGTCACCACCAGAATGACTTCTGCATTAAGGTGGGCAGCGATGAGAGCCATTTTAATGTTTCATTAATTGTGAGGGACAAAGTCACAAGACAGTGTAAGTAAGTAAACATGGTGCTTAACGTCCACAGAAACCATAAGGCTTATTAGGGACGGGCAAGACAGTGTCCACAGACCACAACTTTTGAAGTGAAAGGAGAGCCGAAGTAGATTCGAACCGACGTCCCTACGATTACCAGCCTAACACCTTACCGCTAGGCCAAACCGGTTCGCGCTCTGAATTGGGGGTAAATAGGTACCTATATACCTAAGTTCGCTCGCTCCGGCACGTTTTCGGACGCTCCAAAATGTGGACTTCTTCTTTCATGGTGCTTTACGTCCACAGAAACCAGAACTAGATACCCATCATGTGGTGTGGAACTCCGGCGCAAGTGCGGAGATCCTCGTGTACTCCGCAGCAGTGTTTCAACCGTTGTGGGGAGCACACCCACAAAGAGTATCCGAACACTCCGAGCATCGCTTTCCGGCACCTTCCTCCAAACTCTGACCCCACTGTGTGTACCCTCATCCGTGGAGGATGTTGGTGACACCGACCCATCTGGGCGTACCGTTATCCTGACACTGACCCCACTGGGTGTACCGTCATCCATGGAGGGTGTTGGTGGCACTGACCCCACTGGGTGTACCGTCATCCATGGAGGGTGTTGGTGGCACTGACCCCACTGGGTGTACCGTCATCCATGGAGGGTGTTGGTGGCACTGACCCCACTGGGTGTACCGTCATCCATGGAGGGTGTTGGTGGCACTGACCCCACTGGGTGTACCGTCATCCATGGAGGGTGTTGGTGACACTGACCCCCGGGCACTGGGTGTACCGTCATCCATGGAGGGTGTTGGTGGCACTGACCCCACGGGCTGTACCGTGATCTATGGCGTCAGTACGAACACCTTGCAAGAAACATCATTTGTCTGATCCATGGGGTAATGCAGTGTCGTCCTGTTACTAGCTTGTTAAACTAGCCCATGGTCCAGTAGCTCCTCCCGTTTGCCGGTAACCCTTCCTTTTTCTTTTCTTTTTCTGTGACTAGTCGGGGGCAGAAGGTCGCCAGAAATGACTCAACAAACAGTTCATCGGACTGGCTGGAACAGGAGGTCTGCAGCTGCAGACTTTCAACGAATCGCATCGAGTCCCGTGAACTAAGGTAGCTAGGACCCGGGCTGAGCCTACTCCTCCACTGAAGAGGCCAGTAGGACAAGCAAAAAAAAAAAAAAAAAAGGCAGCACAGCTTAGCGCGGGGTGTCCGGGACAAGCTATACACGCAGGCGGACTAGCTACAAACACAACCGGCGGCTGGGACAAAACGGGAACCGTGTCGTGTCCTCAGCCACCCCGGCAGCGACCCGTGACGAGACACGACGACAAAACCGCAGCCCCAAAGTCCGGGCACCCGAGATGTGAAAAGGCTTTCACGTCGCTCGGCGCTGGCTTTTCTCCGGCCCTGCCCTTGTGCACACAGCGCCACAAAGCACGGGCGTCGCGGGACAAAACAGGAACCGGCTGTCAATACAAACCTACAGCGAGCAGCCCGCCTTTCCCTCCCCGTTGAATCAGTGTGCCAACGACTTGCACAAGAGAGAGTTCCGATTATAAACCTGCGGCAGCGAGCATGCGCAGCCCGCCTCGGGCTCGGCCTCCGCCACTGAGCTAGGAACACTGATCAGTGGCGTCCGCGCTTTAGTCTCTGCCAACGACTTGCACGCGAGAGAGTTCCGATTCAGTACAAACTTACGCCTTGGCCTCCGCGCTTTAGTCTCTGCCAACGACTTGCACGCGAGAGAGTTACGATTCAGTACAAACTTACGCCTTGGCCTCCGCGCTTCACTGAGACTCTGCCAACGACTTGCACGCAAGAGAGTTCCGACTGATTCAGTACAACGTACGCCTTGGCCTCCGCGCTTTAGTCTCTGCCAACGACATGTCCACGAGAGAGTTTCGATTCAGTACAAACCTACACCTTGGCCTCCGCGCTTCAGTCTCTGCACACGAGACAGTTCCGATTTGGTACAAACTTACGGCAAGCATGCGCAGCCCGCCCTGGCCTCCGCACTCCAGTCACTGCCAACGTCTTGCATACTGCTGCTGTTGTGTTGCTCAATGTCCTTGGATGTCGGTTGACATAATGGTTAGGGACAAGCTGTGACCAATGCGTGAGTATCGTTCAATATTGCTTTACGTCCACAGAAACCGTAAGGCTCTTTAGTTCGGAAAGCCCAGGACGGCCACCTCGACTTTCACACAGCTCCTGAACTCTGACGACTTGCATATGATGAGTTGATGCTTAATGTCCTCAGATGTCATTTGACATATTAGGGACAAGTTGTGACCAATGCCGAAGCACGGTTCAATAAAAGCCACATACGTAAGGTGTATGCGTGTTTAGCTGTAACCTGCCACCTGCACTTTTGGCAGAATGACCGGGATTTTTTACGTGCTACTGTGGTAACACGGGGGTGGAACGGATACCGAAATAAGAGTCAGCACAGAAAGTCGACCCTGGAGAAGAAAATTCTCCCGCCGTTCCAGCAGGGATTCGAACCCGCGACCTTTCAATCACGAGTCCGGTGCTCTAACCACTGAGCTATCCCCGCCCCCACGACTTGCATACGACAGAGTTCCGCTTATAAACCTACAGCGAGCAACCTGCCTTTCCCCGAAGTCTCTGCCAACGACTTGCAGACGTGAGAGTTGCGTTATTACGGTACAAACCTACAGCGAACAACCCGTGCTGGCCTCCGCGCTTTAGCCTCTGCCAAAGTCTTGCATATGATGATGATGATGATGAAGTGATGCTTAATGTCCTCAGATGTCAGTTGGCATATTAGGGACAAGCTGTGACCAATGCCGAAGCATGGTTCAATATAGCTTTACGTCCACGGAAACCAGAAGGCTCGTTAGGACGGACAGCCCAGGACGGCCACCTCGACTCACACAGCTCCTGAACTATGAGTCTTGCATAAGAGAGAATTCCGCTTATAAACCTGTAGCGACGAGAGAATTCCACTTACAAATTAACCATCAGCGGGCAACTCGCCTTTACCTTCCCGCTCAGTCTCTGCCAACGTCTTGCACACGAGAGAGTCAGTTCCGATTCAGTACAAATCTACGGCGAGCATGCGCAGCCCGCCTTGGCCTCCGCGTTCAGTCTCTCTCAACGTTTTGCACACGACAGTTCCTTAGTACAAACCTACGAACACCACCAAGCCTCGCTTTCCGGCCCCCTTCCACCAAACTCTGCCACAGTATTGATTACGCCACTGAAGGGGTATTCCTTAATATCTCCACACACTGACGCTGGCAGCGTTAAGCCCGTCCTTTACTGGGCAAATGTTTGTTCGCCGAACATACTTCGGACAGTTCGACGAACTATGATTCGTTTCTTAATTGAACTTTTAGTTCGCCGAACATGGTTCGGACAGTCCAAACTTTACTTCATTCTCAACTGGCTTGTAATGAGTCGCAAGCTTCGGCCCGAACTTGCGGCAGACGCGCAGCAGACAGCATGATCAAAAATGTAGGCTAAAGTCAAGTGAATATACTTTCATTATCCCTCACAGGGTAATTCAACTAACTACTATCTCATTCTGGGTCTCCAAGACAAGGCTGCGCCTCCCACAAGTCAACAAATAAACAAATTCCCCCCGAAGCGAGTGAAGAACCTAGCAACACCGTCATCCATTTTTTTTTTCTTCATCCACAGGAGAGCTCTGCTCTCAGCCAATCAGAGGCCATGAT
>OY757542.1:7973809-7975347 GCA_963584105.1 Alviniconcha strummeri
CACAGACATTTTTATGTTAGCGGTGATGTCGCAGTTTTGCCCGCTATACATGTAGGACTGCACTACCGACTGATGCTGTGCCGTCGCCTTTCGTTTTCGTTTCAGTGTTGCTTTACGTCCACAGAAACCATCAGGCTTATTAGGGACGGGGAGCCCAGGACGGCCATCTCGACTTTCACACAGCTCCCGAGCTTTGCAGTGCTGTCGCAGTTTTGCCCTAAGCAGGACTACGTGACTACCGACTGATAACGCCATGTCGTCAGTTGACCGTGCTGTGGAGTCAGTAACGGGACACTTCGGTCAGTAGTGTGTGTTGTGTCGTGTTGTGTTGTGTGAGTGTGTGTTGTGTGTGTGTGTGTGTGGTGTGTGTGTGTGTGTGTGTGTGTGTGTGTTGTGTGTGTGTGTGTGTGTGTAGTGTGTGTGTGTGTGTGTGTGTGTGTAGTGCCAGTCAGGCCATTCCGGCGAATTACCTAGCTTCAGATTCCTGGCATCCCTCTCGCCAAGTGTCACGTGCTTGTGGTGTGTGTGTGTGGTGTGGTGTGTGTGTGTGTGTGTGTGTGTGTGTGTGTGTGTGTGTGTGTGTGTTGTGTGTGTGTGTGTGTGTGTGTGTGTGTGTGTGTGTGTGTAGTTGTGTGTGTGTGTGTGTGTGTGTTGTGTCAGTGTGTGTGTGTGTATGTGTGTTGTGTGTGGTGTGTGTGTGTGTGTGTGTGTGTGTGTGTGTGTGTGTGTGTGTGGTGTGTGTGTGTGTGTGTTGTGTGTGTGTGTGTGTGTGTGTGTGTGCGTGCGTGCATGTGCCTGTGCATGTGTGTGTGTGTGTGTGTGCGTGCTTGCGTGCATGTGCGTGCATGTGCCTGTGCATGTGCGCGCGTGTGCCTCACACAGGCACACGCGCGCGTCGAGATAGAGGGGTTGCTGATGCAAGGGACATAACTGCGGTCACTCGGAAAATCAGAGAAATGACGAGTGGTCTCCACCTGTTGAATTGTCTGGGGCACAAACACTGACTAAAAATACTTTCGTGTCACAAGTCACAGGAAAAACCGGTCATGCACTGCTAGTGCGCCCTATACATTGCCTTTGTGTGCCTTTTATTACACAAGGGTAAAGAGTTAGGTCAAGGTGAGAGAGAGAGAGAGAGAGAGAGAGAGAGAGAGAGAGAGAGAGAGAGAGAGAGAGAGAGAGAGAGAGAGAGAGAGAGAGAGGAGAGAGAGAGAGAGAGAGAGTGGATCCAGTTTCAGTGTCCTGTTTACTGCCTGAGGAATAGTAGTTGCAAAAGTCGATGACGTTTTGTGTAGTTCTCAGTGTGGTATTGCCAGTTTGTATTTGTAATCACGCACCCCCGCCTCCCCCCACCGCACCCCCTCCCCCTCTCCCCCCTTACCCCCCCTTCCCTCCCCCAGCAGACAGCGGTACCTGAGCTTCTTGGACACAGCCCGTGACAAATGATGTTTTATCTATGATTGTTGCAACGTTTACACTCAGTAGAAGTTGTATATCATCGACATGTCTCTACAGTATACTAACAGATGAATAAGCAC
>OY757542.1:7980547-8004590 GCA_963584105.1 Alviniconcha strummeri
GGCCGTGCTGAGGTTTTATGGCATGGCGGATTGTGTTTATGGTCGTAGCGCAGTGTAGCGTTCTGTCGGCTGCATCACGACTAGCCGCCCGCACAATGTGGTCTGGTTGCGGCGATAGAGAGGTCCGATCACCAGGGGGCCCTGGTTGTTAGCTTGTAAAACCCTCAGACACGACTCGAAACTTGTGTTCGAACCCACAGGGGGCAAGTAAGAGCAGCGCAGGCCGTGTACAGAGGCAAGGGCTCACCGCGGGTAGCGAACGGAACGCTTTTGTACCGTTAGGCCCACAGAACCATAGCGCACTGACCCCCTACACAAACACGCTTCTTCACAGAACACACTCTCCTCTCTCAGATTTGACTTACTTCGTTCTTTTGTTCGTCTTTCCACAGTTTTTAAGTAACCCTTGGCCCAGATTTCTTTGGGTACTTTAATTGGTGCCGAGAGTTAGTCAAGTGCCCGACTCTTGTGTCTCGGTCTGTGTTCCACACATCGTTCTGTTCAGCGCTCGTTCAGGTCTCGGATATCCCCAACACCGTCCCGTTCTGGTTAGCCTATTGTTTTGTGCGCTGCGAGTCTACCTGTACTGCTGCTAATTGGGTTCGTGAGAGACGGAGAGGCACGTGTGTGTTCCATGGAGCTAAAATCAGAACATACAGTTATGCAGGTTCTGGCAGAACCAGACTAAAGAAAAACGTGATTTAATTTGGGTCAGGGTTTTCACACTGTCAGCAGCTGGGGAATGAATAAGTTTTGTAGGAGGTCAGAGGGGAGGGTGGGGAGTGAAGAAAAAAGTACCAGACTTTACAATCAAAGTTGAGACAACTAACAGATTACAGTCACCGCCACCATGTAAGTGCAATACACCCATTATTATTCAGTAGAGCTGCACTCATAAATCCATATGCAGCAGTTAACTCACTTTTCATATTATTGCATATATATGTATACAGGAACTGCAACAAACACAGAAATACACTGAAACTGTGTTTTTGTGTTGAAATGTTCCATAATGGTTTATTCAGTACTTTAACTAGTCAAATTATATTGCCCCTTTCTCCTCCAGAGCCTACATTTTAAGACCAGGTATGTATGCACATTAAAGATCCTGTAGTCTGTGTCAGTTTGGTAGGTTGAAGCTGGAGTCTATACAGGAGCAGGAGAAGCACACATGTGGTAACATCCCAATTACTGTCAGTCAGTTTATGTGGAGACTTTCTCCCCTGTCTCCATTGCAGCCTTCAATCTTTATTATTTGTGGGTTACTAAAAGAATTAATACTGACTGGTGACCTAGGGACCTATGGATGAGTCATTATCAGTGTTTACAACAGATACTACATACCTGGTTTGTTCAGTTATTTCAGTTATTTGCCTGTTTAAAGCACTTTGTATTGGCTCAGCAAACTATTAAGTTGAACTTATCTGAAGTTTCTGTTATTACATTGCATTTCAGTAGCACTTAAAAAGAATGTGCTTTAAAAAACCCAGGTCTGCTTAAGCAGAAACTTCATTTAACCAGATTGCAACAGCAACTGTACAAAAAGTTTGAGATAAGAATTACAGCAATTTTAATATTTTTACTTTTGTGAATTATACATGATACAATGATATATTGGTGATGTTGCTTTTTTATCGCTTAAAAGTTAAACTATTTAACTAAGAAAAATATTGGGTTAGACTTAGAAGTTAGAGTTAGAAGTTAAGGTTGATGAGATGTAATAGACTTTGTTGTTATTTTATTTAATAGTTGATCACACCTGCTTTGTGGTCTGATAAATCAGGTTAGCAATCCTATCAACTAAGGATCATTGCACTTTGGATGTCTTGGATAAATTGTGTATTATATATATGTATGACTCTGTGTGTGTGTGTGTGTGTGTGTGTGTGTGTGTGTGTGTGTGTGTGTGAGAGAGAGAGAGAGAGAGAGAGAGAGAGAGAGAGAGAGAGAGAGAGAGAGAGACTATGGCACAGTGTGTGAATATATGTGTGTATACTGTATCAGTTCTGTGACTGTCATGATCATTTATCGATTGTAAGTTTATTGATTGTGTTTAATTACCCTATTGACTTGACTTAAACCTGGAGTCACAATACACAGTTCTTTTGTTATAAATGTTCGTTTGGTCTATTACTGTTCGTTTTATAAATCCTGATGGAAATTCCTACTACAATTTATGTGTATAAGACATAGGTTAGCTAGTGCTTCTGGTCTTTTCCTAAGTACTTAAGTGCCAGCTGCTCTCAGTCTCGTGTCATTGTCTCAGCTCCTGGGATCAGCAACAGTGCTGCCAGAACCACACAGGTTTTAATATTTTTTAAATGCATTTCATGTCTCCCATAAATGACTGATGGGTGAAACAGTGAAGCTCATGGCAAGGTTGACAGTTTAAGCCCCATACTGAAAAGTGATAGACATTTATATAGGGAAACAGAAACTTTGTTTTACTCTGTGTGTGTGTGTGCGTGTGTGTGTGTGCGCGCGTGTTTTAAGCATGCACATATGTGCACACAGTTATACCATTATGTGTTGTTGTTTTGTCTTTTAATTGTGCTTCAGCTGAAAGACAAATTTCTATGCTATTCATAATTTGACAGTCACAATAAAGATTCTGAATTCTGTGCTTTCTTAGCTGAAGAATATTGTAGTGCTGTGTTAACACAACTTATTCACATCCCATGCTGTGCAAAACTTGAATTTTCAGCAATATATATCCTGCCATCTGAAAATAATCATTCGTATCCATGGAGAAGACAAAAATGGGCAAAATGGTGTCTGTTGATATGGCACTCTGCATGTTTTAAGCATTGGTTGTTTTATTTGACATATGTTTCAGTGCCTACATGCTGTTCCAGTATCAAAGACACTACAACATGCAAGCGGTATTGCCAACAGGTGAGTTAATAATAATAATAATACATGCATTTCTAATGTGCCAGATCCCTCCGTGATGTATGTATACACATGTGAGGCTCAAAGCGCTACACATGAAACATGACAACAGACAGTGCATAATCTAATTTAATACTGCATTGCATAGCTCACTCTGTCCTTCACTCTCCCCCACATGCACAGGTGCACCTGAGACACACACTGGCACACTGTCACCCTTCCCCTCACCTCCCTCTGTTGCCCCCCCCCCCCCCCCCCCCAGTACAAACAGGCAGGCAGCCAGAGCACCTGGCACAGTAATCTGCCACAGTTTGTGTAATACCCTGAGTATACCTGATTATGAGTTTCAGGATCTCAACACTGACACCTCATCATGGTGGTGTTGAATTACCTGGATCAGTAGATGGCTAGCGAGATGGCCTGGTCACAGACCTGTAACAGTACTAACACTGGCGCAACAGTGAATCGCATCGCACTTTACTGTGGTGTTGAACCCCGCTAGCTGAGTCAAGCTGCCTTCAGCAGATAGAACTAGAAGCAACAGTTGGCAGTTTAATTACTAAAAGGCCAAGTCTTACTATTAGTAGTACAAAGAACACTGTCAGTGTCACTGTGCTCATTTCTAATTCAGATGGAGCCCCAGAAAAACAGGGACTGATTCTTGATAGTTGAAGCAAGGTCTAATGGGGGAATGGTGGGGGGGGGGGGGGGTGGGGGATATATCAGGGCAAAACCCAAGTGATCCAAAGTGATGAGCCAGTTTGGCCTAGCGGTAAGGTGTTAGGTTGGTAAGTGGACCTCCGTTTGATACCACTTTGGCTCTCCATTCTCTTTAAAAAGGTTGTGGTTTGTGGACACTGTCTGTGACTTTGTCCATCACTTCCTACTGAAACATTCAAATGTCTCTCATCGCTGCCCATCTTAATGCAGGAATCATTCTGGTGGTGACAGTGGACGATTGGTATATAATCTCCCTCTTCCCCCCACCTCCATACCCCCTTCCCCCCCCTTCTCCCCATCCCTAATAAGCCTTATGGTTTTTGTGGACGTTAAGCACCATGTTTACTTACTTACGGGATCCAAAGTCTGGTTCATAGTTATGGCACAGTACAATCAAAAGCAGACAACTGAGTATAATCAAAATAATACTTTGTATCTCCCCCATGACAGTTGAACAAAAACCTTCAGTCAATTCTGTTTCTCCTACTGTGCTCCAAAGCAGTCCTCCCATGCTTCCAAAACTGCATTCTTGCTTGCAGCTTAGAGAGTGAAAGGTCAAAACAAATCAGAAATATTTCTCTGACTCACAGTCACTGTGATAGTGACACTCCAATTTTGTGGTGAAGAGGATTTGGAAACAAATGATGTTGCATATAATGTGAAGGTAAAATAAATAGTGTAGCAGAATTTCTGACAGTAGGGAAAGCACACAAAGCTGCAATTTTGCTTATTCCAGGCTTGCAGGAGAGAACAAGGGACAGCACTAGGATCTCAGCCAATGGGACCTAACTTTTTGTTGCCGGCAGTACACTGCAGAGCAATTATCTGAATCACCAGGATTGTTTCTTCCAAACCTGGAACACCGATGTGTCATAAAATTTAAACTTCTTAAAACAGACTTTTCAAGAAGTAAAAAATGTGCAGCATGGATTGGATCTTATAGCATGCAGTTTGTTTGAAGCAGAATTTAATCTTTGTAAGACTAAGAGGATCCATTTTACATCTTTATAGTACTTCATGTATTAACGTATAATTAAACAATACTTCTGGCTTGGTGGTGAGGACTTAGTAATGTTGAGAGAAAAGTCAAATTTTGCAGATGAAACTGAGGATGAAGTATTTGCATAAAATTACCTTTCAATATAATATAGATGTAGATATAGATTAAAAAAACAAAAACAACCTGTGCTCATGTGAGTTTTTCTCCAAGCACCACAGAAACAAAATGAACCACTGGATTACTGGGGTCTTGGTATCTGTAACATAATAGCATAAACAGGAAATTAACAAACACATTCAAGGCATCAAGGCACATTCACTCGTTACAAATTCAAGAGAAGAACTGTCAGCATGACTGTTCTCGTACTAAATCTGTCACCCCTTCTTTTTTTAAGTTTCATGTTGTTGGATCACTTTTCCCTCCTGTCAGTGTCAGTCTCAAATATTTTGTCTGTCCTGAGTAAGTAACCCAGTGCTGTTGACAAGATGTCAAAATTCAGGTCCCGCTAGACCAACTCAAATAAATTCTGAATTTGTTGTTGAGGGTTCTATAGAGAACCAGTTTGACCTAGTGTTAAGGCGGTAGACTGGTAAGCGGAAAGACCTCAGTTGTCTTGTGACTTTGTCCCTCACAATTAATGAAACATTAAAATGACTCTCATCACTGCCCATCTTAATGCAGGTCATTCTGATGGTGACAGTGTAGCGATAAGTATATACTATATATATATATATATACTCTCCCTCTTCCCACACCTCCATCCCCCCTTCCCCCCATATTTCCCGTCCCTAATAAGCCTTATGGTTTCTGTGGACGGTAAGCACCATGTTTACTTACTTACTTGAGGGTTCAGTAAAATCTGAAACAGAACGAGGCCTAGAGCGCGTGTGTCGAATCGACAAACAAAGGGAGCTAACTGTCGCTCGAAGGACGTCACACGAGCGTACAACTAAGACCTCAGTCGCCTACGGTAACTCACCGGGCAGCCGGGTAAATTATACAAGAGAATATCAACTCCAATGTGAATGGTATGATGTACCTTTGGTGGAGTTTATGTACATTTTATTTGCTCCGTACCCGGTGAGAGTTACCGTATCCTGTGATTCAGGTCGTTGTTTGGTACCATTTCAACATAGTATATAAAAGCAATTTGTTTGTTTGTCTTCTTCTTTTTTTAAACCTTTTGTTAAATACAAGCTGTCAGCCTGAAAAATGATACTACCGACGGTTGAGTTAGTCTGATTATAGACCGTGTATAGAGTTACAGGAATTAAGTGCTAGGCTGAGTAGCATGGCTGTCGGCGTTTGCTTCGCCCAAGAAAGCGATCCTAAGTTTCCAAAACTTAAAAATAAGGTATGCCGCGCACATAATGCAAGAAAGTATCAGTGTCACCACACTGACACCTGGCTTTAGCGGTGCCGCCAGCAGGTGAAGTCGGCTAGCGTGGTCACAGCTAACAGGAAAGCCGGTTTGGCCTAGCGGTAAGGCTGTACATAGGCTGGTAAGCGGAAGGACCTCGGTTCGATACCGCTTCGGCTCTCCTTTCTCTTCAAAAGTTGTGGTTTGTGGATACTGTCTTGTGACTTTGTCCCTCACAATTGATGAAACATTAAAATGGCTCTCATCGCTGCCCATCTTAATGCAGGTCATCCCCCCCCCATACCCCCCCCCCCCCCCCCCCCAGTTCTCCCCGTCCCTAATAAACCTTATGGTTTCTGTGGACGTTAAGCACCATGTTTACTTACTTACAGCTAACATTGGTATTTGACACCTGGCTTTTGCTAGTTTGGTCATACTCTAACAAAATTAATGATCGAGCTGATCAGAGCTCAGGAGCTGTGTGAAAGTCGAGGTGACCGTCCTGGGCTCCCGTCCCTAATAAGCCTACAGTTTTTGTGGACGTAAAGCAACACTTTAACATCAACAACGAGCTACACATTTTTGTTTTCGGGTGAAATTGTTACTCGATCCCCAACCGAGAAGGCGAAACCGAAGTGGTGGATGGATAAAGGGGGGCATCTGACATGGAAATCAGTGGTTGTGTTTTGCACGTGCACGCTTGGAGAGCCAACCGGAAGTTCACGATGTATGTGAGCGAGAAAACCGATTTAGTGAATCTGGTTTTAGCCAGACCCGTTGAACGTCAAGTTGTTTCCAAAGAAGTACTACCAAAATCCCAAGGGGTAGGGGATCACAGAAACAAAACACCAAAGGGTACATTGTCACCACCAAACTGTTTAACTGCATTAAGATGGGCGGCGCTGTGAGTCATTTTAACGTGTTACTAACTGTGCAGGTCAAAATCACAACCCAATGTTCATGAACTTTGCACAACAGCCATACTGTCTGCCTGTCTCTGTCTCTCTCTTTCTGTCTCTGTCTGTCTGTCCGTCTGTCTCTGTGTTTGGGGATGCCCATTATCCCCTATAGGATTTAAACACACACATCACCACACCATCACTGAGGTCGATCAAACGTTTTCTACTTGAAACCAAAGGCTGACTCATACTCGCGCGTGGGATTGCATCCATAGCCCACAAGCACCTTAATCCAGAGCGTGGATTTCAAAATAAGAGCAGATGCCAGGCATACTCGAGTTAGCCGAGCAATTTTGTCTTCAGTGTGTGTATGTAACATTGGCGACATAAATTACCAATAAGCGGGTCATACGTGAAAGGCACAGGGGATGTTGTAGTCTTCCTGGTGTGCCACTGAGTGTTAGATTTAAGTGTGGAGACTGGGAGTGTTTTTCCTTTGAAGGTTGGCTCATTTTGTTCAGCATGAATCTTTGATGGGAGCGATTGGTGTCTTAGTTGGAACAAACAAGTTGACGGATGCATGAATGAATTAGCAACCAGACACAAGAAGCTGAAAGGTGGCAATCGTTGAACTGGCGTAGCTGCCAGGAACCGCTGGTTTGGAGGTACGTACAGGTGTTTTAGAGGTGGATACGGCGGTCTAGGCTTTGATGTTCCGCTCCTTTGATGTCAAGCTGCAGGTGGGAAGTCGCGCACAGGCACACTTAGCTTCCAGTGGTGTAGAATGTGATCCAATGTATGTGTCCGTGCGTCCACGCGTGCGCGAGTCAGAGTGTGTGTTTTGTTTGTGTGCGTGTGTGTACGTGTGTGTGTGTGTGTGTGTGTGTGTGTGTGTGTGTGTGTGTGAGAGAGAGAGAGAGAGAGAGAGAGAGAGAGAGAGAGAGAGAGAGAGAGAGAGAGAGAGCAAACCTTTGTAATTCAAGATGGATTTCCCAAGCTTTGTCAGTAGTACACAAACGTATATATATATATAATGTCGAGTTATCATACTGTAAGTAACTGAAGAAAAGAAGGAGAAGGAAGAAGACAGTGCGGTTATTACTGAAATCAGACTTGTGCATAATTCTACGAAGAAGGAAAAAAAAAAAACGACTTTTTTCCTACAAGAAACGTGATATACTGGCAGTATGTCCCCATTTGCAGCTGACATTTTGGTTCTCTCCAGGTGTCTACAAATTTGGCACGGCTGGTAGTTCTACAACGATCGGCACTCTAACCCCCCCCCCCCTCCTCTCTCCTCCCCCCTCCCCTCCCCCCCTCCTCCCCCATCTCTCCTCCTGCTGTGACCTTGAAGCCAACGGGAGGAATCGTAGTCTGCAGGCGCAGTTCCGTCCGTGCAGGTGTGGAACTGGAATGTGAACGTGCGCAGTGCTAGTACTATTATTGTAGGTCCATGTAGCAGCAGCCTAAGTTGATGGTTAGCTAGCTGACTGCGCCGAGCATTAACTCACTCTGCGTGTAACTTGTCACCCTTTCGTCTTTCTACGCACTACTCACTAGTTCGTACGAATTGAACTCGGTCCATACAACGAAGCCTTTCTGGCGCATGCTATGTTATACAGATATTAGATAAATATATTACCATAAATTATATTATGTATGGCTGTCGGGTAGCGTGTGGCCACCTGTCCGTCAGCCTCGTGGTACACGCTTAGTGAATAAACATGTAGGAAGTGACAGACAGTGTTAATAATTTTCCTGACCCATGGCATATAGTAAATAACTGTCCTGAACCGCATCGTCCGGCTTTATGGGTAATGCTTCCGTCAAAATAATCGACCGAGTACGCGTGAAACAACTCAGTACAACACAAAAAAGAAAACATCTGAGACAGAGATGATTGAAACCAGATCAAGACACACACAAAAGGTTAAACATAATGCTGGTTTTAATTAGACAATACAAAAATGCAAGCACGGTTTTAATTATACAATACAAAATGCAAGCACACCTTTTCAAGCGAAAAAGATGCAGACTATTACAGTAACAAACAATCAGGTCAGAAGAGACCTGACTTAGCTTGCGGTTATGGGAGAAGTTATTTACAGAATGCCATTTTGCAGCTAGTTTTCTTCTTCATCTACAAATGTTGCGTGTGTGTGTGTGTGTGGGGGGGGGGGGGGGGGGGGGGGGGGGGTAGAAACCTGCACTGCAGAGCAACGTGCATGGACAGCAGGTGAACAACGGATTTCAAAAGCTCTCTCCCTATTTTCGCGTGCCGTTATCGATTGCTGTCAGGTAGCGCGTGCCCGCCAGTCCGTCAACCTGACGTGCACGTGCAGAGCGGAGTGACACTGGCAGTGGACGGCTGAGACACTGAGCTCTGGACAGTTTTACCTGGCTGGGCTCCCCGACCTGCCATCGAGTGCCACGAGGCGGACTGCGTCTCGGCAAAAAGAGACGCGTCAGCAGGAGGGTAATGACGTTTGCCGAACGTCACCAGGGGTCAGTGATCGGTTTGTCACCGGGAGTCGATGTTTGGCATGTCACCAGGGGTCAGTGATCGGTTTGTCATCGGGAGTCGATGTTTGCATGTCACCGGGGTCAACAGGATCTTTCAGTAATGCGCCAGCGCGGGTCAGTTAAATATTACGTCAGTGATCGGAATGTTAGCAGAGGTCAAGGATGGAGAGATGTCAGTAGGGAGCAATGACCTGTGCGTCAGCGAGGGATCCGTTATTAATTAATACATCATTATCATCCATAGGTTGATTATTTCCACATCAATCAATGAAACTGGCACGTCAGCTGGGGTTGTTGTGATTTCTTTCCATCGATTCCTACGACGTGGAATTGTATGCGAATTTATGCTAGATCGTTCCTCACGCCGACTCGTTCTTTGCAAAGCCTTCGTCTGATCGACTGCAAAACGTTAGGGACATTATTATTATTATTATTATTATTATTGTTATTATTATTTTT
The DNA here is from genome assembly GCA_963584105.1 of Alviniconcha strummeri. NCBI lineage: Eukaryota > Metazoa > Mollusca > Gastropoda > Provannidae > Alviniconcha > Alviniconcha strummeri. The sequence continues at coordinate 7,990,401 of OY757542.1, forward strand.
GCAAAGCATTCGTCGCACCGATTGCAAAACGTTAGGGACGTTCGTTCTTTGCAAAGCATTCGTCGCATCGATTGCAAAACGTTAGGAACATTCGTTCTTTGCAAAGCATTCGTCGCAACGATTGTGAAATGTTAGGGACAGTTGTTCTTTGCAAAGCATTCGTCGCAACGATTGCAAAACGTTAGGGACATTCGTTCTTTGCAAAGCCTTCGTCTCATCGACTGCAAAACGTTAGGGACTTCTTTTCTTTCTTTCTTTTTTTTGGCAAAGCATTCGTCGCACCGATTGCAAAACGTTAGGGACATTCGTTCTTTGCAAAGCATTCGTCGCAACGATTACAAAACGTTAGGGACATTCGTTTTTCTGGAAAGAATTCGTCGCATCGATTGCAAAACGTTAGGAACATTCGTTCTTTGCAAAGCATTCGTCGCAACGACTTGAAAACGTTAGGGACATTCGTTCTTTGCAAAGCATTCGTCGCATCGATTGCAAAACGTTAGGAACATTCGTTCTTTGAAAAGCATTCGTCGCAGCGATTGCGAAATGTTAGCGACATTTGTTCTTTGCAAAGCATTCGTCGCATCGATTAAAAATCATTAGGGACATTCATTCTTTGCAAAGCATTCGTCGCATCGATTGCAAAACGTTAGGAACAGTCGTTCTTTGCAATGCGCTCCTGTAACCAACTGCATGGTGTAAAGTGCCAACGCCCACACGTTTTATCTGAGCGCAGTGCAGCATAACTAGTCTACACTGACAGTTCGAGAGCCCAGCCTTTTTACCAGAACGCAGTGCGCTATAAGTAGCATAATAGATATGGGTACAGACATTTGACAATGCAAGAGCCCACACTTTTCACCAGACCGTGAAATAGTAGCCGTTCACGGAATACACGGACCTAGGTCTGTGCTGGGGGTTATGAATGTGAGTGGTCGTCCTGGCGGGACGCACGGGTGGTTGGCTTGACACACCGTATTTGTCACCATCCCATCTGACGTCCTGGTGTACAGTTTGGGACGAAATGAATCGGCCGGTTTGTGTTTCAGGTGAAAAATATTAATCGGTGGAGAGGGTGAAAGAGCTTTGTCTTGGCGCCTTGGTGCCAGCAGGAACAGCAGATTTATGTCCTGGGTCGTGGCCATGGGACTGCATTTCACACGGGTTTGCCGGCATGTTACGAAGCGCGCGGGTTGCCTTTCACATTGTGTTTCTGCATGGCGGTGTTTTTTTAGTTGGTTAAATTTGTTTAACGCCGAGTTGCGTCCGAAGAAATACTGGCGGGGACTTAGATCAAATGAGCTGGGGGAAGAGCGAGACTGTACCTAAAACTACACCACCGCCACTAGAATGATTTTGCATTAAGATGGGCAGCGATGAGAGCCGTTTTAATGTTTTCGTTAACTGTGTGGGGCAAAGTCACTAGACCGTGTCCACAAATTACAATTTTTGAAGAGAAAGGAGAGCCGACGTGGAATCGAACCGAGGCCCTTCAGCTTAACAGCTAACACCTTATCGCTGGGCCAAACCGGCTCACTGACTCAAGTTACTGGTCAGGAGTAACGACCCATTCTATTTCGGTGCCGAAGTTTATGTGCTTAAACGTGTTGCGCTTGGTGTCTCCACCCGTCTTGAAGTGAAATCCTATGCCTGCATTAGACTTGGAGGCAGATCAAAAAATTCAAAAGGACGACGTCCTTGTAAAAGATGCCATTGTGAACAGGATTTACGGGAATCAGGCCTTTGCCTACGTTCAGATTGGCAATGTATGAAGACGTGCTGTGTGTGTGTGTGTGTGTGTGTGTGTGTGTGTGTGTGTGTGTGTGTGTGTGTGTGTGTGTGTGCGCGCGCGCGCGCGCGCGTGCGTGTGTGTGTACGCATGTGTGTGTGTGCGTGTCCGTGTGTGCGTGTACGCGCGCGCGTGCCTCGCCGAAGGAGCGCTACAATTCACGAGGGATATATTTATGCATAAATTGTAAGATAACACCGACACTTGGTTTTGTCTTCGTCGTCAAACAGGTCTTTGAGTCGTTGCGAATTCGTCTAGAGATTTCAACCCGATTTTGGTCAAGATTTGCGGGGATCTTATCTTTTCATAGCAGACTCCGTCTACTTCTTAAATGTCCCATTATTCGTGTGCTGTTCGGGCGAGGAAGAGACGGGAGAACAAAAGGCCTGCTTTGAAATTATTCAAATGAGGCTGATGTGGATTAGTTTTGGAAACGTGAGCCGGCAAAAGCTGTTCTGATGAACCTAGATATCCCGTGTCTCCTAGATCTGTGGACAGGATAAGGGGAAGAAAAAGAAAAAGAAATGTTGTGCAAAGGTGACGATGTACTGTACATGTAGTAATAATGTACTAAAGACTAGTCTTTGCTCGAACGCTCACCGAGAAAAGTATATATAAATATATCGGTTGTCGATAAGGCAGAACAGTTAGAGTGTAACGATGTTTTATAATCGCACGGACACGGATGTGTATTAGCCGGTTCGTGTGGTATACTATAATATTAACTACAAAACCGTGTTAAGCACCTGAGCTTTTCAGAGCATGCCATGGACTCTCCCGTTTCCTGTGGTCTTAGTGCCACCTGTCTCTTTTATATGACACACCTTGAAACTCGGAACAGGATGGAGGTGACGTTAGTTTGTTAGTCCTTGGATTTTAACCTCCTTTTAACCGCACAGAATCTGTTAAGGACGAACCACACGTTAAAATTGATTTTACATCAGTTCAAAAAGCAAGACTTTAAACCACAAATTTGTCTCATTCACTGACATTACAACGTCAGAAACCAACCATCGATCTATCTATTAGTGCACAACAACGTATGCTTTGGTACGTCAAAAAACAATTTCCATTCCATGCCGTACCTATTTTGATTCCATAGGCATTCACTACTGGAACCTGCTTAAATCGCTTGTAATATGTAAGTAAGTAAACATGGTGCTTAACGTCCACAGAAACCGTACGGCTTTTTAGGGACGGGGAGAAGAAGGGGTATGGAGGTGGGAGGAGAGGGAGATTATATACCTGTCGCTACACTGTCACCACCAGAATGGCTTCTGCATTAAGATGGGCAGCGATGAGAGCCATTTTAATGTTTCAGTAGGAAGTGATGGACAAAGTCACAAGACAGTGTCCACAAACCACAACCTTTTTGAAGAGAAAGGAGAGCCGAAGCGGTATCGAACCGAGGTCCTTCCGCTTACCAGCCTAACGCCTTACCGCTAGGCCAAACCGGCTCACTTGTAATATGAGCACGGTGGCCTCCTTTATTCCGCGGGCCCTCACGGGAAACTGGGTTGGAAAAAATGCAGGTGAATGGACCGGGAAGGTGAAATTAGAACAAGGAAGAAATTCCTGGCAGTGGGCTGGAGATGAGGGCCACAATGCGAACTTCTAAAAATAAAAAAATAAAAAATGCGTTTAGACACTTTGATTAAACAGTAAACAGAGGTCATGGTATAAATGTTAACACATAAATCAGAATTTTACAGCTTGTAATGTTGCGGTAGAAAATGTATAAATAATAGTGTTGCACAACAGGGGGGTGGGTGGGTGAAGGGATAGGTTGTTATATAATATAGTACATGGAAGGGACACGTGATGTACTCTTGCCACTAAACGTGAACGAAAGAAACGATAATGAATTATGCAAAGAACTGGTCTTCGAGATTGTGAGTTTTGATGGAGGAAAATTACACACACGTACGCGCGCGCGGACTAGTTAAAAGATTGGACAGCGTAATTTTAGTATACTAGAAAGAAAGAAAGAAAGATTGTATCATTCAAGGCGTGAAGAGAGCGGAGAAAGATTGCTGTGTGGAGATGCATAGGGCGGGGTGGGGGCGTTTGGTTGATTAAACATATACTTTATACAAACATCAAATCGGTCCACACAACAAAATACAGTGACCGCCATTATGGATATTGATGTCGGCAACCAGAACGGTATTGTATATCTCATTCGCTTTCTTCAGTGGCTAGAAGCATGTGCCTGGAAACCAATGAAAGCGATATCGTGCGACATGGGCGAACACCCGAGACAGTCCCGATGGGAAAAGATTGAAGCCGTGCGTCGGTGTACACTGTTGTTAGCATTCGGTCATGAATCATTGTCACACAGGTAGCTGATTCCGCATGTCTTCGTTGAAAAGAAAAAGAGAGAGAGAGAGAGAGAGTTCAGCGAAAGTGTCAGCAGTCTGAGACGCACGCACGCACGCACGCGCGCGTACACACAGCACACACACACACACACACGCACGCACGCACGCACGCACGCACGCACGCACGCACACGCACACACACACACACACACACACACACACACACACACACACACACACAGCACAGCACAGCACACGCTGACAAAGGTGGGTGCTAATTGACTGCAGGTGTCAGACAGAAACAGCACGAAGAGTAAGCGCGACATGAGGAAAGAGGCAATGGGGGCAGGGGAGGGAGGGGGGAACAAGGGCAGGTGAGACAGAGAGGGCCAGGCGACGTGAGGAATGGTGACAGGCCTGCTATTTGACACTTGACATACTCTCTCTCTCTCTCTCTCTCTCTCTCTCTCTCTCTCTCTCTCTCTCTCTCTCTCTCTCTCTCTCTCTCTCTCTCTCTCAGCCGCTCGCTCGCTCGCCCTACCTCCCTCTCTCTCTCTCGCCCTGAGTGACCCTATGCGGTTCAAAGAATTTTGCAGGAAGTCTCAGATGTGACAAGGAATCGGAAATTAAAAAAAGTGTAACCACCACCTAGTCCGAGTTGAACACGGGGATTTGTCGTTTGCTTTGCTCAAGTTCGCCATATACTTTGAAACCTGTTTTTGCGTTCAGCTCTCGATTTCATGCAACAACTACCAAGCAAAAAGGAAAGAAAAAAAGTGGTGTGTGTGTGTGTGTGTGTGTGCGTGCGTGCGTGCGTGCGTGCGACAGACAGACAGACAGACAGAGATAAGACGACATATATCCGGTAAAGGTTTCTTAAGAAGTTCGTTAACACAGGAACAGCCTCTTCGCAAATTCTCTGCAAATTGCACAGACGTGTCAGCACCACGGGAGCAGGTCCTCGTGGTACAAACAGTCAGAAAACAGAGAAAGGCAAGTGCGCTGGCACCGTGCTGATGAAAAGCACGTGCAGATTGGCGTGCCTGCTGCAGCGTCACCCAACGGCACGTAAGGCTCAACGCTCTCTGTAGTACTCCGCGATGGGAGTGTTCACCACACATAACACTCCGCTCGACTTGCTCTTGTTCGGCACTCACACACACACACACACACACACACACACACACACACACACACACACACACACACACACACACACACACACACACACACACACACACACCATTCAGCGGCTACTGGCTTTTTCATTGGCCGTCTTATATTCAGGAGTTGCAGATGTCAAAATTGTGTCTGTGCAAAGTGCATCGTTGCAGAGTTTTGAAAACCGGAGTGTACTTTGGAACAACAGCTGTGCGACTGAAACACGAGGTAATTTTGCATCGACAAAATACTTACGGGGTAAAAGCCCTGAGCGTCTGACAGTATAGGCTAAAGGGAGGCGGGGGAGATGACAATATGAACTTTGTACAGACGGTGTACATTTCTGAAGAGATCGGAAAAAACATGCAGCATACTGGCAGCTACAAAAATCTGCTCGTTTTTAGAGCGCTGCAGATATTTGTCGCTGCAAAAATGGGATGCAATGTTGTCTAAGTTGCAAAGTTGATTTTGTCGCTACAAAAATGAAGCCTACCGTGTTTGCAGAGCTGCAAAACTCCAACTTGAATTGTGGCAGCAACCTCCAACGATAGCCCTCCTACCCTCACTGCCTTAAGTAAGTAAACGTGGTGCTTAACGTCCACAGAAAGTGTAAGGCTTATTAGGGACGGGGAGATTGGGGGGAAGGGGGTATGGAGGTAGGGGAGGAGTAAGAGTATATAATATATATATACCTATCGCTACACTGACACCATCAGAATGACCTGCATTAAGATGGGCAGCGATGAGAGCCATTTTAATGTTTCTCGCTGCCTTAATTAGCTGTTCGCGAATGTATCGTACTCGTCCCCAGTCCCAGTCCCCTTTCGTACACTGACGGAAAACGGACAGTTACGACCATGGCAGTTGTCGAGGCCGTGGCGTAACCGAGGACGAGGGAGACAGCGGTGAACGGTAAGCCGGAAGCCTTTGCTTGGAGTGTGGCGTGGGCAGCGAGTGGTCGGGACAGAAAACAACAGACGGGAGACAGCTGGGCTTCTTTCCTTAACAATTATACTTGGTCCGGAGACTTCTGCAGACATTGTTCTTCTTTCGTGTGTGTGTGTGTGTGTGTGTGTGTGTGTGTGTGTGTGTGTGTGTGTGTGTGTGTGTGTGTGTGTGTGAGAGAGAGAGAGAGAGAGAAAGGGAGAGTGTGTGTGTGTATGTGGTAGGGGCAGTTGGGGGGGGGGGGGTCAATGAGTGTACAACTGCACACCGGTAAATGCTCAGCCGGACGTGAGCTCACCGCACAAATGCAAGTGTTGCACCCAGACATTAATTTTGCTCGGCGATACGGCTTACCACCCAAGCGCGCACGCACACACACACACACACACACACACACACACACACACACACACACACACCACACACACACACACACACACACACACACACAAACATGCACACACACACACACACACACACACACACACACACACACACACACACACACACACACACACTCACTCACTTGACCTTGAATAACTCAATATAATGACCAGCTGGTAGAAATCGTCACACAGTGGGTGCGTGCGTGCATGCCTGTGAATGTGTATATGTGTGCGTGTATGTGTGTGGTACGCAAGCCATATCGCTCAGCAAATATCCGTATGCAACATTTTATCGGTGAGCTATTGTACGGTAAAGCGTCAGTCTGCTCCTCGAATTCATTTGTAGCGGCAGAATATTCAAGCTGGACTGAGCGGGGTGGGGGTAATTTATGGGTGAAAGGAGACAACGATGATGAGAACAAAAAGAATAATGATGATGATGCAGAAGACTGGACACTAAACTCGGTGAGCCAGCAGTCCGGTAAACCGATCCATTTTCTGTCTCCCTGCTGTACAGCTGTGCTGGGTGAAAGGAGACAACGATGATGAGAACAAAAAGAATAATGATGATGATGCAGAAGACTGGACACTAAACTCGGTGAGCCAGCAGTCCGGTAAACCGATCCATTTTCTGTCTCCCTGCTGTACAGCTAGCGAGCTGGGCCAGGCGGCATGCTGCTGTCACTGTGCATTTGGCCACACATCGCTGCATAATCGCCACGCTTCGGTGCAGGCATCGGCCCGACTATGGGCGAATGACGTTCGTGTCAATGCCCAATGTGCGCAAGAATGTCAAGGTAGATGTTTATGTTGGCAGTCTGAAGATGCTACGATACTGATTTAGTGCGCTTTTGTTGATTTACGACTGATTAAATTATGCCCGGAACCTTGCCGTGTTAGTTTTAACATCACACCGACAAAAGGGAAAGCGGACAAGAGACTAAGATTTAAAAAAAAATTATTTTAAAAAGTGCTGTTTTGTTTTTGTTTCTTATATATATATATTAAAAAAAAAAAAAAAAAACGTCTCGCAGTTGTGTGTGTGTGTGTGTGTGTGTGTGTGTGTGTGTGTGTGTGTGTGTGTGTGTGTGTGTGTGTGTGTGTGTGCTTTAAAAAAAATTAAGACAGATCTGAACATGCATGCGTTTTTTTCGTCTTGGTCAACATTAGGACTATTACGGGGTAAGAGTGACCACTCAGAGTGCAAGTCCGTTTGACCATAGTGTAGTATTGTGTTCTTTCAGTGTCACCCGGTGTACACCGAGCATGATTGTGTCCTTGAGCTGTACGTACGCCCGACTGGAGCACGATGCGGCATTGGTCCTAGCTATTGGATTTTTTGTTCGCGTCTTCGGTGGGTCGGTCATCATTACATCTTCTGGTTTAGTGTTCGGTGGGCCGTTCATCATTACGTCTTCTGTTTCGGTCTTTGTGGGGCATTAGATGATGTCGTCGTTAGTTTCAGTATTCATGGGGCATTGGATGGTACCGTCTTTAGTTTCAGTGTTCGTGGGGCATTAGATGATGCCGTCTTTAGTTTCAATATCCATGGGGCATTAGATGATGCCGTCTTTGGTTTCAGTATCCATGGGGCATTTGATGATGCTGTCTTTAGTTTCAATATCCATGGGGCATTAGATGATGCCGTCTTTGGTTTCAGTATCCATGGGGCATTAGATGATGCTGTCTTTAGTTTCAATATCCATGGGGCATTAGATGATGCCGTCTTTAGTTTCAATATCCGTGGGACATTAGATGATGCCGTCTTTAGTTTCAGTGTTCTTGGGGCATTATATGATATCGTTTTTAGTTTCAGTATTCATGGGGCATTAGATGATGCTGTCTTTGGTCAGTGTTCGTGGGGCATTGGATGGTACCGTATTTAGTTTCAGTATTCACGGGGCATTGGATGATGCCGTCGTTAGTTTCAGTGTTCGTGGAGCATTATATGATATCGTTTTTAGTTCCAGTATTCACGGGGCATTAGATGATTCCGTCTTCAGTTTGAGTGTTCGTGGTGCATTGGATGGTACCGTCTTTAGTTTCAATATTGATGTGGCATTAGAAGATACCGTTTTTAGTTTCAGTCATCGTGGGATACTAGATATTTATTATTTTTGGTTGGAATTCCTTGTGAAATTTTCTTCGTGGGGCATTATAATTATTTTCGTTTGGCTTTAGATGATGACAGCTTTGGATTTGGTCTTCGTGGGATTATCGAATGAGGTCTTTGAACGGTAGCATCTCTCTTCTTAAAGTCTTTGTTAAGCAAGTGCTGGGGGCATTGAATGGTTTTAGTTATTAGTTTTCACATTTACCCTCATGTAACCGTAATGGTTGACTGGGCGTAAAACACCAAATTACTTACTAGTTTTCACGTTTCAGCACTTTTAGTGTCCAGTTTTTCCGTGACGGCTTTTCTGCTCGCCACCTGTCTGACAACTTATTATATCAGATGAATGCACTTGTCTGTGAGCGTGCAGACAGGTGGTTATGTATTGGTATGCAGCTTCGTCTCTAAAGTTATGGTGTGAACAGCTGTGGTCCTCCTGACTCTTAAACTCTAAACTTCTGTGACCCTTTTTTCGTGTGGACGAAGTAAACTTTCTATGACACCTTCTTAGTAAATAAGTAAATAAGCTTGCTTAGTCCTCAGTTATTCGTCTCTTGGTTTACCAGCTGCCATAATCCCGTCAAGATTAGTGAACGCAAGTTGCTGAGATGTCAATAATTATAAAGGGGAAGGGGATTGGGGGGCTCCCATTTTACAAAGCTTTGGAAAATACCGTATTGTATATGACTAGGAGCCGTAAGGCGAATACCGAAAAAGGTCCTGTAGCTCAGCATGTTATGTATATAACCACCTGTTTGTTCTCCCCCCCCCCCCCCCCCCCGCCCCTCCATTTTTGTTGCTTTTTTTCTTTTTGAAACAAAGTATGTGTACGATCCAGAGAAGCAAAGACCACACACAAGCCTCATCTTGATGAAGACCAGTAAATGCCGGTGGGCACAAAAATGACACTTCCTGTGATTTGACCTCATCCGGAACGCGTCTTGGGGTGGGTAGGGTGTGTGGGGGGAAGACATTCCATCAAATATCGAGAATCGACCAGTAAGCCGCGACTGGACCGTGTCAGATCTGACTGAGTGACGTTGCCAGAGTTGATCACGAGTGAGGCTGCTCGTCTTGTAAGATTGTTTTGAGGCTAGATTTGACTCAGCAGTGTTTCTTGTCCTTGTGAGGGATGTACGTGTCGTCACTTAGTGCACTGCTCGCCCCGATACAACCGTACTGGTTTACTGGGCGTAAAACACCAACTTACCTAGTTGCGTGCGATGTCTGACTGTGTGTGTGTGTGTGTGTGTGTGTGTGTGTGTGTGTGTGTGTGTGTGTGTGTGTGTGTGTGTGTGTGTGTGTGTTGGGCGAGGGGGGTAGTCGGTATGACGTTGCTTATATGTGCAAGATCTGAATCAGTGACGCCACCTTTCCTTACAAGGTTTTGCTTAGTGGCGGTCGTTGAGCACTGCTTTATTCTGCAAGATCTGAAGTCACTTTCCTTTTACAATGGACTTAGTGACGCCCCTCCTTGTGCAAGGTCTGAAGTCACTTTCCTTTGCAATGGACTTAGTGACGCCCCTCCTTGTGCAAGGTCTGAAGTCACTTTCCTTTGCAATGGACTTAGTGACGCCCCTCCTTGTGCAAGGTCTGAAGTCACTTTCCTTTGCAATGGACTTAGTGACGCCCCTCCTTGTGCAAGATCTGAAGTCACTTTCCTTTTACAATGGACTTAGCGACGCCCCTCCTTGTGCAAGGTCTGAAGTCACTTTCCTTTGCAATGGACTTAGTGACGCCCCTCCTTGTGCAAGGTCTGAAGTCACTTTCCTTGTGCCCCTCCTTGTGCGAGATCCGACTCTGAGTGACGCCAATTTCTTCGCAGCTGCTAAGGTCTGACTTGACGGTAGTGCTGTATCTTTGTAAAGACGTGATTATTGGTTACGACCCCCCCCCCCCCCCCCCCCATCCCACGCCCCCACCCCAGCGCTTCCTCCACCCCTTTGTGTCAGGTCTGACTGGGTGCCGTTACTATGCCGAGCAGGGCGATCGTGAAAACTTACACGGTTGTTTCTGGCAATAACGGGTGTGACCGCCAAGCCCCTGACCCCGTAAGTCAGCCCTGTGCACACTGAGCAACTCGGGTGTCGGGTGGAGACAGAGGTTTCATTAAAACGGGTATCTGCTTTATGAGGGCGGGCTGTCAGGGCGCCGGCCGTTCTGGCGTTGCCTTATCGCTGTGGGGACCGACATGGACCGACCCCCCTCTCATCGCCCGCCTGATCCTAATTTCTACAGGACCTCAATAATTACGGCCTGGCTTTGCGGCAAGGTCCTGATCTATCACGTCACCACTCCAGTGTTGCTACCACGGTTCGAACCCAAACCCTGATCTGATGGCCGGAAATCAGTAAATCACCGTCTCTGTAGCTACCGCGGTGATACGAGTGGGTAAAGTAGCAAAGGGGGATGTACAGTAAACCACCGCTCAAGAATGTGTCCGGGGGGTGGGGGGTGTGTGTGTGTGGGGGGGGGGTTAGAGAGAGAGAGAGCATGCCGTAAAGATGATTCCGTTGGAAGTCGGGACGGTCTTTGGAGAAAATGGAAGGAGGGGGCGATGTTCGCGTTAGTTGACAATAGCTCATCGTAAGCAAAACAAACAAAAGGGTCAGTGCCCAAGGCAGAGAAAAATAAAGTTATGGAACTTTCTTAGATGGGGGTGGAGGGTTTGGGGGGTGGGGGGTGGAAGCGGCTCCTAGTACAAGCGGGCGTTAGCATGCCCAGTAAATTCACCAGTTTCAACATCGATAGTACTCGAAGCTCGAATTTCTTCTTGTCACCTGGGACTATCCGGGATTTAAATGACTCGCTTGTTGTTACTATCTTTGTTTATGGACGCGTCATGAGATGATATTGAAAATAGCTGTTGAAAAATGGCACGATTGTGGACTATAGCAGTATAGGCGCACCTGCAGTAGATTACAGGTGGTGTCAGGATCACCCAGGGTCGTGCCCTCGACATGCCCCCGGCACCCTCGGCACACAATACAGCAATGTATTACACCCTGCATTCGTCAATCAATTCTCAGCGCAATCTGCTGTCAGCAGCCCGCACTTGACACAATGTATGCTGACTGACGGGTGTGCACTTAGCATGACCCGCGCTCTACACGCTACTCGCTCGCTCCACAGGACCTGCACCAGGTATACTCTCGCACAGTCTCCTACGTGGCACTGTCTCAACACGACGTGCACCCCAAGCAAAATGTACGACCTGCACCCCACACACAATGTATACCTGCCTGCCTGCACTCCACACGATCTGCGCTTCACGCAGTGCACACTCATTCAACACGAGCTACACCCCAAACAATGTACATTTTCAGTTTACACTCAGGACGACCTGCACACCACACAGTCTCCACCTTCCAGTCAACACTCAACACGACCTACACCTCAAACAATGTACACTTTCCATTGTACACTCAGGATGACCTACACCCACACAATGTACACTTTTCAGTCAACACTCGACAGGACCCACACCCCAAACATTGTACACTTTCCAGTCTACGCTCAGGACGGCTTACACCCCACACGGGGCGGGGATAGCTCAGTGGTTAGAGCGCCGGACTTGTGACTGAAAGGTCGCGGGTTCGAATCCCTGCTGGAGCGGCGGGAGAATTTTATTCTCCGGGGTTGACTTTCTGTGCTGACTCTTATTTCGGTATCCGTTCCACCCCCGTGGTACTGCAGTAGCACGTAAAAGACCCCGGTTATTCTGCAAAAGTGCAGACGGTAGGTTACAGCTAAACACGCATACACCTTACGTATGTGGCTTTGCATGAAGTGATATGGAGCATGGTTGTATGGCGTACACAGGACTTGCGCCGAGACGGGTGCAGTTTCATGTGGCACCAGCCATGCCAGCGTTGTAAGTACACCACTTCGGTGGATATTCAAAAAAAGCGCTGTAAAAAGCCAGTCACTCAAGTAGAATCATATGCGAGCGCAGTGAGTCTGCTCAAGGGAGCGGAGAATAGCGCTATATAAGCGAACATCAATCCAAAACAAACAAACAAACAAACAAAACAAAAAAACAGTATGCAATTTCCAGTCAACATTCAAAGACAACTTACTTGTCAAACAATGTACGCTTAACACGACTAACGCCTCACGTACTGTACACTTTCCAGTCGACACTCAAGACAACCTACACCACACACTGTACAGTTTTCAGTCTACACTCAGGGCGACCTCTCACTCAAGGCGACTACTTACTACAAAATCAACACTCCACGGCACCCCACAGAGTATGCATACAACAGTCGATTCAATATTGGTAACAATCCGAATTCGGAACCTACCCGTGGGTGATGACAATTCTAAAATGATGTTGCTCAGTGGTGAATTTTGATGGTTATCATTTTATTGTATAGTCGCTGAGCAAGAAGAAAATGAGATGGTCCAGGTGATTGGTGATAGATAATGATGACAGCGGTGATGATGATGATGAAGATGTGCTTGTTATGTTTCAGTTGCTGGAGATGCAGACCTCCATACAACAGATGCAACAACTGTTGGCGGCGGCTGAACACTGTCCTCGGGAGTTGGTAAGTTTCATTCCCCTCAGTTATTTCAGTTTCTGGTATTCTGTCGAATTCGACTGAGTATTCTAGCAGCTTGATATTCGTTTACTGCTCAGACGTCGATGAATGATGACATAGAATTGCTTTTTAGACGGTCGTGTTGACGTGGTTCTTGCAAAGTTGCCCGAGTTTAACTACAGTGTTGACGGAGAGACGATGATTCGCGTGGTTAGTGTTTGTCTATCAGCCCGTCGCTCCGAAAACTGCCGCCCTGCTCCAGACGACACTGTTAATAACAAACAGCTTCTTCTCAGTCAATTAGTCACAGGCTCACCAGTCTCTGTGTGTGTGTGTGTGTGTGTGTGTGTGTGTTGTTTGTCAGTTGTGTGTGTGTGTGTGCCCGTGACCATTTGGTGGCATTGAACAGACGTATTCTCAGACTGGTTGGGTCGAACGAGGGGGGACCTTGAGGGCGGAAGGGGAGTTGAGTGGCTGTGTGCTCAGCGCCAATCGATGCTTTGGGACAGTTGAAGTGTGAGGGCGGGTGCTGGCGGACTCTCTTCACAGAATAGAGAGCGCCCAGGGTGGGCAGAGGGCCATTGAATTGGAGTGGGTGGGGGGGGGGGGGGGGGGGGGGGGTCGAGAAAATCTCAGTCCTCCCCTTGTTCAAATTCGCTCGACAGTTTCACGCCCCCCCCCCCCCCCCCCCCCCCCCCCCCAACTCTTTTTATGTCCCAGACACGAAATTGTGGACAGATTAGATGCAGTGAAATTCACCTCTCTTTGTTTTGCTCTGTCTCTTCTTTTTTTTCTCTTTTTTTTTTTTTTAATTACCTGTATCTTTGCAGGACTGAATTCTATGAAATTTGTTTGTTGTACGGATAGCATGGCTACTTTTCTGGTAAAAAAGTATCCGAACTTAACAGTATGCCTATGAGTATAATACCAT
>OY757542.1:8004790-8024377 GCA_963584105.1 Alviniconcha strummeri
CCCGGAATTGTGTGTGTGTGTGTTTGTTTGTCAGTGTGTGCATGTGTATGTGTGTTTATTAGTGTTCATGTGTCTGTGCATGTGCGTGTGTGTGTATGTGTGTGTGTGTGTTGTTTGTCAGTGTGTGTGTGTGCCCGTGACATTTGGTGGCATTGAACAGACGTATTCTCAGACTGGTTGGGTCGAACGAGGGGGGACCTTGAGGGCGGAAGGGAGTTGAGTGGCTGTGTGCTCAGCGCCAATCGATGCTTTGGGACAGTTGAAGTGTGAGGGCGGTGCTGGCGGACTCTCTTCACAGACATAGAGAGCGCCCAGGGTGGGCAGGGCATTGATTGGAGTGGGTGGGGTGGGGGGGGGGGGGGGGGGTCGGGGTCGAGAAAAACCTCAGTCCTCCCTTGTTCAAATTCGCTCGACAGTTTCACGCCCCCCCCCCCCCCCCCCCACCCCCCCCCCCCCCCCCCCCCCCCCCCCCCCAACTCTTTTTATGTCCCAGACACGAAATTGTGGACAGATTAGATGCAGTGAAATTCACCTCTCTTTGTTTTGCTCTGTCTCTTCTTTTTTTTTCTCTTTTTTTTTTTTTAATTACCTGTATCTTTGCAGGACTGAATTCTATGAAAATTTGTTTGTTGTAACGGATAGCATGGCTACTTTTCTGGTAAAAAAGTATCCGAACTTAACAGTATGCCTATGAGTATAATACCATTCAGTTGAATTTGGAGTATGTGCGTTTTTTAAGTTCTCCCCATAGGCTCTCCTCTCCCCCCCCCCCCCCAATCCTCCCCCCCCCCCCCACTCTCCCGAGGGAGAGAGATGGGGAGAGAGAGAGACAGAGAGAGAGAGAGAGAGAGTGTGTGTGTGTGTGTGTGTGTGTGTGTGTGTGTGTGTGTGTGTGTGTGTGTGTGTGTGTGTTATGCTTTGAATACACTGTGTTATCTGTGAGTCCAGTGTGTATACATGTGTGTTTGAAGGGGAGCTGGGGGGGGGGGGTGGGTGGGGGTGGGGGGGGTGAGAAGAGAAAGGGGGAAGAAAAATGGACGGGTATTCCTTGAAAGGGTGATGCTGAGCAAACGACTCCCGGTGGACTAGACGTCGGGAAGGGCAAAACGGCGAGAGGAGGGGGGACGAGTGCGGATGGGGGGGTAGGGGGGGGGGGGGGGTAGGGGGGGGGACGAGAAAAGATGGAGGCTGTATTGAATCTGTATTGAGCAAGCAAGCACATGCGGAGGTCGATGTTTCACCACGCAAATTTATTGTGGCTGGTGTGTGAAGGCGTTCTCCAAGGTCTTGTGGAGTTGATTCTGCACTACCGCCCCGCTCTTTCACTTTGTTCTATCAACACAGTCAACACCGTGTCAACACAGTCAACACAGTCAACACCGTGTTTGGAACGAGCTGGCAGTTTACACTTCATGTCCGCTCGGCCATGCTGGCCGAGAGCTAGGAAAATCATACGCGCCCTGTTTCTCCCCACACAGTGTGTGCTAATATTGCTTCGGGAGCAGTTCAGTATTTCTGATTAATAATGACCTAATTTCGTCGTTTGGAGGTTGAAGTGTCGGAGTAATTATTGTGATACATTTTGTGCATCTGTGTATTTTGTTTGGAGCGTCGGCGAGGGGAACTCTTTGCAAGTTCTGAATTATAACATAATATAATTATAATAATAACTCATATATATATATATCGCTATATTTCGTGTAAATTTTCGAGCTGGCGGCGCTGAACATAATCAACATCAACATGACAACAAACATGCTTACAGGATAGGATGTCTTATGCGGTCTGTGGCAAAGTACACACTGGAAATCAGACGCTAACTTCCTGCGTAATTTCCAGAAATCGTGTACAATCAGAAGCGAGGTTCTAAATGTGTAATTTCTGGTCTGTTTAACGTCTCTTTGGTACTGTTCTTTGGTGGTAGCCGTATCAGAAGTGCAAATAGTTTGGCAGTGAAATGGTTAAGAATGAAAATGCCAGATAGTGAAACGGAGGGTTCGCTGTGCAGCGGCAGTTTGGCTGTACGTCGTTTGTCCGATGTAGACTGGTCCAGCGAGTGGTGTATGTTTCTGTGTTGTTGTTAAAGTTAAGGGGTTAAAAGATACTGATGGGGTTAAAATATATTGATGCATTATGCCTGCGTGTTATTTGCCCTGAACCAGCTGAAGATAAAGGAGTGCCGCAAAACGTTAACACATGTAATGTGTAGTTTCAAGCGACATGCACACTTGGAGTGCCTCGAAACCCGTTATATACCTACCGTTACGTCATTTTCTCGGAACCACTCAGGGAGGGCGAATGGGGGGTGGGGGAGTCCTGACGAGACTGTAAACTGAGGTCCCCCGTACGTGTAGTCATGGAAAAAGATCACATACGCACGTTAAAGATCTTGTAGTCCATATCAGAGTTCGGTGAATTATGGAAACACTTAAATAACCCAGCATGCGTTAAAAGTGTTAGAGTCTTCAAAGTATTGAAGTTGGTACCATGTATACGGAAGAAGAATTGAAAAAAAAGTTAGTTTGATATTTAATGTCTAGTCAGAGCGATGACTGCAACTTTGGAGAAAGCGTGTGCGTGATCTGTGGTGTCTTGGGGTCCCTCTAATGTTGATAAGTGATTGTTCATATTCCTGTGTGTGTGTGTGTGTGTGTGTGTGTGTGTGTGTGTGTGTGTGTGTGTGTGTGTGTGTGTGTGTGTGTGTGCGTGTGTGTGTAATTTGGTCACCAAAAGATGAGTTTAATTATTTTCTTCGCATAAATTATACAAGTTCAGGTTGGTGTTGTACAGATGCTGTATGTTAAAAAAAAAAAAAAAAACACACACAACACACACACACACACACACAACAACAGCAGGTAAGTTTGAATTGATGTAATTCTTTTGCTGTATTTTTATCACTAAAACTTTCTTTCTTTCATTTTGCAGGACACTTTTTGGTCATGCCTAAACACGAGCTTACCAGGTAAGTTTGTATTTCGATTTCAAACCAGTCAGCTATTTGCAAAGTACAATGTGCAGCGGTACTTGGCTTCGCTTTGGAACTGTCGTGCTTTTGTAGTCTGTGTGTGTGTGTGTGTGTTGTGTGTGTGTGTGTGTGTGTGTGTGTGTGTGTGTGTGTGTGTGTGTGTGTGTGTGTGTGATGTTTGTGTGTGTGTGTGTGTGTGTGTGTGTGTGTGTGTGTGTGTGTGTGTGTGTGTGTGTGTGGCATGCATAGACTGTGCCAGCCATTCCTGTAGTCTGTGCTTTATATTGTAAAAGTGTACAGTCGGATCTGTGTGTGCCTGTGTCTGACAATGAAACTTCAAAAAGATGTGAAGGTTGTTAGAGTTCTTATGAAATTCCTCGACCGCAATGGCTTAATGTGTATTCTTAATTGACCTTAATTGTTGGAAGTAATCAGACGCATCGATGACATTAAGCTTAGAACGGATCTAGGAAAACGTACCCACCAATGCGACGAAACACAAGCAAACAATAGTACACAAGCACTTTCGACAAAAATTGTCTTCTTCGGGATCAAGAAGATAAACAACAAAAGTTTGCCTAGATCAACATAGATATATATATACTCTTTACTGGGCAGCTCACTACTGCTGTTAATGATTTCCTCACTCAGGTGGAGGGGGAGGGCAGTGTGACTGAGACAGTTTGGGGAGCACGGGACAGGTAGCGGAACATGGGACAGAAGGATGTGGGGTAGAGGGGTATCGGACAGTCGGGTGGAAGGTACGGATAGAGGGCTGTGGAACAGCCTTTCGGGAGGGTATGGGGCAGTCTGTTGGAAGAGTATGGGTCAATCTGTTGGAAGGGTATGGGACAGTCTGTTGGAAGAGTATGGGGCAGTCTGTTGGAAGGGTATAGTACAGTCCGGTAGGGGGAGTGGGGGTATGGGGCAGTCTGTTGGAAGAGTGTGGGACAGTCTGTTGGAAGAGTGTGGAACAGTGTTCGGAGGGGGGGGGGGGGGGGGTATGGAGCAGTCGGTTGGAAGGTTGCACAGTCAAGTGGGAGGGGGGGGAGGGGTTGAGACAGCCGGGTGGGAGCGTGGATGGGGATGGGAAGTTCGCGGTGTATTTGACAGTCGGGTGGAGTGTGTGGATGGAAGTTGCTTTTTTTTCTTTGCTTTTCTTCTTCTTCTTCTTTTTGGTGGGTGGGGGGAGGGGGGTTAGAACAGGGCAGTCAGCCGGCGGGGTATTGGGACAGTCCTTTGGCTGGGTCTGGCACAGTTAGATGGAGGGGTGTGGATGGGACAGTCAGATGGAAGGGGGTATTGATGGAACAGTCAGATGGAAGGGGGTGTGGATGGGACAGTCAGATGGAAGGGGTATTGATGGAACAGTCAGATGGAAGGGGGTGTGGATGGGAGTCAGATGGAAGGGGGTATGGATGGAACAGTCAGATGGACAGGTGGAGGATTATGGGTGAGACAAGCAGAGGGGTGTGTTGTGCGCGGGAGGGGGGTTGGGGGCGGTGGAGGGGGGGGGGGGTGTCCTCCAAGGGCAAAGTTTTTCTCGCCACTTGCCAAGGCGCCTGCTCTTCCAAACATGCTGTTGCCCTACTCCCCTGCCACCCCCCCCCCCCCCCCCACCTCCACCACCATCCCCACCCGAAACTCGTAGTCCTGTGCCCGTGTAGTAGGGACACGGGTTAAAGTGAGGACAAAGGGCAGTTTGTTTGGTCTGTTGTTTGTGATGGAGTGAAGACTCACCCGTGGCTGCCCACAAGTCGTGTTTTCTCTCGTCCTGCCTGCCTGCCCTCTGCCCCCTGCCACCGGCCCCCCTTTTTGTACACGCACGAACTAAGTCTCTGGCTGTATGGTTGTAAGATTTGCATCGTTTGGTCGCCCGCCGTGGCATGACGCAGGGGACTCTTCAGCCTCTCATTGTATGGCGCTTTTCACGATCACGTCTTGTGGGGAACTTGGCTTAGAGACAGGGGGGGGGGGGGGGGGTAGAAAACGAGGGGGGAGAAAGAGAGAGGAGGGGGGGTAGAAAACGAGGGGGAGAGAGAGAGAGATTGTTTGATAGTTACTTGATACTTAAAGCCCAGTCAACCACGAAGGTCATATGAGCGTGTTAGAGGTCATACGAGCGTAGTAGGGCGAAACATTGTTCATTGACTTACATTCCGTAGTAACAGTCTAACGCTTTGTTTGCGATATACGTCACACGTGTTTCAGATAACCTGAAAAATGAAGTCGAATGAACCAAGAAGACAAAAGTTGGTAGAAAACGAGGGGGGAGAAAGAGAGAGGAGGGGGGGTAGAAAACGAGGGGGAGAGAGAGAGAGATTGTTTGATAGTTACTTGATACTTAAAGCCCAGTCAACCACGAAGGTCATATGAGCGTGTTAGAGGTCATACGAGCGTAGTAGGGCGAAACATTGTTCATTGACTTACATTCCGTAGTAACAGTCTAACGCTTTGTTTGCGATATACGTCACACGTGTTTCAGATAACCTGAAAAATGAAGTCGAATGAACCAAGAAGACAAAAGTTGGAAAGGCAGAATTCCTGACAAATGGCGGAATATACTAAGCTTTATTCTGACCTGCTTCAGACATAACTGATTCTCAACAGGAGGTCTTTCCAAAGTGGGAAGGAAAAAATCCATTTGGATTTGATAACTTTTTATATATATTTGTTTATGTACTATTAGAATTTTACAAAGTTCCGAGGACACTGTGATAAGTATTCGTCCACCTCGCATTCATTTTGACTGGAAACATTGAACATGTACGATGGATTTTAATGTGGACGCGAGAAGATACGTGTGCCTTGCTAGAAAAGTCTTTCCCCAAGGTCTGTTACTGCTTTAACTTAACCAAATCAAAACTGGATTAGTTTTTGTGTTCCGCTCTTTCCATCGTCGTTTATATCATGCTGTTCCAAGCCACACATTTCCTTGATATTTGCGTGATTGATTGATTGATGATAGCTTATATCGCGCTATTCTTCGCTCTCTTGAGCAGACTCACTGCGCTCGCATGTGGTTCTACATGAGTGACTAGGTTTATAGGGTGGATATATATATATATCCACCGAAGTGGTGTACTTACAGCGCTGGCATGGCTGGTGCCACATGAAACTGCAGCCGTCTCGGCTCAAGTCCTGTGTACACCATACAACCATGCTCCATGTCACTTCATGCAAAGCCACATACGTAAGGTGTATGCGTGTTTAGCTGTAACCTGCACTTTTGGCAGAATGACTGGGATCTTTTACGTGCTATTGCGGTAACACGGGGGTGGAACGGATACCGAAATAAGAGTCAGCACAGAAAGTCGACCCTGGAGAAGAAAATTCTCCCGCCGCTCCAGCAGGGATTCGAACCCGCGACTTTTCAATCACGAGTGCGGCGCTCTAACCACTGAGCTATCCCCGCTCCCGTGATGCCTTGTTTGATGATGATGATGATGAGTTGATGCTTAATGTCCTCAGATGTCATTTGACATATTAGGGACAAGTTGTGACCAATGCCGAAGCACGGTTCAATAAAATCCACATACGTAAGGTGTATGCGTGTTTAGCTGTAACCTGCCACCTGCACTTTTTGGCAGAATGACCGGGATTTTTTACGTGCTACTGTGGTAACACGGGGGTGGAACGGATACCGAAATAAGAGTCAGCACAGAAAGTCGACCCTGGAGAAGAAAATTCTCCCGCCGTTCCAGCAGGGATTCGAACCCGCGACCTTTCAATCACGAGTCCGGTGCTCTAACCACTGAGCTATCCCGCCCCCAGCCTTGTTTGATTCGCGGCTCCAGTGTTTTATAGACTTTCGAAACAGACTGTCCTCTGCAATTTTTGTTTTTCCCCTTAATTCTCACACTGTCGTTGAACATTAGCCGAAAAAGTATGGCAGCTTTGGGGGCTTGTTGGTAGACTCTGTCACTGTATTACCTGCTATTTAGTTCTGTGTTTCTACATGAACTGTGTAAAGAGTCAGCGGGGTTGCTAGAGAAGCAGTTAGTGTTGGTCAGATATACTACGGCAAGTA
This sequence comes from Alviniconcha strummeri, assembly GCA_963584105.1. Classification (NCBI taxonomy): domain Eukaryota; kingdom Metazoa; phylum Mollusca; class Gastropoda; family Provannidae; genus Alviniconcha; species Alviniconcha strummeri. The sequence continues at coordinate 8,011,789 of OY757542.1, forward strand.
ATGCTGGTGTTTCTTGTGATGATGTTTGCCGAGGTGTGGAAACGGTCATTCTACCCGAACCTCCGGCCACTTTGACGTCACGCACCAGGTGTCCGGCCCCGCAGATCCCCCCTTATTGCTTGGGCAGCCGACGAAGATCAGCTGGAAGCTCTTCATTACCCGACTAGCTCATATCCCCGCCGCTCCGCCAAATTCACAGCAAATGATGTTGGCCACGGCTTCCGTCTTCGGTGGACTACATGGGAATGTAACCTATTTTGGGGCTGGACTAATTGGAGTTTTAGCGTGTCTTCCTAGATGACTTGATTGGGGGGCGTACCTTCTCATTTTTGACTGAACTGATATGGAATTTAGCCTTACGTTCTTAGTGGACTGGTTAGGAATGTAGCCTTTCGTCTTTTGTGGACGAACATAGGTTGTCTTTCGTCTTGATGACTTGATCGGGGGGGGGGTGGGGGGGGGGGGCGTACCTTCTCATTTTGAGTGAACTGATATGGAATTTAGCCTTACGTTCTTAGCTGACTGATTAGGAAATATAGCCTTTCATCTTTTGTGGACGAACATAGAATGTTGTCTCTCGTCTTAACTGGACTGGTTGAGGATACATGTAGCCTTTCGTCCAGAGTGAACTTGTATGTGGAATGAATCCTGGGTGAACTGATTTGGGAATGCTGATGATGAAGTGATGTTTAATGTCCTCAGATGTCAGTTGGCATATTAGGGACAAGCTGTAACCAATGCCGAAGCATGGTTCAATATATCTTTACGTCTACGGAAACCAGAAGGCTCATTAGGACGGACAGCCCAGGACGGCCACCTCGACTCTCACACAGCTCCCGAACTATGTTTTGGAAATGTTGATGATGATGAGTTGATGCTTAATGTCCTCAGATGTCATTTGACATATTAGGGACAAGTTGTGACCAATGCCGAAGCACGGTTCAATAAAATCCACATACGTAAGGTGTATGCGTGTTTAGCTGCAACCTGCCACCTGCACTTTTGGCAGAATGACCGGGATTTTTTACGTGCTACTGTGGTAACACGGGGGTGGAACGGATACCGAAATAAGAGTCAGCACAGAAAGTCGACCCTGGAGAAGAAAATTCTCCCGCCGTTCCAGCAGGGATTCGAACCCGCGACCTTTCAATCACGAGTCCGGTGCTCTAACCACTGAGCTATCCCCGCCCCCCCTTTTGGAAATGTATACAGTCTTTCGCCTTTATAGCGTCTTGCCTTGAGTGAACGGAGTAGACAATTAACAAGTCTCTGAACTGACTGAGAATGTAGACTTTCGTCTTGAGTGAACTGGTAAAGAAGGAGGCTTCGAGTCTTGACTGGGAATGTAGCTTCTCGTGAACTGATCGGCAGTGGTGCCTCAAGTCTGGACTGAGCTGACTAAAGCCTGACAAAGAATGCAGCCTCTCCTCTTGAGTGAACTGATCAGGAATGTAGTCTCCGGTCATGAGTGAACTGGTTAGGTAGGAGTGTATAGATTCTAGCTTCGGGCCATGCATGAAAGTAGAGAGAGAGAGAGAGAGAGAGAGAGAGAGAGAGAGAGAGAGAGAGAGAGAGAGAGAGAGAGAAGGGGGGCGGGGAAGTGTAGGCGTTAAGGTAAAGACACAGAGCTTCCTGTGACACTGATGCCCATTGTGTGCGAGGAAGGGAAGGGGGGCAGATTAGTCCAGCCAACTGACCACCGACTCAAATGAAGTGACCAGTGGCCGAAGTTTGATTCAGTCACAATGAGCTCGGGGGCGCCGCTCTCTCTTGAGGACAGACTGCTTGACCATTGTAGGGCTTCACTTCACTATTGTCGGAGCTGGCAGGGGGTGGAGGGGTTATGGTCAGACCCCTCACTTTTACCTGGCCGTTACGACATCTCTCCAAGCCTGACGGGGTGGCCGTGACGGGGGCGAGGCTCGGGTAGGAGCTGGACACAAAGAGCGGACGGGCAGTGGGCAAACATTGCGGGCTTCGGTGTTTGTCGTTGGGGTCAGCGTCAAGTCCCTCACCGGACACTCAATGGCCGGCTATCAGCAGACATTTCACGGGTGGCTGGGCAGCTAGCGGGAGGGAGAGCTGTAAGTACCCGTTTTGCGGAACAGAAAAATGTGCTTTGCTTCAGGGGGGAAGCCGTTCTCTTCTCTCTCTCTCTCTCTCTCTCTCTCTCTCTCTCTCTCTCTCTCTCTCTCTCTCTCTCTCTCTCTCAGAAAAAAATACTTTGTGTGTGTGTGTGTGGGGTGTGGGGGGGGTGTGGGGGGGGGGGGGGTTCTCTCTCTCTCTCTCTCTGTCTGAACCTAAACTACAATCCTTGTAAAATAAAGTTTTTGAGTTCGAGTTCTCAGAAAAATGTGCTCTGCCTCAGGGGGAGCCTCTCTCTCTCTCTCTCTCTCTCTCTCTCTCTCTCTCTCTCTCTCTCTCTCTCTCTCTCTCTCTCTCTCTCTCTCTCTCAGAAAAATGTGCTTTGCTTCAGGCGGTAGCCGTTCTCGCCCCCTCCCCCTCTCTCCCCCTCCACCCCCTCCCCTCTTCAGCTGCTCCCGCGGTGTGATTCTGCAGTTGCAAAATAAGACTTTTAAAGGTCCCTTCTGCAGAGACCCAGAGATGCTGAAGTTTCCTTCATTAGCATTTAGAGCATTCGTAGAGCAGGGTCCAGTTCAGAATTGAGCTTAGCTGCGTTTTCTTTAATTTCTGTATCCCCGTTTCATTTAATATCATTTTCTTCAAAATCCTCTTCAGTCATAAAGTGACCCGTGGTTTATTGTGATGTGATGATTTTTTTATTATTTTTATTATTTATTTATTGTTGTTTTGTTTTTGTTTTGACTGAAGCGATCTGTGTGGTTGTCTGCGTGTTAAATATTAAGAATCAAACAATCAGCGTCGCAGTGCTGTTCCACGAAAGGTTCCAGTTTACTTCAAGATGGTATGAATCTACGCGCTCGGAAAAGCCCATATGAGCTCCACTCCATCTCTCAGAAGGTTTCCCAAGTTTTCTTTTCTGAGCAGTGAAACAAAATGTCCAACAAAAATATGAAAGAAAAAAGGTGGGACACCAGGGTGGATATGACAGTAAGAATCCTCATGTTTCTGTGTCAGGGTTTTGTCTGGTCTACTCGCTCTGAACCGCTGGTACTCTTGCGACCAAAAATTGGTATTGATACATAGTGACTAGGGTGCCATGAGGAGAGTGACACGTGAAAAACGTGAATAGCTTTTTTTTAACTTTTTTTTTTTTTTTACAATGTGGTTTTCTGCCTGTGGTTTGTTTGTTTTTTGAGAGAGAGGTTGGGGACCAATGTCCAGCCATGTGGACCGAGACTGACAGGTGAGATTACAGCCAGATTTAGATACAGGGGTAGGTTTTCACTTAGTCTTAGCCACCAACGCAGCCAGTTCAGTCACGCGTGACAGCGACGGAAGAGGGGGCGGGCGGGTGGATGGGGATTATCGCGTGGAGGGTCGGGTGGCAGCCAGGAAAGGGGAAGGGGTGAAGGTGAGGAATGCTGTCAAGTGAAGGTGGAGGGATTAACGAGGGTCTGTTTGTTGTACTTGTATCCCCTGGGGTCCCTTAACCCTTCCATTGCCAACAACTTTGCATTGTTGGTGCCGTTTCAACAACAGTCTCGAGAAAAGATAAAGCTCACCCAAAATGCTGCTTTTCAGAACTTTGTTGCACGTAAGACTTACTGAGAAGCTGGGCTTCAAGCAGGCAGGTGCACGTGATCCTATAATTAGGTGGAAAACATTTCTTCCAGTGACATCATAATGAAGACGTTCTACGGGGATGGCAAGGGTTAAGACTCCGCTGAACAGTAACCCAAATTCCCAGTGTATTATATATACCTCGCTCTGGTCTCACCCTTTCACCTCTTGTTGCCATAGCGACCTGACCGACACCGTTCGGCCGGACCGCGTGGAGTGTTAGGTCAGCTTTTAGTTAGGTCAACTCCAGGAAACCTCTAAAAATCAAGGATACAGTTGGGTGGTCTCAGATTGCTACTTCCCGTGTACGGATAGATGAGTACATAATGAACACAACAGCAGGAAATTCCCTGCTCCTTCCAGCAGGCGTGTTGCCGGTTTAGCTTTTAGTTTGTTCAACTAGAGGAACCCTGTCAGAATCAAGGCTTGATAGTATTGTCTATATATATCTACATAATATACTTGTGTGGGTGGGCCTTAGCTGGCCCGACTTTCCCAGGCGTCGAAGTGGCTTGAAATCCGCATGCTCAAACTTTGGAGGTTTCCATTGTCAATCCACCGCAGTTCACGTTTGTCTGGGTATCAAGTAATGCTTCGTGGAATCTGTTACACTGCTTAATGCGTATTGCTAGAAACTCGCAAGTAAGTAAACATGATGCTTAACGTCCACAGAAACCATATGGCTTATTAGAGACGGGGAGGAGGGGAGAGGGGGTATGGAGGTGGGGGGAGAGGTGTGTGTGTGTGTGTGTGTGTGTGTGTGTGTGTGTGTGTGTGTGTGTGTGTGTGTGTGTGTATCGCTGCACTGTCGCCACCAAATTGGCTGCTGCATTAAGATGGAAGACAGTGTCCACAGATCACAACTTTTGAAGAGAAAGGAGAGCCGAAGCGGATTCGTACAGAGATCCTTCTGCTTACCAGCCTAACGCCTTACCGCTAGGCCAAACCGGCTCATGAGAGAAACTCGCTGCACAAAAGCTCCTGAATACGGAATCCTCGGTCTTGCCATGCAAACCAGAGTCGAGCGTAGCGAGTCTTTGAACAATCGACTGAAAGGTGGGGTGGGATGGGGGCGTTTGGGTGAACAGGAGGCCCTCTGGTGGCCAGGTGCGCGTGCCAAAGCCTCTGATTTGATCTGCTGTTCAATTAACCCTTTTTAGCAACCTGCTTCCTGCCAGTCTCTAATTGATATAGAGAACGATTGGAGAGTGTAAAAATGTAAGAGCGGTAAAAGAGGACAGAGAGAGAGTTAGAGAGAGAGAGGCGCGAGCACAACACACACACACACACACACACACACACACACACACACACACACACACACACACACACACACTCTCTCTCTCTCTCTCTCTCTCTCTCTCTCTCTCTCTCTCTCTCTCTCTCTCTCCAGAGATTTTACAGCATGGCAAAGTTGACCCCCAAGTCTCTTCCTTCCCTGCCCTCCCAGAATAACAGGTAACGTGCGGTAGTTGAAAGAAGTCTGAAAACAGTCGGTCAGAAGACTGATACTGTGTGAGGAAGAGTGTGAATCAGAGCCGACAGTGCTTCACACGGTTCTCTTTGCTGGTAGTGTTAGTCTCGGAGAAGCACAGAGCTGAGAAGCTGTGTGAAAGTCGAGGTGGCCGTCCTGGGTATTAAGCCTGACTGTTTCTCTGGAAATAATAATAATAATGTACATTTATCATGCGCTCATCAACGCCCTGAGCGCTCACATGATACATATTAACCTAAATATGATATTCTATACACATGTAGAGCATAGTCCTACCAAAATAATTTACACACACACACACACACACACACACACACACACACACACACACACACACACACACACACACACACACACACACACACAGACTGTAGCAGAAACTGGGTACTGATATTAGTTAGGATGGAAATACTTGGAGAAGAGAAACACTGAAATGAAACGGAGAAGCATCTAGAGGTTACTACATTTGCCTTTAGTTAAGGTGGGGAAAATGACCTGAACATAACTGTTTGGATTGCTGTCCCCCATCAAGAGTTCGACGTATTTAGGGACCGGTAATTACTACTTATACTAACCGTCTCAAAACATGTTCTGTCTAACAGGTTTGGGAGAGAACAATAAAAACTTCAAGTTAAAAAAACTCTGTTCTGAGATTTGTTTCGTTATTTTATTTCAGCGTCAGAAAAACAAAAACAAAACAAAAACACACACCACGTTTTGTGGACCGTCCTTTTCTACGTTTAAAAAAAAAAAAATATATAATTTTTTTTATCAGATGTACAGAACGCTGAACTATCATAGCTCACTTGCCGCATACCGTTGCCTCTTAGGCGCTTGTGCTAGAGCGATGTGAGCGCTCGTTATTCGTCTTGGATCGTTGGGGTCACTTAGGATTTTTTTTGTGTGTGTGTGTGTGGAAATTTGATATAAACGCAACGTGGCGTTTTCTAAGCAAAACCTTTATTTTAAAATGTTTCGTTCATCTCGTCGTCCTGTTGGACGAAAGGTGTTTTGAAAAGGCCTTGAATAGTGCAGTTTATTTTTTTTTTGGGGGGGGGAAGGGTGTGTGTGTGTGTGTTGGGGGGGGGGACCTAAAATCCAGTTACTAACCAACTCTGCATTAAGTTGAGCACCGGGAGGCATAAGATACTTGTAATGTTTCGTTTATTGTGGAGGCAGAGCCACACAAGTGTCAGCAAACTACAAATTTAGGAGCGAAAGGTGAACCGAAGCAGATTCGAATCTGGCCCGTCAGCTTACCAAACTAACACCTTTTTGTGTGTGTGTTGCTGTTTTCGTTTACGTATGAGAGAAAAAATCTCCCGGTGTTGTAAGGCGGGACACTCGTACCGTGCGGAAGGGCCATTAGCACTCGGTGCGGTGCCGCCGTGCAGGTGTGTGTCGGCTGGAGCTGTTTGCATAACGCTTCGATTACACAACAAATGTACCGTCTGCGCAAACTCCCGCCTACTTTTCTTTGCTGGCGTATGCGAGCGGGCCCAGGCGGCTTGTTTCTTTCTTTCTTCCTTCCTCTCTTTCTGAAAACATTTTTGTATATATGCAATTTTCAGTGTGAATTTACCTTTCCAATTCGAACGCAGGGAAACGTTTTACGAGGGCCGTGCAATTTCTGATGACAGTTGGGTTGTAAAACACGAACGAATAATCGTATGTACCTGATACTGCCACATCCCCTCAAAGCATTATTCTCATCCCGCTGCGCACATTTTCAACCGTCTCGATTACGTTTTAAGTGCATTCAGGTACCCTGATAGGGACCCGAATCGCGGTTCTTGACAGGCCCCAGATCCATTATTAAAAAGTGGTGTTTATTTTTTTTTTTTTTTTTTTTAAATCCCAGTCTTCCAGTCTATACTTCAGTCTTCAGTATCGAACAAACTCAGAGGTCTCAGGTGGAAGAGTCTAAACTGTAGAATGTGTAGATGAGAACACTGTATTTTGCTCATTTACGTTAAACTTTTTTTTATTTTTAAAGTGGAGATCGTTTCGCGCTCACAAATTCTTCTCAAGGATCAGTCCACAGTAGCTCAACGAGCTGTGACGACTGTGGATGAGCGTTCCGCGACGAGTTGCGTGTGAGTTCGTTTCCCTGATGTGTTCCACTGACGTATAATACATCTTAGGTCTGCGAATGGGGGCCCACGCTATCCTTGGACATCATGATCAGCCCGCTGCCACTTTGTTGATCAAGGCTGCACTTTGGCTGAATGACCGCGATGAATGATTACGTTAAACTTCTTTGTTTAAACCATTGACCTCCGTGGACTTTTTGTAAAGTTGTTTTACGTGCTGCTGCAGTAGCACTGGAGTGGAACTTTCCATGCTAACTCTGGAGAATCTTTCCACTTCTCTTGACTTTAGATAAGAGAAGTGGAACAGATTCTCCCGCTGGGAATCGAACCGGCGACCCTCCGATCACACGAGTCTGGCTCTCTTCCATTGAGCGTAATGGTAGGGAATCGAACCGGCGACCCTCCGATCACACGAGTCTGGCGCTCTTCCATTGAGCGTAATGGTAGGGGAAGAGCCACATTCAAGTTTAAATCCGCTCACTTTCTTCTTCAAGAGTTTTTGTTTATCGAGACCGTCACAGACCTAAACAAAACTGCCTTCCAGAGTTAGCGAAACAGTCAAATGGCGTGCATCGATCGTTGCCTATTTAATGCAGAATCTGGCGGTGACCGCTGGCAGGCAGAAGGGTCTCGGCTTGATTCCGCTTCGGTTCTCCCTTCTCTTCAGAAAGGTTGTGGTTTGTGGACACTCTCTTGTGACTTTGTCCATCACAGTCAATGGAACATTAAAATGACTCATCGCTGCCCATCTTAATGTAGGAGTTCAATGAAACATTAAAATGGCTCTTATCGCTGCCCATCTTAATGTAGGAGTTCAATGAAACTTTAAAATGGCTGCCGTCGCTGCCCATCTTAATGCAAGAGTCATTCTGGTGGTGACAGTGTATACAGATTGGTATATAATCTCCCTCTCTCTTCCCCCACCTCCATTTTCCACGTCCCTAACAAGTCTTCTGGTTTCTGTGGACGTAAAGCACCATGGAAGAAGAAGAAAGTGACCACTAATGTAGCGTTAGGTTCGAGCGCAGACCCCTCCAGTCCAAGTAAGTAAGTAAACATGGTGCTTAACGTCCACAGAAACCACAGGGCTTATTAGGGACGAGGAGAAGGGGGTGGGGGAGAGGGTATGGAGGTGGGGGAAGAGGGAGAGTATACACCTCTCGCTACACTGACACCACCAGAATGACTCCTACATTAAGGTGGGCAGCGATGAGAGCCATATTAATGTTTCGTTAATTGTGAGAGACAAAGTCACAAGACAGTGTCCACAGACCACAACTTTTAAAGCGAAAGGAGACATGAAGCGGATTCGAACCGAGGTCCCTCTGCTTACCAGCCTAACTAACGCCTTACCGCTAGGCCAAGCCGGCTCACTCCACCAGTTCCCCCACCTCCTGTGATCCAGGTCCCCGCCAACCTCTCGCCAGGACCGCTACGACGGAGACAGCTCGGCGTTGATCAAGTCAAAGCACGTGCCACAATGCTTTGCTTTCCCTCGACCCTGACAAAAGAATTGCACCTACCGTATCTGTTCCGGACAAGTTTGGTATTATATGTCGTCGAAATAAGTTAGTGTAGAAACTGGATTGCAGTACGTGTTATACTCTCTCTCTCTCTCTCTCTCTCTCTCTCTCTCTCTCTCTCTCTCTCTCTCTCTCTCTCTCTCTCTCTCTCTCTCTCTCTGCTGTCTGAGGGTGTGGGTGTTAATTTTCATTTTCCTTCGCCAGGCCTGGCAGCTTTACTCATTGCCAAAGTCAGGGGGCAGAGGTTTGCGCTCGCAGCCGTTTTCCTGCATCATTTAGCTTGTCATCAGCTTTCAGGGGTAGTTATGTACACTTGAATAGACAGCGGCCGAAAAATGTGCTGAACACTCTGGTGGTGGATTTGGTTTCACCCCCCCCCCCCCCCCCATCCTCTCTCTCTCTCTCTGTGCGTGTGTAAAGCTTGGCTGGTTGCCTGCCAGCCCAGCACGTCACGTCACCATACACAAACATCCAGCAGGAAAACTGAAAAGCTGTGGACTTGTTAGCATGCTAAATTGTTTTATTCATATAAAGAGCAATCCAGCAAGCATCATGTTTAAGAAGGAACTGGGCACAGTTACAGCTTCAACATTGTACACCAGAAAATTACAACATTTTTAGACCATCTTGTGCGAAACCCGAACAGTGATTTCGTTGTTGAGGCATACCCCAACTCCGCACTCCCACCACACCCCCAACTTGACCTCGCGATAGGGGTGGCGTAGGGCGGTGCTACGCCAGACCTCCGGGTCATGTTTTGCTGACGGGAGAAAACTGGAAATTAGTGTATTCCAGAGGCATGAAGTCAGAGGGGAATTTTGGTGTCATCTGCATACCAGCTTTATTGATTCAACTTGTGCGTCTTACAGCGCCGATAACACACGGCAGGATTCTAGAGTCCGTAACAGGTGCGCTCAGAGTAAAGTTTGGAGAGAGAGGAGGGGGCGGGGGAGCAAGAGGAAGGAAGGGGTTGGGGGGTAGGGAGAGAAAGAGGGAGAGAGAAAGAAGGAAAAAATAATAAGTTTTATTTTACGAGGGTATGTGGAGTAGACACAATGTGTTTTACATCCAGCCCTCGCCCATGGGGGACATATTATGTTGATACTACAGACAGTTACACATATATTTCAAATAAAATATGCAGAAACATATCAATATAGCATTGGATAAGCATGTTTATAGCAAGAAGCAGAAATGAAGATAAAAACAAAAGCTTGTTCATACATATAAATGGAAAAGGAAAGAAAAAATAACGAAATGCGCGACTAAAACACACTAAAATGGTAAAATGGGGAGGGGGGGGGGGGGGGGCAGATCAGGAAACAATGGGACAAATAAAATCCGAAATGTACGAGTTAGGGTGTTGTCAGGGTAGGTAAGGCTGTGTCGGGGTAGAGAGAGGATGTGTTAAGGTAGGGTTGTGTCGGGGTAGGGAGAGGATGTGTTAAGGTAGGGTTGTGTCGGGGTAGGGAGGGAATGTGTTAAGGTAGGGTTGTGTCGGGGTAGGGAGAGGATGTGTTAAGGTAGGGTTGTGTCGGGGTAGGGAGGGAATGTGTTAAAGTAGGGTTGTGTCGGGGTAGGGAGAGGATGTGTTAAGGTAGGGTTGTGTCGGGGTAGGGAGGGAATGTGTTAAGGTAGGGTTGTGTCGGGGTAGGAGAGGATGTGTTAAGGTAGGGTTGTGTCGGGGTAGGGAGGGAATGTGTTAAGGTAGGGTTGTGTCGGGGTAGGGAGAGGTTGTGTTATGGTAGGGTTGTGTCGGGGTAGGGAGAGGATGTGTTAGTAGGGTTGTGTCGGGGTAGGGAGGGAATGTGTTAAGGTAGGGTTGTGTCGGGGTAGGGAGAGGATGTGTTAGGGTTGTGTCGGGGTAGGGAGAGGATGTGTTAAGGTAGGGTTGTGTCAGGGTAGGGAGAGGATGTGTTAGGGTTGTGTCGGGGTAGGGAGAGGATGTGTTATGGTAGGGTTGTGTCGGGGTAGGGAGAGGATGTGTTAAGGTAGGGTCGGGGTAGGGAGAGGATACGGTAGGGTCGTGTCAAGATATGTTGGGGGCGGGTGGGGGTGGGGGGAGGGTCAGGTTGGGTAGGGTATCCGAGATGTCAGCGGTCGTACAGCCCGAGGCAGCGGGCATAGTTACTACCAGGTGATCAGGGATGATGAGAAGGTGAGAGGTTCCGCTTGACTGGTGATTGCTGGGGAGCCCGTTAGCCCCCTCTGTGATAATGATTGGAACACTCTCCGCTGGCCGCGAATGGGTTCAATAGATCAGCCCTTGCTTGAATAGAACAGCTCTTGTTATGGCTCTTGCCGTCGCGCTTTCTTTTCATCGTTTTCTGAAAAGTTCTCAAAACCAGTACGTGTGCTACAGACACCAGGACTAGTTAAGCTTGGTTTTTCTGCACCGAGAATCACATTCTGAGTGTCTTCAGTACTGCACTTAAAGCACACGGTACGGAGAATCAAAGAAGTCTTTAGTGGCCACACAAGATGGACTTTGAAGTGCCATGTATACAGTATCGAGAACTACACGAGTGTGTTCAGTCCGCAGAATCTGCCCTCGTTACAAGTCTAGGTTTAGCGCATCGAGAACTACACGAGTGTGTTCAATCCGCAGAATCTGCCCTCGTTACAAGTCTAGGTTTAGCGCATCGAGAACTACACGAGTGTGTTCAATCCGCAGAATCTGCCCTCGTTACAAGTCTAGGTTTAGCGCATCGAGAACTACACGAGTGTGTTCAATCCGCAGAATCTGCCCTCGTTACAAGTCCAGTTTAGCGCGTGGTCATTTGGGGCAGAAGTAACGTCATCGTGCGGCCTGGATGTACTGTTTGAAGTGGACTTTCTGAATCTCAACACGGTCACTAATGGGGGCTCTGGCTTGCTTTATAGTCGGCTGTGCAGGATGTGGGCACCCCTCTGTGTGGAACTGCCGTGTAATTATTTGTGTATCAGTGTGTGTGTGTGTGTGTGTGTGTGTGTGTGTGTGTGTGTGTGTGTGTGTGTGTGTGTGTGTGTGAGAGAGAGAGAGAGAGAGAGAGAGAGAGAGAGAGAGAGCGAGCGCATGCGTTCGTACGTGTGCCGCCGTGTAATTATTTGCTTGTATATCCGTGAGTGTGTGTGTGTGTGTGTGTGTGTGTGTGTGTGTGAGAGAGAGAGAGAGAGAGAGAGAGAGAGAGAGAGAGAGAGAGAGAGAGAGAGAGTGTGTGCGTGCGTGCGTTCATGTGTGTGTGTGTGTGAGAGAGAGAGAGAGAGAGAGAGAGAGCGCAGAGGTGCACAAATGTATATGTAGATGTAATATAGATGGCGCGAATGAGATTTATGCGTGGTTTAATTTGTTTATATTTAGACTTGCTCGTTAATGCACAAGTATGAATGGAGCGTCATCAAGACAAATTCCTGTGCACATTTTTACCGCACTAGCGAGTAAAATATCCTTGTGTTTCTCTGCACGCCGAGTTGCCTGCGTATGCATGTATAGTGGCAATGGGTGAACCGGTACTCTCCGCTCTCCTTCGGTAATGGATCGTCGATTTTTTTCTTCTTCACCAACACCGTCAAGCTTTTTCTCCCACCCCTACCCCTCACCCCCACCTCGAGTCGAGCTGTCGATACACTTACACACACGAAGACCTCTTTCCCCCCACCCCGGGTGCAGTGGTGGTGGTACCCAGTGCGTATACTTCTTTTTGTCAGCACCCAGGCGGTGATTCTTCGTGTCGCCATTCAGCCTCGTGACAGCTTTTCATCTCTTGTCAACGTGTCACAGGAGACCAGGCTCT
>OY757542.1:8024577-8075653 GCA_963584105.1 Alviniconcha strummeri
GAGAAAAAACAAAAATAAAAATGGATGACGGTGTCGCTAGGTTCTTCACTTGCTTCGAAGGGAATTTGTTTATTTGTTGACTTGTGTTGACTTGTGGAAGGCGCAGCCTTGTCTCGGAGAACCCAGAATGAGATAGTAGTTAGTTGAATTACCCTGTGAGGGATGATTAAAGTATACTGACTTGACTGACTTGACTTTAGCCTACATTTTCGATCATGCTGTCTGCTGCGCGTCTGCCGCAAGTTCGGGCCGAAGCTTGCATCTCATTACAAGCCAGTTGAGAATGAAGTAAAGTCTGGACTGTCCGAACCATATTCGGCGAACTAAATGTTCAATTAAGAAACGAATCATAGTTCGTCGAAGTGTCCGAAGTATGTTCGGGCGAACAAACATTCGTCCAGTTAAGAACGGGCTTTAGGTTGGTAAGCGGAAGGACCTCGGTTCGATACCGCTTCGGCTCTCCTTTCTCTTCAAAAAGGTTGTGGTTTGTGGACACTGTCCTGTGACTGTGTCCGTCACTTCCTACTGAAATATTAAAATGGCTCTCATCGCTGCCCATCTTAATGCAGGAATCATTCTGGTGGTGACAGTGTAGCGATAGGTATATAATCTCCCTCTCCCCCCCACCTCCATACCCCCTTCTCCCCCTTTTCCCCGTCCCTAATAAGCCCTATAGTTTCTGTGGACGTTAAGCACCATGTTTACTTACTTACTGGGCTCCCCGTCCCTGACAGTCCTTATAGTCTCTGTGGACGTAAAGCAGTTCTGAACTTGATCTGGCCTACGTGGTTACGCTGAACTGTCTTTTACGAAGCTGCAACTGACAAACCGAGTTTAATGAACGGAGGCCTAGCCTACTAGTAAACGGCAAACAACATCCTGTTGCACCGGCCTGTTGTAGCTATTCTTTGCAAAGGTGACAAAAAAATGGTGTTGTTCAGGACGAGCGATGTGAGCTACATCAGCTCACATCGCTCGTCCTGAACAACACCATTTTTTTCTCACGCCCGAGACACCATTTAGCCTTCATTTTTATTTTATAGAGCCTGTGTGTGTGTGTGTGTGTGTGTGTGTGTGTGTGTGTGCGTGCGTGCGTGCGTGCGTGCGTGCGTGCGTGCGTGTTCATGTGGCGTATCGGACTCTGTCCGTGCAAGTCTACATGTGGCGTATTTAAATCTGTCCGTGCAGGTGTACATGTGGCGGGCCAGAATCTGTCCGTGCAGGTGTACATGTGGCGTATCGGAATCTGTGCGTGCAGGTGTGTGTGTGTGTGTGTGTGTGTGTGTGTGTGTGTGTGCGTGCGTGCGTGCGTGCGTGCGTGTTCATGTGGCGTATCGGACTCTGTCCGTGCAAGTCTACATGTGGCGTATTTAAATCTGTCCGTGCAGGTGTACATGTGGCGGGCCAGAATCTGTCCGTGCAGGTGTACATGTGGCGTATCGGAATCTGTGCGTGCAGGTGTGTGTGTGTGTGTGTGTGTGTGTGTGTGTGTGTGTGTGTGTGTGTGTGTGTGTGTGTGAGCGTGCGTGCGTGCGTGCGTGCGTGCGTGTTCATGTGGCGTATCGGACTCTGTCCGTGCAAGTCTACATGTGGCGTATTGAAATCTGTCCGTGCAGGTGTACATGTGGCGGGCCAGAATCTGTCCGTGCAGGTGTACATGTGGCGTATCGGAATCTGTGCGTGCAGGTGTACATGTGGCGTATCAGCATCTGCCCGTGCCGGTGTACATGTGGCGTATTAGCATCTGCCCGTGCAGGTGTACATGTGGCGTATTGGCATCTGCCCGTGCAGGTGTACCGGTGGCGTATTGGCATCTATCTGTGCAGGTGTACGTGTGGGAGATCGACGCTTACGACGACAGCGGTGTGTACGGCGGCCCCCCGTCGCCCAGACGGAACCCCGTGAGCCTGAGGGAGATGCTGGGGGTGAACGGGATCTGGGGGTGGGGGTGGGGCAAGAGCAGCACGGCCCTCAGCGCTGGGCAGGGAGCGGCGCTCTACGCCCCCGTCGCCAGCTACGGCCGCAACTACCACAACCTCAACTGGGACGTGCACGACCCCGACGAGAAGCCAGACTACGTCCGCATGGCGCAGGTCTAGCCGTCACAGCGCAGATCTTCTCCTCTTTTTGTCTCTCATCGTCTTCGTCTTCGTCGTCGTCGTCGTCATCATCATCATCGTCGTCGTCGTCGTCGTCGTCATCATCATCATCATCATCATCATCATCATCATCATCATCATCATCATCATCATCATCATCATCATCATCAATATTTTCTCTGTCCTCGTGTTTCGGCTGTGATTTTAAAATCGTCATCATTACTATGGTAGACAGTATTTTTACTGTTGTTTTATAAGTAGCCTACTGGCATGTAGATTGGAAGGGAGAGATTGTAAGGATAGGCAACTGCCTAAATCTTAATCCTTGTGTTATATAAAGCGCTGAGTTCTCCATTTCTCCTCCTTCTTCTTCTTCTGTTGTTGTTGTTGTTGCTGTTGTCGTTGATGTTTTTGTTCTTTGTCTTCATTTTGTTGTTGCTGCTATTCTTTGCTTTGTTGTTGTTTGTTTTCAACCACATGATGTCATTATTGTCTTGTACTGCTTTGTACGCGCGTTCAGCTGTTAACCTTTTTGACAGGTAGGGTGCTGAGAAGGTTCCAGTATTATCGTTGTTAATAATGTTTCTTGTGTATATATGCACTGGTGTATATATGCACTGGTGTAAAAGACAGTTAAACGCGTTGTTCACTCAAGAGGTGATCCTATACGGTTGACTGACGTTCAAATCCAAGAACTAACCAACTGCTCCGTTTGGCCAGGGCCACGGGACGAACGTGCATCCGTGGCTGAACTGGGACACAGAATACGCGCGCTGGGTGGCAGCCAACGTCACGGTGCACGTGTCCGTGCAGTTCACGGCCAGTGACTTTCCGGTGTCCGTGTGGAACCAGCCGCACCACGCCGCACACCAGTACGGTCAGGCCTTCGCCCGTCACTTCGGACCCACCCACGGTATAATCATGGCGGCCTACTAGCGTAAAAAGACAAAATGACTCATTTTGTGCACACAATTACAATTATCTGCACATGTTTACTTATTATCTGCACTATTTACTAATGTTGTCTCCATATAATTGCAATTAGTAATTTTGTCTTTCGACGATAGAGAGGGTGCCACAACGGGCGCCTAGTCCGCCTGTTTAAGCTTGGCTGAAAGGTTTGTTCGGATTTAGGTGTGTGTGTGTGTGTGTGTGTGTGTGTGTGTGTGTGTGTGTGTGTGTGTGTGTGTGTGTGTGTGTGTGTGTGTGTGTGTGTGTGGTGTGTGTGTGTGGGGGGGGGGGGGGGCGTGCCGGGAACGTGCGTGTTCCCATGTACATCATTATGGAACATGGTCAATGGACCTTGCCTGGGACTAGAGGCGCAGCGCGCCGCCGTGACAACTTCGCGTTAATCAAGTCTAAGGAACTAACAGAGACGCGACTTGCGACGCCATGGCAACAGCTTAGCGTCAAGCAAGTCTGACTAAAAAACTCCTGAAGACGTGACACATAACTGTCATGACAGCCTAGTGTTTAGTCTAAGGAACTGTGAAAGGCACCAATGGCTGCTTTTGCAGCTTATAGTGTGAAGTCGTCTGAAAGACACAACGCGTGACTGCCATGACACCACGTGACTGCGCTGGCAACGTAATGTCAACTCCTAAAGACTGTCGCGTGACTGCCATGACATCACGTGACTGCCCTGGTAACTTAGTGTCAACTCCTAAAGACTGTCGCGTGACTGCCATGACATCACGTGACTGCCCTGGCAACGTAGTGTCAGCTTCTTAAGACTGTCACGTGACTGCCCTGGCAACGTCGTGTCAACTCGTAAAGTCTGTCGAGTGACTGCCAGTGCAACACGTCACTGCCCTGGCAACTTAGTGTCCACTCCTAAAGACTGTCGCGTGACTGCCATGACATCACGTCACTGCCCTGGCAACTTAGTGTCCATTCTTAAAGAGCTCACCACCTATAAGCAGCAAGTTTGCTGACGAGCCCATAACCATTCACTGTACCTTTATTTTGGCTTCAATCAATTCTTGTTTAAACCAACTCATAAAGAGAGAGCCGGTTTGGCCTAGCGGTAAGGTGGTAGGCTGGTAAGCGGAAGGACCTCGGTTCGAAACCGCTTCGGTTCTCCTTTCTGTTCAAAAGTTGTGGTTTGTGGACACTGTCTCGTGACTTTTTCCATCACAATTAATGAAACATTAAAATGGCTCTCATCTCTGCCCATCTTAATGCAGGTGTCATTCTGGTGGTGACAGTGTAGCGATACGTATACACTCTCCCTCTTCCCCCACCTCCATACCCCCTTTCCCCCCATTTTCCCCGTCCCTAATAAGCCTTATGGTTTATGCGGTCATTAAGCAACATGTTTGCTTGCTTCTAAAAACGCGTGGCGTGGCATGGTCGCCGTGCAGGTAACGGCCTGGTCCGGTCCGTGGAGGTGGGCAACGAACCCTGGGACTTCCCCGCCGACTTCTACGCGACGCTGCTGGACGGCATGGCCTCGGGCTTCAAAGCCGGAGACCCGCAGATGCTGGTCATGCCGGGAGCCTTCCAGGCTCACGACCCCACCTCCACCGGCAACTACATCGGCACCCGGGTGACGGAGCAGGTGGCGGGTCGGGTGGACGTCATCAACGGCCATCACTACAGCTGGCGTCAGGCCCGGGACGGCAGTCGGCACTCCACGTACCCGGAGGACCCGGCTGGTTCTTTCAACGAGGTGAGCGGCCAGCTTACTGCTGCTGCAGTGAAGGCCCAGGTTTTCCTGACGAGGTTATGGTTATACCATCGGCAGCTGTCAGCCGTACCTGACTGACTCCAGCCTGTCTCTCTGTCCTCTTTCTGTGTATTTGTATGACTGTGTGTGTGTGTGTGTGCGTGCGTGCGTGCGTGCGTGCGTGCGTGCGTGCGTGCGTGCGTGCGTGCGTGTGTGTGTGTGTGTGTGTGTGTGTGTGTGTGTGTGTGTGTGTGTGTGTGTGTGTGTGTGTGTGTGTGTGTGTGTGTGTGTCTTCTTTCTGTGTATATGTGTGTCTTCTTTCAGTGTATATGTGTGCTCTGTGTTTTCTTTCTGTGAATATGTGTGTCTGTGTGTCTTCCTTTTTGTAGATAGGTGTGTCTGTGTGTCGTCTGTCTGTGGATATATGTGTTTGTTTGTCTTCTTTCTGTGTATGTGTGACTGTCTGTCTTCTTTCTGTGTATATATGTGTCTGTGTCTTCTCTCTCTCTCTCCCTCTCCCACCCCCTCTCTCTGTCCGCCCCCTAAATCTCTCGCCTCCACCCTCTCTCTCTTTCTCTGTTCTTGTCTTTTTCTCTCCCCCCCCTCCCCCGTTTCCCCTCTCTCTCTTTCTCTGCCTCTCTATCTCCACCCCACACCTCTGTCGCCTTCCGTTTCTGTCTCTTTCTCTATCTTTGTCTCTTATCCCTCACCCCTCTCTGTTACCTCTCACTATCTCTCTCTCCCTCTCTCACCCCACCCCTCCCTTTCAGATTCACAGTCTGATCCGCTGGTGCGCGGCCAACACACCCAGCAAGCCGCTGTGGATGACAGAGTGGGGCTGGGACAGTCCAGGAGGCGGGCAGGACTGCACCAAGTTCCCGGAATGCACCACAGAAGTCGCGGCCTCGGCCTACGCGGCCCGAGGCCTCCTGCTGCACGCGCGCCTGGGCGTGGCCCGCTCCACCTGGTTCTTCTACGGCAACCTGGACGAGTGCGACGACCACGTCTTCTGCCGCAGCGGCCTGACCTCTTCCAAGTCGGTCAGTTCAAGTGGAAACGTGTAAATGTAACGTCCCAGTAAACATGCCGGATCCGATTCGCATCCGGTCCGGATCGGCTCGAAAGCATTGGCCAAAATCGGGCCGGATGGTTGTTGCACATTGGCTTGCTTCCGGGCCGGATCTGTTCGTCCAAAACCTGACACAATCAGCAGGAGCTAAATTGGATCCGGACTGGTTTTGCACAATATTATTCGGGACGTCTGTGGGAGTACGGAACCGAGTCTGAAAGTGGGAAACTGGTAGAGTGCCGGTTGCGTCCTGCCAGAAACCGGGCCAGATGATTCCTGCACACCAGCTTGCTTCCAGACCAAAATTAATGTGTTTGGCCAAATCATGGCCAGGCCATCCACGTGGGATCCGGGTCGGTTTTGCGCAATTTGATCCATGCCTTCTTCGGAAAAACGGAACTGAAAGTGATGCGGGAAGTCGGATCCGGCATATATGATCCGGCCCGATTCCGGCTGCACGCTGGCCGTTACGGCCATAACTGGCCATAACCAAAACGCTTCCGGATCGGATCCGGCATGTTTACTGGGACGTGTTTGTAAAGGTGTGTATGTGTGTTCGTTGAACCAGAGCAAAAGACTATGTCAGGTCTTGAATTTTTTAAAAACAGAAAAAAAGGAAGTTCTGTCTTATGCTTTGCACACCTGTATCGCCGAGTGTGTCGAGGACATATACTGGGGTGGAGGTGGGGCGGTAGGTGAGTGGCGGCATCCTTTTTTGAGAGAATAATATACCTCTGATGAAGTTCATGTGCCTTGTATTTTCTGTCACGCCAGGAGAGAGCTACAGCAGGTTACTCAGGTCTTTGTTGTTACGTTTGCGTGACATCTTTCGAGCGTTTCTTAACTCCTGTGTTTACTGGTTTCTCACATCACCGTATAACTGCACGGAAACCCGTAATGACGCACACTTATACATACTACACGAAAGTATAGTAAAGAAAAGCGTTAAATCATAAAGAACCGGCCGCTTAGACAAGGGAAGTAACTGCAGTACACCCACGAGACAAACAGCGATATTACAGGCAGTTACTCCCCTTGCTCAAGGCTGACAGTTTACCATCAACCGAAACATGATTTCAAAAGTTTCCCGACCCATGACACTGAATAAAGAACTGGTTTGAACAATGAGTTGAACGAGCCTTCCGGTTCGGTTGAGCGTTGAGTTGTACCATCCGTCAAAACAGCTCGGCTAGAAAGAGTGAAACAGCTGTACAACACCGCTAAAACTCAGTCACTCACCCAAGGCCAAACACAGCATGTGAAAAAGGTGTGAAAACGTAAGCAGCCATGAGCTGCAAGGCTGCAGGCAGGTACGTGGGTGTGACGTAACTTCCAAGAGAGCGTTATTGTCAGGGCGTGTCACTGTGCAGGTCATACGCCGGTCAGGGTGGTTATTTCAGTTGTAAAGCCTGGTCTTAATTGCACATTCACTTCCTACACGTAGTCAGTTACGCGAACAATTGCTCATTAGTTTTGTGTGAGCAGAGAACTGGTTCTTATCAATAAATGAAAAGCATTGACTCGGGTCTTTGAAACCCCGATAGCTCCGCGTTGTTGTCGCGCGCGTCTGACTGTCGGATGCGGCTTGAATGTTGTTAGCTGCATAGTCCTGTTGGCGCAATCGTCAGCCACGATAAACTCCTTGCATAACAGTCTCTAACCTCCAGACATGGAGATGAATCCTAGGAAGACAGCATGTGGCTGCCCATGTGGCAGGTTAATAAAAACGGCTGCACACGCAGTCGTCTCACCCTATGGAATGCGTTTGTCTATGTACAACAACCGCACACACTGTGTGACCCAGAGTTCAGCTGAGGAACACTACAGCATTTCTGCCTAGAAGCGAGAGGTCAGTTACGTACACATCATTTGGGAGTTCAGATCAATCCGACCACCCAGATTAAAGTGTTAGCTGTACTCGATAACCAGGTCATATGAATCCATATCTATTATTTCTCCAGCCTCGTCTGAAATCGAACAGATGGGCGGACCGTATCTGTATACGGTAGATGGCATCACACAAATCGCTTAGGGCTTATCGATAAAACTGATTTTTGTTTGTTTTCAGGCCCACTTCGTCAAGAAGGGTCCTTACTACACTCTAGAGCACCTTTTGCGTCTAATAGGACATACCCACTTTCTCGACGTCGTCCAAGAAGACGAGAGCGCCTACGTTTACGTCTTTGGCATCCGCAACCCAACCCACATCGCGGCCTGGAGACCCGTTGATGCTGCTGTTCCTGAGGGTGCCAGAGAGGTCTCCGTCACGTTCAGCTACTCGGCCACGCCAGCGCGTGCGTGGAGACTGAGTATGGACGGGCAGGAAGTGCAGACGGCTGTGCCCTCAATGCACGGGGACCGTTGGACGATGACTGTCAGAGCCATGCCGACTGTTGTGCAGCTCCAGCAGCACGATGATCTGATTGGTTAGAATGCAGGCCTCCCAACAATTTGATTGGCTTTGGTTAGAAGGTCGGTCTGCCCCATCCCAACAATTTGATTGGCTTTGGTTAGAAAGTCCCATCCCAACAATAAAACCTTGAAACCTTGATTGGCTTTGGTAAGAAAGTAGATCTGGCCCATTCCAACAATTTCATTTGCTTTGGTTAAAGTCGGTCTGCCCCATCCCAACAGTTTCATTCGCTTTGGTTAGAAAGTCGGTCTGCCCCACCCCAACAATTTGATTGGCTTTGTACTGATAATCAGATTTGCAAAAAGTATATCCCCAGACTTATGCTTACGCATAGTAGATCTGATTCAGCTATCTCGTTGATATTAACATTGTAGGTCTGCTCCGACAGAAAATTGTATTGCTCAAGACAATCTGAATCATGTGAAGTATATTCGTTTTATGCAATGTATTTGTGAGCCCATTATTACTTTTTCGAATTCGGATGTTTGGATTGTCGTGGTGACTGAAACAACGAAATAACCACTCAAGTATAATACAAACATACTGCTGTATACCTGATAAACGAAGGCGTTTTTTCTTATTATGAGCATTCATGATTAACAGTTTGACTCCAATCACAGTGAGTAAACTTGTTCATCAAGTTGCTGGCAGGCACAGTCCAAGCTGCTGTACCAAAACAGCTTCTGGTTTGATTAGGCACCTCCCTCCACCACACACACACACACACACACACACACACACACACACACACACACACACACACACACACACACACACACACGTATGCACAAAATACATATAACCTCCCTCCACCACCGAAACACACACACACGCACCCACGCACACACACACACACGTATGCGCAAAATACACAATTTATATGCGCACACAAACAAAACCAATTTCCACATTTTCCAGTTGCAGTGACCAGGTTTATTGACAAGCAGCTTAGACACTAAATAACCAACCTTGTCAATAGAATTTTGAATGCTATAAAAATACACGAAAGGTAATATGCAGTAGACAGCGAAGTGATTAGGGTGGTAAAACTGATTCGACAGATTTTACGATCGTAACATGACCATGGCCATTTTTGTATCAGTATGTGCACCGAACAATCAAACAGTAAGTATTGTAACGATTACAGAAGTTCAGATTTAACATACAACTTCTGACACACTATCTATTAGCCGTTCATGGAAGTAAAATCTCATGGTGTTGATCGCTCGAAATGAAAATCAACCAAAATGACGGACACCGTCTGGAAACGATTAACCAAAGCATCACACCGGAAGTGTGAGTGGGGAGGCAGAAGAGGAGAAAAGGGTATCTTTCCTATGCGGACCAGTTCAAAGAACAGCACTTGGTCTGAACAGTCTGGAAACATCAATTTGAAATAATAATAAGAGCGGTCATTTCTATGGCGCGGTATCTGACCGATAAGGGTGGGCACACCCAGCTTTACAAAATAATACAGTCTACAATACGTGTTAAGCCGTTGATGACTTTGGTCGTTTTCTGATTCGTTTTGGTATCTCGAGGTGCTTGCAGTATCTTGACACAAAAAAACACTAATGGAAGAAACAACAAAACGAAAGAAAATACACACAACTGGCCGTTCACTGCCATACACAGAACAACAAAACCAAATGAATGAAACAAAGCTAACACACACGGTCCCGTTATAAAATGGTTGGACCCACAACTGTTTAAAATGGACTTCAGCCTACGCTGCCGAGTGCTGTGGACACTATGAGCGGACATGCGTTGAAATTAGTTTCTCAGGATGTGCTCTGAAGAAGAACAAGGCATCATCAGACGGAACGTGAGAAGCATGAAGCAATGGATCACTACAGTGCGCTATGGGTGATGGTGGTGGTGGTGAAAATGGTGGTGATGGTGGTGGTGGTGATGATGGTGGTGACGATGGTGGTGATGGTGGTGATCATGGTGGTGGTGATGATGGTGGTGGTGGTGGTGTATTAACTGCACGCTTCTTTTCCATTTATTTTCTAGCGTTTCCTCGAGACGTCTGATGTTGCGGTAGCTCCACGGTATGACCACCGAGAGACTAACAGAAGAGGACCAGAACAGAACACAAAGGGGACATTTTCACGACTCGCATCAGCAATCGAAATGCATAATTATATAATCGTGTGCCTGCTTTACGTGTTTCCGTAGTTGAAACCCAAACAATCCCGAAAAACCCTTCACTGTTTTGTTGTTTGTTTTTGTTGTTGTTGACGAATGTCAGACAGGCAGAATGCAAACCAACCTACAAACAACACCAATAGAGAACAAACCAAGCGATCAGTCATCCCACAGGTAAAGAACGAGAAGAACACAGCGAGATTAACGCCACGCACAGCGGAACACGAGCCGTACGTGGCCATGGAAAGTGTACACAAAAAGGGACGGTTTTGGGTTCGGTTGTTAAGAAAATACATCCAGTACAAATTGTGCAAACGTAATACCGATACAAGAGGCCAGTGAACCTAAAGGCCTACTGTGAGGCGAACAATACTAGAACATTAAGACGATGGTCGCGGCCCATAGCATCACTGCTGAAATCTAAGTATTCGTGCATGATGAAGACCATATAATTATAAGCGGGTCACGACCTCTCATCATACCAGGAATATTGTGCAAGCATTCAATCCTACCGAGCGCCCCCCCCCCCCCCCCCAACTTCTTTTCCCGCTTCCCAGCAAACCCCAATTCATTCCCGTAGCAAGATAATCAAGTTATCTGTTACTACGCAAAATGATGACCTATTTTCTTCACCGTCGAGAAGGCGAGAATTTTGACTGAGACAATGATTGAAAACAGGCGTGAACCCGCCATCACCACTCCTCTGTGGTGATCTACTTTGGCGTATTCACAGCGATTAGTGCTGTGTGTGGCGATTTACTTTGGTGTATTCACAGCGATTCAGTGCTGTGTGTGGCGATTTACTTTGGTGTATTCACAGCGATTCAGTGCTGTGTGTGGCGATTTACTTTGGTGTATTCACAGCGATTCAGTGCTGTGTGCGGCGATTTACTTTGGTGAATTCACAACGACTCAGTGCTGTCATTATCGAGAAACCCGACTGCTTGGTGTAGTCATAGTGTTTCAGCACAGCCATCACCGAGAAATCCGATTGTTTTGCACATTCGTAGTGATTCAACATTGTCATCACCGAGAAACACGATTGCTTGGCGTAGTCACAGTGATTCAGCACTGTATTCACCTAAAGAAAACCTGACTGCTTAGCGAATTCACAGTGATTTCGTGCTGTGTTCACTGCTTTTTGTATGATGATTCAGTAATGAGATCACAGATAAACCACGTCGATTGCTTGGTGTAGTCACAATGATTCAATACTGCGGAACACCAAGGAATCTGACTGCTTGGTGAATTGTCAGTGATTCACTACTGTTATCACAGAGAAACCCCGTCGGTTGCTTGGTGAATCCACCGTGATTCAGTATTGTGATCACAGTGAAACCCCGTCGGCTGCTTGGTGAATTCACAGTGACTCAGCACTGTGATCACCGAGAAACTCGGGTCATAGGTGTATTCAAAGTGATTTGACAACACAGGGGTATTCACGGTGATTCTGGACAAGCACCACCGGGTAACCAGATTTCTTGCACACACATGGAAATGCAGTTCAAAACAGCCTACACTGTACAACAGATGACGTTTTCCTTCCACAAACGACCATACTAACCATTAAAACAACACATAATTAATCACGAGAGAGAGAGAGAGAGAGAGAGAGAGAGAGAGAGAGAGAGAGAGAGAGAGAGAGAGAGAGAGAGAGAGAGAGAGAGAGAGAGAGAGAGAGAGCTGTACAATTACAATGACCGACGGCATGCAGCACGCGGCCCTGTATCACATTAACCTTTAAGCAAAACCCCGCACACAGGATCGCCGCCAATCATTAATCGTTACAAATGCAAGTCGATCCATCTGATAATGGCTGCACAGTCCATGACCGAAGAATCAACCTGCAATCAATTGGTCCTGTTCCCGTGGGTGGTTTCAAGTGCCCCCAGTCCTTATCACAGACGCGCGTGAAAACCGTCATCGTGTTAGATGGAGTCACTGACCCAAGTTTATGACACAATATCCATCACGCCTTGCACGTGCATATGCACATTCAAATTGTCCGCCACAGGCGTTCTCTCGCTGGCTTTGGTCTGTGGTACCAGTTCTGCTGCAGCAGCAATGTTTCGCCAAGGAGAAATCGAATCCACTGGATTTCATTTGCTTCATTCGTCGGTTTGCAGGCTATAAATACTGTGAAGACGCTGGGTCCATGCCCACCGCTAAGTTCCAGGGTTCAACACCATCTGCGTTTTCCACCTTCAGCCCCACAAGCAGCGATGAGGATTTTGTTGGCGGGTGACACGGCTACCGTCTGCCCAATGTTCACGGCAACAAAACCTAAACCGGCACAGATTCAAGAGGAAGTGACGCAACACCCAGCTCGCTGCGTCCACAAGTCCACTGCCAGGTCAGTATGACCATCTTGTCCAGCATCACTGCCGGTTAGTGCTAGTCTTGCACACGGTACTGTGTCAGAGGACCTAAAACACAGATGATTGATCACAGCCTTCGATGACTGTTGAATAAACTCGAAAGCATCTGCATCGATACATCCAAAGTCCTGGCGAACCACTGGTACCTGCCGAGAGTTCATCGAAACAGGAGATTCCACCATCTCACAAAAGCAATGCATCTGTTCACCGTGGAATGTCCTACGCGTATGCAGCAGCAACACAGAAGGCCCTCCGACTTTATACCGCCACATAGTTAACAAATTCAAACAAGAATTATTAATTAATCACCTCGGTATCTCAGAACGCATTGCAGCGCGGTTTCAGCAGAAACCAAAATCACATCGAAACTAATGCCGGCTGTTTGCCAAACTTGATGTAGTAAGCGGTCGATGTAGCTCCTAGTTTTGCAACAACCTGCTTTCTCGTTCTGAAACACCACCAACTGATAATTTAATTTCTGTCATATGTTCATCATTAGAAGTACACTTCACTGACACTTGTCAGCCAAAGGTGGCTGAGATAGTAATATCACTGGTAGAAACATGGAATTTTAGATCTGAGAGAGTGGTACGAGGTCAGACCCAACACGAGAAGTAAATGTTGTACCCCACGACAATAACAATCGTAATGATAACAAGAAAAGCAAACTTAGAACAGTCGAAACAGGAAAGTAAATATTTTAGTTCTAACGTAAGCGCCGGACCTTGAAAACAGGCCAAGCTGACAGAACTGGTAAAACCCAATTGAAGTTATCATCGTGCAACGTTTAAAATGTTTTGCGTAATTAAACAGTAAACGAAGTATGAAGATCAAGTTGTGATTTGGTCACGTCCGGAAATGTGTCAGTTGTGTCCCTCGAATACAATCTAGTTGCTACGAGTGCCATGTATCGTCTATGCACATAACAATCGCACAAACTTCGAAGTCAGTCGGACACGATATTGTTGAGAAATACAACTTTTGTTGCTGCTTCCTCGTCCCTCTAAAGCAACCCGAACAGAGGGCAGCATACAGTCGGGTGACAGAGGTTGGAAGGGAGGCAGAATGGGGGTGGCGTACCCGGGACGAGAAGGGTAGGAGACGACTGCCACAGTCGGGTGACAGAGCAGAGAAGAGAAGCAGGGTGGGGGTGGGGTACCTGAGACAAGAAGGGGTAGGACACGACTGGCAGTCACGGGACAGAGCAAGAAAGAGAGGCAGGGTGGGGGTGGGATACCCGAAACGAGAAGGGGTAGGACACGACTGCCAGTCATCGGACAGAGCAGGGAAGAGAGGCAGGGCGGGAGGCTGTGGCAGGTACCCGGTACGAGGAGAGGCAGAAGACACAGTCGTGAGACAAAGGAGGGGCGCGGAGGGACCGTGGATGGAGGGAAGGGGAGGGGGCGTGGCCCGTTTTGACTAGGACAGTAGATGGGGGCAAGGATGGATCGCTTCTGAACCTCAACAGCGTGACGGGGCGGGCTAAGTTTACGACTAAAGCTGGACAGCACCCTGCTTTCGTGAACTACCTACACTAACTACAGCAGGCCAAGAGCTTCAAACTGAGCTCTGTGCCTTGTGTCATCCACTGCGTTGTGGTAGGCGGGTATAGGCGCAGCTACTGCAACACTACTCAGACTCAGCCATGTTTCAAGCCACGCTTCTACAAACGAAAAAGGCCGACCTGACACCACATCCGGGGGAATACAAATTTAAACTGTCATAATATCAATGACGACCATAAAACGCAGGTCCGTAAGAAAACTAATCAATGAAGAAGTTACATAGCCCGTGCGACATGGCCGCCAATGACTTGGAAAAAGCCCCGTCAATGTTCCAACAGTTCGTCGGCTCTCTTAAACGTGACTAGCAACAGGTTGGCTGAGAAGCAGAGTACACCGTCAGGTGCTGGTCGAGTAGCCGAGTACATCCAGACACTGGCTGAGCAGCAGAGCACATCAGAGGGGAAGGCGAGTACATCAAGGGGGTGGACGAGTAGCCGAGGGGCAGGTACATCAAAGATTTGGCCGGACAGCAGACTACATACAGCAGGGGTTGGCCGAGCCTGGCCGAGAGAGCAGAGTACACTCGAGGGCTGGCCGAGTAGCTGAGGTACTACCCGCGTGGCAAACGGCCTCAAGTGCTGGCCGAGTGGCCGAGTACGTGACAGGTGGGCGGCCGACGGAGGAGTCAGCTGATCAGACACACTCCGCTCTTCTTCGTGCCGGTCTTGTCCACAACGGCTTGCGCCTGGGCGTGCGTCTTGCGCTTGCCGCGGCTGGGCGACGGCCGGGACGGCTGTTCCATCACGTGGTTGCGTGGGTCACGGTCACCGCCGTTCCGCCCGCTCTGCACGTAATAATAAGTAATTGGTTAAAGTATCATAAAGCGCAAAATCTTGTCTGTTGAGACTATTCTTAACGCATACATACACGCACGCACGCACGCACGCACGCACGCACGCACGCACGCACGCACACGCGCACACACACACACACAAACACACCTGCACACACACACACACGCACACACACCTGCACACACGAGAGCATTCTGACTATACAAAGCTTAACTTACACCACTTAAAAACGGGCAGCAGGGACAGATACTTGAGACGGATGAAGGCAGCAGCGCGGAACGGAAAACATGGCTGGTCTGTAGTTTTGGGAAAAGAAATGTTTTGAGGTTACACTTGAAGGAGTCTAGAGAGGGTTTATGTCGGAGAGGAAGGGGAAGTCATTCCATGCAGAGGGACCGAAGACAGAAAAGGCGCGTGAAACAACAGTGGAAAGTCTGGTGCGAAGAATCCGCAGGGTGTGAGTATCTGAAGCAGAGCGGAGAGCACGGGAGGGTGTGTAAAGCTGAAGACAGTCAGAGATAAGACGAGCATTGCGTGTGATACAATTATAGCAGAGAGTGTTTACTTTGTATTGAAGGTGACAGACACAAACAAGCCGTAAACAGAGAGTGCTGGATTTACACGCGCTCTGCCTTTTTGTCTATCTGCCTGAGCTCCGACTCACCCCACTAAGTAAGTAAGTAAGTAAGTAAGTAAGTAAGTAAGTAAGTAAGTAAGTAAGTAAGTAAGTAAGTAAGTAAGTAAGTAAGTAAGTAAGTAAGTAAGTAAGTAAACATGGTGCTTAACGTCCACAGAAACCATAAGGCTTACTAGGGACGGGGAGGAGGGGGGGTATGGAGGTGGGGGAAGAGGGAGCGTAATTATATACCTATCGCTACACTGTCATCACCAGAATGACCTGCATTAAGATGGGCAGCGATGAGAGCCATTTTAATGTTTCATTAATTGTGAGGGACAAAGTCACAAGACAGTGTCCACAAACCACAACCTTTTTGAAGAGAAAGGATCGCAGAAGCGGTAACGAACCGAGGTCCTTCCGCTTACCAGCCTACCGCCTTTCCGCTAGGCCAAACCGGCTCCCTCTCTGTGTGTTTAAACAGACGGCACTTAGAGAATGATCAGCGCCAGACGACTGAGTGTATGGCGGCATACTTATGTCAAAAGCACATAACCGTAATCATGTCCACACGTCTGTAAGCATCTCCTTTTGACTCACACTGTTAACGGCTTACGTGCGTCGATCACGACCACTGTAATTATCTCAACGTAATTACTGTTTATCTCTGGCAACATAATTACTAATTATCTCTACTTAATTCGAAAATGTGTTTTATAAACGCTCGGTTCAAACATCTTGCTTGAGTCAAAAGCACATAATTGTACTTATGTTCACATAAGTGAGGAGCAGGCTGGTAAAGCGTCCGACTGAAAAGCCAGGCGCAATACTGATGCAGGTTCGAGTCCCCGGTGTGGCAACGATCTTACTCCCAGAGTCAACTTTCAGTGCAGGCTGTCCTCTTACGGTGTCCGTACAGACCCCGTTTGCAATCGCATGCATCAACACTTGTACGCACGTTAAAAACTCCAAGTACTGGCGTTCATACCATTGTTTGGACACACGAAATTACTGCACACACTGACAGGAATGGGTAGCGCTGCTCTTGCGCATGCGGCTGTTGCTTTCAGATAAGGCGACCCGAATTTTCCGCAAGGGACATGTCGACAAAGAAGTATTAAAAAAATAATAATGTTGGACTGTGCTTTTAGTACTACTTCCAACGACGTAGGTGCGTCTAACGCATACATATACAACGAAGTGCGAGATACAGTCACAATTACGTGGACAGAAATACACAATTCTACACGTGCTTTTGTGGGCCAGCCCAGCCTAGCCTGGGATCGACCCTGGACCTGCCCCTACCTCTTTGGACGCTGCATTGCCGTTCTGTTGATGCAGCGTCTTGGGCTGCTGCGTGCCGCTGTGGAGACTGGCCGAGGTGGTGAAGCGCGCTGATCGCTGCTCAGAAGAAGGAGGAGGAGGAGAAGGGGGGTTGCGTACAGGTGAAGCGTCGCTGACGTGCCGAGCGTGCCCGTCAACGCTGGGTTGTGACACAGGTGTGACGTCAGCCGGGGCAGGAGGGTGTGAATCTTTGTTTACGTGGGTTTCAGGGGCGGTGCTGGCAGGATGCTGCTGCTGCTGCTGCGGCTGTGAGGTAGTCGGGGAGGAGGGCGCGGTCGTTGCTACTGGTGATTGCTTCTCTTGTGGTTCTTTGCTGCTGCCGTCGTTGATGACGCCGGTGTGGGCTTGGCCGTTCCCTGTGTGGTTCTGGCCGTGGACAGCGTCTTTGCGCTCCCCGTCGTCTTTATCTTTACCGGCGCTGTGGTCTGCGTTGACGACCTGCTCGACGCCTCCGCCTTGCTGAGGCTTACCTTGATCGGCTGCACTCTGAGCCCCCGTGGGCTTTTCTTCTGCGGGCTTTTTCTCTGGCAACCACAAGACAGCCAAACAAAACCAGTGAACCAAGGGAAGCGCAACAATGGACAGCATCAGTTTACCAAGCATTTCTACAGCTGACATCCGAAACAGTTATGGCAGAAAAAAAAACGAAGAAACTAAAACAAAACATTTTTTACTCCAAAGACGTGGGAAAAACTAAAATAAAACTGTTTTTACTTCAAAGGCGTAAAGTTAACTATGCTCAAACGGAGCTGACATTCAACACAGTCACGGCAGGAAAAACAACAACAACGCTCATTCACTTCAAGGATGTAAGGTTAAGATCATTTGAAGCGTTCTGAAGCTTTGAAGCCCTTTACTTTTTCTCCCCTTTTTTGAAAGAGCCTTTATAGGCCTTTACTTCCAGTTTTAAAATAAAATTCGATGAACACAAAACTAAAGTGAACTAAAATGAGTACAGAAAGCTCTCAACCAACGAATGTGCTATGAGTGAATTGGCGGTAGACACTAAAGCACTGAGTGTAATAAGACGGTGAGGCGAGTTTGGAAAGATGTCAAACAGAGATAGAACATTCAGGTGAGACCCACTCGAACACGTGAAGAGGTTAGCCACACGCTGAGGGATAAAAGCGCTACTAATATTACAAGCCTAAATTCTCTTCTATCATTTCTGTGTTATTCAGTTTTAGTCAGTGTGTCAAATATGAAGAAAAAAGAGGAAGAAAAAATGAAATGAAAAGAGGAAATCAGAAGCGCTTCTGATATAGTGTATAAATCCGAAGCAAAACAGATGCTACAGCAGTGTGTGTGTGTGTGTGTATGTGTGTGTGTGTGTGTGTGTGTGTGTGTGTGTGTGTGTGTGTGTGTGTGTGTGTGTGTGTGTGTGTGTGCGTGCGTGTGTGATGCGCGCGCGCGTGCGTGCGTGCTTGCGTGCGTGTGTGCGTGAGTGTGGAAGTGGCGGGGTGAGGGGTGGGGGGTGGGGTGAGGGTTAGGACAATGGTCAACTGTCTCAGAAACAAAACGATATTTATCGGGGCAAGCCGAGGTGGAGCGAGTTGGGGGATGGGAGGTAGGCTGTTAAGGGAAGCACTGCAAAACCAGAGTCAGCATGAACAAGGAAGCAGGTGGTGAGTAACGGTGAGTAACGGTCAAAACAAGCCCTGTTCGGGGGCAAGGTGGGGGGAGGGGGGGGGGGGGGGCCGAAGGGGGGCGGGAGGCAAACACTACAAATATCAGCACGTTCCTCAGCTTTGCTCTAAGGGGCAGCCAGCTAAGCCTTTCACTGAGCTGAAACTACAAAAACTAGTTGGGTGACCGAAAGGAGAAGAAGCAAAGTGAACGGCGAGGGAGACTGCAGTGAACACCTCATCAACGGGAGGCTCAGGAGGAGGAGGGGCGGCCGTGGCCTGGGTGGACGGAGGAGGAGCACCTGTATCTGACTGGCCTGCACCCTTGTCCCGCTGCGCCGCCAGCTCCTCCCACTTCTGGCGGTTAGTCTCGCACCCCTTGTACAGGGGATCTAGCTTGTCCGTCATAGTGGCGAACAGCTGCACACAGTCACACAGCGTTAGATCTCAGATATGAAGGCCTTACTCAGGCACGCCAGCTGCACATAGTCACACATCCGTTAGATCTCAGACATGAAGGACTGAACACGCCAGCTGCACACAGTCACACACCCGTTAGATCTCAGACATGAAGGACTGAGCACGCCAGCTGCACACAGTCACACACAGCGTTAGATCACTGACATGAAGGACTGACTCGGACACGCCAGCTGCACACAGTCACACACCCGTTAGATCACAGACATGAAGGACTGAGCACGCCAACTGCACACAGTCACACACAGCGTTAGATCACTGACATGAAGGACTGAGCACGCCAACTGCACACAGTCACACAGCGTTAGATCACAGACATGAAGGACTGAGCACGCCAGCTGCACACAGACACACAGAGCGTTAGATCACAAACATGAAGGACTGACTCAGGCACGCAAGCCTCACACAGTCACACCCCCGTTAGATCTCAGATATAAAGGACTGATACAGGCACGCCAGCTGCACACAGTCACACACCCGTTAGATCTCAGATATAAAGGACTGACTCAGACACGCCAGCTGCACACAGTCACACACCCTTAGATCACAGATACAAAGAACTGATACAGGCACGCCAGCTGCGAGCTGAGGAGATGTGTGAAAGTCGAAGTGGCCGTCCCTAATAAGCCTTATGGTTTCTGTGGACGTAAACACTGAACTAAAGCCAACGTCAACAGCATCACAGTGACCCACCCATTAGATCAAAGACATCAAGGCCTGATGCAGGCACGCCAGGGCCAACGGAACAAATAGCCACATTGCCGTTAGAGCAAAGATGTTCATCATTGATAAAGGCACGTCTGTAGCTGCACACAGTCACCTAGCCGTTAGATTTAAGATGTTCAGCATTGATAAAGGCACACTGGTAGCTGCACACAGTCACCTTATTGAGGCACGTCAACAGCTGCACACAGTCACCTTATTGAGGCACGTCAACAGCTGCACACAGTCACCTTATTGAGGCACGTCAACAGCTGCACACAGTCACCTTATTGAGGCACGTCAACAGCTGCAC
Organism: Alviniconcha strummeri; assembly: GCA_963584105.1. NCBI lineage: Eukaryota > Metazoa > Mollusca > Gastropoda > Provannidae > Alviniconcha > Alviniconcha strummeri. The sequence continues at coordinate 8,044,792 of OY757542.1, forward strand.
ACAGTCACCTTATTGAGGCACGTCAACAGCTGCACACAGTCACCTTATTGAGGCACGTCAACAGCTGCACACAGTCACCTTATTGAGGCACGTCAACAGCTGCACACAGTCACCTTATTGAGGCACGTCAACAGCTGCACACAGTCACCTTATTGAGGCACGTCAACAGCTGCACACAGTCACCTTATTGAGGCACGTCAACAGCTGCACACAGTCACCTTATTGAGGCACGTCAACAGCTGCACACAGTCACCTTATTGAGGCACGTCAACAGCTGCACACAGTCACCTTATTGAGGCACGTCAACAGCTGCACACAGTCACCTAGCCGTTAAATCACAGACATCATGGCCTGATACAGGCACGTCAAGGTCAGCAGTCGCAGTCACACAGCCTCTAGACCACAAAGGAGCCAGTACAGGTGCGTCAGCGGCACACAGTCTCAGAGCCGTTAGATCCCAGACATAAAGGACTGGGTACGGGCACGTCAGTGTAGAGAGCTGAGGAGCTGTGAGAAAGTCGAGGTGGCTGTCCTGGCCGTTCCCGATAGTCCTTATGGTCTCTGTGGACGTAAAGCAGCATTAGAAGAAGACGCCAGCGTCAACAGCTGCACAAAGTTCGTGGGACGGTCATATATCAGAGGGTAAAACTGCATGCAAAACAGAACAGATGCAGACAGAAAACGAAAAACAACTGCACACACTGACAGCACGGTCAGATCCTGGCGCAGGTAGTGAGCCGGTGTAAGCGGAGGGACTTCGGTTCGAATCTGCTTCGGCTCTCCTTTCTCTTCAAACGTTGTGGTCTGTGGACACTGTCTTGTGACTTTGTCCCTCACAATTATGAAACATTAAAATGGCTCTCATCGCTGCCCACCTTAATGCAGGTCATTCTGGTGGCGAGTGTAGCGATAGGTATATAATCTCCCTCTCCCCCACCTCCATACCCCCTTCTGCCTCCCCCTTCTTCCCGTCCCTAATAAGCCTTATGGTTTCTGTAGACGTTAAGCATCATGTTCACTTACTTACTGGCGCAGGTCCGGTATATAGCCTATATGAACAGGTCCAAACAGGCATGGAGCACTTACGCTGAATAGTGTTGAGCTCTAGAGTATTGGAAAGGTCGCCGATTTCACAGTCGGCCTACACCAGAAAGAAAGTACTGGCCATGCACCTTCAAAACCTAACAGGCATCCAGAGCACACACACACACACACACACACACACACACACACACACACACACACACACACACACACACACACACCGAGGGAGAGAGCGCGCTTGGACGCAGAGAGAGAGAGAGAGAGAGAGAGAGAGAGAGAGAGAGAGAGAGAGAGAGAGAGAGAGAGAGAGAGAGAGAGAGAGAACGCTCGGACACTTTATTTGACAAGGATTGTAGTTCAGGTTCGGTCAAAACCTAACAACTAGTTCTTGCTAAGCTACTAACGATTTTTTTTTTTTTTTAAAGGATAGAGAGAGAGAGAGAGAGAGAGAGAGAGAGAGAGAGAGAGAGAGAGAGAGAGAGAGAGAGAGAGAGAGAGAGATGGAGAGAGAGAGAGAGAGAGAGAGAACGTCATTAAGAACTGCGTGCTGTGGACCTGGACAAAACAGAGCCGGGTTTCGGGCTGTCACTCATTCGGGTATTCCAGCCAATCTCTATTAATATTCTGCCACCCCCCCCCCCCCCCCCCAAAAAAAAAAAAAGAAAAAAAAAAAGAAAGCGTCCGACATGTTCCCCCAAAAGCTAAAAAGCAAAGCAACGGAACAAAACTCAAGCTGATTTCGAACAAAACGTAAATAATGGCGCACATTCACTGAAGACAAGAGAACGCCTGAGGTAAAGTGACACTGATCTGATGCTGGAGCAGACTCAAATCATCCGGCACCCTACCAGTGAAGACAGAACTATACGGAGGTCCCGTGGAAAGCTTGCGAGTACAGAGATGGGGAGCAATTAAGTCTAGAGTTCAACGAGGAACACTCTGTAGTATGGGTCCGCGGGCAAACCACAGTTTCGTCTGTTCAAGGTCTGTGCAGAAGACGATGCATTAGTAGCCCCAGACAATTAGCACACACACACATTTACACACACCTTAATATCGGAATCACTGCTAATGTGAAAGGCACAGACGGCCTAACTGGGTACATAGCACAGAACTGAACTGGAAACAGGAAGGAAGGAAGGCAGAAGGAACTTGGTTTTTAACGCCCTGTCAAACATTACGGTTATATCAGAAATGCTTTTGAGTCAACCGTTGCATCGATGCCTCGTACATCTTCTCTGGAATCACATGACTCCTAAATATTCACCTACAGTGGCCGATACTGCAGATTATCGTCCTTTCCAGACGGCGCACATCATGAAACCGTTAACATCTGGGGATTGGAGGAGGGGTGGAGACGGGGGAGGGGGGTATCCACTCTAGATAAAACAGAATCAAACAGTGGCCAACGGAGTGTGTACAAACTGAAAGCAAAAGGGCAACGGGCTCAGTCACCACAACAGCATGACAACAGAGAGATGCGGGCGAGAAGAAAGAAATACAGACAGGAAACGATTCAAAGGCGCCGTTCGAATTAACACTCACCGAAATGTAAGTTCAAAGTAACTATAAAGCCGGTAAAATGCGAGATGCATGTACGCAGCTACCTGGTATAGCTTGTGAAACTCGACTGCTGTGCTCTCTCTCTCTCTCTCTCTCTCTGTCACTGACTCACTCAAGGAGACGCTGAGAGAGACAGGCAGGCAGACAGATACACAAACACACACAGCACTGCTAGAAAAGAAATGGATAAACAAATTCCCCACTGTGCTTGTTGGATGAGATATTCACTCCAGTACCATCTGCTGGGGAGAAGGGAGCAAATCGTCAGATATCGATTTATTTGCACGTCCCAAGCTGAGGCGAGTCAGAACTTGTCGACCAAAGTGCCCCAGAACTACTGTTGGCCAAGGCAACCCGAAACCACAGAGAACTTCAATCTGTCAGCCACAAGTAACCAGAACCTGTAATTCAACGGCGAACGACAAGCTGTCCGCTAGGCGATGATTCGGAACCTGTTGTCCAGTCAGATCAGAACCCGTTTTGACCAACCATCTCAACAATCATGAGGCCTATGAATTAACCGTACCTAACTGACGGTGCTTATAGCGCTTCAGTTTCTCCCAGTCCGGCCGTCTGCCCTTGTCCAGCATGGCGGCACAGCTCAGCCAGACTCTTCGTCTCGATCCAGTGCTGCCGGTTTCTCAACATACCGACCAGCATGGGCTTCAAGGTTTCCCATTGATCCGAAAACAGCTTCACCGAAGGCGGTTGAAAAGTGTGAGGTTAGAGAAAGTTGGTTAATAAAAATTATTAAAAATAAATAAAAGTAAATAAAAACCCAAACAAACTCAACGATCATGCCAAACAGTTATGGCAGCAAACCACATTGTTGTATCAACAATGGTGACAGAGGTTTACAATCATTATGAAATAATCAGCTCACGGAACGGGAGTACTTTGAAAGAAGCATAAAGATGAACATGTCTATTTTGAAAGTACGTCAGTGTCAAACATCTTTTTACTTCTATAGTAAACTAGTTTTTGAGCATTTACTGATACTGATCTGTGCAGTCAATGGAGTTGAAACAATAATCGTGACAAAGTGTTTTAAACTTTGCAAAACAACACATAGAAGAATACCAGAATTGCGCATGAGTTCTGTTTTGTGGCATCTTATGATCATCCTCGCGACATCTCCGTTCTTGCTTTTTGTGTATCTTTAAATAAATGTCAAGGTCATTACACAGTTGCTGTTTTTAAATCTTATGAATCTCTGTTATTATCACATAAAGTTTGATATACACTTTTAATTTCTTTCGCATTCATGGCTTCTGCGAAACTGCTCACTTCAAAGATATATGCGATGTGGTGTTTTAGTTTGGAATATTTGCCGTCATTAACCCATTAAAATAATTACTGGTGGAAATACCTACCCAGGTACCTAGGCTCTTTATCAAGAAATTAACATTTCTGACGCAAAAGTTAATACAGCTTTGGTTAAGTTTGGAATTAGGCTCCATCCAGGTATTGTTTAAAATAGAGTAATAGTACTTGGTTCGTGTGACCCATGTCTGTATAAAACATCTGGTATAAAACAGCCGTACCATGTGGTGTGCCGTCTGACAACATCCAGTTCAACGGAAACGTCTATCGTCAAAATCACACTGTAGCAGCAAACTGGTTTTGCGTGAACACAGTTTTGTTCAAATATCACCAAGGAATACAAGCAAACCTCAAATTTATCAACACGCATCGCGTTACTCGATCAGGTAAAATGCAGCACACCAACCAGAAACATAAAAAGGACTGAAGAGTACCTATGAACTAGACAATGTTCAATCCTTGTAAACTCACATTCCAACAGAATCAACGAAACACCAAACTCTAAAACTGAAAGCAAAACGAAAACCGTGAATATCCATCCGGCCATTTTCCGTCAGATAAAAGGTAAGTGTTATTTGCTTTGGCTGGAGCAGGCGGCAATAATAAAAATAGAAAACCCATCTGGGTTCATAAAACTCACGTTAGATCAATGATGGCTTTAGATTTCTTGAATAGTGTCGAACAGTATCACTCTCTCTCTCTCTCTCTCTCTCTCTCTCTCTCTCTCTCTCTCTCTCTCTCTCTCTCTCGCGCACACACACACACACACACACACACACACACACACACACACACACACACACACACACACACACACACACACCACCACACCACCACAACAACAACAACACGTTCATTTTTGTATTCTAAACTTTGTGTGTTTTGATCTTCAGTTTGGACGTGTACATGCAGTATCCAAGCCACTGTCGGTGTTCCGCTTTTGCAAAACACTGAACTCGAAAAGGTATGAAACTGTTGCGATGTTTATCGCCCAGCAGTATACACAGTATGGTACATAACAGTATAGCGCCGCCCTTGCACCTACCTGCTTAGCTTTACCAGGTAATGCCACCGAGTTAACCCACAAGGAATGACTGTAAATCCCCAATGCAAAGACTTGATACAAAATGCAACGAAGCAATTTCCAGGATAAATGTAGGTATTTGTGGTATATACTTAGTAAAAATAGGAATAATGAACTTAGCTACAACAACAACAACAAAGTCATGGTCTGATGCAAACTGCCACTTTGAAATTAGGTCACGGTCAACTGTTCCAACCAAACGTCAGTGTGAATAGTATGGTTTACTAATTTCCCAGGCCGAGTTTCAGCTTAACTACCTTTATAAATTTAGTAACAGAGACTGGTGGACAGTATGACTTTCAAAAGAAATCACGATCCTTGCTTTAGAAAGAGCAGATTAAAGAAAATCTCGTCTTCCTGCCATGAAAAGGAACCTCCTTCAGCGCAGCTACGCGCCCTCGTCAGTCATAAACAGCTGCTGATCAGGGTCAACATTTCACCATGAATGGAGTTGTGAAGACCATAAAGGAGCTCCACCATAGTCTACAATAATTCTCTTGTGATTCCAGTTACCTGACAAGGGCATGATCCATTCATCTTTCCAAAGTTCGCGTGCCTTTTTTTTCTTCCGAGTTTGTTGTAGACTGAAATCATTATTCACGGTCTGGCCTGAAAAAAATGCGCCTGTTTCGTTTTGTTCCATTAAATCAGCGTTGTTTTTGTTTTTTGTTTTCTTAACCTTCGGTTTATTTTGATCGATTCTACTAGAACAAGGTTTTCGTTTTGCTAATTGCGCTGCCGTTTGTTTTTCAGCGTGCGCACGCCTGGTGCTGACACAGAACCTCGGCCCATCGCACCTCGCCCGAGGGACTAGACCCTCAGTCCACACCCTAAAACCAAGTTCAGGTTCAATGTTGCTTTACGTCCACAGAGACCGTACGGACTATTAGGGACGGGAATGTAAAACCACGGAGAGAGATGAAAAAAAAAGAGATCCTTTTTCAAACCGGGGATCGAACCCCAAACCTCACGACACCGAATGCAGCGCCAGCTTGAACAAGCGCCCTGTAGCGTTGCCTTCTTCTCTGGCGTGCGCTGTGCTGCTTCGGCGGCCGTATCGATTTAATAGCGGCCACAGGTTAGCAAGCGTCTTTTTGTTTCCCAAAGACTCGGATCAGAGAGTCAAGTCCTATTGTTGTGCTGACAGAAATAGACGTGTCATCGTCTCTGGGTATGCCGCGACTGGCTACCGAAGCACGGAAAATGTTCAAGGTCAATCGAATAGATACCAAGGACATGTACATATGCTTGGATGAAACGAAAACAGCAAATCGTTAAATAACACCCTCTTCCCATATCATTATTATGAGAGCGAATCGCATAAACAAGAAATAATGCACATCAAAGGTTCCAAGAGAGAGAGAGAGAGAGGAGAGAGAGAGAGAGAGAGAGAGAGAGAGACAGACAGACAGAGAAGAGCGCGCGCGCGCGCGCGCGAGAGAGAGAGAGAGAGAGAAAGAGAGAGAGAGAGAGAGAGACAGACAGACAGACAGACAGACAGACAGACAGACAGAGACAGAGAGACAGAGACAGAGAGCGAGAGAGAGAGAGAGAGAGAGAGAGAGAGAGAGAGAGAGAGGAGGGGAGAGGAGAAGAGAGGGAGAGAGAGGGAGACAGAATAAAAAAGAAGAAGAGAAAAAAGAAAAAAAGAAAAGAAGAACTAATCCGACATACGGTCTCTGGAAAACGGGGCGAATAAAGCTTTCATAAGGCGCAAAAAAATAAGCGAAACCAAATACACCAGCACACGATGAATATTTTGCAGCGGTTTTCCTTTCTTTCTATAATGCTGAACATGGTCATGGCATGCACAATCAATATTGAAGTAAATCCAGTGCAACAAACGCTGTCCCTGCAAATGGAAGGAACAGCAACGCAAAAAAGCATCAACCTCAAAACAAGCAAACTGGATCTTCATGGGAGAAACTGTAATGCTGATTCCCCTTTCAGATGCAATCTCTTTATATACAACTTTGACATCAGCTCAATCTGGAGATCCAAATGCCATTAGTCATTGCAATATTATCACATCTCACTGGAAAACACACGTGCGTAACAATCTATGTTTGCTATCTGACACAAACAATATGATATATTGTTATGAACTTAACTTGTGTTATCAACAATGACAGCAAATTTATATAAATATGTAGTTCTTAATTTTGAACAGCATTTGCATTTTGATAAGCAGCGAAAAGGCAATAACGATACACGACCGTATTGTGCACCGGCAAACAGATTACCGTTGTATCAAAAGTCAGAAAAGCTCTATGACTGAATATTTGCAGACATGTCTTAACGCAAACACAGAGAGAGAGAGAGAGAGAGAGAGAGAGCAGAGAGAGAGAGAGAGAGAGAGAGAGAGAGAGAGAGAGAGAGAGAGAGAGAGAGAAGAAAAACAAGTTGAGAGGGAAGTCGGACGTGGCTGGTGCTAAAGAGAGACTAGCAACGTCATGAACAGAATGAATCAAAAGATCTTAAATCTCAAAAAGTCACGTCTGCACACATTAACCCAGCAGCTTAAGCAAGAATCTGTAGCGTACCTTATAGACAGGGCTGCAGATAGCGTCAATGAACCCGACTTGCATCTTGGGCAGCTCGTCCTTCTTGTTCCTGTCCATCATTGGCTGAAACCAACAAAATCACCACTGGAGTTTTGTCCATCTCGCGCTAAAACTAACAGAATTACCACCAGAAGAGTTTTGTCCATCTCGGGCTGAAATCAACAAAATCATCACTGGAAGAGATTTGTCCATCTCCGGTTGAAATTTAAAAAAATCACCACTGGAGGAGTTTTGTCCACCTCGAGCTGAAATCAACAAAATCACCACTGGAGGAGTTTTGTCCACCTCTGGCTGAAATCAACAGAATCACCACTGGAGTAGTTTTGTCCATCTCCGGCTGAAATCAACAAAATCACCACAGGAGATTGTCCACCTCGACTGAAATCAACAAAATCATAACTGGCGGAGTTTTGTCTGTCTCTGGCTGAAAAAAGAAAAAAAGAAATCACCACTGCAGGAGTTTTGTCTATCACTGGCTGAAATCAATACACACAAAAACTGTAGCAGTGTGGTCCATCCCGGGATGAAATCCATCCCCAACACACACACACACACACACACAAAGGCACAGCGTACCCGACTGTAGAAGGGCAACGTACGACCAGCAGACTTATGCTTCCCAAGCAGTCATCCCATGCACATACCTGAGCAAGTCTCGCTTCTCTTGGTCCTGAAAAGACCTTTCGCCGGACTCGACCAGTTTTTTGAAGTCTCCCCGCTTCCTGCAGCGACAGAATACAAACATGTCAAAGAGTGCTTGCTAGTCTTCCCGTAATCTGCAAATACACAATAAACATCAGCAAGATGACCAGTTTTGTTTTTCCTCCAAACTTCATAAACACAGGTCGGTAAGTTCTAATTTCTCCCCCCACTCCCCCCAAACCCTGGCCCTCTCATCCCCCCCCTCCCCCCCCCCACTTTTTGCAGTCACAGATCACAAACTAGTCAACCCTTCCCGTTTTCCTACAATGACAGAACACAGACATCAAGGCAACCTGATTGGATTCGGTATCCTGGTTTTTCTGCCAGACGCACTCTTGGATTAATGGACCTTAGAAAAACAGTCAGATCGAGCTAACCAGATCGAGCTAACCAGCCGGCAATAGAAAACACCCAAGCATAAGAAACATCCAGCATATACTCTCTATTGAGCCGGCAGAGCCGCCAGTGTTTGTATCATTAGCATAACCTCAAGGCAAAAGACATCAAAACGTACAGAGCAAGACAGGAGCGGAGACCAAAGGACAGACACTGTCGAAATCAGACAGACCAATGGAGAGACACTGTCGAAATCAGACAGACCAAAGGACAGACACTGTCGAAATCAGGCAGACCAAAGGACAGAGCAACACACAAAATGGGACAAGCCGATTGACGGGCAAGGCAAGAGAGGTCAGAAGAGAGCGGACAGACGAAAGGACTAGGCAACTCAAAAACGGGGCAACAGTTTAAAACATAGCTATGGTGAAGCGCTATAGAAATCTCCATTACTGTTATCATTATTATTACTAATATATAGTTAAGACTCACTTGAAGTACAGGGCCAGATCCGTGGACAGTATGGCGTGTTCCAGGAGTTTGATGGCCCGGCGATACTCGTCAGGTGACAGAGACTGGAAGATGTTGTTACCCTGGAAAAACGACACCACACAACTACAAACAAGATGTACTCGTCAGGTGATAGAGACTGGAAGATGTTATTACAGAGTTCAGGAGATGTGTAAAAGTCGAGGTGGCCGTCCTGAGCTTTCCGTCCTAGCGAGCCTTATGGTTTCCGTGGACGTAAAACTATACTGAACCATGCTTCAGCATTGGTCTCAGCTTGTCCCTAATATGTCAGTCGACATCCGAGGACATTAAGCAACACAACAGCAGCAATGTTATTACCTTGGGCGACATCAGACAACTACAAACAAGATGTACTCTTTAGGTGATAGAGACTGGAAGATATTTTTATCCTGGAATATCAAACGAACCGAAGCGGACGAGCATCTCAGGCCCTATCGATAGGAACTGAATACAAAAAATATACAGAGCAGTCTTTCATTCAATTTCTAGTCGAGTTTCTCAAAAATCGACATTTGAAAGTCGCGTAAGCAGACCGCAATTGCTGCCGTTTTGTGACCAACAGTCTGTATCAATGACGTCATAAACGAGGCCCAAAAATGTGTAATCGAAGTGAAAAAAAGAAAAGAAAAAAGAAGAAGAGGTAATTCTTTGACAAAACAACCTAAATGAGGTGTGAAGATGGAAATGTTTGCCCATTTTCCACGTTTTCAAATCATCTTGCATCTTCACTTCGCTTCCCCTTTAAAGACAACCTGTACCAGGCTGGAGACGGACAAGCGAGAGCGAGAGGCCAGGAGCTGACTGACCTCGCTGTTGAGGATCATGATGCAGTGGTCGAAGTGATGGTGCTCCAGAACGGACGTACTGTACAGCATGGCCAGAGGGGACGCCACTCTGCAACACGGAACGTGGCGCACTGCAGTACAAAGGCAATTCCATACGATGCGATGGTAAACAATATATAGTCAGTAAACATACAACAAGACCAAACGCTCCGTATGCTCAAAACGGGCAACATACAACTGTCTAAATTTGTCAAAACTCTTAGATGGCTTTGAATTTGGATGAAGGTCACCAAAACCGAATTGAAGATGTAAAGTTTGATAGGGGTTATCAGCAGGCCGACTACCGCAGATGTCACAAGCAGCACCGTCAGAGTCCCCGAAAGTGGCATGAACGCGTAAAACTAATGCGACCGCACACTGTCTAGCACTGACCACAGTAATATATCCCACGGAAATCGCAACGTTAATCTTCGTGTCACGGCCGACAGACCGAACAGTAAGATACTTATCAGTACAAATAATAATAAAAACAACTTTGTGGTCCAGGTCGTGACACAGACACAAGTGTTTGTGGACCATTTCGTGACAGAGGCACAACTTACTTGACCTGAAAGGCGTTGTTGGTGTCCCTGCGGTCCAGGTCGTGACACAGACACACGTAACTGTGGACCATTTCGTGACAGAGGCACAACTTACTTGACTTGAAAGGCGTTGTTGGTGCCCCTGTGGTCCAGGTCGTGACACAGACATGCCGCCAGTAACGTGAACACTTCCAAATCTTGAAACAAGGGACGCAACTCTCCCGTCTGAAACGCAAAAACAAGCAGGACTGATAGATGGTTAATAAAGTTTAACGCCCAGGGAACAGTGTAGGCGAATTACATTTTGTCAGAACATTACCAAACAAACATTTACGTTATATAAAGAAAGAAAAAAGAAGGGAAAATAGAAAAAGAGAAAAAAGAAGAAGAATTTGTTAAAGAAAATACACACACACACACATACACACACACACACACACACACACACACACACACACACACACACACACACACACACACACACACACACACGCATTTATTAAAGAAAATCCTCAAGTCTTGTCCGTACCTGTTTAATCCACTATCACTGTTGCAGACTTGACACACACAACACTGCGTGTGTGTGCATGCGTGCGTGCGTGCGTGCGTGCGTGTGTGTGTGTGTGTGTGTGTGTGCGTGCGTGCGTGCGTGCGTGCGTGCGTGTGTGTGTGTGTGTGTGTGTGTGTGTGTGAGAGAGAGAGAGAGAGAGAGAGAGAGAGAGAGAGAGAGAGAGAGAGAGAGAGAGAGAGAGAGAGAGAGAGAGAGAGCGGTGTGTGTGTGTGTGTGTGTGTGTGTGTGTGTGTGAGAGAGAGAGAGAGAGAGAGAGAGAGAGAGAGAGAGAGAGAGAGAGAGAGAGAGAGAGAGAGAGAGAGAGAGAGACACACACACACACACACACACACACACACACACACACACACACACACACACACACACACAGAGGGACAGACAGACAGACAGAGACAGACGGACAGAGACAGAAAGACACAGAGAGAGGATGAAGAAAAAGGGTGGCTATGAAGGAGAACTCACAAAGAGCATAGTGAACATGGTCTGACAGACGTTGAAGGCATGACGCCAGTTGTGGTAGGTAACAGGACGGTAGTTCTTCTTCACTGTGCACAACCACCGGCAGATCACCTGAAACAGCACAACGGTCCGTTCTAGGCTGCACGTAGCCTTGTAATGCATAATCCAGCACATTCTACTCACTAACGGACAGTGCATACCAACCAGCTAGCTCCACTGACAACAGCAACCAACTAGCTCCAGTGACTAACCAACCGACACAACTGGTAAAGTACGTTCGGTGACCCAAGCAGGTATTATTTCCACGTGAGAAGAAGAAGAAAACTGCGTGAGTACTCGAACAAATGCAACGATTTAAGACGATCTCCAGGACACAAAGCGGTCTGTAGCAAAACCGTTTGGAGGCATCAGCGGTGAGGTGAACTCACCTCATAGGGCAACTTGAACTTGTTGATGAGGTCAGCTTCCATGAACATGCGCACACAGGCCTTCAGAGTGCCGTCATCGTCCATCGTCATGTCGTCGAAGTCGAACGTGTACAAACGCAGCTCCTCAGCGCTCGGGATCTCACATGTCTGTAACAGAAGCAACCACATTGTAAAAGTCACCTCGACATGTTCTCACACGTCTGTCATAGAAACAACCAAATTGCAAAGGTGACGTCGACACGATCCCACATGTCTGTTACAGGAAAACACACACACACACACACACACACACACACACACACACACACACACACACACACACACACACACACACACACACACACACACACACACACAGAAATTGCAAAGGTCACATTTACATGATCTCACATGTCTGTGACCGAAACAACCATATCGCTAACGCCACGTCGACACGATTGCACATGTCTGTCACAGATTTAGTTTTGCAAGGTTGACGTCGGCATAATCTCACACGTCTGTCGCAGGAAACAACAACAACAACACATTGCAAAGATGACATCGGCATAATGTTACACGTCTGTTACCGGGGGGTGGGGGGAACACAACAATCATTGCAAAGGTCACGTAGGCATGATATCACACTTCTGGCACAGAAGACAAAACATTACAATGGTCATGTCAGCACGCTTTCATCGCACCGTTTAGCTGGACCTCTGATCATGAGACGTGTTTGGCGAGCTTTGTCGTTGGAATGATTTAAAAGGAACATTAAGACCCTCTTTAAAAATCATTGCAGTGTGTGGGAAGAATCTAGGACAAATGAGATTGCCAGTGATTTTAAAGTAACTGCCTGCTTGTCCGTTTTTTTTACCTGGGAATAGGCACCTAGGTTTTTACGCCGGGAATACTGTATAGGAATGTAACACGTTTTGAAATCAAGCAAATTTCCTGACGCAGAAGGCGGTTGTGCGTGACAGCCATATGTAAACAGAATGGATGTGCGTGATGGTAGGTTCAGATATGCTGAACGATAATAGAACACAAAGGTTATGTGCATCGCTTTTGTTTTTTTCACAAGCTTTCGCTCCATCTGACCGTGCCGAGTTGGCTGGTGCATGTTGATTGGATGCTGATTCCAGCGTTCAAGTGAGCGTCATTTATACTTTGCCTCATTTGATTGCAGCTGATAGGCTAATTACCTCCCGTCTTCAGCGAATGTGCTCCAGTGCTTGTTCTGAAGGTTTGTTGCTCAGCTTTAGCTTGTGTCAAACGTTGAGGCTTTTCATGTGGGCTATTATTTGTGAGTCCCTGATTGGCTGAAGCCGCTCGAATGATTAGCAACCCAGAGCCCTCTATCAAGCACAAATCTTGCAGATAGATATGCTGAGAAAGACAATACAAGCAGAACGTACTAGACAGTACCACATGCAGACGAAAACGTATCGATATCGAGCAACCAATTAGCTATAACGACACCAGTCTCACCGACAGGGCTTGGGCTTCTTCGGTGTGTGCAGTGGCGTGGAACGACAGCACCTCCAAAGCAACGCTCTGTTTAGCCATCAGCTGACAGGCGTTCTCGTACATCTGGCAGTTGTGGATGCCCAGTCCCGTGAAGATGGAGAATGCCTGCACACGCACAAAGCACCGGGATACTCACAAACCTGTCACAGTCATTACAGACACAAGAACAAGAAGAAGCAGAACAAGGAGGAGGAGAAAGGGAAAAGGAAGAGAAGGAGGATAAAAAGATGAAGCTGAAGAAGATGAAGATCGAGAAAAAAGGTAACAGCAACTTTCAATTTATGAAAAGGGCAAGCAGAATGGCCTACAAGAAACGGAAATAGAAACAACAACAACAACAACAACGACCAAAAAGAAGAACAAATGGTGAACTTTCGACAGGGATGGAATGGGCAAACAGTACGGTCCATGTACAGTAAAAAAGCCGTCATTCAAATGCAACTTCCCGAAAGTGGTCGCGCATGACTGATAAAACATGACGATGGTCGCTTTTGCGTCTTGCTTCTTACTTCGATAATGTTGACGTCGTTGTCATTGAAAGGTTCCCCGTTGAGCTTGTTGATAAGCTGCGTGACGCCGATGATGTTCTTCTCGCTGTTGTGGATGGGCATGCACAGGACGCTCTTGATGCGGTTTCCACTGGTATCCAAAAACTGCGCCCAACACAAAGAACACACGGCTAGATCCAGTAGTCAGCTGGTCAACCGGTCAGACAGCAAGCAAACAAAGCGAATTACCGTACCACTCACAGTCGCCTTCAAAAGCAAACAATTTTACCAGAGAATTCCAGCAACAATCGACTGTATCACTCACGAAAACAGAGCCAAATGACGCAAACATGGAGAAAAACAAAACAAAAACAAAAACAAAAATGAAACCGGCCAAAATTAGAAGTAGGATCACTTTCTGTGGAACTGTCCCCATCCCTCGATGTGAATTACTGTCGATGAGAGAAAACACGCTGTCGCTGTACTTTGGAGATGCGTATTACTGGTTGCCATAAAGCAAGAAGGCCACGAGCTCACACGGCTCACATCTGACGTGTACTTGTCCCAAGTGCTTGCGGCTCAGAGTACCTGACTAAAATTAATGTTCAAGCTGTTTGGACCCAACCAAAGAGCTCAGGCTGTTTCGACTTGACTGGAATACTCAAGAGGTTTAGACCTGACTAAAATGCTCAAGCTATTATTTAGACCTGAGTGAAATCCTCGATCTACTTGTTATTCTTGTAATAAACTTTGTTGTTTTCTGGTTGGCGCGAACGAGTGCGTGAGTATACTAGAGGCCATGACACAGTCCTTGTGCAACCGCCTTGACACTTAGTAACACAGTTGTTGTACTCAAGCTGTTTAGACCTGTTCTAAATACCCAAGCTATAAAGCCCTGGCAAATGTACTCATGATACTGGGACCTGACTAAAATGCTCAACTCAAGCCATGTGGACATGACCAAGGAATTCAATCCATCCTAACCTAACCAAAACACCCAAGCCATCTAGACCTGACCAGTGTACTCGATCCATTCTGACCTGTCCAAAACACTCAAGCCATTTGGACCTGACCAAGGAACTCAAAACTCAATCCATCTTGACCTGAGCAAAGCACTCAAACTATTTGGACCTGACCAAAGTACTCGGTCCATTTTGACCTGACCAAAGTACTCGGTCCATTTTGACCTGACCAAAACACTCAGCCAATTGGGCCCGACGAAAGTACTCAAGCTAGTTATTAGAATATCTTACCGGCCCCACGCCGAAACGTCCATCGGCGTCCACATCAGCCACATTGACGTGCTGAAACACAAACCACACCTCATATATATAAATATACAGGAGTCCTGTATGTATGTGCGTGCGAGCGCGCGAGTGTGTAGCAATTATGTGTGTGCAAAAATCATGTATGTGTGCGTGATGTATACGAGTGTGTTTGCGGGTGTGGAGCAAGTGTGTGTGTGTGTGTGTGTGTGTGTGTGTGTGTGTGTGTGTGTGTGTGTGTGTGTGTGTGTGTGTGTGAGTGTGTGTGTGTGTGTGTGTGTGTGAGTGCGTGCGTGCGTGCGTGCGTGCGTGCGTGCGTGCGTTCGTGTGTGCGCGTTTGTGTGTGTATACGTGTGTGTGTGTGTGTGTGTGTGTGTGTGTGTGTGTGTGTGTGTGTGTGTGTGTGTGTGGTGTGTGTGTGTGTGTGTGTGTGTGTGTGTGTGTGTGTGTGTGTGTGTGTGTGTGTGTGTGTGTGTGTGTGTGTGCGTGCTTGCAGTGACCCACCTCGCCTGTGGTGACGACAAACTTGGCAATGAAGGCAGTCTTGGCAGCCGCCAGCACCTGCGCACTGAACAAACAGGAAACACCCACGTCTTGTATTTGAATGACTCCCCTAAAACATCCATAGTCCTGCACCATCGATTTTTTTCGGCGACACAAGACTAGCTGGTGCTTCGTAATAGGCAATTAGTAACTAAAAAAAAAAAAAAAAAAAAAAATCACTGACACGGCAGACCAGCATAACTTTGCTATGTTACCCGGAACAGCACTGGCAGCTGTGGGTGGTAAAAAATAAAATCTTGATGTATTTGCGTCATACTGACGTAGTCAATGAAATATATGTGTGCCAGTGTTTCATGAGCTGACTCTGACAGGTGAGAGGTAAATTGTTCTGACCTTGGTACGGTCACCGTGCCGTCCTTTGCACACAAGTCGAAGGCTTTGGAAAATGTCACATCCTGTAAATAAGTCAACGGGAAACAAAAAGACAAATCAGAAATCAATCGGTCAATAGACGCAAATTGCAACTGGTATCACATGCCTGTACACACATGACACTGAACTGCAAATAACCTCTCTCTCTCTCTCTCTCTCTGTCTCTCTCTCTGTCTGTCTCTCTCAGGTGTGTGTGTGTGTGTGTGTGTGTGTGTGTGTGTGTGTGTGTGTGTGTGTGTGTGTGTGTGTGTGTGTGTGTGTGTGTGTGTGTGAGCGAGCGAGCGACCGTGAGAGAGAGTACGTTGTTTTGAAATATTCGATATGAATGCCTTGAAAATGGACCTCCCCCCATTGAAAAGGGCTATGGTCTTATATCAATAAAATCAGTGTCAGTGTCAGTCTCTCTCTATCTCTCTCTCTCTCTCTCTCTCTCTCTCTCTCTCACACACACACACACACACACACACACACACACACACACACACACACACACACACACACACACACACACACACACACACACACACACACACGAGCAAAAGCAGCGATGACGAAACCACAACAGCCGAGAAGAATGGGGCGTGACAAAGAAAGAGGTAGCGGGAGGGGGAGAAGGGGAGGGGTGGACAGATAGGAGGACTAAAAGACAGACTGACAGACGCCATTTCATACGAAGAGGAACCTACACCACAAAACGTTACCTGCGGTGTTTTGGGTTTGCTCTGTGTTGATAACTGGCTCGACTGTTTAGACGCGTCTGTCTGATTGGCTGTTGGATCCTGCGAAACATAGAAACCCATTCGTCCACAACCAGAGCAAAAACTGCGAAATGAATCTGGTCTGGTCACTTTTTAATCACCTCTTAGAAAGTGACTGCTCAGATCTGAGTGCCAGACTAATCTAATTTTGCTGTACAGAATCAACTGTCTTAATTTCCTACATCGATTAAAATTAAAAGTGTTTTTTGTACGTGAACACAGGCACGTATTTATACATTAGCTTTGCTAAGCAGGCTCAAAACCAACTTGTCTACTGAATCGTACATAATTATGTATTAAGGTAGAAGAAATCGGGAACGTTTACAGTTTCACACTCTGTTAGACACAACAAAATAACATAGTCAGGAAAAGCGAGTGCCTATCATAAACAGTAAAATACAACAAGCCATACTAGGCCTCCTCGAAACTAAACTTATATTAGTTCTATAAGAGAGAGAGAGAGAGAGAGAGAGAGAGAGAGAGAGAGAGAGAGAGAGAGAGAGAGAGAGAGAGAGAGAGAGAGAGAGAGAGAGAGGGAGAGAGAGAGAGAGAGAGAGAGAGAGAGAGAGAGAGAGAGAGAGAGAGAGAGAGAGAGAGAGAGAGTATGCAATGCTTTCTACGTAAACACTCGGTGCCCACAGATAATGACCTTCACCTTTTGTACACCGATCTCAACGTAATATGGGTGAATAGTTCTTAACAGAATCATCACTCGCAGGAGGTACACTAGCAAACGCGCTGTTACTTAAGACACTAGCAGGACAGAGCTGCAATGACATAACATCCATTCTCTAATTTTCCTAAAAACAAAACAAACAAAAAACAAACGAGCACAAAATGAGTTCAGCCAGCTTAGATTCTGTTGTGCCAGCAACGTTGTGATATTAGCGAGCTAGCGTGAAATTATACAGAATCTATTTTGTACCGCAAGCGAAGTCGCTTTTGATAGCATTGGCGCTACGTGCACTACTAGGCGCAAACTAGCATTTATTGGCTTGGAAGCGAAGCCTGAGCGAATGAGAACGTAATGGCATGGAATCCAGCCCAGTGGTGGGGGGTGGGGGGTGACGAAGGGGAGTGCAGGTGACAGATGAGCTATACCGTAGGCGACTCAGGTCTTTGTTGTTGTATTCATGTGTGACGTCTTTCGAACGCTAATTAACTCCCTTGTTTGTTGATTCTTATCAGGTGTTTGTTTCCAAGACAGTCTACAGGTCGAATCTGACCATGTAGCATTTGGAATTGCCTGTAAAATCTTCTTCTTGTAGGATCCAGGTGATCCACCAAAACATAACATATACAGCCATCCACTGTTTTTGTAATCTGTTTGTACTTCTTACATGTATTGTTACAACTGAGACTGTTTTCAAAAGAAACATCCGGTTGCTATTCCCGTTGACAGGCAGCAGCATCAGAACCGCGCTACGAGCACCAAGCGCAGAGCTAGAGT
This sequence comes from Alviniconcha strummeri, assembly GCA_963584105.1. Taxonomy (NCBI): domain Eukaryota; kingdom Metazoa; phylum Mollusca; class Gastropoda; family Provannidae; genus Alviniconcha; species Alviniconcha strummeri. Next base: position 8,063,166 of record OY757542.1, read on the forward strand.
TCCGCGCTGAGCTCTAAGCCATACCCACCATGGTGAGGGTTTTTCACAAGCTTTCGATCTGACCGCCGTGTGGGACTGTTTTCACTGGGGCAATGCACAGTGGTTTGAGACTGATTTTTGCGATAATGGCCTCGTCTGATTGAAGCTCTTATTTGTTTGTTCTCATGGAGCGTTTGACAATTCATCGTTTTGCAGGTTCTGTTGAGAAGCAGTGACCAGTCTTTCGCTTGTGGGCCATGCATGGCGGACACTCTTTGGGCTTTTCGCGAGGAGTATTATTTGTGACGTTCTGATTGGCTGCGGCTGCTTGTGTGACTGCCAGCCAGGGGTCCTTAATTAATCAACCCCTAACCTTGGTGGAATTTTACAGACGTTTGTCAGGGCGAAAGACGGGTGGGGAAGGGGGTGGGGTCATTTACTACTAGAGAAGGCTGCTGACTAGGCCATAACTGCCCCCATCCTCCCACCCGCCGCCACAACCTCCCGGTTCCGTCTTCAGCATCTTGCCCACTCAGCAATGTCATCTCCTTAAATGAAGCTCGCAGACAAACATACACCTCTCTTGAGCACAGTAAGAATGAGCGTCTCTATTTCGTTTGGCAGTGGATCTATACTATTATTTATCGCTGACACACAGTATTAGGCTGCATGCATCCCGGGTTTACGAGGAGGCCACAACACCTCTTCGTACATGATCGCCATCAGCTCAGCGAAGGCAGCAGCCACAGGCGACTGCTGCAAAGACGTGCACACGTCTTCACCCCTATCGGATATGCGTGGACCAGCTGCACTGTAGAGCACCGAGTCTACACTAAGACGCAGACAGGAAGAAGCAAGAAGGCCGCCAAACTGCTGAAAATTGATACTATGCCGAGAAGTTTAACACACACAATCATGGAAACATCCGACTAGTTCTGCACTCAGACACACAAAGCAGGGAGTGACAGCTATACTAAATTTAAAAAAGAAAATGTGCATCACTACCACTACCACCAGCGGGAAACAACCAGCAGAAAGAAAGAAAGAAAGAAAGAAAGAAAGAAGAAGAAGAAGAAGAAGAAGAAGAAGAAGAAGAAGAAGAAGAAGAAGAAGCGATAGTGAAAAAGGATTTTCTCAGTCCAGCCACAGAGCAGGCATATGTTCGCCAAAGCAGTCAACTAACAAAAACAAATATTGCGCATGATACAAGAAAAAAGAAAAAAGAAAAGAAAAAGAAAAAAAAGAAAAAAAAAAGCCCAGTGAAACGCTGATGCATCTTAGCCAATCCACCAAAATGGTTTCCACTGCGATTTAATTCGGCATATTATTAATAAACAACAGATGTGAAACTGTGTTAAGATACTGGACAGCAGGGCTCATTTTACCAACAGTCATTTGACATTGTTTCTGATGCCCCGTTTTCATCTCAGAAGAAACACTGAAATGAAATCAAAGCCACATAATCTCGTGTGGATCAATACATCTCCGTAAGCATTCTCATCACGCAAAGTTTGAACCCTATGCACTTATTTACTTTGCCAACACAACGTTGAAGTTTGGGACACGGAGGGACACTGATGACTATATGATCAATAACAGCCTGACCTACACAGCTAGGACTCTATACTGCCATGGTGGCTTTAAAGCATGCATGTGGAGCGAACTCCAGCAGAGTGACTTTCACCACTGCCCCATGCCGTAAATTAGTCAAACTGCGCAGATGTAATTATCTCGTCTTCTCTGATCGATATCGTACCGTCATTTTCTCTTTAACCTAGATTTCTTTCTCTTCGTCGAGACTGACCTCTAAGAAAAACAACCCATGTTAATAACTAAAAAGAAAAAAGCTGACCCGGTGGGGTTTTGTTGAGTTTTGTTGTTGTTTGTTTTTTGACTGTCAGTGTTCTAGTAACAGTCGCTGCTTACACAAAGAAGAGGACTGCTAAGAAACAGGGACGTTAAATGTTATCTGCAAGAAGTATTGGCGCTTGGTGACAACAGGACACCAAATGCACAAAGAAATAGACATGAACTTTTGTTATGTGCATCATTATATATTAAAAATTAGGTCGTAAATTTCAGTTCGATTTTTTTCCCTTATAATTTTGGGAACGGTACACTTTATATTACATGAGAGAGAGGGAGGGAGGGAGAGAGAGAGAGAGAGAGAGAGAGAGAGAGAGAGAGAGAGAGAGAGAGAGAGAGAGAGAGAGAGAGAGAGAGAGAGAGAGAGAGAGAGAGAGATGTCTACAGACAGACAGACAGAGATAAAACTTGACATGTTGACAAATAACAACAGAAGCGAGCAACTTAAAAGATTTAGAAGTTGCCCACGAAACCTCTTTTCTGAATTCCAATATGAAACAATCAGTTGTCGAACATTTACGAAACGTCGCTTTTGTACATTTCTTTGGTTCACACAGCTGAAAAACCAGTTCTCAATTTCACTCAGGGCATAAAATGTTCAGCATCACGTGAACTACCTTTCATTACCTTTGAAAACAGGTCCATCACAGGAAAACGACCGAAAAGTATTACAAAACGTAACATTTCCTGATCTGCTGAATCACATCAAGAATTATGCCACAACACTGAACTGAATTATTCTTGATGCTTTACAGTCAGTGAACAGAGGAGTTTTTTTCTTCTTCTTTTTTCTGGGTGGCATTTAATTTTTTTGTTAAAACAAAAACGCATACATGACGAGAAGAATAACAATCAAATAAAAACAAAAACAACGAAAAAAAAAAAAAAAAAAAAAAAAAAAAAAGAAGAAAAGAAAAGAAGAGCAAACTGCTCACACCCCCAGAACACACAAATCACAGTGTACACAAAATCCGATTCTGTTCTACCGCAAATTATCATCATATGAAAACAATACCTAAGCCTAACACCATTCAGTCTTCTACGAAGACATCAAACCATCTGCTACACAGAATCCAACACACAAATAAAAACAAAAAATCAATACCACGAGTCATGGAATCATCAATATCACACAAACACCGCAATACACGAATGAAAAAAAAATGGAAAAAATAAATAAATGAAAAAAGACAGAAAAAAAGTAAGGTAGGGGGCGTGGGAGGTGAATATTACAATAAAACTAAGAGGGGTTAATAGTCACCTGAGGTTAGAAGAATCGTTATTGGCAGGGAAAAATACAGTTAATTCTTCTTTTCTTAAGATTCACAGCCATCTGAGGTTACAAGAATAGTGATCAGCACAAAGCAAACAGAATCAACGTTACAAATGCAAGGAGAGCCATCACTATATGAACTATAAAGCGGTTAAGCGCTCTCATTAGAGGAAAGCGTTGCGCCCCGTATACCATAAGGCACAGCGGACTAAAGGGTGCACTGACAAGGACTAGAAGGAACAGACCGAGAGGTCCAACACAGGCAAAGAAAGGAAGAGGGTGCAAAACGGAGAAGGGCAAGCTGAAAGTGGGAGCTAGGTGACAAGACACACAAAAAGGGGGTTTACCATCCGGGGAACGCCTAGCGCCGGAAGAGCGAGACTACCACCCTATGGAAGGAAGAAGCTCGTTAAGGACACACAGGAAGGCGTCAGCCGCATGCGGATGCTATTTGCATTATTGTGATTTGCAAATTCAACGTCGGTTTTTCAGTACCGGGCGAAAGACGTATCAACCATAACTGCCTGTAAGGCTGCCGGGTCAATCGTTTTCGACAGTCAGACAAAAAAATCCGGTTGAGTGGTCATATTCACAACTGCTGTCGTGTGGCACAGCACTAATCACCCAACACAGAGTTCTCGAATGCAGGGGTCTTCACTAGAATTGATTAATAGCTCACATCGTCTTGGACGAGTGTTTTTTCTCGTTTTTTTTCTTTCTTCTTTCTGTTTCCCCCGCGATTAGAATCGTTCTGAGGTGGCCCTGTGCAGTGCACGGGACATTAAAATCCAGGAACTAGCTACGTTCGGAAAAACAAACAAACATACACATTTTGTGAACGTGACACCTTCTTTCTGCACATTTGTATAGGGCGTTTGGAAATATGGAAGGGCAAAAAACAAGCAAGTCACAGCTTTTCACGCCTGAGGCTCTGGCTACATGCAGCCAAGGGGTGGAATCTGTTTAAATGCATTTTCGTCCCTTCCGCTGCGTTATCACAGCGATACAGTTCAGCCAGCACTGGCCCTTTCCACTGCGTGAGCACACAACACAAGGTTCTTCGTAAAGTTTTGTGTAGGCAAGAGCAGGCGGTCAGTGTGAGGTTCTCACCGACTCGCTGCAAGAGGGTAAAGACTACTGCTGTGCCACAGGCTAATCTACGACGGGGACATGTCACGTGGTAACCTACGTCAGGACACCTTACCCCCGTCTTACACAGCATGTTGCAACCGGAAGCTGTGGCTTTTAGCAAATTCTGCACATGTCGCTGAAAAAATAAATACAGGGGTAAAAAAGCGCAAATGATCGCTCTCCTCCACGGGGAATACGGTTTCCGTTAATTTCATTCCATCCTGGTTCCAAAGAAACCGATTAGTTATTTTAGCCAATGGATTTGAGACAGGGGAAAAACAAAAACAAAAAAACTTCAGAAGTAGCAGGTCGCCTGAAATGTATTGCAATTTATTCTAGACATACAGTTTGTCCGGCCAGATCGTCGTCCACACTATCCGCTGAAATGTCATCCTGATACATGACATGAAAACGGATAGCAAATGCCAGCAATGTGCGTAAATATGCATACAAAAAACAGAAAATGAACAATTATAATAACAAATACTCAGGCAACTCACATTCAAAAGTAAACTAAAACACACAACGGTAAAACCTTCTTAAAACTCGTGTTTGGAAGATGGACATAACAACCTGCTGACCTTATTTCTCCGCCCCCCCCCCCCCCCCCCCCAAGATCTGCATGCAAACAGAACTAAAAATGTGCAAAGGAAGTGAACACATTCCCTTCGAACAAAAACGCCTACGTTTGAACAGGTACTTGTCGTACACTCGTTGGAGGTTTGACCTCGATCCGATCATTGTTCATAACAATCAGATCCAGCTAAGTTTGACACTGATCAGATATGCAGTTTCCCAGAAAATTGCCATGTCAATTTCTTTTTACAGCATGCCGACCGGCAAAACACTGACCATCATATAAACTTACATTTGCTCATGCAAGTCAAATATGCAAAACAGATGTGCATGATATATATATATATGTTAAGAATAAACCCCCGAGGAAGGCGTTAGCCGAAAATTTGGGACCTTTTAAGCCAACTTGTTGTGTTTCTTTGATTTTTATCAGTTATATATATTTTTATTTCTCTGTGATAAATATATATATCACAGAGAAATAAAAATAAAGAAAAAACAAACACATATATCCCACAAAAGCACTGATCTAAACTTCGGTGTACACAATTACATTACTGCAATAGTGACATTTGAATACTCTTTAGCTTTACGAGTTAACCACCTGAAGACCAGATGCAGAACCAAGACAACATCGTAACCTCGCGAAACAAAAGGACATCATCTGTTTTACTGTCTACTGCTATTGGTTGTACATGAACATTCCAGTGAGTGCATACTGTTGCGTACAACCTGCACGTCAAACTCGAAACACCAAGGGGAGTGCACGACCAACAACTATCAAGACTCAGCAGTTAAACATAATTATGCTCTGCTTCGTCGCTACTCCTGTATTTAGCTCTGCTCTCTCGTCTTTTCCGTAGGTTATCCAGCACGGTAAGTATGGGAGCAAACTGGCCGATGGGTAACATTCTCACCCCAACACTCATCAGCTAGGTAACAGTCTCGGGCAACGGGGTCCCTGGTTCGATCCTGCGGGCTCAACGCTGTAATTGTATCTTCTAGTCTGGCACGAAAATCACACTAAATGTCTATAGTTTCTTGGATGAGGATAAAACGATTTTTGTGCCTTTGGGTGTGCTCACAGATTCACAGGCAGTTGGAAATCGAAGAAAATCCCCCCCCCCCCCCAAACTGCCACTGCAAAACGAGGAGAAAATCCTATCTGCAAAAATCCTATCTGCACAACAGTCTGTCACGACTGATAGCGTCGCATTCACTGGCAAGATATGTATACTGATGCGATGAGAATATCCTGAAAGGGAATTGCCAAGTGTACACAAATGTTCAGTGACGATGACTACATGGGTAGCGAAAAGCCAGAATCTCTTCGAGCCATCAAATCCCACCAGTTGCAATTATACTTGGCGCTCTGATCTTACTTCCTGAAACATGAGACAACACAAGCTTGCGAGATGGAATAACACTCGACAATAACTCTGAACCTGCTGCCTGTGTCTCACATTAGTTAAAGCGTTTTAGCTTGATTCCTGATGGAATTTTACATGCACGTAAGACAACGCAAATACGCTGTATTCCGGTTCGAAATCATTGCCACATTGTGTTCGCAATGAACATCTCAACTGTTCTTTTGTTTACTTACTTCTTTCTACGAGTCTAACTACCTCAAAAACAAAAAGCATTTTCTACTGACTACGGCTGTTTTTGCAATGCATATAATTACAACACAGATTGCGAAAAACAAATACAGTTTTTGTGTGCGCAAATCATGCTGAACTACTTCAAGCATCTACATACACATTGTCGACGATATGAAAACACGTCCCTATGATATGCGGCTGTGGAAAAAGGCAACAGTACTCAATTTACAAAGTTCCAGGCAAAATGATTTATGCATTGATAACAGAATGGCGACGCTGTCTACAAAGAAGATTCGGAGACAATAGGATGCGGCCAAGCAGGTCTAGATGCCATACACAGCATACAACGATCAACCCAGCACGTAGGCCAAAAGCCACTTTGTCATTAGTTCGGATTAGCTGACCGTCTACAAGGAATACAGCGGTACAGTTCTGGCCGTTAGTAAACAGAAAAAAACAGTAATCAATAAACAAAACAGTAATCCCAAGTGTTAAGAAACTGTTAGGAAGGGTTACGAGGAAGGCCCCGAAAGCACCGGAGCAAATCCACTTAGGGAAGGTGGAAAATATGAGAAAATGCCCTAGACAAAGACGGAAGAGAGGGAGACAATGACCGAGGAGAGGGAGACAATGACCCAGACAATGACCGAGGAGACGGAGACAATGACCCAGACAATGACCGAGGAGACGGAGACAATGACCCAGACAATGACCGAGGAGAAGGAATCGAAAGGACAGGAGACAAGGTCGGAGGAGAGGGAGACAATCCAAAAAACAATGAAGCAAAAGAGGGAGACACATCCGAAGACAATGATGAAAAAGAGGGAGACAAATCCAAAGACTATGCTGGAAGAGAGGGACACAATGACCTAGGCAAGAACGGATGAAAAGGAAGACAAAACCAAGGCAAGAACGGAAGAGAGGGAGACAATATCCAAGGCAGTAATGAAAGAGAGAGAGACTCAGTGTCCAAGGCAATGATGGAAGAGAGGGAGACACTGCTTAATGGAGTGATGGAAGTGAGGGAGACAACGTCCAAGGCAATGATGGAAGAGAGGGAGACAATACCCAAGGTAGTGATGGAAGAGACGGAGACGTTGCCCAAGTTAATGATGGAAGAGAGGGAGACACTGCCCAAGGGAATGATGGAAGAGAAGGAGACAATGTTCAAGGCAATGATGGAAGAGAGGGAGACACTTGTCAAAGGCAATGATGGAAGAGAGGGAGACAATTGCCCAATGCAATGATGGAAGAGAGAGGGAGACACTGCCCAGTGGAATGATGGAAGAATGGCAGACAATGTCCAAGGCAGTGATGGAAGAGAGGGAAACAATACCCAAATGAATGATGGAAGAGAGGGAGACAATACCCCGAAGACAATGGTGCAAGAGAGAGAAACAGTGCCCAAGGCTATGATGGAAGAGAGGGAGATAATGTCCAAGACAGTGATGGAAGAGAGGGAGACAGTACCCAAAGACGATGATGGAAGAGCGGGAGGCTATGCCTAAAGCAATGATGGAAGAGAGAGAGAGAGAGAGAGAGAGAGAGAGAGAGAGAGAGAGAGAGAGAGAGAGAGAGAGAGAGAGAGAGAGAGAGAGAGACACAGAGAGAGAGAGAGAGAGAGAGAGAGAGACAGAGAGAGAGAGAGAGAGAGACTTGCCCTAGGCAATGATGGAAGAGAGGGAGGCTATGCCTAAAGCAATCATGGAAGAGAGAGAGAGAGAGACTGCCCAAGGCAAACATGGAAGAGAGAGAACGCTAAAAACAATGATGGAAGGGAGGGAGATAATGCCCAGAGGGATGCGGGAGAGGGAATTGATGTCTCATACACAAACGAGAGACAGACAGAGAGAAAGAGAGCGAGCAAGAGAGAGAGAGAGAGAGAGAGAGAGAGGAGAGAGAGAGAGAGAGAGAGAGAGGAGAGAGAGAGAGAGAGGAGAGAGAGAGAGAGAGAGAGGGAGAGTGAGAGCGTGAGAGCGTGTAATCGTTTTTCGAGGTTTCCGTCCTGAGCCTCTGTTCCAACGAGGCCCATCCAGAGCAAGTCTGAGCGAAACGTCATTGCAGGTAACCTACGCCGATTTAAAAGGTTTCGTGTGCACCTCACGATCAAAATTTTCATTCTTGAGTTTGAGCGTTTGCAGGCGTAGGCAAAGTTTTAAATTTCACTTTCGAAAAAAAGAAAAAAAAAGAAAAAGAAGAAAAAAAAGAAAAAAAAAAAGAGAGAGAGAAAAAAGAGAGGAAAAATGCAACGTCCTGGTGCGTATGGTTATGGTCAGTTGATTTACTGAATATCTCATTAATGATATGATGAAATATGACTGCTTAAGAGTATCTATAGGAGACGTCAGAAGAATAGGGAAATACTCGTACAGTCTTTCTTAATCCGGAGCATATGGCTCTTCCGATCCCAAGCTGTGCCATGTTCCGATCTTGAACATCTTCGGAGAGATTCATCGTCATGAAAATTAATATAAACCACACCTAACAGCTTCTTCATTTTCTTCTTTTTACCTTTAGTGTCCAGCTTCAACTCTCTCAAGACTGACATTAATTTAGGTTTCAGTATCAGTGACTTAGGGAGTCGGAGGTTTTATGGCTGCCACTTCCGGAGGTCGAAGTGAAAATAATCATCCATCCACTGACGAATTATGTTCTGCAAAAACAGCTGGCCTGTTGAAAGGCAGACAGTTTATTGACCAGGTCTGAGGACTCCGTGTAACAGATGGAGATAGGTAACATCAATCTAACTGATCAATTTTCGTGAATTGAGAAACTACATCGCTTTGAAAGAAAGACATTTTTCATTGTGTCCCTCTGGTGTAATAACTGAATTACAAACACAGAACTTTTATGAGAGAGAGAGAGAGAGAGAGAGAGGAGAGAGAGGAGAGAGAGAGAGAGAGAGAGAGAGAGAGAGAGAGAGAAAAGGAAGAAGAACAAATCACACTTTCAGTATAAACCAAAGAAACATGTAATCTTTTGTGACGTGACTAGCGCATTACCTGATATTTAGAAGAGGACCCTGGGCGGAGCGGTCTGACGTTACGAGCCCATTACCTGATATTTACAAAGGGACATGGCGAACTTCTGTTGTTTATGTTACTGTCGACGTGATAGCTGAAGAAAAAGAAGTAAGTCACCCCCACTGTAACGATCTTGCGCCTTTGAGATTTTGTATTCTAACAGTCACGCTCTTCACATGTACTACATCAGTTGTAGAAGAACACAATCATTCAAATACTTTGACTCAATGATTTACGTCGAATCGTAGGGAGGGAGACACAAGTTCGAAATCAAGAATGAAAGCGTTGATTGTGAAGTGTACAAGAAACCAACTGACATTTTCATAACAGTGCACAGAAAAAGCATCCTTGTGCCAATTAGAGGTGTTACATTTTCCCTCGATGATTTTGATTTGCAAATGTTGTGACCTAGATACCCCGACACAACGATAGTTTCCCCTGTCTCTAACTTGACCTCTGGGTCAACTACACTTGCACGTAGTCTTACCCTAACGTTTGAGTTTAAGCCGGTCGGGTTAGTTAATTAATTAATTAATTTGTTGTAGATAACTCTTATAATTGCTTTTATTAGGGCAGCAACTTTTAAGAGGGGGTCCTCGGGAAGTGGCAATTTTATGTGATATGCACAGCTTGATGCCAGGGGGATTTTTCATGTTCTTATCTATGAATGACTTTTTACCAGGATGTTTATTTACTGTTGTTGTAATTAAATAAAATTATGATTGGAGTGAATGTGTGACTATGAGTGTACTTGGCACCACACAACATTCCTCGTGCAATTGACATTTGGTAATAAAATTATTTTGCATTGTATTGTAAATCGGCGTAGTTGACCTGCACTGACGTTTCGCTCCGACTGCTCTGGATGGGCCTCGCCGGAACAGGAGGCAGGCTGGAAACCTTGGAACGCGGACACACGGTGTAAGAGCGGGGGGGCATAATGCCCAGACAACAAGGCAGTAGAAGGAAAAACATGCCGACAAGCCTGGCAGAAAAGATAATGCTCCCTAAGCAGAGAAGCGAGAGAGACAATACCATAGACAAGACGGACCCGATGGAGAAAACGCCCTAAAAAGGATGACAGAAAGGGACGCATTACTCTAGGCAAGGGTAGGAGCTAGAGAGGGCCAAGGATCCATGCCCTAGACAAGGAAGGAAGAGAGGCGCATGTAGACTTTAGAACAAAGAAAAGGGCTTTAAGGCTCAGACAGCAGAGCTCAGGGGCTGTGTGAAAGTCCAGGTGGTCCCTAATAAGCCTTATAGTTTCTGCGGACACTGAACGACACTGAACACTGAACGAAAGCTCAGACCAGTCGTGGAATGCCCGTGGCATACAGCGTCGATAAATACAACAGTCCGTTTCAGGGTAAGGAGGGGAAAGAAAGTCAGGTGCCAGAACAAGAGGGAAGACGAATGAATTGAGGAAGTAATACTTCCATCGAGAGCAAGGGAAAGGGCATCAGAGCTGAAGGCAAAGAAGAAGGCAAGAGAACTTCGGAAAAAGAGACAGCTAAGACATAGCAAGCGGGCGGCCAAGGCTGGCACACGGGGTAGGATGGGAATTAACAGTAGCGGTCGTGCTCAAAGTGTGAGGATAAAAGAATGATAAGGCAGTGAGCATTAGAATGTGCGTAAGACGAGAAATTGAAGAGTTAGGTTTCGGAGGGGGTTGGGGTTTTCGGAAAGGGGAGGGTTAGGAGGTAAGGGCACAAAGTTAGGTGGTCAGTGGGACGATCAGCGAGAAAACAGTCAGGTCAGGTGAAGAGAGGACAGTTACCTGCATGGACATGACCAGCGAGTTGCGCGAGTAAGAGCCCAGCCGGGACAAGAAAGCGTGCGTGAACCGCGTTATGTCCTGCACACGCCCACAGACACACACCGGGTCACACACAAATCTACAAAAAGGCCTAGTCAAAGAAAATCAAATGCATCACGAAAGGGGTACTATATCTAGAGGCAAACACACGTTGGATGCCCGCCTTACTAAGTAAATTGTCAAAACAGACCCAACGCAGACTCTGAAGAAAAAAGAAGCAATCGGAGTATATTTACAACTGGACTACTGTGGCATGTAATGTTGCAGTATGCATTTTGTATGGATCTGTCTGTGGTGGCCAAGTTATACAGGAAGTCGAACTTTGGCAAGTACAGGAAGTTCCCACTTTTTATGTGGTGCTTGTTTCAGATAGTGCAAAACGGTCTAACGCCGACAAACACCCAAGCAGATTTCGATGAATCGCTCATGGACGTTGAATTGCAGAAGAACAACCTAGCTCTACAAAATATAAATTGAGAGAGAGAGAGAGAGAGAGAGAGGAGAGAGAGAGAGAGAGAGAGAGAGAGAGAGAGAGAGAGAGAGAGAGAGAGAGAGAGAGAGAACACCTCCCCTCCTCCCAATTAATACAACATCCCTCTTTCAGTTTTGTGGTAGGAAGCTGGCAGGGTGGGCGATAACATAATTGGTCCCTTCATGTAACAGCATCCAATGTTTTTGATTTGGGTGCATGTTCTCATAATTATTTGCACAGGGGTTCATTAACACGACTAAAGCTGACACATTAGCTATGAGAACAAAGCAAACAGTTTTCTTGGAAACAGAGTCCAAATTAAAATATAACAAGGAATCTCCCTGCAGCAGGCATCCAACGTGCAAAACAAAAATGTCAAGTGTGCAAAACAATTCAACGACTGGTGTCTGTGACCAAATCAGTTACTGTGTAAATAACAAAAACAAAACAATTGTCATAGTGAATTGTCTCTTTCACAAGCAAACGAGAGGCACACACATACGAAACGTCCTCTGAAATAAAATCGCATTGCAACCCATGACAACCCCTTATACTGATAAGCATACGTAACCAAAGGACAATTAAAGACAGCAACAATAAACGATTACGATAACAATAATAATGGCAAATGCAATAGTGATGACTGCAATAATTTAATACACTAAATGCTCTGACAATGATAAAGATAGTAATTGCACACACAAAACCCAACAAACACATCACTTTTGAAATACTGGTCTGTAAAATATCC
>OY757542.1:8075853-8078353 GCA_963584105.1 Alviniconcha strummeri
GAAGACAACCTAGCTCTACAAAATATAAATTGAGAGAGAGAGAGAGAGAGAGAGAGAGAGAGAGAGAGAGAGAGAGAGAGAGAGAGAGAGAGAGAGAGAGAGAGAGAGAGAGAGAGAGAGAGAGAGAACACCTCCCCTCCTCCCAATTAATACAACATCCCTCTTTCAGTTTTGTGGTAGGAAGCTGGCAGGGTGGCGATAACATAATTGTCCTTCATGTAACAGCATCCAATGTTTTTGATTTGTGCATGTTCTCATAATTATTTGCACAGGGTTCATTAAACACGACTAAAGCTGACACATTAGCTATGAGAACAAAGCAAACAGTTTTCTTGGAAACAGAGTCCAAATTAAAATATAACAAGAATCTCCCTGCAGCAGGCATCCAACGTGCAAAACAAAAATGTCAAGTGTGCAAAACAATTCAACGACTGGTGTCTGTGACCAAATCAGTTACTGTGTAAATAACAAAAACAAAACAATTGTCATAGTGAATTGTCTCTTTCACAAGCAAACGAGAGGCACACACATACGAAACGTCTCTGAAATAAAATCGCATTGCAACCCATGCCCATGACAACCCCTTTATACTGATAAGCATACGTAACCAAAGGACAATTAAAGACAGCAACAATAACGATTACGATAACAATAATAATGGCAAATGCAATAGTGATGACTGCAATAATTTAATACACTAAATGCTCTGACAATGATAAAGATAGTAATTGCACACACAAAACCCAACAAACACATCACTTTTGAAATACTGGTCTGTAAAATATCCGCTATACAAACTCATAAATAAACAAACAAGCACAATACAGACACCAATAAGCCACGTACCATGGGGAAAACAACACACACACGCACCCCCCCCCCCCCCCCCCCACACACACACGCACGCACGCACGCACGCACGCACGCACGCACGCACGCACGCACGCACGCACGCACGCACGCACGCACGCACGCACACACGCACGATTGAATTAGGAACGTCAGAGAGACGAGAATTCCTTACCTCCTCATATGAAAGAACAAACGGTTTGACGTGGATGTTAACTACCAACAACTATTATTAACGATAATCATGAAGCTGGGGTGTTAATGATGTGCTGATAACAATGTTGCTGCTGCAGCTCCTGCTGGAGACAACGACAGCGACGACGATGATAATGGAAATAGTGCACAGAAATAAAAGTCAATAAACAATTCGACCTTCATAAAACTGTTTTATTACATTTCGTTTTCCATGGGATTTCTGCAGCCTTTAACGAACGTTATGACGAAGACTAGCTGGACTACAGCAAAGTGCTACGTAAGGAAAAAAGCAATGGTAAAACAGATTCGGTGACGACTATATGATGTTGATATTCACCACTAAACGACACTCACACGATTGTAATAAACCCATGACACTGGTTTTCTGCTCTTGCTCCCAGTTTGTCATTTCACATTACTCAGCGGTCGCTACATAATGCCATATAGCACTACCACACCTACTTTCTTAAACTGACGACTGCAGCTCGTGAAGGACTGGGACAACGACCAAACGATCGATTTTTTTGTAGGGAAAGAGAGGGGGGTGGGGTGGGGAGGGGAGAGGGAGAGAGAAAGAGGGGGGGGGGTGGTGGAGAGAAAGGAGACATCTGGGAAAATGAGGAATTGCTATTCTAAACGTACAACGTACATTACAAGCCAGGGTTGCCAGCCGCGAGACCGGAGGAGTCTGCCAAGACTAAAGCTAACGAATGACAGAATCCTGGAATTCAACGTGGACTGCTTGAGGACGCCAGGCAGGAGGCTGGGGTGGGGAAGACAACATGCTTAACTACAGGCCGGAGGCAGTATGCTGAACTACAGGTTTACAGCTGATGCCACCCACACACGCCAAGGTGCTGCGGTCGCACACGCGGACTCTATAGATGCTCTCACGCTAGTGTTTAAATCTGACACTAATGTTTATGCACTCCTGCACTGTTTTTAACTGAGAGCAACAGGAGGCACAGCATACCGGCGAGTAACGCATGCGTGGAGGGGTGGGGGGGGGGGGGTAAAGAAAGAAAGGCTATAACCGACTGTGGCGGGAGGTTGGAGGGGTGGGGGCTGCTCACATGGTGGTGGTGGTTGTGGAGCCGGGGAATGGAGGTGTTGATAGCATGAAAAGAAAGAAAAATCATGTGAACAGAGGTGGCAGAATGGGGGAGGGGGTATTCTGATTCTGATATGGGGGGGGGGGGGGAGGGGGGAGGGGGAAGGGGGGGAGCCAAGAGGACAGGTCGATATGGGGGAGAAGGGGGGGGGGGGGAAGCCAGGACAGGCCGACCGGGGGTGGGGGACGCGGACAGGAGGGGTGAAAAGTGAAGAGTATAGGGTCGACGAATGGGGGTAGCGTTGGGGTGGGTGGGTGAAAAGCCAAGAGGGCAGGTCAACACGAGCATGGGGGTAGGGGTACCGTGGGAGGAGCGGGGGGGGGGGGGGAGGTGGAGGGGTGAAA
>OY757542.1:8085853-8093353 GCA_963584105.1 Alviniconcha strummeri
TTCCAGCTCTGTGGCGAGTTAAATTAACTTGAAAATACTGAGACAAATGTGTCAGTCAGTTTTATTTCCAACCCCCACTCCTTGTTCTTCTTCTGAATATTGTTGGAATACTAGACTACTTCTTCCCGCGTTCACCAACGGCACCATCATCTCATCATCAGCAATCGATACCTGTCGGTTGTGTCGTGTGTATCATCTGTCACAGACCAGTTCGTCTCCGTTTAGTTTTCTCTGGTAGTTTGACCACTACGAAGGATAGTCTCTGTTGCGAGGTCTTATGATATAATCTGAACACAGAAATGTAAGAATTTGTTTCACCACCTCGAAGGTTGAGCTCTGTTGCGAGGTTTTATGAACTAATTTGAATACAGAAACGCAAGAATTGGTTTTCGAGGAAGTAGTTATGGAACGTTTTATTCTACGGGATAAATTAGACCGCACCCACAGGATTTGTTCTTTACAAGGTGTGTGATTGGAATAACATGAAATAGCCTGATCTAAAAAACACATTGTATCACATTATATCAAAGAAGTAGGATTGAAAGGTGTTCACAGTCTCAGACCAGAGTTCATGTGGTGGTGTAATGAAATAAGTATATGCTTCTTTACATACAGAAGTTTGTCGTCCTGATGTGACCCTATGCAGTGGATGGGATGTTAAAAGCCAAGAACTTACTACATTTCCCACAAGAGCAAGTTTGCACTGTCTGATGTACTTGCACTGTCTTATGAACACTAATGAACACCACGGCATGGTTTGAGTTCGTTTCAGACGCATCTGCCATTGATGGAGCAGCTAGCATAATTTCTCAAGACGAATAACTCGGGCAATCAGCACCCCTACCCCACCCCACCCTTTCCAACGGCTCCCTCCTTGACTGTCGACTGGCAAGATTGAACTGATTACCATGTTTTATTCTTGTGATGTCAAATACCTGCAGCATTACGCTTAAACCTGTAGTAACATTTAAAACCTCTCTCTGTCTGTCCGTGTCTGTCCGTCTCTGTCTGTCTGTCTCTCTGTGACACATTGTAGCTGTTCACATTTTATTTTTCAACAACAGCCACCTTTCACTTCAAACACTCCCCGAAGGTTATCCAAAAATGTCGTTCTAAAGCGCTTCACGCTTCGCACACCTCTCACTGCGCCATAAAGCCGCGTGCTTTCAATGGGCAGAACGTCCCAGCGAAAAGAAGACGAAATTCTATTTGAGCGATATGAATATTTATGGCTCAAATTGTATTGAAGCCTTCCTGTTCTCAGACGCTCTGGTTCTGGCTATTGAGGAATATTTTGGTCCTGCTGATTGTTAGATGATCGAAGCATAAAGGAGCCCAAACTGCAGCCCGATACACAGTAAAAAATCAGACGATATCAGTTTCGTTTGGCTATTTGTCAAACATTTGTTTCCCGTAGCCATATAGAAGGTTGTGAAATTTACACCCGTACACACAGGTGTATAGATGTATACATATTACCTGATATCCTCCATTGAGCGTGGGACAGGTTTTATTTTCTTATCCCCACACGAGATAGCTGATATGCTTGCGAAGCCGCTAGTCGAAAAGATGGTGCGCAATGTTGTTTTTTTGCCATGGATTTGAATCCAGTCTGAATCATGGGGGATGGAGGGTTTGCACCATGCTGACGGGGTTCGTTTCTTCAGGGATGAGTCTCTGAGAGTGTTGCCCTAAACACCCGACCAACATCGCAGATACCGCGGTTCGCGGATCTGGGTAAGACCGGACTACCTGTTGACAATATGACTCAATAGTAAGTCTCCAATCAAAATGGACCGCAACAACATTGTCAGTATTTATTTTCATTTGGTCATTGCCAGGTAAAGTGATCTTAGTATATAATCAGTTCTTATCTTCATTTGGTCTTTGCCAGGTAAAGATGATCTCAGTACACCATCAGTACTTATCTTCATGTGGTCATTTGCCAGGTAAAGATGATCTCAGTACATCATCAGTATTTATCTTCATTTGGTCACTGCCTGGTAAAGATGATCTCAGTACATCATCAGTATTTATCTTCATTTGGTCATTTGCCAGGTAAAGATGATCTCAGTACACCATCAGTACTTATCTTCATGTGGTCATTGACAGGTAAAAATGAGAATTTGCCTTGGGTCTGGTTAGGCGTTGAGGATACCGAATCGGGTGACGTGAAAACAATGCTTCTGAAGTCAGCTCGAGTGTCGGGACAGCAAGACAGAAGAAAAAAGTCTGCGGCAGTTGCTGACTTCTAGCTAGCACAGCGTTCCACGTTCGCATCATGCTAAATAGATAAATGGTGGGCGGTGGGGGGAATACTGAAAACAAGAAAAATCATCACTGATACGAACTCGATTCACTTCCATTTGCCCAGGATCAAAACAAAGGTTAAAAAGAATGCTGATTTAAATTAAAATAAAACAATGAAATCTGTCAGTGCAAGCACCTTTTTCAAGCGACACACAAACATATAATACACAACTAACAATTAAAAGGAAGAAATCTCACAGCATGCAGTTACTGAAGAAGTTAGTTGTAGGAGCTACGATTAACTTCTCCAATAATCACAAGCTAAATTGTTGGAGCTACGAGTAACTTCTCCAATAATCACAAGCTAAATTGTTGGAGCTACGAGTATCTTCTCCAATAATCACAGGCTAAATTGTTGGTGCTACGAGTAACTACTCCAACACTACGAAACTACTCCAATAATTACCAGCTAAATTGTTAAATTTGTTCCCGTTTCATTGCTTCTTAGTGTACTATCTGTTAATTGTTTGTCTCTTGAAAAAGGTGTTTGCTCTGACAAGTTGCATTGTTTTGTAGTGTCTAATTCAAATCAGCGTTCTTTTCAACCGTTTGTGTTTCTGATCTTGTTTCCGAACGCTAGCAGTCAGCTATGTTTCAGACCGTTTCCCCGGGGAAGGGTTTAAGCTACCCATGCTAAGGAAATGCGCTGGCACACCCACACAAACCACACCTATCGTGTAAAGACTACCGTGTCGGTCGAGGGATGGGGTGGCGGAGCACAGCCAGAACATGAGAACACACGAACAGTTCATTTCAGTTCAGTTCACTTCACTTCAGTTCACACGAACATACAAGTCTCAAGACTGTTATAGCTTCACCTTAACAGCCTCCGACAAGATGGGCACGGTTGTTTTTCTTCTTACGCTACGCACCTGCGTGGTTTACAAATAAAGGCAGACAGCACATCCGGTGCTGCTCTGTGAAACGAAAAATAAAAGACACACAGAAAAGGCGGCAAGACTCTCGCTGGAATACACGACAACCAAAACATTCATTGCTACAGAAAACGTGGACTGGCCAAAATAGATTCACCTAGGATTTAAAGTCTACTTTGGAGAGAGAGCATCGATTTGCTTTGTAAAGCATTTCGGTGCATAATATTGCACCACCGTACCAAGTTCGACTGCAAAAGATTCCATAGTTCACATGATATGTAACAGTCATGTTTGGCGGTTTGGAACTCTCACTGTACCTTAAAGATAGCAATCCAAACATTTCCAAGACACCTTTACTCTCACAGATTCATCATCGTAGTTGCATGAGCTTTAGGGTTTCAGAAGAAATAGTCCAGTCCAACGCCTGACACACAGGAAAATGTACAACTGGGCAAGATGATTCTAATAGATGCCCCCCCCCCCCCCCCCATCCCTCCTCTACGCGAGCCCCAGTTAACGTCTTATCGAGGGTGTCAAGACTTGAAAAGATAAATGAAAGAAAAGAATAAAGGAACTGGAAAGTATAAAGAAACAACAGAGTATAACCAACGAGAAAAACCAACAACTATCGAAGAAAAAACAAAAACAAACAAACAAAAACAAAAAAATACGAGCAAACAGAAGGAAGACGTTTGCAATAAAAACCCGAAAGCAACATAGAAGATGGAGAGAGCGAAGGGGGGTCGACGGCTACGAGAGAGAGAGAGAGAGAGAGAGAGAGAGAGAGAGAGAGAGAGAGAGAGAGAGAGAGAGAGAGAGAGAGAGAGAGAGAGAGAGAGAGAGAGAGAGAGAGAGAGAGAGAGCTGATTAAACAAATGAACATCGGCGAGTGGGAAAAAAGAGCACTCTTGCGTAAGGCTCAGGGTACTCTTGTGAACGTCTCTGGAGTACAACTGTTTCGGATCATGCATTGGGATTAACAAGGCGGATAAACATTTCTTTAACACACGAAACAATAAAACATTCAACTGCCTCTCGTGCAGAAAGATGCAGCGACAACAACAAATCATTCTGATGGTAGGAAGGGGGCGGGGAGAGGTTAGGGGTTAGATGTACCATGAATGATAACTGTAGAAAAATGGAAGGAACAACAAAGTACACGGTGAAACATTTCCCTCAAAACATTAGACCGACTGATGCTGGCATATGATTTCGATCTTAGTCTTACATACACAGCGTCTGTCTGGCTAGTTAAACACAGAATTAAGAGCAAACGTTCTGAAATCGGACATTAAAACAACAACAACAACAACAGCAACACATTCTTGCTAAGTCAGCAAAATGGTCAATGCAAATTTTCAAGTGTACACGTAGCCTAGACGATTGCCATGTAATACAGACAACAGTGTTGTAGAAACTTCGAGGTCTCTGGGTGAGACCATGCTAGGAAACATAAAGACAATGCCATGTAATACAGACAGCAATGTTGTAGAAACTTCGAGGTCTCTAGGTGAGACCATGCTAAGAAACACAAAGACGATGCCATGTAATACAGACAACAATGTTGTAGAAACCTCGAGGTCTCTGACTGAGACCATGCTGAGAAGCATAAAGACGATGCCATGTAATACAGACAACAGTGTTGTAGCAACCTCGAGGTCTGCGGGTGAGACCATGCTAAGAAACATAACGACGCCATGTAATACAGACAACAATATTGTAGAAACTTCTCGGTCGGTGGGTGAGACTACGCTGAGAAACATAAAGACGATGCCATGTAATACAGACAACACTGTTGTAGAAACCTCGAGGTCTGTGGGTGAGACCATGCTGAAAAACATAAAGACGATGCCATGTAATACAGACAACAATGTTTTAGAAACCTCGAGGTCTGTGGGTGAGACCATGCTGAGAAGCATCACTTCAGGTCTTACCATTTCCACAAACACCTTTCAACAATAATTTCAATATGACATACTTTTTGTCCTCATCCTGGCTATAGATATTCAGTTCTGTTTCCCCGCCAATCTAGAAAACACAGCACGACCCTAAGCCGACTGTGCAAAACAGCTGATGAATGTCAGGGTGAGAACCGCTTGGTCACCGGGCCCCCTCGGCACCATGGCTGCAAGACGAAACGTAGCATGACATGAGGTGGCACGTACGCCATGAATGGTGAATGACGAGCATCTTCAGGTCACACACAACACGGAAGGAAGGAACATGGACACTCACGCGCTCGCACGTGTCTTCCAGAAGGTAGACGCAGCATTTCTCACACTTGAGGAGATCCTGGGCGTCCAGCATGATCTTCTGCACTAGCTTCTCCAGGTTCGTCTGCTCCTCGAAGATGCCTCGAGCAAGGTGCAAAAGAAGCTGAAACACAAACAGCACCATGACAACTAAACGCTCAAGAGGATGACAAGCCTTCTGGGCCCGTATGCATGAAGAGCAAATAGCACAGCCCCAAATCCCGATCAGCTAAAGAGTCCGTAAGTCCGGTTCTCCTTCAGCATGCACGAGTCGTCAATAGGCTCAAAAATAGCTATTTCTTTGCGTTTATTTTTTAGATCGGGATAGTCCCTTGTTTCACCAACAACGCGACGCAAATAACGTAGAAAACGTGAAACCAACTGGATACCGCACGATAGTTAAAAAGAATTTTGTTTTTGTTTTTTGTTTTTGTTTTGTTTTTTGCATTTTTATAATGGCATTGCCTCATGTGAGTTGAATAAAGTACTACTAAATTGAATCCACCCACAAAAGCATTTGAGTTGTTACGAGCAACACCAAGTCGCAAACCCAGAAACAATAGCAGCTGTGCGAGGATATGCCACCAATCAAAACATCATAGCATTAGTCTATAGTGTCTAACAAGTGTACTTACATAATGACATCATGAACTACTAACTGCCAGTGGCAAGCCGAAAGGAGAAATCAATACAGTTCTCCGCCTTAAATGCTGATTCACGGATCTTGGCCACAAACCGGCCACAGCTGCAGATCATTATAACCGAGATAACGTTCGGGTGTACACAGGAAACTTCCATCATAAACTGTCCCGGCTTTAGCTTACGACATTTTAAGTGTCAGACGAAGTGGGCAGGAGACAGGGCAACTGAAAAGAAACTACAGACTGGCGCACAAGCAGAGTTTACCCCAGAGCACAACTGTCGACAATAAACTCGTCTGTTTCATTTGTGCTTATATAAGATATACTATGCACCCGCACGGATCTGGTAGGGGCTTGCCGTCACTTGACGAGTGGTAAATGAGGTTGTATGGGTGGCAAATGGGACTGGGCAAAGATGTGCCACATAAGATTGCATAGGAGGCACATGGGCCAGAGTAGAGACTTGCCGTTACATCGTAAGTGGCTGAAAGAACCTGTATGGATGGCAAATGGGCCAGAGTAGAGACTTCACTTCATACGTGTACGTGGCATATAGAAACTGCGTGGGTGGCAAATGGGTCAGAGTATAGAGACTTCCTATCATTTCATAAGTGGCAGACAGAAACTGTGTGGGTAAAAAAAAGCGCCAGAGCAGAGACTTACTGTCATTTAATAAACAGCGAAGAGGGGCACGGATATAGCAGAGTCGTGGGAGAGCTCCGGACTCGTGACTGAAAGGTCGCGGGTTCGATCCCCTGCAGGAGCGCCGGGATAATTTTCTTCTTCAGAGTTAAGTTTCTATGCTGACTCAATTTTAGGTATCCAGCCGTTCCGTGTTACCGCAGTCGGACGTGAAAAGACCCGGTCACTGCAGTTGGCAGGGTACAGCTAAACACGTATACCACACAATCTCAGTGTGAACTCATACTTTTATAAATGAATATTAAGAACTTGGTCACCTGGCATGGTTATTAGAACAAGAGGGTTGTATGGGAGGAAAATGAGATCTGCCGCGCAGGGTTGTGTAGGTGGCAGATTGGTCAGGGTTGTATAATGGACCTGTATATACATAGGTCACCTGGCATATTATTCTATAATGGACTATGTGGTTGTATGGGTGGAAAAGGGGCCCGTGAGTATGAGATTTGCCGTTATCGCTTTAGAGGCAGACTGGCATGGTATGGATGGTCCATCTGCCCCAGCGCTGTCTGGCCACAAGGAGCAGCACTAGCCATTCCATAAAGACTCTCCCAGACATAACGTGCACGTTCACCTCGGTGGATTAGCACGATGTGTATAAGTCACATTTAACTTTCCATGCCCTGATGGCTTGTTTAAGTTGATTCGCATTTCTTCCTCCTCCA
Source organism: Alviniconcha strummeri (assembly GCA_963584105.1). Classification (NCBI taxonomy): domain Eukaryota; kingdom Metazoa; phylum Mollusca; class Gastropoda; family Provannidae; genus Alviniconcha; species Alviniconcha strummeri. Next base: position 8,093,296 of record OY757542.1, read on the forward strand.
AGTGGGTGTGATATTAAGTTCTTGAAATCATTGACGCGCGCATGTGTGTGTGTGTGTG
>OY757542.1:8095853-8098353 GCA_963584105.1 Alviniconcha strummeri
TTCTGTTGTTGCCGATATTAGTGGTGCTTTCAACTGATTTTAATATGAGTACACTTTGGTAAGAACAATATTGAAGACTACCTCTTCTACACTTCACAGTTCCAAAAACAAAAACAAAAAAGACATTATTCGCTCCCATAGTTACTTGAGGGGTTACTTTTGTTTCACAAAGATTGTGCATGCGGGCGCGCGCGCGCATGTGTATGTCTACTCGATCTCACCAGAAAGATCCTCTTTCGTCCTATGATCTGTTCATATGACCTGGTGGGTAATAAGTATTTCCCTTTGCTACCCTTTGTGTCCTACTAGCCAGGCGTGAGGTATCGTAGGTAAATTCGTTGTGACTGTGCGATAAAGCGTGTTCATTCGGCTTCGTTATAAGTGCAATTATCAACATTTACCTTACATTTCTATAGGGTTTCTACACACACACACACACACACACACACACACACACACACACACACACACACACACACACACACACATACACACACACACACACACACACACAAACACACACACACACTCGCACGCACGCACGCACGCACTCACTCATGGATTCACGCATGCATGCATGCATGCACACACACACACACACACACACACACACGCACGCACGCACGCACGCACGCACGCACGCACGCACGCGCGCACGCACACACACACACACATACACACACACATACACACACACACACACACACACACACACACACACACACACACACACACACACACGCACACAGCACACCGCCAGTCATGACTGAGGGTGACTTCTTCAAATATGTATTACGTTGCACCTATCACTTTTTTTCTCCAGCGGACTCAACCACTACGTATTCACCAATGTGGACATTACGACAGGTGCCTCTGAACCACACGCCCCACAACGGTGGACAGTAACCTGTAAGACTTACGAGTACCAGAGCAGCGACCTTCCACACACAAAATGTGTGTGTGTGTGTTGGGGGGGGGGGGGGGGGGGGGACTCTCCGTCCCCTACAAAAATCTACAACGTAATGCAGCTTGCGTTCAAGTCACTGGTGTTCCCGTATTGATGAAACCAGGTTCCAGCAGAATTAAGTCTCCTCTTCCTCAGGGGCTCGACAAAACGACTCGTGGGAACAACACTAGAAAAAGTATGGGTACTATTCTAACTGCGGAAAAAAACGAGAAAAAGGAGGGGTATTATTCCAGCTCCGGCCATCGCGCTTGGCCTTGCAAGCTTCAGCCTAGTTTAGCTAGTTGTTTCGATGGGATGAAACAGATGTACAGAGCACAGAACAGTCGTGCATATTTTCGCTGTGTTTGTCCAGAACAGCCGTTTCTCCTTCCCGCGCAAGACTGGGGGAAAAAAAATCTGCCGTTGCTTTGTCCTGTTTGGATTACAGCACATTGATTAGATGTGGATTAGAGCGCACTAACGTGCACGCATCCAGCCAAGTAATACTCCTTCACGCTGTCAGCGAGTTTCCACATCTTCAGACTGGACCCAGAACGTGGGTATGTTGTCTGCTTGATACAGCGGGCAAACATATTGCAAATTTATATGCAGCCTACCAATCATTTTTAAACTGGGCTCACCATACGAACGTGTTATGCAACGGCCAAGCATATTCCACCATGTCGTCTGATGGCTTCCTAGCACCTTCAAAGTGAATAATTATTTATTGAATTAATAATTACATTGAATGTGTTTACGTTTCATGCAACAGCCAAACAAAATTCCAACACGCTGTCAGAGGGCTACCAAGCATCTTTAAACTGGAGTCATAGTTTGGTTTAGTGTTGCTTTACGTCCACAGAGGCGAGTTGGCATATTAGGGACGGCGGAGTCATAGTGTGAACATGCTGTGTCTTATGCCGTACACAACCAGGTTGTGCCACGTTTTAAGCGGGCGTCCCAGCACCTTTTACTGGACTCTCAAAAGGGACAGTTTGTGTTTTGCACAGAGGTAAAACATATTGTCTGCGGGCTTCCCAGCACTTTTAAACTGGACGCACCACGACTGTGGTGAGTCGAACGAAGCTGGCAACAATCAAACCGCCCCAGGACTTACTTCTTTTTCCTCTGCTCAACAATGGGCTTTGAGCGATGTATGAAAAGGGCGGGGTCTCGATAGCTTTGTGCACGACTCAGCAGATAATCACAGCCTTTCGGATGATCGAATGCGGGTTCGTTTGGCCGTACACAAACCCATGGATACTTTTTACACCGACGCACTGTAGGGGAGGTCCCTTTCACAGGCCAGCCAAAGGGTTACTTTTGCGATACATACCATTGCATCGAAACCTTTTGCTAACAGACTTCTGCATAGCACGACAGTTTATATTCCGATCAACAAGCTCGTTTTTGATGGTTGCCAATGACAGCAAACAGGCAAGATGGTAAAAAAAGAAGCTTACGCTTTTCGAGGACAAGACACGTTTGAATATTTCGCACACAAGTCCGTCAAGCGAATTATACACGGCCGCTACACACCGAAAACAACGGATA
>OY757542.1:8104306-8131578 GCA_963584105.1 Alviniconcha strummeri
CGACGACAAAAGTACACCGTAAATCAGATCAACAGGGGAACTGTTTTAAAGGCAACACATCGTCTAAAGGACAGGGTTGAGCGCATAATGCATATATGCTCTTCCCGATTTGTCATGTAAGCTAGCAATATAGCGTGTTTTTGTTTTGTTTTTCTTCATTTTGTGTTTTCCGATTTGTTTCGTAAGCAAGTAGTAAAGACTTTATTTTGTGTTTCCGATTTGCTTTCTAAGCAAGCAGTAAAGTCTTTACTCTGCGCCTACGACTTGTTTCGTAAGCAAGTAGTGAAGACTTTATTTTGTGTCTCCGATTAGCTTTCTAAGCAAGCAGTAAAGTCTTCACTCTGTGCCTACGATCTGTTTTGCAAGGAAGCAGTAAAGTCTACGTTTTGTGTTTTCGATTTGATTTCTAAGCAAGCAGTCAAGTCTTTTATCTTGTGCCCGGCGATCTGTCTTGTAATCAAGCAGTAAAGTCTTTACTTTGTGCCTACAAGCTGTCTTTTCAGCAAGAAGTAAGTCTTGTGAGGAAGTAGCCCACCGTTTATCTGTTAGTGTTCACCATCTGTCTTGCAAGTAAACAGCACAGTGATTGCATTTTCTGTCAACGGCCAGTCTTTATAAGCAAGCAGAATTGACTGTCCAGCGCTTGACGTGGGGTCAAAACAAGTGTCCAGTGTCCCTCAGCCAACGGCGAGCTGTCATGGCCAGTTTTCCCTCCACTCAGCCGAGTTATTGAGCACGTCATTTGCCGCTTTGAGCTCGACAGCTAGGGGCGGGAGCGGTGTTATTGGTGAAGGAAGAAACAACCAATTACCTGTCACCCCAACTTCGTCAACTCAACCTAGAACCAGGCTACGCATAAGCAGTAGCAGTCTGCTGTATCGACAGTATAGCCTACAACAATAGATTTGTACGTAAACGTGTGTGTGTGTGTGTGTGTGTGTGTGTGTGTGTGTGTGTGTGTGTGTGTGTGTGTGTGTGTGTGTGTGTGTGTGTGAAGGGGGTGAGGGGGGTGGGGGCTAGGTGCTGTGTCAGAGTTGTGTACATAATTATGTATGTGTGTGCGCACGGCGTGCGTGCGTGCGTGCGTGCGTGCGTGCGTGTGCGTGTGTGTGTGTGTGTGTGTGTGTGTGTGTGTGTGTGTGTGAGCACGTGCTTTTGTTTTGTAATCGTGCGTGCGTGTGCGACACCGTATATTGATATGAAGAATACTTTCGCTAGCTATTCAAACTTTATTCCCCCCCTCCACACACACCCTTTCCTTTCTCTGGTATTTTCTCCATATATATACAATGTCTACATTATATACCTGATTACCACCACGTGTCAGTGTTGGCCAAAAGCAAGCCTCATCAATTCAAATGATTTCAACATTTTAAGTGTATTAACTAGCCTCCTTTTCTCCTGAGCGCTAGAAACAAATTTCCTACTCACTTCATTTTTCTTTGTCTTCAGTTTGTCAAGTGCATCAGAAATCTGTGCAGGCAGCAAATTAGCATGTGATCGAGCATACATCTGACGCATTTCCTTCTGTTAAAAATGTTTTTGTTTGTTTGTTTGTTGTGAATCTTTTTCTTATTATTAGCTATTCTTTTATATTAAATGTTGGCTTTAATCCTGGAACAAATTCAGTCTGAAACTGTTAAATACTGTATTTCGTCGGCGCAAAGTGGCTCCAGATAGGCGCGTTCACTGGGTCAAGGCTGTAACACAGTGTTCGTGTCTAACTAGAGACAGTCTCCGTTGTCACGCTCCAAGCTGGGGGGTCGATCGATTTCGGGATGGTGTTTGTACTGTAAATCTGGCTTCTCCAAAACACTGTACTCTACCGTTTGTTTGGTAGCATTCAAAGAAGAGTATAGCTCTGTGTGTGTGTGTGTGTGTGTGTGTGTGTGTGTGTGTGTGTGTGTGTGTGTGTGTGTGTGTGTGTGTGTGTGTGTGTGTGTGTGTGTGTGCGTGCGTGCGTGCGTGTGTGTGTATGTGTGTTGTCGCCGAAGGATGTAATGTTATGCTAGCTGACTCACGCCAGTGTTGCCGTTTGATGATGTTTTGTATGTTACCCCACTTGAAGACACTTTCCTTGCTGTAAAACCTGGTGAATAAAGAATCCGACTGTGAAGAGTAATGGCCACGGTAGCCTACTGTGCTGCCACAAAGCGAAGCAAGCCGGACTGACTGCCTATCCGTCTTCGCTGCACCCTCGATCAGTGACCTACATTCCCTCACAGGGTCCGTGAATGAAAATTAATTGACCCAGATACACCGCTGTAGTTAGGTAATTAAACCATCGTTTTGTCCAAAGTCGCTAGCTTACGCCCCATTCTCTCTCTCTCTCCCCCCCCCCCCCCCCCCCCCCCCCAGCCATCCTTCTCGCTAACTTGATAGTTTATGGGAAGTAAATCGTGCGCATTTATGACAGGCTCAACGGTCCTCTTTCGATTACGCAGTTTTTCATGGGTGATACATTGGTGATGCGGTTGAAGTTAGTCGGAGCATTGGCTGTTGAATGGAGATAAGCTTCCCTATGTTTGTTCGCTTGTGTGTGTGTGTGTGTGTGTGTGTGTGTGTGTGTGTGTGTGTGTGTGTGTGTGTGTGTGTGTGTGTGTGTGTGTGTGTGTGTGTGTGTGTGTGTGTGTGCTGGATATTGCTTCTCGTAAGGCTTTCTTTGTATGTACGTCGGTTTATACACTTTGAGAGCCCATCACATTTGTTCAGAAACTGTTGAATTGTGGCGAAAAATGTGCCCACCATTTGAATGCTTTTCGGGCAAAAAAGGCATGGCATGTGATTCACAGCTTTAAAAAGGACTCATACACAGCTACGTTACAGCTGACCCCTACACAGCTGAGCTACAGCTGACCCATGCACAGCTAAGAAGTGTGAGTTAGGGTGGCACGGCAAATGAGAACATTATGTGCCCTCATGTGCCTTTCTTACGCTCAACACGGCTCAGTCATCGTATGTATGGTAAGCGATACCCAGTCACTACAAATATACCCAACGCCACCCAGTCACTAGTATACTCCACGCTACCTAGTCACTAGTACACCGAAAGCCATCCGATCACTAATGTACTCAACGCTACCAGTCACTAGTACACCCAACGCCATCCGATCACTAGTGTACTAGGAATGCTCAACGCCAACCAAGCACTAGACATGCTCATTGGAGCCATTCAATCAAGTATACTGAAGTATACTCAACATTATACTCAATCACCAGATACAGGCCTACATAACACTAACAATCACTACATACATTCAACGACACCAAGCTATTGGGTACACCTGGCACTATTCAATCACTACGCAGACTGAAAACTGCCCAGTCACGAGGCATACTCAACGATAGCGGACTACTAGGCAAATAATATACTCAACGCCACGCGGTCACTATGCGTACTCAACGCTGTCCAATCACATACCCCCAATCACACAACATACCAAAAACAAAACAGAACAAAAGACAAGCAACAACAACAACAACAACAACAAACGCTACCCAATCGCTAGACTCAACGGTCTACCCAATCAGCATGAGTTTCGGTCCGAGTTTCTTGGATCAGCACCATGCAATGCCTAGTTCACTGGGAGTTTAATGAGTTCCCTGGGATAGAACCACTTTATGTTTGACAAACTGCAAAGTACGAAGACAATGTTCTCACGAATAAATAACGATGAACAATGAGAACAGACAAAGAACAGTTTCATCAGAATCTAGATCGCTCGTCGGAAGGTCTATAAGTTACAAGTTTATAGACAGAAAGAAATCTGTCTTTTCTCCTCGCTACTTTCTTCTCCTTTTCATTTTTTACTTTTTTATTTTTGCCTTGTTATTGTCCACTCTCGAAAAAGACATTTATTATCCAAAGCGATGATTGCTATGGCTGAACATGCAGTCTCTGTCGTTAAGGCATTGCTGGGTACATTCTCTTCCTTTCTTTTTTCATTTGTCACCGTCTCCAGCAATCACTCGCTTATTACTCCGGAATGTGAAAGTTCCGACAGGGTTTTTCTTCTTTTGGCGTGACTGGTCGTTAACTCTAGTGGAACGTCAACAGGCCACCCTCCGCCAATGCGGCCAATTTGTGCTTCCGTTCTGCACGCCACTCTCTCCGCAGCCCAAACTTTTAAGAGGATTTATGTGAGAGCGCTGGCCTCGTTTGTCTACGTAAATTGCCACTACTGACGTCACCCACGCCCGTGCGAATGCTCAGGCAGCGGGGCCCTAAGGGGCGCCTGGAACTGGAGTTTTCAGACCCTTTGTAACATTGCTGCTGGGTCTGCGTTTCGTCGTTCATTCATTCATTCACTTCTTCATTTATTCGGTATATTTAGTCGGTTTAGATTCGCGAAACCGTTCACGAAGTCGTTGTTAATTGCACGTCTTTTCGTTTGCTTGTTTGTTGTTATTGTGTGTGTGTGTGTGGTGTGTGTGTGTGTGTGTGTGTGTGTGTGTGTGTGTGTGTGTGTGTGTGTGTGTGTGCTTTACTGTAGCTGGCCCTAGCTGGTGGGCACGGCGGACTCGTACGTTAGGTCCTCTCCGGTCAGAACCTAAAGTTAACATTACTGTTTTTTGTAGTGGTATATTCCGATGACTTATATGATGCCTAAGCAGGGGCAGTTCTTAAATGTACGTAAATGTAATCCTGCCTTTTAACATTACAAATATATGTAAATGTAACCCTGCCTTTTCTCTCCCTCCCCCCCCCCCCCCCCCACAAACACATACACAACTTGTGTTGTAGCAACCTTTTGTTTTATAGTCGTTTTTGTAGCTTCATAAATGGGATTATCCCCCAAAAATCGCTTGTTGTGTTTTGTCTTAATAAATAGCGTTCTTTTAAACATTTTATGTGTTCGGGTCTAGTTTAGTTTTAGCTTATGTCTGTTTCTGTATATATACGTATCGCCACTCCTTGAATGAACAATGACGTATTTTGTTGGCAAAGAGAGAGAGAGAGAGAGAGAGAGAGAGAGAGAGAGAGAGAGAGAGAGAGAGAGAGAGAGAGAGAGAGAGAGAGAGAGAGAGAGAGAGAGACAGACAGACAGACAGACAGACAGACAGACAGACAGACAGACAGACAGAGAGAGAGTCAGAGAGAGAGAGACAGAGAGAGAGAGAGAGAGAGAGAGAGAGAGAGAGAGAGAGAGAGAGAGAGAGAGAGAGAGAGAGAGAGAGAGAGAGAGAGAGAGAGAAGGGGTGATTTCTGCACACGAAGGCGGTCTCTGCACGCGAAGCCACTGACTGATATCATGACACGGTGGGCTGGGCAATAGTACCCATTTCTACAGTACTGATCTAAGCTGCTCACCCTGGCTTAACCATTCTGTCTCACACGTTTTCCGGTTAACGAGCTCCAAGGAAATGTATTTAATAATCTGAATCATATTCACGGACTAGTTGAATTAATTAACTGATCAATTCGTTACAGTCATTCAAAAACCAATACTTTCTTCTTCTTTTTTCTGTTTAAATGGCCGTATGCGGTAGAGCGTAGGAGAAGGGGTGGTGGGGATGGTGCGTGCCTGAGTGTGTGTGGAAGGGGGGTGGCGGGGTCGAGGGGGGGTGGGTGGGGTGAAGCAGGGGCGTGCGTGTCTGCGTGCGTGTGCCCAATATCTATTTCCTCAATCTTTCTGGCGAGGTCTCCGATAATTGCAAGGCTTCTGCCTCCCGTTAAGTTCTTGATCGAAAGACAAACCTCGTCTCCGCTAGTAAAAAATCTAACGCCAACACATCGGCGCTTCAAAGCCGCTGTCCTATAACATAAATCAGGCTTCACGGCGGGCCCCGCGCTGACGCGGTCTTACTGCCGCAGGCAGCGGTATACACGTAATGCAGGACTAGTCAGACACGTCAGGGCTTTCGGAAGTGGAAATTAATTTTAGCTGAATTTCTCCCGTGCTACAGTGACCATCAATTCCGATCACGGTTACCGCAGCTGGAATGTAAAGCTAAAGCTTAACTGAGGTGATGTATTCATGCAAAGTGTGAAATTTCGCTCTCAAAACAAATCGAGGAAAGGCCCGTGTTAAAAATGAATGCTTTGGTCGAATCTCCTTAAATGGCAAGGCTCAAGAGAAGCAGCTCTTGTAATCATGTTTAAGTACTGAACAATAACGCAAAGTTCAAACCTGGTCCAACAAGAACACACACACACACACACACACACACACACACACACACACACACACAAACCACACAACCCCGCCCACCCATCCCACCCCCCGCCCCCACCACACCTCAACAACAACAAACAAAAAAAAGAAGAAGAAGAAGAAGAAAAAGAAGAGAGAAAAAGAAAATAAAAAAAGAAGAAAAAAGAACGGATCTGCAAGGTACAGTTCTACAATTATAACACTCCTTTGACCTTTCACTTTATCTCCCTTGGATGCAGGTATAGGCAAAACCCCCATGAAAAGCAACATAACTGATATGCATATCCTAGCCTGTGTATTTAACAACCATGCACACACTTTAAGATCGATCGGTAAAAAATACTCACATAAACAATTTCGAATTTTCGTAAATATTTGAAACAGCAGTGACTTTTAAATGTACGCAAGGTCGCTAAATGTGCTTTTAACGTGTACGCTAAGCAAGTGCTACCACTGTACGTAGTTGAACATTTATCACATTTATAGTGTCCAAAACGTCAAAACGGTAAAGCAATGAAACATTCAAATGGCTCTCATCGCTGTCCACCTTAATGCAGGAGTCATTCTGGTGGTGACAGTGTAGCGATAGGTATAATTATAATCTACATCTCCCCCCTCCCCCATAGTTCAGGAGCTGTGTGAGAGTCGAGGTGGACGTCCTGGGCTGTCCGTCCTAACGAGCCTTCTGGTTTCCGTGGACGTAAAGAATTATTGAACCGTGCTTCGGCATTAGTCACAACTTGTCCCTAATATGTCAACTGACATCTGAGGACATTAAGCATCACTTCATCATCCCCCTCCCCCGTACCCCCTCCCCACTTCTCCTCGTCCCTAATAAGCCTTACGGTTTTCGTGGACGTTGAGCACCATGTTTACTTATTTACTTTACACAACGGTAAATAATCTGACATGCCCTGAGGCCGGATAATCAAGCAGTCATATTCCTCACTCACATTTATTTTAGTGTTAGTGAACAAATCAGCTGCTCTTCCCATATATGCTGTCGAGGAAAAGAGCACGTAAACTTCACAAACGAAACTTAACTCAAGCAGTGCTCAGCAAGTTTTCATGACGCATTTCTGCAGATCTGTGGGTTCAGTTAGAATCAGAATTAGAACGTCCTTTACAATTTGCATGGCTTCTTCCAGTCTCTCCCAGCAAAACTTCAATTACACGCGTTCAAGCGTGTTCTTCAGCATATGCCGGTCAGCGTCGTACAGAAAAACCTGTGCTTGTTACGTAGGACGGGCGCTATGATTTGGAAAATCCAGACTGGTTTGATCTCGGAACCTTTCCGGGCAAACAGGCATTTCGGGGTGCTTTTTGTTAGTTTCTAATCAAATTTCAACTCGCATGATTGCAAAGGAGAAGACGAAGCACAACAGCAACAAAACCGAAACTACGGAAACGAGAAAGAGAAAAAAAGACAAGAAGAAGAGTTGAATGGACCGGAGTGGCTGAGATCAAAACACACCAAAGGTTAATAAGAACGCTGATTTTAATCAGACAATACTGAACAATGCAAATTTTCAGAGAAAGCACCTTTTGCAAGAAACAAACAAACAGATATCACCCCAACAAGCATTGAAATGGAAGAAATCTGACAGCTTGCGGTTACTGGAGAAGTTAGCCGTAGAATCAAAACAGGAAGTAGAGATTACTGATTAGAAAGAAACAATTCATGGCAGTAGGCAAATCATGCATATAATTATCATGACCTATTCCAGGCTGTCAAGAACATTGCTTAGTTCTGGGTAGTGGGTGGGCCTTAATTTCTGCGTCCGCAATACCCTACTGCCGGAAAATAGAAGAAGAACAACATCAGCACGATGGAGTTGGGGGGGGGGGGGATGATGATAATGAAGATCCCATACAAATATACAGTTAATTCCCGAAGAAGGACAAGCAAAAGACTGATTGACGGATTCTTGATATCTAACGGTCAGTCCACCACCCGTGAAGATTACATTTGGGCGAAACAAGTTATATATCTAACCATCGTAAAATGTGTGAATGTGATGAAGTCAGAAAAGGTCTTGCCGAAAACAAAACATTCAACTTTTTAAGCTGTTCTGTTTGACGAAGGTGCGACCTCGAAATAAAGCCAAGGTCACTGAAAATGTCATGAACGGTTAAATCTCATTAAGTACTGGGCCTACCACTACGCAACGTTTAACACTGACGACCTTTTCAGTATTCAGGAAACTCATTACGCGAACTTGTGTGCCATGCCAGCTGAACGCCTTCAGATCGTTGCACTGATGATCACACAGACCCATGAGTCTGACCGGAAAGAAGTGCGTCATTGAAGCAGTCTGCTCGGTCAAATTGCTTTCCCACACGCTAGTCCTGAAATACCGACTGGGTAAACACTATCAGGCCGGCAGATCCGATTTACGGTGTTTGCGCTGTGGCAGATCAATTTGTAAACATGTTTTCAGGTAAAGCGAAAGGACATTCAAATCTTTTACCGAGCTTTCCGGCTATTCACGTTGAATACCCTGGCGTATACTGAACGTGTACCAATCGTACCCAATTTTACCTCGACGGACAACATTGACTTTCAACTTCCGAAAATCAAAAGCAAATGTCACGGTTCTTGTCCAGACAGATAATGTGTCCGTCACCACCCTTGAACCAAAGATTATAAATTCAGTTTGTTCTTATAACCTTTGCCTGAACACAGCCTAAGTGAGTGAAAACAAAGCATACCAAATCTGAAATGGATCAGGCGAGAACGTACTGAAATATACAACTTTTTATTTTAGAAACTGTTACGAGCCCTAAAATGAGGTCAAGATCAAGGAAAATTGCATGAGGGCCCACAATGCACAGTTTGACACTGATCACATTTGCAATGCCAAAGAAAATCGTTAAAGCCTTGCAACTGGCTGGCCGAACCAACGGCTTAACTCTGACCATTAAGTACTCAAGTTTGAGGTCAGTTAAAAAAGAAAGAAGTGAACCAGTGGAAAAAAGAACGACTCTGGGCCGAAACGAAACCATTCACCACCTTTTGCACGTCCACTTTCTATATTTCCACGACCATTCAGTTACTTACTGCTGTAAAAAATAAAACAATGTGGGCGAATTTTAACTTTTTCCACTCTAGGACCAAGACAGCCTCAGACAGGAAGACCTGGTTTGCCCTGAAACCATCGGTCATCGTGGGCTAATTTCCTCTCTTGGCGACCCGGCAGAACATCAAACACAGGCAATTAATCAAAAACTGATTGCTATGGCCGGCTGGGATTTATTAAGAAGCGCGCAGGTAGCCTGCGGCTAGCGACGGCTCAACAATCTAAGAAATCAATACACGATTTGTTCGTCTGGGAATGGGACCATCGCATTTTGGAGCCCAGATTTTTCCCGGCGGGTGATCATTGCAACAGTTTATTAATAGGATTGAGAAATGGATTTTGTTTGTTTGTGTGAGTTGTTTTTTTGTTTTTGTTTTTTTAACCTGTCTGCCTTTTCGTTGTTCTTTATTGCTGTTTTTGTTGCTATTTATTCTTGTGCGGAAAGAAAGAAATATTTGTACTACTTGAGATGTTTTTCGGTGAATTTCGATAGAAATATAACTGTGACCGCTTGAAAGACTCACACGGGTTAGATATCTGACATGTCACAATACAACTTGAACGGTAACAACATCAAACAATAAGAAGCAGGTCAATCACTGAGTGAGTGTGTGAGGGTGGGGGAAGCGGTGTGCGCGCGAGCGTGCATACATGCAAGCATGTGTGTGTGTGTGTGTGTGTGTGTGTGTGTGTGTGTGTGTGTGTGTGCGGTGTGCGCGCGAGCGTGCATACATGCAAGCATGTGTGTGTGTGTGTGTGTGTGTGTGTGTGTGTGTGTGTGTGTGTGTGTGTGTGTGTGTGTGTGTGTGTGTTGTGTGTGTGTTGTGTGTGTGAGTGCGCGCGCGCGCGCGCGCGCGCGTGTGTGTGTGTGTGTGTGTGTGTGTGTGTGTGTGTGTGTGTGTGTGTATGAGCGCGCGCGCAAAAGAGAATAAGAGGGGAATGGGAGAGATTCCGCACTGATTGTCATGGCAACCGTCAACAAGATTTACCGTAAACGGTAAACGTTGCTTGCTCTGATCTTTTTACTCGAGAGTATAGATCGAGCCACACAACTGTTTCCTCGAGGTCGATAACGGAGTGCGTTGGTGTGTGTGCTTTTCCTTAATACAAGTTGTGCCCGTTATTTTTCACCAGATTGAGCGCTGAATGCTGATGATTTTCTTTCATAATAGTAACTAGTTAATAGTAACTAATTATACAAGGCATGGTCTACTAGTATGTAGGATTTCTTTTGTCAGTAGTCACTAGTTCGGAGGCTTGCAATGGAACAATGTTCCTCAGAGAGAGAACGAATAACAACAGTCCAAGCATGCCCTGGTTCTAAAAAATCTTTTATTCCTGATTTTCGCCCATGAGGTATGTGTCAAGGCCTGCCCGGAATCTGTGTCATAGGAATCCAGCCGACCGGGCAAGGCCTTGACAAACCCCTCATAAGCAAAATTTTGGAATACAAGTTTTTACAACCAGGACATGCTTGGACTGTTGTTATACGTCCTCTACATCGTCATTTGTGACACCATACTCAGTCCGTCCTGCACAGTGCAGTGCCCAGGAGCCACAGAGAGCCATGTTTTGCTGTATGTCTATATATATCTATTTTTTTAACCTGTTAAAACTGTTTAACACTGATGGTACCCTGAAATATGGCCTCGGTCACTGAAAGTTATACGAACAGGTAAAGTTCAGTGAGTATAGTACTTTAAGGCAATGACTGACACTATCAGAATCAGGCTGTTCCCCAAAAGTGCAGCGTTTATGTTTTCGATACGGCTGGCCTAGCAATAGCATTGATCGTTGTATAGACTCCCTTTTTTCACTTTTTTATAACTAAAAGGCAATCAATCTTGGGCTTATTTTAGGAACATCTTTCGCGTTTCAATAATCAATGCCTCCATTTCTGTCTTTGTGACATATCAGAAAGTTCCGTACGGCAGTTTTTCTCTGTCTGAGAGAGAGAAAGAGAAATGCACTTGGACTGCACCCCCCCCCCCCCCCAAAAAAAAAAAAAAAAAAAAAGAAGAGAAGAAGCAATATCACAACTGATGTGCTCTGTATTAATGAGCAAAACGGAACTTTGACAACCGACTCTTAGCCTGATGGGCGAGATAAAGGGAACCCCGAGTTCTTTTTGCACAGCATGTGAGTCAGTTTAGCCTAGCGGGAAGGCGTTAGACTGGTCAGCAGAAGGACCACGGTTCGATTCCGCTTCGGCTCTCCTTGCTCTTCAAAAGTTGTGGTCTGTTGACACTGTATTGTGACTCTGTCTCTCACCAATAATGAAACATAAAAATGGCTCTCATTTTAAAAGCCCATCTTAATGCACAATGATTTCTGGTGGTAACAGTTTAGCGTTAGGTATAGTCTATATATAGACCCCCCCCCCCCCCCCCCCCAACACACACACCTTTCCGGATCTCGGTCCCCTTCTTAGGAGACAACTCGACGTTAAACACGTTTAACCAACTAACCAGTCCACGAGTCTCCTATGCATAGCTTCCTTCGTTCGGCCCTCACTCGGGAAGTGGACTTATAAAGCGGAAATTGTCAGACACACGAGTCGTACTCGTGTATGCGAAGTTGAGAAAAGATCTACACACTCGCTTAGGCATGTACCAGGCACAGGGCTAGCAGTATTCGTGTAATGGCAAATATTTTCGCTTTCCTAGTTTGTCTCTTTTCTCTTTTTTAATTTTATTATTATTATTTTTATTGGGGGTATGTGCGTGGGTTTGTGTGTGTGGTGGGGGTTACCACTGTTGCATCACTGGCATGTTAATAGTTTTCTTTACCAGTCTTGCGTCACTGGCAAGTCACGCTTTGCTTAAGCACGCTTGCGTTGGTGGCATGCCAAGTTTTGCTTTATTAACCTTGCCTTTTGCTTTACCAGCCTTGCGTTACTGGCATGTCAAGCTTTGCTTTCTTTATCAGCCTTGCGTCACGGGCATGTCAAACTTTGCTTTCTTTACCAGCCTTGCGTTACTGGCATGTCAAGCTTTGCTTTCTTTACCAGCCTTGCGTTACTGGCATGTCAAGCTTTGCTTTCTTTACCAGCCTTGCGTTACTGGCATGTCAAGCTTAGCTTTCTTTATTAGCCTTGCGTCACGGGCATGTCAAGCTTTGCTTGCTTTATTTTTATATATATTTTTTTATCAGACCTGAATTACCGATGTGTCAAGCTTTACCAACCTTGCGTCACTGGTGTGTCAAGCGTTGCTTTCTTCACCAGCCTTGCCCACAGGCACGTCAAGCTTTGATTAATCATCCCTTAGTTACTGACGTGTCAAGCTTTATTAGCCTTGCGTCACGAGCATGTCAAGCTTTGCTTTCCTTACCAGCCTGGCGTCACGGGTATGTCAAGCTTTGCTGTTTTTTACCAGCCTGGCGTCATTGGCATGTTAGGCTTTGCTTTCTTTACCAGCCTGGCGTCACTGGCATGTCAAGCTTTGCTTTCTTTACCAGCCTGGCGTGACTGGCATGTCAAGCTTTGCTTTCTTTACCAGCCTGGCGTCACTGGCATGTCAAGCTTTGCTTTACCACGGGTGTGTCGTTGGCAAGTAACGCTGTTTTGCTGCTGTGTATTTGCTCATGCGACGCTTCGCGTTACCGGCTTTATGTCGCGGGTTTGTTAAGTTTTGTTTTGCCGCCTTACACCGCTGCCTTGTGAAATTTTGTTCGGGAAATCGTCTTCCAGGCAAATACATTATTGTGTCTCCTAGATTAGAGTGACAGAAGGCGATTACACAATCAGCACCCCAAGACGAGACACACCATTCCTTCGACCGCCAGTTTTATCCGCCAGTTCAAAATTATATCATTTCGGTGCACTAGCTCTCGTTCATCGACGGGGCCAGGTTGATAGCGGAGGTACCGTTAAGTTTATTCTGCTTAAACCTACTCTTTGTTTTCGCCGTAAATGATGCATTACACAACTCACCTGAGACTTTTAGGTCTACCTGTCTTTAGGCCTGTTCATAATAAGTCTTCTAATAGACTTCAAAGGAGAGAGAGAGAGAGAGAGAGAGAGAGAGAGAGAGAGAGAGAGAGAGAGAGAGAGAGAGAGAGAGAGAGAGAGAGAGAGAGAGAGAGAGAGAGTTTTGGTAACATAATCATTCAAACGCTGACGTGGAGGCCGCTATATTAATATTTTTGTGGGACCTTGGGTCAGTGGGAGGAGCATTCTCTCCCCATGGCGACAGGTTAGGTCGATAACCCGGACAAGTAAGAACTAAGCGACTTTCATCAGCTTACAGCTCCAATAACCAGCTGCTTTATGAAAATCGAACGACCCAGGGACATTTTCGGGTCGAGTGAAAGTCCCGTTACAAAGCCGGTGCGTGGTTATAGCTTTAGAATCGATCCTCTGTGAAACAGGGGCTTAAAGTTAAACCTGGCCAAGTGGTTGCACAAAGTAATGACAAAAAGGAGCACATTATAAAGGGAAGCATTGACATTCAGGAGGATGAACAGCTTCGTCATCGACTTTTAAGTGTTTCAGTGGCTATCGTATGCCTGAAAATGTGCTTTTATCAATATGAAACAGTTTACAAAAACAAAACAAAAACAAACAAACAACGCAAAACAACAACAACAACAAAAACAAAAACAACAACAAAACCTTTCACGCATATGTGTCGGTCAATCATCGGTCAGTCATTAAATAGTACAATGACACGCCCCATCAAGCAGTATAGATTGTAAGCTAGTTCGTGATGAATAAGAGTTTGTGAGTCAGCTAATTATTAACGAGTAGCGGTTCAACAAAATGTCTATTGATAGCACTAAAGCAAATAAGACAATCACGGTTTAATTTTTGGGGTAAGCCGTTGTTCATCTCAGGTCCTGTGTCTACAGAATTCCAAAATTTAAAGCAGCTCTATACCGAAGACCTCAGTCTATTAAAAATGCGTTTTCCACGTACATGTATGTAATACAAACACTTCCTGACATATTTCATCAAATTCTGTCTCAAATAAGGAGCAAAATCAACCTCCCACATCCAGTAATTTCCAAAAGTTTAAGACCTGATATAAATTTCAAGCTTGTTATGCCATGACGTCAGATTACTTAATTTCATGTTTTGATTGCATCATCCAATTTGGGTTGAGGAAGAATATAAGGGAAAAAGGAGGACGTTTTAGAGAGCATGTGAGAGAGAGAGAGAGAGAGAGAGAGAGAGAGAGAGAGAGAGAGAGAGAGAGAGAGAGAGAGAGAGAGAGAGAGAGAGAGAGAGAGAGAGAGAGAGAGAGAAAATCAACAAAAAAATCAACAATACAAAAACAAATAAACCACAAACAATCAACAACTGACAACAAAACACAAAACAAACAAACACACAAAAACAAAGGCACAAAAAATATTTTGATGTCATCACTTTTCTGAATGCGTTGCATTATGCTTTTGGTGAAATAAACTTACATTATTTGGTATGAAGGCCAAAAACCACTTCTGTCAAATTTATTTTAAAAGTATAGGACTAACGTGACAGGATGCCGCTTCTTCGGCTGCTGCTGTTCCCGCTGCGTGCATGCGTGTGTGTGTGTGTGTGTGTGTGTGTGTGTGTGTGTGTGTGTGTGTGTGTGTGTGTGTGTGTGTGTGTGTGTGTGTGTGTGTGTGTGTGTGTGAATGTGTGTTTGTGTGTGTGCGCACGCGTGCGTGTGTGATTGTATTTATGTGGGTAAATGTGTCTGTACGTATGTGTGAGTGTGAATGTACGCGCGCGCGTTTTTTTTGTGTGTGTGTGTGTGTGTGCGTGCGTGCGTGCGTGCGTGCGTGCGTGCGTGCGTGCGTGCGCACGTATGGAATGTTTGAGTGTTGCTGCGTACATTTACATTACTTATTTTCTTCTTCTGACTGTCATGGTTTTGTTGTTGTAATTGATAATGTACAGCGCAGCGACAGTTCGCAGTTACTTACGGGGTATAGCGCAATATATGAGTTATTATTATTATATTCCAACGCTCTGCTGAATGTGATTCAAGAGATTATCCTAGGAAAGTTTTAAAATCAAAGAATTCGCTTTGGTTTGCAACGGATGGACACCCGGCGTGAATATTTTCGACACAGACGATTAGCCGGATGGAACGACACTACTCGCGACATGCTCCATGTGAGTTTATAGCCTTGTGATTCCCATAATACGCTGATGCCTCGTGAAGGTGGCATGCGTTTTATGCACACGTCAGTAACAGCAACATCAAGAACAACGCCATCATCACCAGAATAGACAATGACGCAGCCCAAAACATGAACATAATTAAACTCGGCATCTGGGGATTGCCGAGGACGTGTTACAACATTATCCACCCCGTCCTTTTACTTTGCCGAGCATGAAACATTGGACTCTCGAAGAAGAAAACACTGATAAAAAAAAGTTTAAGCCTGTACTGACCTCGTAAGCATCCTTGATGTTGATGGGTTTGCCGCTTTGAGCCACGATGCCCACAATGCCCTTGCCAAATGGCACTTTGATCTCGTTTCTCTCCGTGTGGATGGCGTCCTCCAGTGTCGATGTCTCCGTGACGTCAAACAGCTTGGACACCAGGAACTTGTTATCGCGGGAGCCGCGGACCAGGAACAGCGAGCCTCGGTCGCTGTTGGTCAGGATGGAGACGTTCTGCAAGATCTTGTGGCACAAGAGGTTGACGTCCAGCTCGCTGGCGATATCGCGGATGAGCTCCATGAAGAGCTCCTCCTCGGTCATCCGCTGGAAGCTCTTGCGGTCCTTCTTGAAGTTGGCCTTGCGGGTGCGGTCGCCATCCAGGTAGCGGCGAAAGATCTGCGACGTGATGGAGTTGCGCGCCGACTGGGAGAAGCCCAGACTGGTGCCTTGTGCGGAGGCGACTGTCAGCCCTTGCGGCTTGAGTTTGGAGGACGGCGCAGCAGCGTCGTCCCAATTTTTATCCTTCAGCTTCCTGGCAAATGTCTCCACGATCTCCTTGGTGGCATTCTCTGAGAGCCATCGGAGCAGGAAATCCTGGTTCTTCTTCAGGTAGTTACTGACCTGCTCCTCTGTGAAGCTCGGCGAGTAGGAGCCACGGCGATTTGACCTATCCGTGCTCATGGTGGCGGTTTGTTCGTTTCACCTCTCACAACATCCCTTGGCGGGTGGGCGCGTGTGTGATCTCACACATACTTTAGTGCAACACCCAAGATCCTCCCCCGATCACCGAGCAGTGTGGCTCACCGGACAGAAGCACTGTGTCTCGTCACCACCCGGGAAAATGCAACTCTGAAGGAATCCCTGTCAAGATGGCTTCGGCAGCTGGCCACGTGCGCTGACCTGACCCGCTGCTGTTGCAGAACTTATGGGGGCGGCGTGCAATAAACGCGTCTTTGTCGTGACGTCACGACCGCCAGGCGCAGACCAAACTCACACCAGCTCTTTCACACTCGCACCACCTGCAACACATTCAGAATATACACTGAGCACATGTGGCAAACATGTCAGTATAGTCTCGGCTTCCGTCTTTTCATGATGCGCTGAAAGCGACACACACGGGAAAGCGAATGTGTATGCGCGCTTTCCTTCACCATTCGTTGCGTACAATGACAAACATTAACAATTATAACAAATCTGTTTTCGGTGTAGCGGTCATAAGAGTTAACTGGGTTGCTTGAAATTTTAACGCTAAGTCGAATGTGTGGCGAACGCGGCATAATATATACTACACATAACTTAAAAACCAAGAAGAGCAGTTACGCTCAGAAGACTCACATTAGAAATGGAAAACCGAAAAAGAGAAAGTGTTAATTATTTCCCTTAAATACACACCACAGTCACACAAAGCATATTGTGCGTGATCATTACAATGTATGTTGCAACCACACAAAGTTAAAAACTACAGTAGACAACAACCGAAAAAACTCAGTTTATGCTTTAACACACTGGTGACCTAGAAATAAGGTCAAGTCATTAAACCTGTAATGAATCTGTAGACCACCTCGCTGTAAGTTGTGTAACAGTGTCCTAGGAAAGGCCAACGTTAAAGTTTAAATTAAAACGTAAAATTAACGTTAAAATCACTGTTAACAAAAAATAAAAATAAAATAAAAAATGTGTGCTCATGTCACGCATTACTGCATGCGTAAGGAGCATCTGGGGCAATGACGTCGAAAGAACCGGAAAGGCAGTAAGTAAAGCATGTAAAGCTATATTCTGACCTACTTCAAGAATAGTTGCATCCACAGGAGGTGACCTTAATTTCTGCATCAGCATGCCCCTACCACGGGTGCGAATAAAAGTATTCAATTCCATGTTATGACTCATTAATATGACATCGCAGTGAATAAATATCTCGCCCCTACGCAAGGGACACCAGATGCAGACCAGAGATACAGAGAGAGAGAGAAAAAAAAAATCAATCCGAAAGTGAGTTTCTGTTATTCTAATCACATGGTGGTAGACCCGCGATTCGGTGAATGCGAAAAAAAGAAGATTATATTACCATGAGAAAAAAGAGAAGAAGATTATATTTACACGGACAAACCGTCGACGAAATCAATTTAGAAAAGCAGCATGCCGTGGGCGGGCTAACTTTCTGTCAGTAGTAGTGATAGACGATAGTGGTGATACTCCTGGACACTGCGGCTGTTAAAACTGAACATTAAGTCTAAAGCCAGCATTACGGCGGCAGACAACTCTCATTGGAAGGATTTGTTATTGGACAACAAAACTAGCTCAGATAGTTCATGAACGTGGTCCATGCATTGTTGGCCTGTGGGGAAGGACTAATACGTTTTTACATTTTTTTTCTTCCCTTCTCTTCTACATAGGCCCGACACAGCAACTGCAGGGGCTCTGAGACTCAGAGACACATGACGCAGACGCTGTGTAATTCAACGTGAAGAACTGTGAAGTCTAAAAAAAAGAGAAAAAGTCAGCTGTGTATAATTATTATACGGAACATTCAAACTGGATTGTGTGTGAGAGTGCGTGCTTGTGTGTGTGTGTGCGTGTGCGTGCGCGTGCGTGCGTGCGTGCGTGCGTGTGTGTGTGTGTGTTATAACTGTCAAGTTCCGCAACTCTCTGATACTCTACTCCTGCTGAAACATTGAAATATGGTGAAGCTAGCTAAAACCAGAAATGGTATGAACGTCTAATTAAGCCGAATGAGTACTGCCATCATACAAACTCTAAGAATGATCAGTTTAAATTTCCCAGGTAAAGTGTTTGACACGCCCCAAATGCCCCACACTGATCATTACCTGAGGCTCGCACTTTTCGTGCAATTCAAAAACAGTCACATACCTATCCAAATACAAAGCAAAACAACAACAACCAAAAAACAACAACAAAAAAACACACGTCCCGCCCCCCACCCACAGCCCCCATCCCCACACATACATCATTCATGTCGCTGATTCTTAGGCCTCGTCTATGCCACTTAAATGTTTGCTGGCATTTCCACTTGAAAAGCAGCAGTCAGTGCGATGCAACGAACAGAGAAAGAGAAGTCTTAATTCCACTTTCAAAAACGAAAAAAAGAAAGAAAGAAAAAAGATGAGAAAAAAAATCACGTTCATTCTGTCTGCGACGTTGAAGTCCCACCGTGTGGGACTAAGCACACACACATTGAAGGGACCAACACGCGATATGCAGCTTCAAATCAAACACCATCAACGTGACGTTACTGAAACGTGCAGCAGACTATAATTATACCCACCAGTCGGTATCCAACACCAAGAGAGACATACATTCAAAATCCGTTGCCATCAGCCTTCAGGTCTTACTGCTGATGTGGCTGTCGACACGATCGAACGGCAAGTATAGGCTGCACCAAAGTGCCAAACAAAATGCCGCCAGTAGGAAAGTGAACTGCACAGCCTACTGCGTCAGATCCGTAAATAATAAAGATTGATCTACTTCCCCATCTTCTGCTACGCTATTAATCCTCGATAAATTTCCGACCAAAGAACAGTTTGAGAGAGACAGAGAGAGACAGACAGACAGAGACTGAGAGACAGAGAGAAAGAGACAGAGACAGAGAGACAGACAGACAGAGACAGAGAGACAAACAGAGAGACAGAGAGACAGACACAGACACAGAGGGAGACACAGAAAGAGACAGAGAGACAGGCGGGCAGCCAGGCAGAGGTAGAGATGGGCAGGCAGATAGACAGTTCAAAAGTAGCAAAGGCACAGCAGGAGAAAAGTAAGTACGCCCGCGTGACCGAAGGAAATGTAAACCACTACGAAGGAAATATAAAAGAAGCCCTTAGAAAAAATGCAAACAAAAGCTATGTGTGTGTGTATATATATATATGAAGCGAATATTCGTTTTATGTACACAAGTACAAACCTGCTACTGCGAATGTGTACATGTAGACCTACAAATGCTCTCAATTCCATAATTCACTCCATACATATATTGATATCTTTGCTTGCCATGTGGCAGTTTTTGTAGTATTCACTGTATCCACTGCACACAATTTCAGAGAGGACATTCGAACCGACGAGAGACTGAACTCTAACGCCAAAAGCTGCCCAATCTGTTGTTTTTCCCCAGCGACTCCCAAAGCCAACGCTTGCCTGCCAGGATCAATTTTGACTAACATGGAGGCAATCTTACAGGAGTCCGAGTCCCCACTGACCATCACATCTTCCTGTGGTCTAGGTTAAGGGAGGGAGCGCGCTGCCCCGTGGGCTCATTTGTGTAGATTAGCGCGGCAAGGAGTTCCAAGCTGGCTGGCCAAAGGCGGTAATGACCGGCCCAAAAACCACTAGAAGGCCTCATCGGCCGCGGCTAAACTGTTTCACCTCACACAAATGAAGGGGGTATGTACACACACACAACCCTCGGCATCGCTAATCTTTTCTGCCCCGCTTACTTAAGTCTGAAACCATCTTTCTTCCGTGTGGAAACAACGGTGGTTAAAGCAGCTACTGGCTTCCGTAACCACAATGGACACACACCCAGTGCGTGGAGCAGTTTCGGCCAAACCGCAAGACTGTCTACGTTTAGCTTCAACAGCTAAACTAGGGCTTTAACTACAGGTTCATGCCCTGCGTGCATTCCTCTTCACTTCGTGATCAAGCGCTCCACATTGTCAGTCTCTTTGATATGTTAATGATAGATAGTTTAGTACACTCACTGATTGGGATTAGTGTCCCCCATGCGGTTTGTGTTGACGTTGCTCGACAGTACAGGCCCTGTGCATAATGATTATGTACTCATAGGCTACCCCATGCATAGCGGATAAGTATGCACATGCGTCTAATGTTTCTGACCATTTTCTTGCTCTAATTTTAAGGCCATTTCGGACGAATAAACTGAAGGATGGCATATACTTCCAATGGAAGTTCTAAGCGCGCGGAGACACCATAAAAATTAAGCCATATGAAGAGTGAAGTTGTAGACGCACGTAGACAGCACAAAAAGCAATATTATGAGCAATAAAGTTCTATAGACGCACGGAGACAGCAAAAAAGAAGAAAAAGAGCAATACTGTGAGCAATGGCGTTCTACACGCACGGACAAAAAGCAATATTATGAGCAATCAGGTTCTAGACAGACGCACGGAGACAGAACAAAAAGTAATATTATGAGCAACGAAGTGTTGGATGCACGTAAAACAAAAAGCAATATTATGAGCAGTGATGTTCTAGAAGCACGGAGACAGAACAAAAAGCAATACTATCAGCAATGAAGTTTTAGACGCTCGGAGACGGCACAAAAAGCAACATTATGATCAATGAAGCTCTAGACGGGTAGAGACAGCACGAAAAGCAATCACTTTCAAGAGGAAATCGGGCCTGCCTCAAACGCTTTGAAGTTACATGCATCATGAATTTCCTGTCGGAACGGTATCCTTCTGCTGGGTCATTCTGAATCCATTTCCGGTGGTACTTGCATTACTGACGCTATTTCTGCCAGTCCTCGCCGAATCAAATTTGTCCAGGCTTTAGAAACTCGCACGCCAGCACTCATTAATAATACACACGTTGAGCTACTTTACGTCAAAATGGCACCACCTAGAGAAAAATGCATAACTATTCTGATAACCGCTGATCCTAAAAGGTCGATCGATGTGTGGGCAGAGTCATTTTACTCCCATATTCCCAGTGCCGACGTGTACAGAACAGCTCTGTCCCATTATGGACCGACTCCGCATTTCAGGTTCAGCTGAACTGTGCAGCACGCAAACCCAACAGTGTGTGAGTGGTTGCTGGTGTTGTTAATGATTCGCACAAGTCTTTGAACGCCTACGGAAAGACCAGAAACGCTGGGCATCAGCTTCAAAACCAGGACATAAATGTGCCAGTTTGAAATTATAGTAGGTCCATGCCTGGAAGGCTACCGAACAGTAGACAGTGTGGTTTCCGTTGGGGAGAGATGTCAAACAGTCCATTCCCATACGTAGCCAACTCACGAGCGTCGGCGGAAAAACAAAACAGCTGAAGAATTTCAGGCGAAGGGTCGAGGTGGCCGATTAGGCGGCGGGTTGGAGGACATGATTGCTTCAGTCTGTTCACTAACAAAAACAAAGTCTCTTGTTGTCCTATCTGTCAGGGCCCAACAGTTTCGAAAGATCTCTTTCTATCGGTGTTTGTTATTACACACTGTACGGCGAATAGTCGAGGTGAGCCACTAGGCGGCAGGATGGAGGACATGGATGTTTCACTCTGCTCACTAACAAAAACAGTCTCTTGCTGTCCGATCTATCAAGCGCCACAGTTTCGAAAACATATGTTTCTATCGGTATTTGTTATATTATGCACTGTACTTTCAAGCCTGTCTTTTAAGGTGCCTATATAGTTTTCAATCGTCGCCAGGCGACAGCCACATTGACTAGCCTGTCCTTTTCTCCGAATCATTAGTTCCGTCTTGTACTATTTCACTTTTAGGTGTTTTGGTTTGTTTGTCGTTTGTTGTTGTTGTACATCACAATACTTTGCACTGAGAAATTCAGGGACTTGCAGGGAAGGGAGCTTCATGTACTTACAATTTGGTTTACGGCAGAGGATAGACAATAGACTTTTAACGCCTAGTCAAACATGGCGGTAATATCAGGGACAGCATGTCAGAAGTGTATTTGGACACTGGCAGAAGACAGCTGGGGATGGCGATCAGCGTAGCGTATAATGATAGGCTATTTGACGTAAAATGAGTTAGTCTCTCGGCAGTAGCGGGATACGGATTATTCCAGTTAACAAATTCCGCTACACGGGAAGTATGCGACTCTTCGCACCGTTGCCATCCGTCACACTCCGTTCCACCCCTGTGTCTTGCATCATTCTCCATTCTCAGTGCTTAGTTATTTCTTGGATTTTTAACGTCCCGGCAACCGCACAGTCACCTCAGGATGAATCATACGTTCACAGTTACTCTACACCAGGTCGAAATGCAAGTCACCAAAACACACAAACAACTAACAAGCTGGTTCATAGTTCTACACACACAGCAAAGCTCAATGGATAGTCTGAATGCAACAGTATGGAACAGAAAACGTCAGAAGCTGTGATAGAACGGATGTAGTAGCAATGACCAGAAAACACCAGGAGCTGTGACAGATTGGATGCAGCAGTTTTGACCAGAAAACGCCAGGAGCTGTGATAGAACGGATGCAGTAGCACTGACCAGAAAACGTCAGGAGCTGTGATAGAACGGGTGTAGTAGCACTGTCCAGAAAACGTCGGGAGCTGTGATAGAACGGATGTAGCAGTTTTGACCAGAAAACGTCAGGAGCTGTGATAGAACGGATGCAGTAGCACTGACCAGAAAACTTCAGGAGCTGTGATAAAACGGACGCTGCATTTAGCAGTGAACCGAAAACACTAGGAGTTGCATGCGTGATGAATGAACTCGGTTGTCTCAGCCCAGGTGAAAACCTGATTACAGGATAAGAAAGGCCACGCCAGGCAACGGTGCAATACGATGGCACAACGACAGGTGTCCGTAATCCCGGTGTCCACACTGCCATTACACTTATTTCTGATACGGATTTAACAGGCAGTACTGGCCAGAATACACACCTCCCTTGACTCCAGTTGTGAGTGGACTGTAACAGTACCGAACGTTTCAAATGTACACGGGTAAATTCCACCCAGAATACATTTTCCTAGGTCAGGCCAGGCCATTTCCTACATCAGGATCATGGGAAAATACGTCACTAGTGACGAGTAACTTAATGTCTAGGAGCATTGCTCAGTGCTAACAAACGAAACGACCTGCGCGCTGGCACGCACGAAGGCAGGCAGGCAGGCAGGCAGGCAGGCAGGCAGGCAGGCAGGCAGGCACGCACGCACGCACGCACGCACACACACACACACACACACACACACACACACACACACACACACACACACACCCCCTTCCAAATCATACAACTAACATATTCTCAAAACTTACACTAGCCTGAGAATCGTCGCATACCTCTGCACTCCAATTCCGGTAATGGACAATCAGGCACTACCAGATGTCGACATCCAGGCCTCGATCGTGCTTATCGATTCCATTGCTTAGAGCCAGTAACCAGTGACAACAGGACATCCAGCACTGGGACCGCTCGTTGCCAAGGAAGCCGGTCTGTGGCGCCCGTGTCACGTGCTCGAAGAGACCATTCTGGGACAGTGATTTGCGGGTGTACACAGACTGGTATTGCCCCGGAGGGCAGGGACCATCGCCGTAATGGCTTGGAGAGAAGAAAAAGTTGTCACTGCACGCAGTGGGGAGAGGAGCGTGTAGCAGTGTGAGAGAGCGTCGCAGCTCTAATTGGCTGCTTTTACCTCGCTGCCAATACTACATGATGAATTGCTCTGTCGCCAAAGAGCACGGCAACGGGCAATTAGCACAGAGCTCGCCGGAGAAAGGTTTCTGGATCAGCTTGCGTGTCCCGATGTCAACGGCTGGAAATGATGTTCGACGAGCAGACAACGCGTAACAGCGGCAGCAGGATAGCGACTGTGCTTATTTGTACGCCGTTCTACAGATTCTTTCTACAGGTTTATTTCGTTCACAAATGGATTGGTGGCTTCAGAAAGCTCCAAGTTACTACCTACACCCAAGTGTCATTGTATTGATAATCGACCGACAGAAACTTTTTTTAGTACGTCTTTCCAGTAAGACACACACACACACACACACACACACACACACACACACACACACACACACACACACACACACACACACACACACACGCACGCACGCACGCACGCACGCACGCACGCACGCACACACACACACACACACACACATACACTTGAATCTCAACCTGAAATGAAAATGATCTTAAGAGATTCCTTTACTCTTTCTTCGCTTCGACTTCAATTTCGGGGCGAAACAGACCTGGCAGTCGACTGAAAGAAAAGCTGATGAAAGAAGCAGTCTTTCCGCTGAAATTAATCAGGGAGGAACACTGACTGGGCGAAAATAAACCTTTAATCAGCCAACTGATATACGGCGAGCAACGTCCGGAGCAGTTCAGGATGCCGCGACATCCTCGGCGCTTTCAGGCAGACATGCCTAATCACTGAAGATGGCAGCTTTGAAGGCGACATAATCGGGCCGGCTCGTGCCAAGGATAGCGATAGATATTTTGGTCTCATCCTTTCTCCCTGCAGAAATGAAGACCGTTCAAGCCCCAGGAAACAGCAGCAGCACACAGAAAGTGGTCGCCAGCCAATCGCCGTGCCATGAATGTTCTCAGCAGACATTTTTTTTAAATGTTATTGTTATTTTATTTTTTACCCCCTTTGACCAAACCTTTTTTAAAGAGCAAAGGCAATACGAGTATTCTTTGGAGCATGTTTGTTTTCTTTCCTAGGCTAATTGAATTCCTGTCAAAAACCGCAAAGGGTTACAGCCGCCAGAGCAAGAAAAATGAGGCTGTCACCAGGAAAAGAAAGAGCCTCGCTCGCTGCTCAATCTCCAAGGAGTTTATAATTAGGAAGTATGGCGGCACAGGCAGGTTTTAAAGCTCGATTCTACGCGATATTTTGGAGTCGCATTTTCAGTGTTAACCAAGCAAACAACAACAACAACGATCGTATGACAACAAGCAAAAAGCGACCTTTCGCAATTCTGGGTTCTCAGCAAAAGGAACGTTAACCTCTGCGTCCGAAGTAGCTCCCTGCGGGGTCTGGAAAGAGAAATTACAGTCGGGTGTTTCTCCTATAACCAGGCAATCGATCTTCCGGTTGTTCAAAAACACCTTCATTGTATGTCGCTGGACCCAGAAGAAATCTGCGTGTCCGTTTCTTTTTTATGGACCGTATCCCTGGAGACTGAAATCCTGCGCTGCCGCTCAGCTGCATTAAAAATTTGTTCAGCGGAGCGATGGACCAACTCCTGACGGTTAATCTCTCAACAGATAGTTTTTTGTTTAGTTTTTTTAAACAAATGACAAAGACTTCTAATGCGCGTCATTTGACTGGAGCCCAAGTCGGCTGTACAAATATTGCACTGCATTGACAATAGCAAAGACAAGCCTCTAAAATGTTAGACACAAAGCAATAACGATTGGCAGGAAACTGAACGGAAGTACCGACGACGCACGTAGCCGGTAGTGACGACAATGAAAGTGACAGCAGTGGAGATGGGTGAGGCGGGTCCTTAAGGGAAAAACGTCAGTAAGCAGGAAGAAGACCAACGAAACTAAATAGCGTGTGTGTGGAAAACACGCCCACAGGCACGCACGGACGCACGCATACACGCACACATTTCAATGCTTTCAAACTCAAACCAACTGTAGCCTACTAATGATCAGTAAGACGGCTCGAATGTCACTCTGAGCATAAACCTCTGCTGACAAAGTATGCAGTTTGCGTTAATTAAGTCACTGCCAGCGGTCGAAAAATGCAGTGGTGGACGAAGTACGCTGGAAGGCAAGAACAAGAACAAAATTCTGTGTTACGAAACCCATGGGATTATGAGGCACAAGTCTATAAGCCATTAGAACAGGAGGCCAAGCAAGCGTTGAAATATTGTAATTGTTGCGCATAAGCACGCATAATTTTGCCAGCAAATCCTGCACACTATAGATCAGGAATAAACCACTACGTTTCGTACTTGTGCATGTTAATGTGGCTGTTGTGAGAGACAGTTTGTACGGCGTTGTAACTTCTATTGTTAATTTGTCCTGTGGGTACGTTAGTATACCTTACTAATATAGATTTCCTCTCTCTCTCTCTCTCTCTCTCTCTCTCTCTCCTCTCTCTCTCTTATATATATAAAAATGCATCTTGTGTTCTTTTCTGTTTATACTGATGCATTTATCAATGAAACATATTTCCCGTATAATATTTATATAGATTTGTGCATCGTGGCTCAGGCCGGCGCCCGAGGCCCGCCTCTGCCCGTACGGGGCCACCACACAGACATTGCAATGTCTGTGGTTACGGAGCGCGTGCTGCTGCATTTACATCTGCACTGCGAGCTGGACCGAGCTTGAAGAAGACACTTGACGTCACTGTCGCTCCCAGTGCGTCACCTATCTCACTGGCGACTTTTCTGGGTGGTCACCTTTTTTTAACTAAACACAGACAAATGGTGACAGAAATGAAGTCTCCCTCCAACCCTCATTCCCCCCCCCCCCCCCTTTAAAAAAATATATATATATATTTTTATTTATTTTGCTTTTGGTCGCTGGCAGTCCAGTCCTAATTCAGATGATTTTATTTTTATTTTATTTTTTTACGTTATCAGTCTTTCTATACGACAGTTCAGTCTTCCAGACATCAGATGGCGCACAAAGGAATGCGAACCCCGCTCAACCCAGCTCCGGAGCAGAGCAGCGCGCGGTTCGCATCCGTACCAGGATGGCCAAGTGTAAACATGTAGGAACAGGTAGGAATTGATTCGCCCTTCTCCACCTCGCCTGGTCTTTGCTCACAACTGTCATGCGTCACGTCAACCCGGCGATGGCCAACACTGCAAACAGATAGTCGTGCCCATCGCCCAGGCAGTTGCGTCACATTGGCCTTTTATCAGTTTCCAGGCTTCCTTAATAGACCAATCGATCCCCTCTGACACTAAGCTCCGCCCCCAAGTCTGTATAATTAGCAGACAAAAGTGGTTGCTTTTTTTCTTCTTGGGTG
>OY757542.1:8131778-8149321 GCA_963584105.1 Alviniconcha strummeri
CAGGGGTCCGCACCGCAGCATATGTTGCGACATCATGACACTATTATGTTGCCTTTAGCCAGGTAATGAGACCCTAACAATCTTGCTGCGGTTTTACATTTTTGGGCCTTACTAATTGGGCATGCGAACTCGTCGGCTGCAGCTGTATTCGCTCTACTTTTCTTCTTTTCTTTCCTTTCCTTTTCTTCTTCAAAGGTTCCCAGAAGGGCGCGCTACACATATCCGGTCATCCGGCGTAAAATCAACCGTTGCAAAAAACCCACATTTCCGTTCATCCGGTGGAAAATTAACCGTTCTAGAAAACTAACGAACCACGGAGTCAGCTCTAATTTGATTTATACTGCTCGAGTCTATTCTTTTCCCTGCATTTTTTATAACATAGGTTAACTTCAGTCAACAAATCACGCTGCAGTAACTGCGGAAATGGGCCCTTGTTATTGATACATGGCCAGGAAATTATACAAAAATTGCAATGCCTTTCCCTCATGCCACTTATGATTGCTGGTCAACCTCCTCGTTGGATTGTGGGTCGTTGTGGAAGAATATGCCGTGTCTCTGCATAATCTATGATACCAGTAACCAAATGAATCTATACGAAGAGAAAGCGGTCAGGAGATTCGCATTCAAAACACGGGAAGAAGATTGGCGTGTCTTGCTTACGAACACACCTCCGGTATTATCTCGGCCGTGATCAATTCGCAAGCTATTCATGCCATTCCTTCCTCGGATCTATAACCAGTCGTATTCGATGTCTAAACCTTGTTCGTGCAGTGCTGTCGGCCCAAAACCCACTCAAATACCAATCACAGTACAAGAAACTAACGGCCGCTTATAGCACTCACGGCTGCCTCAAAAGCGAGTCCAAATAATACTATGACGTCCGATTTACAAGCGGGAAAAAAAAAGAAGAGCTTGTGTTCAGTATGGCGGATATATTTTTGAACATTTGAAAGGATGAAAGGTTATCTCCGTTAAATGTCTTCCCACAATGTGAGTTCTCATTTATCAAACTAACGCAACTACGTCTTACGGCTCATCGCGCACATTACATTATTTTGTCATTCAACACAAAACAACAACAACAACACAAGCAAATAAAGTTCGTTCATCGGTCTAAATAACAATGAATTTATCGACCAGTGGGATGGCATCACCCAAACCCCCCACACTTTCCATTACCCAAAACTCCATCTCCTCCCCAATGTCTTCAACTGCAATGAAAAGGGAAACCCTGAGCTGTCTGAAACCCCTGCTGTCTGCCTCTGTCTTAGTTGCCTATTTGGTGCAGAACGGAAGTGAAATCTGGTTGAGCCAGAGGAGCAGACACGAGAGAAGATAATGACGCCTCTCCTGGCCCTGAAGCTGGAGCCACGACTGTAAGGTACAACAGCCGCGGAGATTCTCTTTGCACAGCTTGAGCATGCGCATGGACTCTCGTCAACATTGTCCACTCGACAATCTGTGGCACCCGCCCCACGATCGGAGAGAGAGAGAGAGAAAGGGGGTGGGGGGTGGGGGGTTAAATTCAGAAGAGGTGATGGGAGACTGGTAGGATCTTTTCCCAAGAGGCACGCGTGTCCATACAACCTCTATTACATGGTGAAGTGAGCATGGGGCACGTGCTGCTTGTAAACACAGCTAACAAGCAAATCGTTAGCCAAAGAAGCGCTGCCTCCTTCAGCGTGGAGTACATGGCACGTACCACAGCCTCACACTAACAGGCACTGCCCGATAGGGAGATCAACCACCAGTCACGAATGGGAGGGAAAAAGCGATTTTATGGTGAAATAAATGTAATGCATATCCAGTGGTTGCAATGATCTGACCTAGATGAGTATACGCCCACTGTTGTTCAGTTTCAAGGTAATAAAGATAAGTTTTAAAGGTTCTTGAATATTTATATTAAAAAGTATATTTGCGACACCTTCTTGTTCAAGATATTTAGCAAGAGTAATATACAAGTTACCTCTAAATTCATGGAACACTAAATATTCACAGAATGTGACATGCGTTTGTAAAATTGTCTTATCTGTTAAACACATGCTACTTGAATATCCTATCACCACAGAGTTATTTCAGAAAAATGGATATGACTTAAATGCTTGCAACCACGTAAGAGATATTTTGTATAATACTGTTGTTATCAATCACATTGTTAAAATGATTGTTCATAGTCCTGTGGGTAAATTAATAAGAAATGTGTGTGTGTGTGTGTGTGTGTGTGTGTGTGTGTGTGTGTGTGTGTGTGTGTGTGTGTGTGTGTGTGTGTGTGTATGTGGTCTAATATCACCTCGATGTGAACAGACATGAAATATTGATTGATTTGATACTTATATACCGGGAGGGGGGGGGTGTTTTTTGTTTTATAGAATAAATATTTTATATTCATTTCTTATATAACATGTCAAGAAAGAAATCGAGGATGCTGTTGTCGGTGAATCTAAATCTAAAAGGTGTTCTGAAACGTTCTCGGGAGCGTCCAATGTTTTGGCCTATGGAAACCATAATAAATTACTTAGTGTTGGACAAAATTATACTGATTTTCAGTTTAATGAATACATCTAGCAATATTTGGAAGGACAAGAGAAGATTTATATGATGTGTGTGTGTGTGTGTGTGTGTGTGTGTGTGTGTGTGTGTGTGTGTGTGTGTGTGTGTGTGTGTGTGTGTTCGTGCGTGTGTGTTTCTGTATACTTTCGGTGTAAGGGTTTCTGTATTTTTATTTTTTCTATCTTCTGAACAATCCACAAACTCATCAGCAATGAATCCCTCAAAACGATCAGTTTAATCGAGTCGCAGTGACATTTTCTTTCAAAGATTTCTTCGAAAATACCGTTATTTGTTCGTCTTACATGCGTGGTAAACTGAGCTGTCTGATGTCTAAATCGCAGAGAAAACAAAGACCTTTAACATAAAAAAATATATATATTTAAAAAATGCCTTGGATGATCAGACTAATTCAGCCAAAAAAGACTGCCTGATCTCTTTGAATCAGAATCTGACACATTCGTGATATCCTTTGAAACCTATTTAGCAACAAAATCAACCAGCGACGAGAAAAGAAGAAAAAGAAAAAAGAAGAAAAAAAAGAGAAGAAAAGGTCATACACTTTAGTTACTTTGACCACCTTCTCTGAACTTGAGTTCTATTCTCCTCTGAGTCTGCTCGAGAACGGAGAATAGCGCTATATAAAAGCGATCAACAACAACAACTTTGGTCATTGTGGTCACTGTTACACAGAACTATACAAATCACATGTTGCATTGCAACAAATATCGAGGAAGCAATTTCTCACAGTTGATAACAGTACTTGTGTTCAAAGCGGTGAAAGTTTTGTTGAAAGATTTAACTTTTATTTACCAGGCTACATTCTAAATTCGGCTCGGACATTGCAATGAAACAGTCGCCCGCCCAACCTCCGAAATTCCCTCCCACCCTCCACCCCTGCAACCCCTCCCGAAAAATAAATAAAAATAAAATAAACCACGACGGCGTCAATAACCGCATTCCGGCAATCCGTACCATAAAATTAAAACACATTCTTCCACAACAGAACGTCGAACACACTGATCATTTGCACAGTCACTTTTCATGTGAGTCAAGGTAACTTGTTGTTTTACACCCAGTCAACCAGAACGGTTGTATCAGGGCAAACACGTGAGTCAAACTAGGAAACAAAACTAATAGATAAGTAAAAACGAAGAAGAGAAATAGAAGTGAACTACAACATTCATGAAAAAAATGGAAGTTAACTACAACATTCATAAGTCCAAAATGTTGCTGAAAGGTAAAAAAGCTCGAATAACAAGCGGGAACGATCGTGGTTTTCCTATGTGCAATTTATTCCCTCGCCGTCATCATAGCCAGTTTAACAACAACAACAGCATGATTGATCCCAAGGCTGAAGAAATATTAATCAATGGGACAGGCAGCTAAAAGAATTTGCCGTCTATTTATCATGTTTAAAAGTGCCCGTCGTAAAACAAACAAACAAACAACAACAACAACAACAACAACAACAACAACAACAACAACAACAACAACAACAACAACAACAAACAAACAATCTGTGTATGGCATCTCACATAATATATGAAACGACTTTAAATGAAAGGAAGAGTTTTTTGTTTGTTTGTTTGCTTGTTTTGTTTTGTTTTTAATATCGCTCAGAACTTCAGGATTCCTGCTAGTTTTTCATTTGATGGGAATAACAATGCCTTCAGCTCCAATTTCCAAGCGGTCATTTTTCACAATAACAACAGGCTTTGGATTGAAAAGCCGTCATTTTCAATAGAAATAGATTTCGAATAGTTTTAAACCAAAAGAAAAGGAGGGAGGGGAAACTGTATAAAAATATCACATCGACACAGACAGGCACTAGCGGCAGGAAATAAAGCCGGCAAGGTATTGACCGAATTAAGTCAGCGAAACACATTCAATAGACATTTGATTGGATTGACCTTTCTTGTTCACTTCAACAGAGTGCAGGAATTAGTTCTTTCTCTTTCTCTGTGGAAAAATCAATACCAAGCGATGGATGGGTACGCGGTTAACCAACTAAATAATGTTCTGTTATACCAAACAGTTCAATTACTGACAAAACAAAAACAGTTACTAAAATAAAATCATATGTGTATGACATAATCAATGTGTGTACATTACGAACTGTGCGAGTATGAGGAAATATCTGATTATTAAAGATAAAATACAGTTTGGGGTTTTAATTTCCCCGACACGCTGCGACCTTCAAATCCGATTACGATCACAGGATTGGTATGAATACGGCAAACAGAGGCAACCATCATGAAAGGTTTATGAGATCTTATCTTGATCTTATCTTGAGCGTGTTCGAGAAAACGCCAACTGCTAATTTTTTGTAAAAACAGAAAACGTGTCCTTTTTTTTTTTCAATTTTTTTTTTCCTCACCCTTCTTCTTCTTCTTCCTCCTCCTCCTCTTCCTCCTTTCTTTCTTTCTTTCTTTCTTTCTTTCTTTCTTTCTTTCTTTCTTTCGTGAACCCACTGGGGCCTTTGAAATGAGATTTTTTGCTTGACTTGCTTCAGTGAAAACCCCCCACAAGAAACAATAACGTGATCTTGTTCCTGTGTGCAACAAGTGAAAGTTAGAAGAAGAAGAAGAAGAAGAAGAAGAAGAAGAAGAAGAAGAAGAGTCCAAGTTTAATGTTGGTGAGATGAGAGTATTCTCAGGAACGTTGTAGGTTCTAGCTGATACATTTATATTTGTCCCACCACTTTGACCTTTTTGGCAGCGGCAGAACGTTTGTTTTTGACGGTATATGAGTATAATTATATGTCTACGTGATCAAAAGTAAGCCATCGGTTCGTCCGTCCGTGTCAAAATGTGGCTTTGCAATTTTCTTGGTCACTGTTGATCATGGATGTTAAGCTTTGCATGATCGTGGTTGTCTACTTATCGAGTTTCATCTATTCATATTACATTTTTGATCGATCTTCACCTTATTTCAACGTCACAGCTGCGTCATACTGTTAAAACTGAATTCCTTTTTCCATGTTATCAAGATGAGATGTAGTAAACAGCTCAGTGTCTTGGCAAGTAGCCTAATTCAGCAATTGCTACCGTACTGTCTACACTCCACCAAACCACCAAGCCATGGCATGCGCTGCCTTCAGGCATCAGTTATTTGACTCGTGGGAAGGAAAGCCCTGTGATTTTATGAAGACGACATTTGTCCTTCAAATGTAATGTAAAAGAGTATTTGTAAGGCGCTTAAATGTCATGTAAAAGGGTATTTGTAAGGCATTTAAACCTAACGTGAGCCCGAAGCGCACAGGACAACAGAGTCGACAAACAAATGAAGAGAACAAAGAGCACATTATAATCCTATAATTACATAATGAAGTACACCACAACACTTCATTCAACGTCTTTTTTTAAATTTATCACTTCCAACACAAAACAACCCACACACGCGCGCTAGCAACACACACACACACACACACACACACACACACACACACACACACACACACACACACACACACATGCAAAGAGAGAGAGGGGGAAAGGCATTCAGTGTTCAGAGGAGAAAAGATGGGTCTTGAGGGCAGATTTAAATGATGTTGTGGAAGCAGAGCGTCGGAGAGAGTTGGGAAGATTGTTCCAGAGTAATGGTGATTGACAGAAGAAGGCCCGTGGGTCAGAAGAAGACTTGAGATAAGCAGATGGACGACGAAGGAGTCGAGTATCTGCCGACGGACGGAGATGGCGACTGAGACTGACAGCTGGATGAGATCAGAGAGATCAAATAATGAGCACAAAGCGGGAAACCGTACCGTTTCGTTGGGCAAGAAGCGTTGGCACGTGCACTGCGGTGACACCCTGTCAGCCGGTGTGGCCGGTCGCAGACTGCACTGGACTCAGGAAGGCTACAACTGACCGGGACGTCCGGCGCGAGGAACCAACGCCAGCCGCTCACTGCAGGTACAGGTAACCCATGGTCCAGGACTGCGACAGAAAATATACAATGTCTGTAATTATGTACAGCGCAGGCGCCGGGACAGTCTCAGAGCTCACAGCAGCGCCGACTAATCAATGTTCGAGTAAGTCTATAAAAAAGAAGAAGAAAAACAAACGAAACACACACACACACACACACACACACACACACACACACACACACACACACACACACACACACACAAACACGCGCGCGCGCGCGCGCGCGCACGTACGCACGCATACAAAGCAACAACAACAACAACAAAACAGAAAATACCCAACAAAACAAACAAAACAACAACAACAAATACAAAAACTCCCGCCTAAGACCGAACCTGGATGCTCGAGACAGTGATATCACACAGGGGCGAACTCAAAACCGTCAATGCTCGTTGTGACTTCAGCTTCAACCGCTTGCGTGAGACTGACAGCTCGCACCATACAACTTAGCGATCGAGTAGTTTCACAAGTAAACGTCACACCTAGCTATCACACTTGATGTTAGTGGCAGCTACAAGACAACCGCATAGTGCAGCCGGAACAGTCAGCTGAAACATTTCGGCGGTTCGTTTCTGTTCACACGCGACGCGTCCAACGAAACACAACTTGATCAGAATACGACAGTTTATATGACAGTCTATGTAGATACCTTTTTGTCCCAACTGTGAGAGAGAAAAGGACGGAAAAAGACGGCCTAATGGAGCCGAAAGCGAGTTGCTGTGATGACGGGCGAAGCGTGCAGTGTGCGGCGGCTGACCATTAGTGGGTAAAGTTCATAGGGCCACCTCAACTTGCGGCAGCAGTCTGGCCCCGTGTGGCTGGCTGCTGGGGCTGGGGAAGAAACACGCGCGCATTCAACCTCGCCACTAGCAACCGCGCCAGTGCGCACGCAACGCACAGGCATGCATGCTCACACGCAACTGCCTCAGCCTGCGTCGGGGCTGCCTCTTGCTGTTGCTGGTGCTGCTGCAGCTGCTGTTGCTGCATGGTGCAATGCTGGTGGGGAATCGGGCCCCTCAAGGTACTAACGTCGATTGAAAAGCCAGGTGAGGGCCAATACTGACATTAATAAAATAGACGACCACAGGAATTGGGTTGTGAAACTATCAGTTGTACAGCATTGGTATGGCCGTGTGTGTGTGTGTGTGTGTGTGTGTGTGTGTGTGTGTGTGTGTGTGTGTGTGTGTTTCATTTTTATTTTTTTTACAATTTTTTATTTGATTGACAAATAACACACTCATAATATAAAACGTTCCATAAATGACGCCCGAAGCATTCAATGAACACTGACTGACAGACAGCTTTATCGACGCATCGAACAGTACCCACCGCTGAGGATGTTCAAAAACTGAAGAGTACTTTAGTGATTTACAAATATAAAAAGTAGATCTAGATCTACATGGCAGGGATGAGAGAGAGAGAGGGGGGGAAGGGGGGGGGGGGAATCACATCGATTTACCAGCTTCTACCAAAAGAGAACAGTACAGGTATGCAATTCCCGCGAAACCACAGTGGCAGACGCTATATCATTCATAGGAGTACGCTAAAAGCAACACAAACACACACAAAATACCCAACAAAACAACACCGAAGGGAACGATTCTGAACTGAAAAGTCACTTCGTGTTGACCATTCTCACCTTGTTTCCCGTCGTGTGACAGGAACTGGTAAACTAGTGAATCAGAGTTCTAACGACCCATTCTCCTCTGAGCAGAAATAAAACAACAACAAAAAGCACTGCTAAGAAGGACAAGAAGAAGCACACTTTCATCAGTTCCCAGATATTCTTATAATTGTAGCAGAACCCAAGCGGAAGGCCTTCCTCGAAGCAAAATGTCCTTCACAACCAAGTCCTAGCTTTCGGAGACAGCAGATGTATAGTCCAAACACTTTCTTCCTTCATTTTAGCCATACTTTTCTTGATGTGCCTCCACCAAGCACAAAATGATCACAGAGAAGAACGAAAGTGCCGGCCATGATAATTAATTGGCCGACACGTGAGGATGTGTATCGTAACTTCAGAATGACGTCACAATGTTTGACAACACAATGACGAAATCTTGATCTTGGCCTTGATATGCACTCAAGTGCGCTACGCCGACAGAACCCAAGCTTGTGTAGCAGACAATGGGGTTGTTTCTTTGTCACGGTTTTCTTCTTCCATTTATGCTGCATAAACTTTCATATGCTGAAGATTCTGACATAACGTTGTGAGGTGGTTGCCTGTATGAATGCGCATTCTTGGGATGTGTCCGCGTATGGACCAGAGACAGTAGGGGAAGACATGGTGGAAGTGAGGGTGGGGGGTAATATGGGAAGGGGTGGGGATAGAGAGGGGTCAGTCAGTTTTTCACGTTGGAAGCGAGCCCAGGCTTGAAGCAGTCTAAGGTGGCGGGCGCCACGAGCTCCAGAGGCAGTCCATCTTAGTCTGGAATTGTTCTTGAGAAGAATTACATCCGCCTGTATTGTGTTCAGCTTCTAGGAAGGGATGTCATACCTGCTGGCGCTGTTCTTCCTTGAACTCAGTCTGCAGCATGCTGGTTTTGACAGACAGCTGGAGATGATGGAGACAAGGCTGTTGTGGAACTTGTAGAACATCTCCAGCCTGGCTTTTCTGCTTCGTTGTTGTAGTATTTGCCATTGTAGGGAGTCCATGATTGTGTGGATGTAAGATGTTTGGCGGTTTCGGCTAGAGACCCATCATGCCGCTCTGCGTCAGACATTCTCAATGGCGCCGACCTATGTCCAAGACTGGCTGCATACTCAAGGACTGGTCTATTTTGACTCTGTCTGTCTGCCTCTGAAAGTTCAGACCATCCGAGTGAAATATCATCATCCAGTTTACTGAGGTGCATTCTCGTGGCTCTGTGCTATCTGTTTCTTTAGATAGTATCGTCAGCCTATCTTCATCTTGGAAGAGACGGATGTGATATGACAGGAAACGCGGCTTGGCTTAGGAAATCAGTGTGTAGACAAACCCGACCCTCTAAAAATAACTACTTGAGGATGTGTGATGCAAGTCGTTCTCAAAACACTAACTAGTTCCCATAACTGCCAGATGTCCCTCATGCATCTGCTACCCGCACCAGGAAGGCTGTCATCAAAATGCATTCATACTGACAATTGTTCTGAGGACTGTACAAGCCACTGAGCTATTACACAAAATGATATATAGTAATGTTATAATAAATTAATTCTGAGGAGGAGAAGAAGACGAAGAGTTAAATTAGCTGCTCGATATTTCCATATTCAACATCCAGTCAAGCACGAAGATGCCATCGTGGCGAAATCCAAGTCGTCAAATCTCAAGTAAAAGTCAGAATGGCTGTTCATCACACACGGCACTTCGTGTCTGAAGAGGGTTAGGTAAACAGTGAAACTAAATGAATTGGGGAGGCAGATCTTTGAAAAGTTCGCATGTTTCGCGTAAAGTTACAGAACTGGTTCAAAAACTGCATTCTTCACAGCCAAGATCGCTGCTAGCACAACACCTAAAGTAACTGTGGACAAAATTATGGGAAAACTAAGGAAAGATGTTTTTCCATCCGTTTTTGACTTCTGGCAAGTTTCTTAACATCTTTTCTGACTTTTTTAAAGTTACAATTATATCCATCCACAGCGGATTTCCTTTGTCAGCCTCTGGTACTAGGCAACAATACTCTGAAGTATACACTGGTCCTCCACTTTTGAACCTTGCCCTGTCTCAAAACAATCTGTTCGTGATAAATTTCTCAAAGCTGTCCCATAGCCCTGTGAGATAGTTCCTATAATCAACAAGACCTGTGCACGAAAACCTGGACCTCTTGCTCCCCACAATCACAAAATTAATATGCTAAACGAGTCTCTGTGGACTGCCACTTTTCCCCTTGAATTCAAGAATGCAGTTGTAAAGCTTCTTTTAACGAAAGCATATCTCCGCCCAAATGAACTGACGGCGTTTAACCAGATCATTCAGTTTCCTACGAGAGTCAGTGTCGCGACAGTAGCAATACTTGCCACTAAATTTCCGAAATGGACGGAGATTAGTGTCATTCCGACAGTAAAGCTGATTTAATACTGCTGCATGGCCTCCTAATGGAATTCAGTGTTTTGATGGCACTGCTTGGGTATTTGCTTGACTATATTTTACATTGGAACATTACTTATGAGTGTGCGCGCGTGCGTACGTGTGTGCGTGTGTGCGTGTGTGTGTGTGTGTGTGTGTGTGTGTGTGTGTGTGTGTGTGTGTGTGTGTGTGTGTGTGTGTGTGTGTGTGTGCGTGCGTGCGTGCGTGTAGTTTTGTTGGTTCGGATGGGTATATACCGCTAACTATGCTAGTTGATGTGTGTCAGTGTTGTCGTTTGCTTATGTTTGCATGCTTAACGCTTTTCGAGACCCTTTCCTTGTTGTAAAACTTGCTGAATAAAGAATCTGAATCTGAATCTACTGAAGTGTTCTGACAATGTGCCCGTTTGCGCACTGATCGAAGTGTCAAAACCTCGGCGAGCCAGCAAACGACCAGTCTCCGAACATGCTAATGGTAATGTCTTAATTTCCACCACCATTAGTATAACTCATTAACGGATCGTCAGTCAGACATCAGGCTCACAGAAGATGATCATTAAGTGACCCTAGTTTCCAAACTCCCCAACCGACAAAACGGAAGGGTGAGAAAGAGGAACTGGAAGTCGTCAAATCGGCTACAAGCTTACTCTCACCTGGCATGCGTGTATATACAAAGTACATAAAGGATGTACCTGTCGTGGAGTTTATGTACCTTGCATTTATACGAATGCCAGGTGAGTGTTACCGTAGGCGACTCAGGTCTTTGTTGCTATGCTTGAAAATGTACCTCTGGCGGAGTTTATGTACCTTGTATTTACACGCATGCCAGGTGAGAGTTACCGAAGGCGACTCAGGTCTTTGCTGTTGTACTTGTATTACGTATTTCGAGCGCTAATTAACTCCCTTGTGTGTTGATTCTGCACGAGCGCTTTGAGCCTCGTTCTGTTTCAGATTTGTAACATTGTCTACACCTGCAGTAAGAAGCCGTTCTACTATAACTAGTAAGTATAAGGTGTCACTGTATTACCCTCCCCCTCCCCCCACCCCCCCTCTCTTTTATGGTGGGAGGATTTCTGTACATCCACGTTAACCGTATAGGCTACTAGTATGCTTAACATATACAAAGGACAAACTTGTGGTCAAATTCTGCATGACAAAATCGTCTCCATATATATATACTGTTCTGTGTTAAAAACCTTTAAGTCTATATTTCGAATGAACAAAAATTTGTTACCTTAATTTAGAAAAGTCCACAAGTCAACACGTCAAGCTCTCTGTAACTCATACAGCGTTTCCCCCTTCCGCCATGACAGTGTGCGTCATCTTCCCCCTTCCACCATGACAATAATGTGTCATCTTCCCCCTTTCACCCTGACAATGTGTGTCATCTTCCCCCTTTCACCCTGACAGTGTGTGTCATCTTCCGCCTTCCACCCTGATATGTGTGTCATCTTCCCCCTTCCACTCTGACAATAATGTGTCATCTTCCCCCTTTCACCCTGACAATGTGTGTCATCTTCCCTCTTCCACCCTGACAATATGTCTCATCTTCCCCCTTCCACCCTGACAATGTGTGTCATCTTCCCTCTTCCACTCTGACAATATGTGTCATCTTCCCCCTTCCACCCTGACAATATGTGTTATATACTCGTATATCTTCTCTCTTCCACTCTGACAATATGTGTCATCTTCTCCCTTCCACCCTGACAATATGTGTCATATATATCTTCCCCCTTCAACCCTGACAATATGTGTCATCTTCCTAAATATGTATCATCATACATCCTCCGCCTTGACTATTTGCGACATCCCACCCCCTCCACCATGACAATGTGTGTCATCGTAAACCTCTACTCTGACGATGTGTGTCATCGTAAACCTCCACCCTGACAATGTGTGTCATCGTAAACCTCCACCCTGACAATGTGTGTCATCGTAAACCTCCACCCCGACAATGTGTGTCATCGTAAACCTCCACCCTGACAATGTGTGTCATCGTAAACCTCCACCCTGACAATGTGTGCCACCTTAACCACAGTGTGTTTCGTCTTTTACCTTTTACCATGAAAATGTATGTCATCCTACCCCTCCACCCTTAGAACGTGTGTCATCTTACCCCATCCATCCTGAAATGTTTGTGATTTTACTCCCACCGTCACATGATTATTTTGTAGGCTTTCACAAGATTATCAAAGAAAATATCTCACCAGTTCTTGAATCGTTTCTTCCTTCATTAATCACAAATGCAAATCCTTACCACAAACGCCGTACGCTTGAACGTCGGTGCCACCTAACAAAACTGTACTTTATACCCCACCCACCCCCTCCCCCACCCCCTCCTCTCTCTCTCTCTTCCCACCCACAACCATTCTTTGGAACAACTTGCCCGAAAATATCCAACAAAACACCTTTGTCAGTGAAACGAAAAGATATTTCCAAAGATATCTCCATTCGGGCACCACCATACCGTTACATCAGCGGCGGTCACACACAAGTTGTAAACGCAAAATGCGACTTCACATTAGCGATTTGCACGAAGACTGTGATCAATACGAATGCAATGATGCTTTCTGCACCTGCGGCGCTGTGTCCGAAACAGCTGAACACCATCCCATTCATTGCCCATTCTGTTCCCTCGCATTATTTTACTGTCAGCTAGTCTTATCAACCGGTGGCCAGACCCTAAGCTCCTGTTCAGCAATAACCTCTACAATGTTTCTAATAGTTCTGAAGTTCATTGCTCTGAAGTTCATTGCTCACAAAAAACACTTTGGTGTAAACAGAATCGCGACCGAACCTCAACCAAAACGCTACGTCTCTCTGTCTCTGTCTGTCTGTCTGTCTCTCTCCCCCCCCCCCTTCCCCATTCGCCCCTACCCCTCCACGCGGTTGACTGGGCGTAAGTAAGACACCAAGTGACTTATTTACCCCCCGCCCCCACCAACCCCCACCCCCCCCTCACACCTGGTATATGTCCATTTCCACAAGGCACTAAGTAATTACGTATCTCTGATCACATTCATTATTTTTCAATCCAGCCCTCCGTTATCAATAGCAGATTTTAATATCCAGGTATTTCTAGCTAATTTAGGGGTTGCATAATTTTACTTTCGACCTCCTCTTTGTCTTTTTAATTATTATCCTCCCAAAATCATTTTCCATGTGTATATAAATCTCCTTTTTCGTCGATTTTGTGGTTGAGAGGGCTCAAAGCACCAACTAACTAACTAACAAACAAACTAACTAACTTGTTTGACGTTCCAGGGACTATATATTTTGCTGTTGTCTGTTGATATGTTTTGATGAATAAAATTATGATTTAACTCCCGCGGGCATCGTTATCATGTCATCCAGTTCAGTGACAAGGGAAGACGGAAGGAGGAGCATGATCCTCGCTGAGTCAACAAGTACCGTAACATGAAAGTAGGTTGGACCCACCATAATGGTCACGTCAACAGGTTTTACGATGAGCATGGGCCATCTTTGTCTTGTCAACCAGGTTAATGACAAGGTGGCTGGATGGGACGTCACGGTAGATACCATTAGGGTAACAATGGCTCTGATTAGTAGGTTCTCAGACCCGCACTGCCTCCGCATCAACTCTTTTGTGATGCCAAGAAGCTGCTTCAATAAATCTCCGCTGTGTGGCTGACTTTGGTGGAGACATAATTTGCCGACACGTGACCTTTTGGCCAGTTAATCACAATCACTGCCGCCAACGGTCCTTGCGTCATCCACAGATTCACTGACTCGGGATCCTGCGTTCCCTTAGCAACCAGACCAACCTTACAGCGTCTTTCTGAAAACGGTGGTTTTCCCAATGCTTTCTAAAATTTCAGCAGGAACCAGAAGGCCGATGAAACTCGACAAACACGGAACATTTGAAAATTGGCTGACTATGTCCCGAAAAACAAAAAGACACACCACGAAAGGTCTGCGACGTTCCATTGACGTCATCCAAAAAGTTTCCACAATTCGTTTCCACATCAGGCCCTATGACTAATTTGTTTCGCAGTTTATATCAGTCACTCTTTTGTACGCTAAACTGTTCGGCAAAGTGCCACATGCAGCAACACAGAGACCTAGCCGCCGTCAATTAAGCGGTGGTGCTGCAAAGCTTAATAGCGTCAATACTGTATTAATGGAATTAGGCACGTGCTACTCAAATACGTGGTTACTTCAGCACTGTTGTTACACGTGCTGGATGCAGGTTATTCTGATTCTGATTGAATTGTGAGAAAACGTCATATCAGCCGCCATTTCTCTTCAGTTTCAGCTTCGGAAGGACGTACAGCTCCAGCTACTATCGAGAAGAACGCTAGCTGCAGCCATCTTCCTGCCACATTTGAATTACCCGGTAAACCGAGCGGAGGGCAGGGATGGTAATGGTAATATTTTCTAAATCGCCATAATTTAACATCTCTAAGCACATCAGGGTGTTACAAGCCATCTTTGATTTCGTAACAGATCAGTGAAATAATACACTAAGAAATGAAACAATAGCCTACCAGTA
Source organism: Alviniconcha strummeri (assembly GCA_963584105.1). Lineage (NCBI taxonomy): Eukaryota > Metazoa > Mollusca > Gastropoda > Provannidae > Alviniconcha > Alviniconcha strummeri. The sequence goes on from OY757542.1 coordinate 8,146,815, forward strand.
AAATTCATGTACTAATTCCCAAAGCGCTTTGTTACATTCCGTTTATGTGCGCACTAGCCGAAAAACGTTAAAGATGCAACTGAAAGCTAAAGAAGGTGTCTCACCACACTATTAGGCCAGTCTATAATTTCAACCAATCAGAACAGGGGTTCGCTGTGTGTTGCCGAGGACAGTGGCGAATCCATTACTTGGATTGCTATATGTTTAGATCTACATTTTGCAGGCAGTGCACTGTAAATGACACAGAAAAAGAGTCGAAGCTATATCACAGACACTGAATAATTATCATTCAATGACTGGCATACTACATCGTTTTGAAGAGGGGGGGAGGGGGGGAGGGGGGTAAAACTACAACAACAAAAACAACGAAAAACAAACAAAAAACACCCCCAACCCCCCCCCACACACACAAAAAAAAAACACACACACCACAAACCTAAAGCCATATCATATCGTAATCAGCAACTGTGAAACTTTCATATACGCATTTTATTCAAATGAAAGGTAGTGTTGTCTAAATTAAACTGTTTGTGTGTGTTGATTTCGTTTATTTCAAGTTGATATTCGATTTATTTCTCTTTCCGTTTTTAATTTGCTGAAGTACAAAGCAACTATCCACAATATATGGATTTACATTACATATATATAAAAAAAAAAGAGGCTAAGCTCTACCATAGACACTGGATAATTATTATTCAATGTCTGTGAGATATATGCACTAACATAACTGGAATGGGGTGGGTGGGAGTTTACATTTGCAAGTGTATGGGACAACTTCAGTTGCTGTCAAGCAGATGTCACAAGACTAAAAGAACGTTCACTCATAAAGATCGGTATATATATATATATGTGTGTGTGTGTGTGTGTGTGTGTGTGTGTGTGTGTGTGTGTGTGTGTGTGTGTGTGTGTGTGTGTGTGTGTGTGTGTGTGTGTTTAAAAAATGTAGCAATAATGCTACATGGAACATATTGCTTCTTGAGTTGTATCAACCTGTTTGCTGCAAAATCCCAGTGTAAGGTATTTAGACCCAAACACCCCACAGCCTGAATGAGGGTGGGTGCTCACAAACTGGTGACCTCACCAGCCAATCTGGGAGCCGAGTCAACACATCAGTCCAGCGCAGCAGCACGAGAAGGACTGAGAAAAGATGCACGTCACCGCCACTGGATCTACAAGACGTAGCGAAAGGCTACACCTTTCCAGCAGACGTCAGCCTCAGAGCAAACAAAGCCGCAGGCTGATCGTAGCAAAAATAAGTACGCTTGCACCTTTGGCCTGTGGCGTCGGAGCGTTTCCGACTCCACGTACAGTCTGTGCAGTGTTTCTTTCTTGTTCTGTGCTCGACAGACCGTGCATATACTATGATTCTACAAAGCCAACACTGAGCCGTATCACGAACCTGTTTTCTAGGCGATGTTCCTTCGCCATCCTCCAAGTTATCTTTTTTGTTTTTGGTCGATTATGTAGCTTGCAACAAAACAGCAGTGAAAACAATTAGCCACTGTGCGGCACATTACTTCTCTTCAGCTAAATACCAACTGTAGTTCTACAGCATGTGTGTGTGTGTGTGTGTGTGTGTGTGTGTGTGTGTGTGTGTGTGTGTGTGTGTGTGTGTGTGTGTGTGTTTGTGTGTGTGTGTGTGTGTGTGTGTGTGTGTGTGTGTGTATGTGTGTGTGTGTGTGTGTGTGTGTGTGTGTATGTATGTGTGTGTGTGTGTGTGTGTGTGTGTGTGTGTGTGTGTGTGTGTGTGTGTGTGTGTGTGTGTGTGTGTGTGTGTGTGTGTGTGTTTGTTCCTTTCCATAAAATATCCCTGTGCACATCTAGCCATGTATAATTCCTCACACGAGACATTAACGTTGACTCTTAAATCGTAACTTGTTAATGTGTTTGTGTGAGGTATTTCGAGCGCCAGTTAATTCCATCGTATGTTGATTCTTAAATAATAACCCATACTAATTCATTTCTTGTGTAATCCCGGCCAGGGGATGGATAACCGTTAGAGCGTGTGTGTGTGTGTGTGTGTGTGTGTGTGTGTGTGTGTGTGTGTGTGTGTGTGTGCGTGCGTGCGTGCGTGCGTGCGTGCGTGCGTGCGTGCGTGCGTGCGTGCGTGCGTGTGCGTGTCGTGCGTGCGTGTGCGTGTGTGTGTGTGTGTGTGTGTTCAGTGATTCTGTGTGTGTGTGTGCGTGCGTGCGTGCGTGCGTGTGCGTGTCGTGCGTGCGTGCGTGCGTGCGTGTGTGTGTGTGTGTGTGTGTGTGTGTGTGTGTGTTCAGTGATTCTGTGTGTGTGTGTGTGCGTGTGTGTGTCCAGTTGATTCTGTTTGTGTGGTGTGTGTGTGTGTGTGTGTGTGTGTGTGTGTGTGTGTGTGTGTGTGTGTGTGTTTGTGTTCAGTGGTCCTCTGTGTGTGTGTGTGTGTGTGTGTGTGTGTGTGTGTGTGTGTGTGTGTGTGTGTGTGTGTGTGTGTGTGTGTGTGTGTGTTTGTGTGTGTGTGTGTATGTGTGTGTGTGTGT
>OY757542.1:8149521-8159521 GCA_963584105.1 Alviniconcha strummeri
TGATGACAACATACATCAACACCGTAACATGGAAACGCACTAAGTGTGTGTGTGTGTGTGTGTGTGTGTGTGTGTGTGTGTGTGTGTGTGTGTGTGTGTGTGTGTGTGTGTGTGTGTGTGTGTGTGTGTGTGTGTTTGTGTGTGTGTGTGTATGTGTGTGTGTGTGTGTGTGTGTGTGTGTGAGAGAGAGAGAGAGAGAGAGAGAGAGAGAGAGAGAGAGAGAGAGAGAGAGAGAGAGAGAGAGAGAGAGAGAGAGAGAGAGAGAGAGAGTGTGTGTGTGTGAGGGAGAATGTATGTGCGTGTGTGTGAGTGAGTGTTCAGGCGGGCGGGCGCACACGCGCAAACAAATCAAAATGCAGGGAAAGGGCAAACTACGAGTAGGTTGTATTCAAACTTGATCATAAGTACTAAGCCATGGCAAAATGTGAGGAAGTTAGTGGTTTGACTAACTTTCCGCCCTTATGGTTTCGTCAGTCTCAGTCCCTACTCTTTTTTGTTATAAAAAGACTAGAAAATGAAATGGTACCTCCACTGTAAATATTTGTTTCACGACACAATGACGTTTTCAGTATAACAACAACAACAACAACAACAACAACAACAACGTACTCTTTTATGTGCTGTTTCTCCAGATTGGAGCACATAGCCCATCGGCACAAAGCGAAGAACAAAACGCACACACACACACACACACACACACACACACACACACACACACACACACACACACAGAGTTTGGAGAAGGTCAATACACACAGAAAAAGTGTAAAACACTCTGCCGCAGTATGACAGCAATCTGAACAAGTTCAAAAATGTTGTGACTGAAATCCTGAAGATGACAGCGATTCCGTTCTAGTTTTTATGACTGTTGTGCACACAGTAATCGTGGCTAAAACGTGTCTACTGTCACTGTTCACTGGCTGATCTCTCCCTAATATAACCAAGTAGCAATCATTCCGTCTAATGATATTAATATCCCGAAACGAGCCAACACTGTTGTTACTTTGTTGATGCTTTTTTTTTTTTTTTTTCTTCCGTCATAATGATAATTATCACGGATCGTCTATACTCATTGGTTGAGAAGCTTTGGAGGGGGGTTGGGTGCGTGGGGGAATTTTTCCCTTTTCTTCAGACTTGCCCGCGATGGAGAAATAAAGCGGCCGTCGGTAACTTTTAAACTCCCCCCCCCCCCCCCCCCCCCCGCCCACCCTACACACGATCAGACGTTTAACGGCAACATCGTCTGACACGAAGCAGACCTGCAGCAGATGCGAGTGCAGAATGGTCCCGTGTGCCAGATGCACGACCGCGCTGAAGACCTTTAAAAATACCCCCCCCTCACGCACACAGGAAGTGGATCGAGCAGCCACGGAGGCCCTATTACTGCTCTCGCGGCGTTGCATCTGCACGTGTTCATCAAACCTATAACCATGGCCATCCAACGATTAACCCAAAAGTCAGGCTTTGGTTTATCGAGACGACAATTAAACCGTCTGAAACGGCCGAAGCATTTGATCAGGATGCACGATTTTTAATTTGTTGTTGTTGTTGTTGTTGTTATTTTCGTTTTTCTGTTGTTGTTTTCGTTTCGTTTTCTCTTTTTTCTTTCTCCTTTTTCTTTCTACAGTGATCATCGCGTGACTGTGTGTGTGTGTGTGTGTGTGTGTGTGTGTGTGTGTGTGTGTGTGTGTGTGTGTGTGTGTGTGTGTGTGTGTGTGTGCACGCGCGCGTGTATTTTGACTGTTTATTTTCTGCAATATTTCTAATGTACTGAGCAGGCGATTCGATCTTCTCAAATTCTCGGAACACATGTTTGCCTTGTTTTAGATTCGGTCATCATTTACCGTCTTCTGTTATACATGGTTCTTCCTGAATGCACAAAATACGATATATATATATTTGTTATTGACACTTAGTGAAACCTAATAAAAAAAATATAAAAAAAGAGTAAAAAAACAACAACAACATCATCAAGACACAACTAGAGTTCTAAAAAGCACGACCTCATAGGGGAGACCGGGCAGGTGCAGACACGGGGCAGGTTGATACACCGCAAGAACAGGACAGGACAGTTACACCGCAAAAACAGGACAGGACAGTTGCTGGAGTAACGTGCCCATCCCTTCTTAAAATGTTGCTTTACGTCTACAGAGACCACAAGGACTATTACGGACCGCCACCTCGACCGACTTTCATACAGCTCTTGAACTCTGAAGTCCTTTCTTTTATACCCGACCAATACCCGGGACCATTTTTTGTTGTTGTTTAAACAATATGTGAATACCCGAAACTGTTCTGGATGGATAGGCTGATGTTTACTGAAAGTAAAAACGTAAACTGAAATGTGCGAATAAAATATTATTTTCCTCAGCATTACCAGTAAAAAAAAAAAAAATTTTTTTTATACATCACAGAAATTACATGCCTGCAGAGTGTTCCTCGGCTACCATCTTCCCTTTGTCTCAGATGCACAGGGGGACCCCAAAAACACCAGATCTCAATCACGTTCCAGCCCAAGGCAAGGGGTTCCACCGTCCCTTTGAAGTCATGTCACCATCGATTCCTCCCTTGCACACAAAATGGGCGCCACAGGAAAGGAGAACGATTAATCCAGGCGGTGAAGGGCTGCAGTATCATCCTGGTGACAAGACAGGGTTCCGAGCTGAGCTCTAAACCCCCACCTCCCACATTTACGTTCTGACAAGTTTCGATCAGGCCGCCATAATATGGTACCGTGTTTACTGGTAGAATGCATGGAACTGCCGTTGAGGTTGACAAAGTAGAACAGATCTAAGGAAACATACTCACCTATACAACGGAACACAAGGAAACAATGAAACACAAGCGCTTTCGACAGAAAATTGTCTTCTTCAGGTGTTGTGTTTCCTTGTTTGCCTGTGTTTCGTCGTATAGGTGAGTGTATTTCCCTAGATCTGTTCTGTTCTGGTAGACTGCATGATCAAGTCTAGTCAAGAATTTATTTCAGAAACCCAATACATGAAACATCAAAGCCAATGAAAACATTTGAAAAAAAGAAAGAGAAGAAATTCACAACGGTTAGACACGGCAGTAAACCAAACTGTGAACAATATACGGCTGGCACAACTGAGCAAACGCTTTCAACCAAGAAAAAACAGAATATGCTCATAATAAGTGTTCACAAATGTGCTGAATTTATCAATGACAGTTTCTGTTTACTTGAAGACTATGAAATTTAATAACATTTGCATTTTTACAATAAAACTGTAAAAGATTGGTCTTCTCTCGTTTCAGCAGCAACAAACAAACAAAAAAATGAAAGGAAAACAATGGAATTCATCGCCAGTGTCGTGATACGAGTCTGAATCCACCGCCCAAACGAAAGCGGTCTGCCTGATTTCAGTGATTGCAGCTGATATCTCTCGTGAACAATGAACCATTACTTAGTTTGTCTTTCGCTCTGTTCCTGTGGTTTTAGCCTATGAGATCAGCATACTGACCGCTCTTGGGCTTTTCAGGCAGAGGAGTTCTTGTGATGTTCTGATTGGCTGAAACTGCTCAGGTGATTGGCAGCCTGGAACCCTGAATAGTGGACGGAACTCGTCGGTAGTAGTATCCTCACGGTTACAGACTCTGCTAGCTGCTACGCTCAAGTTTCTCAGTGAGTGCCCTGTATCGGTGAGACGAGCCAAAAGTTGTTTTTCTCCAGCTATCAATATTATTTGCAGGAATCGCACTAGCCTACAGCCGATTCTCTCCTGTTACCATCGTTCTTTGATGGAATCAAACTTTGCATGACTTGAATTGTGTCATGTACCTGTGGGCATGACCCCTTTCGCTTGCCGCTGTCGCTGGTTCTGTCTCGGTAGGATGTTGTTTTCTGGCACCGCCTTGCTGCGGCATGTTTTGTCAGCCACAAGAGAGGGTGACAAATCGTGCAGCCATTGTGCCGTTTTGAACTTGGATATCAGTACACGATGTGTGTGTGTGTGTGTGTGTGTGTGTGTGTGTGTGTGTGCGTGCGTGCGTGCGTGCGTGCGTACGTCCGTGCGTGCGTGCGTTCGTGCGTTCGTGCGTGCGTGCGTTCGTGCGTGCGTGCGTTCGTGCGTGCGACACACACACACACACACACACGCACGCACGCACGCACGCATGCACACGCGCGCGCACGCTCGCACATGCTTCGCTCTGCCGTTCCGACCAGGCCAGCCAAGAATGTAGATAGGTTGTTCAAAGTCAGCTTGCGCATACTTGGCGATTGTTTTAGCTAGGCTACGTGTCAGTTCCGACCCCACGGGTAAACACGACATGGCAAAGTTTACGCTTCATGGTGTGTGCAGTATACCTGACTTCACAACAGCTGCCAGGGAAGAAGATGTGCCTTCTGCTAAGCTTCCCAAAATTACGCTTGCTCCGAGGGACAGCGAAATCTAATTTGCCGAAAGTTTTACTTGCTTGGTTTCTTCGCATCAGGTTGTATTTGCAGATAGCGTGTATACATATGTCTAGCTGTCCAACGTAATTTAACATACTCGTGAACTGGGTCAGGTAATTTAACGTACTCGTGAACTGGGTCAGAACTGTTTTTTTCAGTCGTTGTTCTTTATTTTTCTCGTTCGTGTTACGCAAGGATGCTTTCAGTTTTTCTAATAACGTAACGGGTCCACTATGAGTAAATCATTTTATTGGTTGCCAAAAGCATCGCTTGCGGTAAATCTTGGCTTAATTACAGGCACGATGCTACCCGGAGATGACCGAGTACCGCAGCACGAGAAGTTGGTCTTCTCTTCAGAGAAGTCAGAACTGTCAAAAGTTCCGATACGGAAGTCTGAAGTAGTATCGCCTACTGCCGAGATATTCGTTCATTTTCTGCTTCTAATTTCTGGTTTCCCGAACAGTTCAACTTTACTTATTGATTCCAACAATCTTCAGACGGAGCACAGTGTGCGTAATGATCACTGAATCAGAACATTACCTGGGATTTGACGAAATTTGTTCAGCCTCTTTATGAAAATGTTGAGGATGTAGTCTGTTTTTCCACTAAATACTACAATATAATTTAAACGTGAAGTTTGCGTGTTTCAGGCTAGGACAACGTACGTTTGTTAGACATGCGTCCCTTTTAAATTTGTAAGCGTGGTCAGTTTGGTATGTTTATACTGCGTTCTGCCCTGATGCTGTCACTCACACACACACACACACACACACACACACACACACACACACACACACACACACACACACACACACACACACACACACACACACACACACACACACACATTCAACGAGACAGATGCTAATGGCATATGCCTATCTAAGACGTGTGTCGCGATCAGTGTATCAGATTTTCGTTTTGTTTTGCGGTAAGCTGGATATTAAATACTGAGTCAAACTGTCAATTTCTGAAATGCTACTGATGCATCATATTAACACATAACAGGTTAAAAAGAATCCTATTTATTAGGACAAAAACACAACCTGCAAATATTCGGGGCAATCCCCTTTGTCAAACTACAAAACAACACTTAAACAACAGTTAAACGGTGAGAAACGATGAAAAATGAGAAGAGAAGCTAAATCACTTATCTGCTTCTGGTTGAGCTACGTTGTTTACCTACTAACATTATAACATTATACCATCATGCTAACATTAACTTAACAAAGAGATGTTACTGCGCGTCATTGCACCCTGAAAGGTTGCCCAAAGCTATACGATGACATTAATCTCAAGGACAAAGGCAAAGTGGTATAACAAATTGCAGGTAATGGGAACGTGCGCAATGCATGATGATACAAATGTGAATGTAGCGGTAGCTGGATTTTAGCTGAAGGAGATTAGCTATTGAAAAATGTGTTTGGAGAGTCTGAATGCGGGAGTGGGCTTTACGGAGCGAGTGTCAAAGGGGAAACATAGTCCAGTTAAAGGAGATTAAAAATCCAAGAATTAACTCCTTCTGTATATATGTGATTATATGTTTTAATTATACAAATGACCGAATGCCTACTCATACCTCTGAACTTTGTCAAAAATGAATAATTATGCTACTGTAGAAAAATGACTTCAAACCATCTCTCCCTTCCCCTCTTCCCACCCCCCTCTGTCTCCACATTCCATTTCTCTCTCGCTGGTATTTATTTAGGCCACCAGCCAATCCATCTATCTGCCTAACATTGTTTATTTTTTTCCGCTGCAATTCGTTTGCACTGTTTTATAGTGACTGTTCGTATTTTTGTGTTTTGTTATTGTTGTTTGTTACTTTGTTTTCTCTTGTTTTTTGCTTTTATTGTTGTTATTTTTTGTTACGTCTCATTTATTGTTAGCGAAGTGAAATTGTTCGTCCACCATACATTGCGTGTGTTTTTTCCATCTGTACGAGCTCATCGCCTATAAGCTATAGCTTGTTGATGAGCACATAATGATTTTTTGTATCTTTATTTTGTCTCGAGTAAACTTTTGTTTAAACCAAAGGGGAGACTTCTAGACTGTGGGCCCAAGGAAGGAAAGGACATTTCTCTGAAGGTCTCTGTTGTAGGCGGCACGGAGAGAGTGAAACTGTCAGCAGACGAGCGAAGCTAACGAAAAGTTTATGTACATATTTATGAAGTGATTCTGAGAGATATCTGGGACGACTGTCAGAAAGGAAACAGTATATGACACAAGCGTGATACCTTGTACTGAATTGTAGCCTGTATGAAATTAACTGGAAGCCAGTGACTGGTATAAAGAACGACAGTTGTTATGTATTTTTGTTTACGGCATGGAACAACAAGCCTAGACACAGAACGTGTGCAGAGACGGCAGCAGTTTCACGTGGCACCAGCCATGTAACAACCAAACAGCACTGTAAGTACACCACTTCGGTGGATATTAAAAAACGCGCTGTCTAAAGCTACAGTCACTCATTCAGAGTGGCATCAGACTAATGCGAGGCGGGTCTGCTCGGAAGCAGAGAATAGCGCTATGTTGTGGCCACTGCGAAGTGCTTAGAGCTCACCTCGAGAACAGGCGCTCAACAGGTGTTCATAGTACAACAACCAGAAGCAGCCTGTTCCGTTTGGAGCTTTTCAGTAAGATTCTTGGCTTCTCCTGCAAGCAAAGAATTACCGCTAGCATTCTAGTGTTCAGAATACAAAAGCAGAAATCAGAGTTTTGGTCCCGACAGAGGAGAGCTATTCACAAATGGGCAGTCTTTGTGGGCAGGAGTGCATGCAGACATTGGCAACATGCAGACACTAGTGCGCAGATAGAAGGCTGGCTGTCAATGGCATTATGAGTTTTTAACTTGGCTTGACAATTTAATATCCGAAAGACCTCTTGGCAGAGGAGTCGGTACTCCGCTAAGTGCAGTAAGGTGCCAAATGAAACAACCGAACCCAACTGGATTGTGAAAAGTACCTCTGACGTGACCTCGGGATAAGGTGTCAGTCAAATTATGAATTCACTCAGTCAACGGGATTTTTCAACGGCGCAGTTCTCTCTCTGTGCCTCTGTCTGTCTGTCTGTCTGTCTGTCTGTCTGTCTGTCTGTCTGTCTGTCTGTCTCTTTGCCACTTCCGGGGAAGACCCCTATTTCCCCAGATCAAAACCCCTTCGGGTTGACTACGAATCGCTAAAATCAACCACTCGCAACTTCTTATATTACCGGGAGTATCCAGAAACCGTTACGGCGACTTGGGTAACCCTTGGCAATGCTGCCGGTCGTTTGTCAGGATATGTTTTGGACAGGCCTTCACGTCACACACCCTGACAGGAATAACAGAAAATGTTGCCCAAGGCGGACTGTGCCGTTAATGGCGTCGGTCTGACACGCAAAATGACCCTGGGTTCAGACAAGTGGTTTGATTGATATCAGTACTCAGCTTCTACCAGCATGAAAAAAAATAACCACAAGATTGACAATCAGACATTTGCAATACGATAATAAATAACTATCATATATCACTGTGAGCGAAAAACACCTCGACTGTCACAAAGCTAAACTTCCCGTGGTAAGATATATTACGTAAAACAATGTGTGGCTGACGGAGAGAGGAAAAAGACCGATTTTATATTCAGGGGCCTTGCAAGGGATCGTGAATCAGCAGCGGGCTTATGCGCAGCTAATGATACCAGTCTTGATTCGCGCAAATGATTCGTAGCTGTCCCTGACTTGGCAAAGTAGCCCATGCGTGCTGTGAGTTGGAAGAGTAGCATGGGCTCGTTGCGCATTTAATCTATAAGCCGGTCGTGCTATGATGCACTTTCGATCACGATGACATGACGACATGAGGAGCAACGAGTTCCAGTACCCGGTGCGGCAAGGAATTTTTCTCCCGGAGTCAGCTTTTAGTGCAGCCTGTCTTACGGTGTCCGTACAGCCCTCGTGAGCAATCGCTGGCATCAAAATCAGTGGGCACGTAAAACAATCCAAACACTGGCAGCCATACCATAGTCTGGACACACGGAATTACTGTACACATTAGGTAGCGCTGCTCTTGCGGCTGCTGTGCTTAAACCCAGAAAAGGCAACCCGAATTTCCCACAAGGGAAAATATAACCATTAAAAAAAAAAAAAAATTAATGATGTACGATCAGTTGAGTTGTTACAGGAAAGCACAGACCGTGATGTCACCGTCGAGCGACTGATCGTGCAATGTTGGTTTTAAACTTCTCTGTCTACGAATGGTGATGGTACAAATTCATTCTTCCGACAGAGTAATAATAATGACGTTACGATCTGTCGTTTCCCATAGCAACATATCGTACATCAGGGAATCATATGACCGTGATCGGAACTGAGTGGACCATATAGCCTTTAAAGAGTCGCGAGACATGCCGTGTGTCTGAAGAGTACCCAAGAGTGCTATAACTGCTTGTCAGTATGTAATTATCTTCTGAATATGTCAAAGTTCCTAACTCCGTTTAGTGCATGACCCTGTGGTGCATCGTTGCCGTGTGTCTGAAGAGTACCCAAGAGTGCTATAACTGCTTGTCAGTATGTAATTATCTTCTGAATATGTCAAAGTTCCTAACTCCGTTTAGTGCACGACCCTGTGGTGCATCGTTGGCGTGTGTCTGAAGAGTACCCAAGAGTGCTATAACTGCTTGTCAGTATGTAATTATCTTCTGAATATGTCAAAGTTCCTAACTCCGTTTAGTGCACGACCCTGTGGTGCATCGTTGCCGTGTGTCTGAAGAGTACCCAAGAGTGCTATAACTGCTTGTCAGTATGTAATTATCTTCTGAATATGTCAAAGTTCCTAACTCCGTTTAGTGCACGACCCTGTGGTGCATCGTTGCCGTGTGTCTGAAGAGTACCCAAGAGTGCTATAACTGCTTGTCAGTATGTAATTATCTTCTGAATATGTCAAAGTTCCTAACTCCGTTTAGTGCATGACCCTGTGCTGCATCGTTGGCGGGAGCTGCCACAGGTATCATTTTTGTCGCAAGAAATATTTATTTGTCGCGACAAAACACTTCTTTTGTCGCGACAAACGTATGCTTGTCGCGACAAAATATTACTTGTGACGGCTCCCTCCAATGACAGGGGTGTACAGTTGTGGCAATCACTAGCATGAACGGTTTCTTGGCAATTCCAGTCGAGCTTACTGGCAGATTCGAAGACGTCATCCGTTTATCTCATGTATGCACACGGCCAATTTCAATGCCCAGCTCCGTCGGCCATCGTATTAAATTTGCGTAATAGGAGTTTGGTGGTCAGCAAACTGTCGAATAGACATGTGGTTCAATTTGATAACATTTGGCAATAGATACGGGAAGCATCACGCTCGTGGGCTTGTTTTTGCCATTATACTTTTTGTGTTCCTGCTAGACGTAGGCTACCGTTGTTGTTGGTTTTGTTGATGTTTGTTGTTGTTGTTGTTTGTTTTGTTTGCTTGATGCGTCGTTCTTGTTGTTTGGTGTGTGTGTGTGTGTGTGTGTGTGTGTGTGTGTGTGTGTGTGTGTGTGTGTGTGTGTGTGTGTGTGAGTGTGTGTGTGTGTGTTTGTGTGTACGCGCGCGTGTGCGCGTGCTTGTGCG
>OY757542.1:8162941-8165441 GCA_963584105.1 Alviniconcha strummeri
TATGTGAGCGTGATAACGTGTGTTCGTGGGTGTGTACGTGTGTGTGTGTGCGTTCGTACGGGCGTGCGTGCTTGTGTGTGTGTGTGTGTGTGTGTGTGTGTGTGTGTGTGTGTGTGTGTGTGTGTGCGTGCGCGCGCGTGCGCGCGCGCGCACTTAATCTTTGTTGCAAATATATAAACATTTAAAGAATCTGTAAGCGGTTAGAGCTTGTGCGGGTTATTACTAACCGTATAAACACACACACACACACACACACACACACACACACACACACACACACACACACACACACACACACACACACACACAATTTTTTTAAACAACAACAACAACAACAAACAAACAAACAAACAAACAAACAAACAAACAACAACAACAACAACAACAACACACACACAACAACGTATTCTTATGAACTTCTTATCTCCCTTTCGCACTGTTTAGCATATCTTCCCTTTCTCAGTTCATTGGAATTCGTTATTTTCCGAATCCTCTTCACACACGACATAATGTGGTACAGCCCATAACAGTGAACAGTGGTGCTGGTTGTAATTTGATTGATCTCTTTGGTAAATTCAGGGATGTTGTCATACTCTATAAGAAGTGTATTTAACCCCTTCACTTCCACAGCATGTAAAATTACCGGGCTGAATAGTGCCCGCACAAGCCTGCAAAACAGTATATTTTCTGGTCGTATAGCAACTCTATTTTCTATATTGTGCGTTTTAGACGGAAATCCTTTGATGCCATTGGGAAATGGGCAAAGAAACGGACTTAAGAATTTCAAGTTTCACACTTTTTTTGGCCGTTTTCAAGTGACATCTTGGCAGTGAAATGGTTAAGGTCTGAAGGATTCAAGATTCAAGATTACTTTATTATCTCAATCGAGAAATTAAAACGTGGCTGAACATTAACCACATCACAGTACACAATAACATATTTTAGAACTGAAAGAGGAGTTATTAAAAATAATGAAGTTACATATTAAACAGACTAGTAATTCACGTAATTTACACATGTGGATGTTGTACTCGTTGTTTCTGTTTTTTGTTTGTTTGATTTGTTTTGTAAGTGAACTACCTGCACATTCTTAATTCCCATTAGTATAACTACAGGTAAATAAGCACATTTCCATTCAGTAGCCTAAAATGTAAAATCAACACACAAGGGAGTTAATCAGCACTCGAAAGACGTGACACAAACACAACAATAAAAACCTGAATCGCCTAAGGTAATTCTCACCTAGCATGCATGTAAATACAAAGTACACAAAAATTTCGCCACAGGTACATTCTCTGCTAAATAGTAAATAGTAGGGTAGTCATTCGATGTTGCTCTCAAAAGCCAAGTTGAGCACGATCATGCGTGGTCATCACATGAATTGATGACCGGTAAGTGCTAGGCTTTGCGCCCACCTCAACATTCTTCCCGGGTCAAATTCTGTGCAGACTACAAAAGTCCATCGGAAGACTGTAAACGGAGGTCTACTGTGTGTCTACGCATAGAGAAAGGTCACATTTGAACGTTAAAGATCCTGTAGCCCATGTCAGAGTTCGGTAAATTATGGAAACACTGAAATAACCCAGAATGCACTAAAACAAACAAACAAAACAAACAAAACAAAAAGAAACAACAACAACAACAACAACAACACACACGCACGCGCACGCACGCACGCACGCTCGATTGCACGCACGCATGCACACACGCACAGAGCAGATGGCTATAACTATTTTAATGTCGGATGACATGGCAAACCTGCGCGCTCGACAAACAACAAAAGACAACACACAGACACGCACGCACTCACGCACACACGCACACGCGCGCGCGCGCAAAACAACAACAACAACAGCAACAACAAAACACAGGGAGGTGTGGGTGTGAGGTGGAGAGGTGGATCTGCTCGATCGAGAGCGGAAATTATCGCTTTGTAAAATCAAATCCATAATAATAACAGCGGTAACAAGTGCCGCCCCTCTACAGCCAGTTTTAAAACATACAACCCTACAACACCCATGGACCCATTCCCAGATAAGACGTATATAGTCATGTTCGCAGTGGAGGGATATTTTGTTTTGTCGAAGATATCTTGTCAATGATCTCAATGTTATCTGCAAAGAGTAACTGGTATCGTCAGTCACTGATACGGGCCTATGTGTCTGGTTACCAGAACTATTTTATGGACGGCTACGATAACTTCGGGAAATAGGACGCTGCATGCGTGCCATTTACCAAATGGACGTTGTTTGACTGATGTGTGCCAAGGATGTTTGCTCTCTGGTCTTCAATTTAATCTGCAAATAGGTTACTGTTATCGTGTATACGCTTTGCGCCACATATTCTTTTAACAGCTATTCTGAAAAGGTGGGCTGCAAAATCTTGGAAGATCAAGTGCTGAGTACCAACTTTGTAAATAATAGTCTCACACACACACACACACACACACACACACACACACACACACACACACACACACACACACACACGCACGCACGCA
>OY757542.1:8167941-8172941 GCA_963584105.1 Alviniconcha strummeri
TAGACGTTAGCTTGAAAAACGAGTTTCGATCAGTAAGGGCTTCTATGTGAACCTGCCGCGTCGATATACACAGCTTAACGCTTACAAGCCATCCACGTCATTTGTTTTTCAGTTTACGTATCAGAGGGTCTATGATGGCGTTCCAGCCAGGAAACTGCTGCGTCACCATAGCAGCAAGAATCTTGCACTCTTCCACCAAGGCCAACATGGCTTCCACATAGTGCCAGCAGAAGAGGTAGGAACACTGTGACTCGACATAGTGCTTCATCAGGATCATGTACCTGCAACAGGACAGCACACAAGGACGTCAGATGTGTTTGGAGTATATTGCTAATTCCCTACATTAGTAAGATGCATGTGTACGTGTCGTAGTTGTGATGCGTGTATTCTGCAACAGGACAATACAGGAAGGCATCAGATGTGCTTAGAGTGTATTGCTAATTCCCAACGTTAATAAGATGTCTGTGTACTTGTCATAGCTGTGCAAAGGAAAACATAGGAGAACATCATAGTTATGCGTTTGGAGTTTAGGAATGTTTAATTCCCGATATTAGTAAGATGTCTGTGTGCGTGTCTTAGTTGTTGTGCTTGTATTCTGCAACAGGACAACACAGGAGGGCATCATGTGTGTCTGGAGTTTAGGGGGCTTTAATTCCCAACATTAGTAAGATGTTTGTAGGTGTCCAACATGAGATGTTTGTATTAGGCAACAGACTGAATAGCACGCGTTAGGGCACCTCATGTGAGGAGAGTTTAGAAGACTTTAGTGTCCGGCATTAGTCAGGTTTGTCTAACCCACACAGACTGTGAATGTTGTAAGTATCAGTTGCGATGTTTGCATAGGCTACTTGTCGTTTTAATCATGTCTGTTTCTAAGCTAAGATGATATAAAATCGTGTGTACCCCCTTCCACCTACCCACCTTTCTTCTGTTCATAGCGGATACTGCAGTGTATTTAAACAACTGAAATGCGATGTACAAAAGCGATTAATCTATTATTATAAGACCAGAGTAGGACTAGAATAGTAGACTAGAGTAGGATGAAAGAAAATCGAGATTATATTGTGCACTGTGTAAAGAAATATCATGCAACAATACACAGCCAAGTGATTAGGCCAAGCAATACCCCAACAGACTAACCAGCATGCCAAGTGATTAGGCCAACCAATACCCCAACAGACTAACCAGCATGTCAAGTGATTAGGTCAAGCAATACCCCAACAGACTAACCAGCATGCCAAGTGATTAGGCCAAGCAATACCCCAACAGACTAACCAGCATGCCAAGTGATTAGGCCAAACAATACCCCAACAGACTAACCAGCATGCCAAGTGATTAGGCCAACCAATACCCCAACAGACTAACCAGCATGCCAACCAACCGACCAGGCACATATTCAACCAACCGAGCTCACGTTTTGTACACACAGGAAGCTGGGGCTATGGTTGGGATGAGAATAACGGCAACGTCTCTGTATACATTTCCAGAAGAATAAAGAAATTGCCAATGCATTCAACCGTGTGCATATGTAGTAATCGTCAGAGTAGCTTAAAACCGAGGAGTCTTCGGAGAGGTGCTGGCAGGGACCCAAATCCCAGGAGGTGGGGGGATGCTTAACTGGTTATAAAAACATATATATGTACTATACCTAAGATAGCACGTACATTTT
Organism: Alviniconcha strummeri; assembly: GCA_963584105.1. Taxonomy (NCBI): domain Eukaryota; kingdom Metazoa; phylum Mollusca; class Gastropoda; family Provannidae; genus Alviniconcha; species Alviniconcha strummeri. The sequence continues at coordinate 8,169,611 of OY757542.1, forward strand.
TTTCATGAAGGCACGTTAAACATGTTCATGAAGGCACGTTAAACATGTTCATGTGTAGGGGAGTGGGGATGGGGAGTTGAGGGGAAGCAGGTTGGAAGCATGGATGAAGAGTCACAAGTCAGAGGTTGCTATAACATAACTTTTATTTGTACACCAACCAACCAGGAAACAGTGTCTGTTTTAGAAAAGACACAAGCAAACAAAACATTTAGAACATGAAAGCAAATGTAAAGTATAAACAACAGCCATTACTAATCTAATAAATACAGTAACCATGTAGTTTACCTGAAGGTTACTATAATACATGACAAAATGATTAATAATCAAGCACATAAATCGTGTGCTTGACTTACACTTAAAACCTGTACCTCACAGAGTCACGGTGAGTATACAACAGACGGCCAGTCAATTAACTGATGAACTCTCAGTATAATGAAGTATACAATAAAGTAACAGTGAAGAATGTGGATTACCAGGCTCAATCTTAACTAAACAGGAAGCGTGAGATAATCGTTACAGCAGTTCCACTTAAGCACACAACGAGATGGATAGTGACACGGGTGGCACCTGGGTCCATGCCGTGAGCGGGAGGAAGTCAGTCATAAACTGACCAGCTCCAGCCTCGTCAAGTTACTCAAAGCGTTACAGCATGTTACTGTTACAGACTAGCAGAGCATATCTGGCTGTGAACAACGTCAAGCGTCTTACAGGAAGCGGGTAACGCAGCAAGAATCTAAACTGTTGATCTAGCTGCTCGATTAGTGAACAGAGACAAAGACCTAATTGCCACCACTGACGCGCATCACCGGCCAGTTCGGGTACACGCACAAAGACCCGGAAAGGGTTTACAAGCTAAGTAGAGTGAAAGTCTGCGCGCCCAAGACTCGGCCATACAAAAGCCGGATCAAGCAGAAATAACATGTCTCACAGTTTATACAATCACCCCTATGTACTAAACCATATTCAACTAGTAAAATGAACATTCCACAACTATGAAGTCAACATCTTCAAAGTGTTAGCCATAATATACCACCGATTTCATGTAGAAACATAGATCGGCAGGAAACTAAACAAATAAGTTATGCCGCACGGCCGCACTGACAAAGTACCCATACTTTAAGAGGGATAACTTTGCATCGGCAAAGCATCACTCAAACTGAACATCCAACAATTGCAACATAACATACTAGCTACATATCAGCTAACCTGGTTAGCTGCATACATTTTGGAAGCACTGGTCATCTTGTGGCATAAAAGCTTAAGATATGAACACACATACAAGGTACTCTGACGCCATAGCGGCTGCAACCAGGCGGCAATCTAGCGCCCAAATTACCCACGTTCAAGAACCAGAATCAAGGCACGTTGTGAACATGATAACATTATAAACATACATTATTTACATCAATAGAAACAACAAGCCATAGAAAAATAACTACTTACAGGCTCTCCCCTGATGAAAACACATGAACACCGGCCGCAACAGTTAAACAAACAACCTGCCTCTGCAGGGACACTGGGGGAAAAGGGACGCTGCCGTTGATGATGACGAGTTGATGCTTAATGTCCTCAGATGTCATTTGACATATTAGGGACAAGTTGTGACCAATGCCGAAGCACGGTTCAATAAAATCCACATACGTAAGGTGTATGCGTGTTTAGCTGTAACCTGCCACCTGCACTTTTGGCAGAATGACCGGGATTTTTTACGTGCTACTGTGGTAACACGGGGGTGGAACGGATACCGAAATAAGAGTCAGCACAGAAAGTCGACCCTGGAGAAGAAAATTCTCCCGCCGTTCCAGCAGGGATTCGAACCCGCGACCTTTCAATCACGAGTCCGGTGCTCTAACCACTGAGCTATCCCCGCCCCCGACGCTGCCGGCCCAGCACACAACTTTTAACACCTTAGATAATTGGGCCATAAAAACCCCACCCAATCAAAAAGGACCGGAAAGAAAAGGTTATAGGGTCATGGCCCGGAACATGTATATAGTACACTCGGTTACACATGTATTATTATTATGATGATGATACTGTTATAACTAGTATGGTGATGATGACGACGACGACGACGACAACGACGATGACGATGATGACGATGATGATGAAACTATTACTGTCCACCTACTTGTCCTGCAGTCCGTTGATGACCTGCCTGTCGAAGAGCTCCGGGGCGCGCGCGTCAAACGCAACGGCACACTGCATGATGACGGCCGTGGACAGGTCGTTCCGCAGGATGGGCCGCAGGGAGCGCTGAAAGTGACACAGGCGGTGCGCGAGCTGCTCGTGCTGAGTGACGGGTGGGCCCTCCTCGGCCCCGCCCCTCTCCTCCGTGTACAGGCCGGCCAGGAAGGAGGTCCTGAGCAGGAAGAGAGGCATGGCGCTGTAGCTGAAGGCCGCTGCTTGGTCCTTGGGCTAGAAAAAAACAACAACAAAAACGCGGGACGGGAAAACTTCAACAGGCATGGAAGATCGAAGCAGAGGACGAAGAAGAGAAAGAGGACGGGACGGGGGCGGGGGGGGGGGGGGGGGGGAGTCACCCCTCTCTCTCTCCCGCCCTGAACGACTCTTACCAAGCGAAAAACCACAGGACCGGAAGACTTCAAATGACATGGAGGATGGAGGCAGATGACGAAGAAGAGAAGGAGGATGGGGGCAGAGGAGGAAATAGAGAGGAGGTGACAGAGGAGAATAAGAGGGAGAAGAGGAGGACGCCGAGGAAAAAGATAAGAGCAGAAAAGAGAGGAGGGAGGGAGAGGAGGGAGAATAGATTATAGGATACTTGGGGGGGGGGGAGAGAAGAGGAGGGGGATGAAGAGGGGGGAGAGGAGCAGAAAGAGGAGGGGAGGAGGAAGAGTTCGAAGAGGAGCAGGAAGAGGGAGGAGGAAGAAGAGTGGAGGAGGAAGAGTTGGAAGAGGAGCAGCAAGATGAGGGAAGGCGGAAGACGAGGGGAGGAGAGGAGGGGACAGAGGAAGAGGGGAGGTGGAAGAGGAGGAAGGGACGTGGAAGAGGAGGAGGGGAGTTTAAGAAGAGGAGTAGGGGAGGTGGAAGAGGAGGAGGAAGAGGAGGAGGGGAGGTGGAAGAGGTGGAAGAGGAGGAGGAAGAGGAGGAGGGGAGGTGGAAGAGGAGGAGGGGGAGTTTAAGAAGAGGAGGAGGGGAGGTGGAAGAGGAGGAGGGGGACGTGGAAGAAGAAGAAGACATGGCGAAGGAATAGGAGAAAGAGAAAGAAGAGAGGGACGGGGGAGGAGGAGGAGGAGAAGTGGCAGAGGAATAGGAAGGGAGGAGGAAGAAAGGAAACGGGGAGGAGGAAGAGGAGAAGGGAGGAGGG
>OY757542.1:8177941-8180441 GCA_963584105.1 Alviniconcha strummeri
TTGCCTTATCGGGCACGCAGCCACGGAACCTAAAATAGCACAGGCGCCTGATGTTGAAAATAATATCCGGTTTTTAACTGGACCGGAACCCGTGCATTAACCGAGACTGATGATACACGGTATCGGTGATTTGTTTCGTATGTCTTAATTATTTAGACGTCGGCCCATTGTGTACCAGTCCAGCGGTGTTCCAGTCCCATTCATTGTGTACAGGCCCACGGTGTACAGTCCCATTGTAACATTCATTGTGTACAGTCTCATAGTGTATCAGTTCCATTGCGTCCCAGTCAAATTGTGTCCCTCTTTCTTTCTTTTGTCCAGCCCCAGTGTGTGCAAGTCCTTTTGTGTCCCAGGCTATTGTGTACCAGTCCCATTGTGTCCCAGTTCCATTGTGTGCTAGTCCCAGTTATTGTGCACAGTACAGTCCCATTATGCCCCCCGTCCCATTGTGTCCCAGTTCCAGTGTGTGCTAGTCCCAGTTATTGTGTACAGTACAATCCCACTATGCCCCCCACCCTCCATCGTCCCACTGTGTCCCAGTTCCATTGTGTGTTAGTCCCATTTATTGTGTACAGCCCCACTGTGCCCTTCGTCCCATTGTGTCCCGGTCCCAGTATGCCTTAGGCCCATTCAGTGTGTCCCAGTCCTAGTGTGCGTTAGTCCCATTCATTATGCACAGTCCCAGTGTGCCCCCGTCCCATTCACAGAGTTCATCAGTCCCGTTGTGTCCAATTCCCTGGATGTACCAGTTTCATTGCGTCCCGTTCCCAGAGTGCACTTGTCGCATTTTGTTCCATTCCTAGAGTGTACCATTCCTATTGTGTCCCGTTTTTAAAGTGCACCAGTCCGAATGTGTCCCATTCACAGAGTGTACCAGTGCCATTGTGTCCCTTTCCCAGAGTGTACCAGTTCCATTGTGTCCTATTCGCAGAGTGTACCAATCCATTGTGTCCCATTCCCAGAGTGTACCAGTCCCATTGTGTCCCATCCCCAGAGTGTACCAGTCCCAATGTGTCCCATTCGCAGAGTGCAAACAGTCCCATTGTGTCCTAAGCTTAGGGTTAGGGTCAGCGCTTAGAGTTAGGGTTACACAATGAGACTGGGACACAGTACATAGGCTATATTTCAGGCCCACTGTTCCCTCTACCAGGCTTAGGGCTAGGGTCAGGGTTTAGAGTTAGGGTTACAAAAAGAGACTGGGACACAGTACATTGCCCATGTCCCAAGCCCAGAGTTCCCTCTACCGGGTTTAGGGCTAGGGTCGGGGTTTAGAGTTAGGGATGCACAAAGAGACTGGGACACAGTACATAGGCTATGTTCCAGGCCCTGCACAGTTCTCTCTACCAGGCTTAGGGTTAGCGTCAGGGTTAGGCTCTGGGATCAGGATCTAGAAAATGAGACTGGGTCACAATGACACTGCTACACAATGGGACTGGTGCACACAGCGATGGCCTCTGTATGGTAAAGTGTTTTTATCGTCTCCCCCCCCCCCCCCCCACACACACACACACTTACAAGCTGGTTGAACCAGGCAGAAGTTTCCGGAGCCATGAATATTGAATACATAATTGCCCCGAACAATGGTATGGGCGAGGCTTCCAGTGTCATAAGTGATACTTCTGTGGACAATAGTCGAGAGAGAAAGCGGGAAACAGCTCAGTACAACAACGCTAAACGTCTTTGGACAATAGACGAGAGAGAAAGCGGGAAACAGCTCAGTAAAACAATGCTAAACTCAATGAGCCAAGGCCTAACATAGTTGCGCCGAGAGAGGGCACGGAAAAAGAAAAAGAAAAATGTTATGAACATTAGAGTCTGAAGACGCCTCCCTGAAGTCAAACACAAAGCAGCTACTGTTACGAATTCACCACATGACATTTTACAGAAGTGTACAAACAAGGGAGTTAATTAGCGCTCGAAAGACGTCAATCAACACAACAACAAAGACCTGAGTTAATTACAGTAACTCTCATCTGCCATGGGAGTAAACACAAAGTACATAAACTCCACCAGAGGTACATCCTCTGGTGGATTTTATGTAGCTTGTATTTATTCGTATGCCAATTGAGAGTTAGACCTCTGGTGGAGTTCATGTACCTTGCATTTACTCGCATGACAGACAAGATTTACCGTAGATGACTCAGGTTTTTGTTGTGTTTGTGTGTCGTCTTTCGAGCGCTGTTTAACTCTTGTTTGTGATTCTACACCACCGCTTTGGGCCTGGTTCTGTTTTAGTTTATAGCAATCTAGTTTTCGTATTTGAACAGACTCAAACTATCTCTTTTTCTAGGGAAGTCAGCTTTCAACCTAATCAAGACGGTTACGTTACGTCAAGGCTGAAGAAGAATGACTGAGTTTGCATTGAGTACATGGAAGTTATAAGAAGATGATGAAGAGCTCAAATGACTTCTCGCCACCCTCTGACTAACAGATGAGCTGTAGCCAATCAGCGCCTCCGTACAAACACACCTCCTTAGACAAGCTCGCGGGCTATCCATGT
>OY757542.1:8182941-8186217 GCA_963584105.1 Alviniconcha strummeri
ATGTCACACATCACAACGGGGCTCCTGCCTTCCCTGCCACACACAACGCCCACTCCTCACCCCGGCCTTTTTTGCTGGGGAGAATAGAATATACCACAGATACAGACGTCAGATCGCTGGGATGTAGTACCTGAAGGAGACACTGCACTACTGCCAATCGAATCGCTTCAGCGATGTTCAGTAATATCCAGCCTTTTCTCTTTCAGTGTATCACGGTGGACAGCGTCTCGCCCGGGTGAAGAGCGCTTTCAGGAAGGTCACGAGGGCAGACTGAGAGAGCGTCCCCGCCACAGAGCAGACGGCCGCTACTATATATGCACGTGCCTCAGCCAGTTCCCCGTGCCTGTATCAGGTCTGACGTTGCAGGCTTTTATGACAAATGCTCGAGGAAAGGAAAGAGACAGGAACACCCAGACTGAGGTCGCCAGGACAGCAGAGCACGAAAGGTCACACACACACACACACACACACACACACACACACACACACACACACACACACACACACACACACACACACACACACACACGCACACACACACACACACACGCACATACACACAACACACACACACCCTGCATGTATTACAAAAGGTGTGAAAAGTATACACTAATTCGGCCCTCTTTGTGACACTTCTGATTATGACATACGTGACTATGGCATCCATGAGTATGACAGTCGTGACTATGGCAGCCATGAGTATGACATCCGTGACTATGGCAGTCATTATTATGACAGCCGTGAATATGACATCCATTTGTATGACAGCCGTGACCATGGCAGTGGTGATTACGACAGCCGTGACTATAACAGTGGTGAATATGACAGCCGTGACTATGACAGTGGTGAATATGACAGCCGTGACTATAACAGTGGTGAATATGACAGCCGTGACTATGGCAGTGGTGAATATGACAGCTGTGACTATGACAGTGGTGATTATGAGAGCCGTGACTATGACAGTGGTGATTATGACAGCCGTGACTATGACAGTGGTGAATATGATAGCCGTGACTATAACAGTGGTGAATATGACAGCCGTGACTATGGTAGTGGTAAATATGACAGCCGTGACTATGGCAGTGGTGATTATGACAACTGTGACTATAACAGTGGTGAATATGACAGCCGTGACTATGACAGTGGTGAATATGACAGCCGTGACTATGACAGTGGTGAATATGACAGCTGTGACTTTGACAGTGGTGATTATGACAGCCGTGATTCGGACGGCCGTAATGCAGCGTCGTTAAGCCTACAACACGGTGACCGGTCCAGGTGTACTCTTCCACTTTTGCCATCGACAAAGACGGGGTGTCTGTGGACTACTTCGAATCGAACATCAGGTAATGCCTTTTTCAAAACAATAGACCCGCCATGTTTTCCGCTCCGCGCTGCTCTCTTCCTACGCCTATTGTCCCTGTTTACTGTCTGTTTTAAGCTGGATTTAAGTTGGCTGTAAAGTATGAGGGTCTGTAGTCATGATACTCGTGTGTGCTGATGACTGTGGATGTGTTTGCGTGTATGCGCCTAGAATAGTCTCTCTGGACTACTCTACTTCTTCTACTTCTTCTTCTTCTTCTTCTCCTTCTTCACCACCACCAATACCACCACCATCTCCTCCACCTCCTCCTCCTTCTTCTTCTTCTCCACCTCCTCCTCCTTCTTCTTCTTCTACACCACCGACTCATCCTCCTCCTCCTTCTTCTTCTTCTTCTCCACCTCCTCCTCCTTTTTTCTTCTACACCACCGACTCCTCCTCCTCCTCCTTCTTCTTCTCCACCTCCTCCTCCCCTCCTTCTTCTTCTTCTCCACCTCCTCCTCCTCCTCCTCCTCCTTCTTCTTCTTCTTCTTCTCTTCTTCTTCTTCTCTTCTTCTTCTTCTTCTTCTTCTTCTTCTTCTTCTTCTTCTTCTTCTTCTTCTTCTTCTTCTTCTTCTCCACCTCCTCCTCCTTCTTCTTCTTCTACACCACCGACTCCTCCTCCTCCTTCTTCTTCTTCTACACCACCACCTCCTCCTCTTTTCACTCTAGCTGTTATTGTAACTGTTAGTGTTACGCTAGCCTCGTATAGCTCGTACTTCTCTAAGGCCTATAGTATATTATATTCTTTCTGCTGTCCGTTACGTTGCATAATGCCTTGATCATCGCCTCCTCCAGTTGTGCAATGAACATGATGCACCCTTTGAGCTGATATGTGATCCCTCCCTCCCCCCCCCCCCTTCCTCTCCCCCTCCTCCCCCCTCCTCTCCCACCATCTAGCTGTCAACGGCATTCCTGGAAGCGCAGTGTCCAGTGATGTAGGAGGAGATAAAACACCTCGCGACAATGAACTGCGCGCAGCTTTCTTTTGCTCCACTGGCATCGCGAAGAAAGGTGATAGTGTTGGCCTCCACGGGAGACAACTCTCCGTCAGCTTCATGTCCGCGTACGGCCTTTATGGACATGACCTTCTTTCCTCGCCTCGGATTTTTGTTTTGTTTTGTTTTGTTTTGCTGCCGGAGTTCCTAGAACTGGCATTTCCCCAGCGCAGGCATTGACAGATTTTAATGCTGATTGACCTCATTGAAAAATTTGAAATATTCTCCCCGCCCCCACTCCCTTCCTTTCGTTTTTTTCTCTCTCTAACTCCTTTTTCTGTCTTTCCTCACCCCAACCCCCCACCCCCACCCCCACCCCCCATCTCCCGCCCCTATCCCATTAGCTTCTGATGTGCTGAAACTAACAAGCCGAAGGAATTAACTGACCCGCATAGTCTTAATAGCTTTGCGTTGGAGGAAGCGCTTTTTTCCCTTCTTTTTTAATTAAAAAAAAAAAAAGTTTTTGTTTTTGTTTTTGATATTATGTTTTTAATATCTTCTCAGTTTTGTGTCGAACAAAATGAAGTGGCTGGTTCTATCCGGCGCTGGCAAACGGACAAAACCAAAGCGCGGGTGGCAGAAGGCATTGCTGAATACCAAACGGGTACCTTAGAAGGTGAGTCAAGTTTTGTGTACCACAATGCAATTGTTTCAAGTTCATAACCTCTGTTTCCAGTGCCCCTTCCTCTGTTTCCAGTGCCCTTCCTCTGTTTCCAGTGCCCTTCCTCTGTTTTTCAATGATGTGTCATCCTTGATGTCATTCGCGTATTTGTGCGCGGATGAGACTGTATTTTCTCTGCTCGCTGAAACCATGTGACCACGCATATATCAGAAATGCACTAGTCGTCCACTTGACAACTGATCGCACAGCTTACGTGTTTTATGACACAGACGTTAATGTTCGCTTGTGTCACAGTG
>OY757542.1:8191417-8198917 GCA_963584105.1 Alviniconcha strummeri
CGACGAGGTAGTAATAATAATAATAATAATTTATTTTATATAGCGCCTCAACAACAATTATATGAGCTCTTAGCGCTGTACAGATCAACAAATGCAATAGAACACACATCAATATGTTGTTTAAATTATCCTAAAACAACAATTTAAAAAGATAAATTCTCTATCTATACATATTTCAATTCACGCATATGTAGTAACAAACGTTTATTCTAGACAAACTAAAGATACAGTGAATTACCGCGTGCTCATGAACAACCTTTAGAGCTTATGGGCGATGGAGTATTGTAGCGTTCTAGGAAACAAGTCAGTCCACCAAAAAAGGTGTGGTCTATTGGGTTTCCCCTGTCTATTTTTAACTCACAATGAATGGTTATTTGTTGGTAAAATTAACTGGTAGTTGAAAAAGAAAGTATACAAAAGACAAATCATGACTAAAGTATTAAAAAAAAAAAAAAATTACAGCTTTCTTTAAATCGTTTTCCCCCCAAAATATAAGAAGGCTAACTCCTTTAAAATGTTTATTTGTTTTATGTGTTGAGCCAGTTTTGGGGGATTAAAAGACTGCACTGTCCGATCTGACTGAATGCAAAGTTGGGTCTTTAATTCCCATGCTGACAAAAACTGCAAATTTTCTTGGTCATTATTTTTATGAATGCCATTGAAAAAAACAAAAAACAAAAAACAAAAAACAAATACATGACAGGAAAACAACATTGCACAACCAAAAACAGATAAATGATTGAGCTTTTCACTTCATTTTTCATCGTTTTTGACCGTTAAGCTGTTGTTTATGTGTGGTTTTGTAGTTTGACAAAGAGGATTACCCCGAAAATTTGCTGGTTTTGTCTTGTCCTGATAAATAGCGTTCTTTTGAACCTTTCATGTGTTTGGATCCCATGCTGACACCTTCGCCGCCGAGTATGCCTGGAATCGAGGGAATAAAATGGGGCAGCATTCTTTTCTAGGGTTGCAACTTTAGTTATAAAATTATGTATTTACTCGCATGCCAAATTGTAGGTTATAGCGTAAATGATTCTTCTTTTTTTTCTTTTCTTTTTTAACTAGCTTAACGCCGAGTTGTCGGAAGAGGTACTGGCGGGGACCAAGATCCCAGGAGGTGGGAGAAGAGGGTGACTATGCCTAGCTGTACACTGTCACCACCAGAATGACTCAAGCATTCAGATGGGCAGCGATGTGAACCTTTTTAATGTTTCATGAACTCTGAGGGACAAAGTCACAAAGACACTGTCCATAATTTTTTAATTAAAAAAAAAAAAAAATCAAGATAAAGGAGAGCCGAAGCAAACCAGCCTAACGCTTTACCGCTAGGCCACTCCGGCTCGCTGTGATTCAGGTCTCTGCGGTTGCGTTACTTAATCATCCATTCGACCTCCGCTGAGCGCTGTTTACAGACTGTGTTTGGCGAAATTATCCAGTGGCTTTTATAAAGTCTGCACTCGGCGCAGCGTTAGGCTTCTCCAAAATGGTCACGAAAAACATCTTATCGGTAAAAAGGAAAGACGATGCAGTTCTAGATTTAACCCCTTCACTGCTCCAGCCCGTAGAATTTACGGGTTGAAAGATGCACGGACACGCCTGCAAACAGCTGATTTTCCGGTCCTGATATAACACATTTACTTTTAATGCTTCGCGTTTTTGTGAATTCATTGCAAACAAGAAAACAAAAAGGCTCGAGGGTTTCGCACATTTATTGGTCGTTTTAAAAAAAATGGCATCATAGCAGTGAAGGGGTTAATGTTAAGACGTCGAATGTTTGCCTTCCGTAGCACTGTGTGGCTGACTGGGTTCAAAGCACCAACTATCTAACTAATTGTCTTTGCAGTTACCCTTCCATACACATGTGTACTATCCACTGGAAATAAAATGGACCATTTATCTTATATGGAAATCTGTGTATAGGAAACTTAGGGAGGCTTCAAAACCGGTGTTAATTATTCCATTAGTCTTCCCTTAAGTTACCTCCTCCATCGTTTTGACGACGGTAACTATAACGACGGATGTAAAATAAATGAATAGAAGATGGCTTGAGAATGCTGGTAATTACGTAAAAGTCCACAAATTGAAGAAGCTGGAGCTTTCGTTGGATCTTGTTCTATTCAGCTCAAAAGCATGTTACTTTTCGGTTTTCAGTTTCACTAAACATTTAGTAATGTTCCTTTAGCTTTGTTGCACCATCAGCAATGAAAGCGAGGCAAAAATCAAAAGATCAATCAGGTCAACAGCCATTGTGCTCGATACGTTTTATCATTGTCACACACTCCCTCTGTTCCGTTTCTTATTCTTCCATTTCCTGCTCGAAATACGGAACGTAACGCACACACACACACACACACACACACACACACACACACACACACACACACACACACCACGCACGCACGCACGCACGCACGCACGCACGCACGCACGCACGCACGCACGCACGCACGCACGCACGCACGCACGCACGCACGGCACGCACGCACGCACGCACGCACGCACGCACGCACGCACGCACGCACGCACGCACGCACGCACGCACGCACGCACACACACATACACACATAGTACTCACACAGAAATCCCCAATAGTGCATCAGATGAATTACCAGTTCCATTCATTTCGCAGTCAGTGAAAAGTCTATAATATGTGTGTGTGTGTGTGTGTGTGTGTGTGTGTGTGTGTGTGTGTGTGTGGTGTGTGTGTGTGTGTGTGTGTGTGTGTGTGTGTGTGTGTGTGTGTGTGTGTGTGTGTGTATGTGTGTGTGTGTGTATTTGCTACCCAGAAATAATGTCCATTGCCTTGTTAGGAATAATGATTAAAGGACTGCACTCTTTTTTAATGTCCATGTCCTTTAGCGATACATACTAAATCTGCTGCTGTAATGCCCGGGTACACGTAGAAGTGTTAAAGCGCTTTTGTTTTTTGCCGTTGTTGGTCGGTACAAAACGTCACCAAAAACCGAGTTGTGAATGACTCCGCTTTAAATTCCATGATCCTCGCTACTGCGACAGTCAGACAGTCTCTGGGGTATCCCCAGCCCCCGCCTCCCAAAACAAACAACAACAACAACAGCAACTACAACAATAAAAACTCACACACAAACAAGCAAACCAAGAAACACACTCACTCACTCACTCACACACACACGCACTTACACACACACACACACACACACACACACACACACACACACACACACACACACACACACACACACACACACACACACACACACACACACACAAACAACAACAACAAAACAACAGAAGCAGCAACAACAACAACTCACAATAACAACAATTCAAACTCAAAGAAACAAACAAAACAGCACACAACAACAACACACAACAACAACAACACACAACAACGACAACAACAACAACAACAACTCACGCAAACAAACAAGCAAAAACAGCACACACACACACACACACACACACACACACACACACACACACACACACACACACACACACACACACACACACACACACACACACATACACCACACCACCACCACCACACCACCACCACACCACCACCACCACCAACAACAACAACAACAACCAAAACAACAAGCAAACAAAACAAAAACTAAAAAAGAACAAAAACGCATGAAAGTCTGTCCTCGACACAAGTTTTGTTCGGAAGGAAAGGGAGAGTTAAACTGCCTGCTCGATCTTCATCAGCTGTCGATGCGGAACCGATGGGATGGGTTTGTTGACTCCTAGCTCTCTCACTGTCTGGCTCATTACCTTGCTGACTTCAGCATGCGCTTTCCCTCTTTTGCTTGTTTAACCCCCTTCACTGCCCTAGCCTGTATAGCTTCCGGGCTGAAATATGCACGGACACGCCTGCAAACAGTCTATTTTCCTGTCCAATAACTTCTGCTTTCAATACTTTGCGTTTTTGTGATTATCCTTTCACGCGCCTGTCCAATAAGGAAAACAAAAGGGCTTAAGAGTTTATAATTTTTGCATTATTATTGGTCGTTTTCAAGCAACATCATGGCTGTGAAGGGGGTTAACTCTACCCTGTCTTGCCAAAGACGTGGTAGTGCGTCCACCCAATAAATCTCTGCTTACCCGCTCTGTTGACCTTTCGATAAGCACATTAGCGCAAACTGCCTCTCAAGTCGACAGTTACTACCGAGGAGATACACACTAATTGGTCGTGAGAGAAAAAGGAGTCCTCATTATTAATCGTTGGACGGTGCTTAATATGTCGGACCTGACTCGACCGACGAGCTTCATGGAATTGGCCATTTTTCGAGTTCAGATCGTGTTCTTGTGTGTTAGTTCGTTTCACACTCCTTGCAGAATCCCGTAAGTTTTTTCCATTGGAAGCGATAAGAATTGGTGTGTCCTGAATTCCAGGTTCCATGGATAGCAACAAGACTTACTGTCCACGTTTCGTGGACAGCAACAAGACTTACTGTCTATCTTCCATGGACAGCAACCGGGCTCGGGGACCTGTTTGTATTTGAAGAAACAATGTTCAGTGTAATAGTTCCACGAGAAGAAACACTGCAAAGTACCGTAGTTCCATAGACAGCAGCTAGGCTTAATATCCTAGTTTCACAAATGCTTAGTGTTTTAATTCAATCGACAGCAACAAGGCTTAGTATTCCAGTTCCACTGATATCAACGAGACTTAGTGTCCCAGTTCCACTGAAAACAGCAAAGCTTAGTGTTTTACATCCATCGGCAGCAACAAGGTGCATTGACCTATCCCATTCGACGAAACACGGCTTCGTGCTAAGGTCCCATCTACAGTAGCAAGGATTTCCACTGACAGCGACAAGATGTAGTGTTCTATACTTACAATATTAGCAATAAGGCGGTGTCTTAGTTCCAATTCCAGCAACAAGGTTTAGTGTTCTAGTTCCATTGACAGCAACACGGCTTGTTGTTTTAGTCCCATTGACAGCAACACGGCTTGTTGTTTTAGTCCCATTGACAGCAACAGGGCTTGTTGTTTTAGTTCCATTGACAGCAACAGGGTTTGCTGTTTTAGTTCTATTGACATTTACTACAAGAATGTTTTGTGTCTTAGTCTGAATGACAGCCAGAAGGCTTAGTGCTAGAGTTCCGTCGACATCAACATTCCTTAATGTCCTAGTTCCACTGACGACACAAATGGATCAGTGTGCTAGTTCCACTGACATCAACATGGTTCAGTGTGTTAGTTCCACTGACAGCAACACAGTTCGGTGTACTAGTTCCACTGACAGCAAAAGGGCTCAGTGTGCTAGTTCCACTGATATCAACATGGTTCAGTGTGTTAGTTCCACTGACAGCAACACAGTTCAGTGTGCTAGTTCCACTGACAGCAACATGGTTCAGTGTGCTAGTTCCACTGACAGCAACACAGTTCAGTGTGCTAGTTCCACTGACAGCAACATGGTTCAGTGTGCTAGTTCCATTGACAGCAACATGGTTCAGTGTGCTAGTTCCACTGACAGCAACATGGTTCAGTGTGCTAGTTCCATTGACAGCAACATGGTTCAGTGTGCTAGTTCCACTGACAGCAACATGGTTCAGTGTGCTAGTTCCATTGACAGCAACATGGTTCAGTGTGCTAGTTCCACTGACAGCAACATGGTTCAGTGAGCTAGTTCCATTGACAAGCAACACAGTTCAGTGTGCTAGTTCCACTGATATCAACATGGTTCAGTGTGCTAGTTCCACTGACAGCAACACAGTTCAGTGTGCTAGTTCCACTGACAGCAACATGGTTCAGTGTGCTAGTTCCACTGACAGCAACACAGTTCAGTGTGCTAGTTCCACTGACAGCAACATGGTTCAGTGTGCTAGTTCCATTGACAGCAACATGGTTCAGTGTGCTAGTTCCACTGAGAGCAACATGGTTCAGTGTGCTAGTTCCATTGACAGCAACATGGTTCAGTGTGCTAGTTCCACTGAGAGCAACATGGTTCAGTGTGTGCTAGTTCCACTGACAGCAACACAGTTCAGTGTGGCTAGTTCCATTGACAGCAACATGGTTCAGTGTGCTAGTTCCACTGAGAGCAACATGGTTCAGTGTGCTAGTTCCATTGACAGCAACATGGTTCAGTGTGCTAGTTCCACTGAGAGCAACACACGTCTTTCCATCGACAGCAACAAGACATAGTGCTCTAGCTTCGGTGACAGAATCAAGACCTAACGTCGTAGTTCCATTGACAGCTACAAGGCAATTAGCTTCATCGTCTTGCTAGAAATATTGGCTTCGGGAAAAGGAATGTTCATTCACCTAGATTTATGACGGCCGTTCAGTGGGGGGAGGGGGGTAAAGGGGTAAAGGAAGAGGCTAGCATAGATGGCACAATGGACAATTGAGACCTCTTTTTTTAATTATTCTTTTTGTGTGTGCACTTGTGCTTGTCTTGATTAGCTCCGAGTTTCTTTCCACGAGATATTTGGATTGTTTCTCTCAGATGGAGCAGAATAATACTGGCAGTCGGAATTTTTTAAAATCTGAATTTATGGAATTGTTTGCTATTATTTTTGCGAGAGATTGCTTTTCATCCGCCGCACGTTCTTTAACTTGTGCACGTTTATTCTAGCACACGTGACCGGCAATTATTCGTCTCAGGCGAAGGACCAGACACTGGAGACCTAAACGGAAGTGACAAGGGAGCGAGCGATGAGAGAGGTGCAGTTAAGAGGTGGGCCGGAGATGTGGGTGGGAGAAGATCGAATAAAGTTTTGTTCTTCTTCAACCAGGATTCGGCCGAGTTCGCACCGCAGCTCTCTGATGATAATAAATTATAACAACGGTTATTTCACTTGATCCGTATCTCACCGACAAGGATGGGCAACTCGCGCTTTAACATGGTCAACAAATATGTAGATATAAAATCTGAATACATGTGTGTGTGTGTGTGTGTGTGCGTGCGTGCGTGCGTGCGTGCGTCTGCGTGTGGTGTGTTTGTGTGTGTGTGTGTGTGCGTGCGTGCGTGTGTGCATGCGTGCGTGCGTGCTTGTGCTTGCGTGCGTACAGACCGTGTGTGTTTGTGTGTGTGTGTGCGCACGGCAGCGCGCGCGCGTGCGTGCATGCGTGCGCGTATGTGTGTCTATGTGTGCGTGCGTGCGTGTATTTTATGTATACAGCATCCACATTATATAACTATAACATTACATTCCTCCATTGTTTCAGCATACGTACAACATTGCATTCCTCTAGTGTTTTAACCACTCCGCCCCCTTTCAACCGCCTCCTCCCCCAACACCGTGAGACAGAAAGACATTAAGCACTGACAGCTAGCAATGTTGAAGACTCTGTTCCACGACAGTGACGAAGTATCAGTGGGCGTAAGAAGGCAACGGCCATTAGCATAGATGGCTGCTGGTGTGGGGTTAGCAGAATGTGATAGTGAGAGAAATGATCGATACAAACTGCGCCCCGATCGCTATCTGCCATCAGGCGTACTTTGCGCTGGCTAAGAAATCCTCGTCTTCACGTTATTCATCCCGTGTCGTCGTCTTCCGGTCGTC
>OY757542.1:8203917-8213477 GCA_963584105.1 Alviniconcha strummeri
CTCACGTTGGATTGGCGTTGGAAGGATGGCGTTGAGAAGCCCAAATGCAGTGTTTGCGTAGTTTTTGTGCTGTCTGATTCCTTCATTTTCTATTCTTTTCGCTCATAGCAGTGAGTTTGGAAAGCCCTCGAATTCTGATATATGCTGATCGTTAATGTTTGTCTGTAACCCAGCGACAAATTCATCCCTGCACTTCGTCGAATTCTTCAGTGTTTTTAGCAATGCAATGTCTCACACGACACAGGCATTCCAGACAAATATTGTCGCCTGTCCCGCTGACATTTTATTTAATGTTAGTTAATTAGTTCTTGGATTTTAACATTTTAGCATACGACCACATCAGGACGAATAACTCATTAAACAATTCCAAGTCAGTAATAGTACATTTTGTCTAATTCACTGTTACAACCACACACACACAACAACAACAACAACAACAAACAAACAACAACAGCCAGCTATTTATTAATGCTCAGTAACACATGTTTAATTGGTATCTGTTTATATTCCGTATACACTCAACACGGGAACTTGCTTAAATCGCTTATGACTATGAGCAGAACATTAACGTACTCAACAATGGTCGTTTTGAGCTTTTATAGGTGTCGGTCAGCAAAATAACGATTGGATGATACAGTAAAGTAACTAGCCTTCTCAGATTTAGCGGGAAAAATATTTAAAAAGAAAGAACGAATTTTGGCTAATTTAGTCATGTTTTGTCTGTTGCATTATTTTTTTCATATCTGCCGGCCACTTTTACCTAAAATTAATAACTGGATTTTAACGTCCGTTCAACCCGCACAGGGTCACCTCAGGACAATTTATCGAAACACAGCACATAAACGAACATTCGCGTAGTGGCCTGAAGTTTTGTGCAATTTCCTTAGTGTAGTTTCCGGAAACGCAAGGATATTTTAGATGCGCATGTGCAGATCCACCGTATTTCGACACTGATCATGATGTATTCATTAGAAAACTGTTCAAGTTTCATACAGTTATACAGATAAATAAACAGATGTAAAATAAAAACAATGTTCGTGTAATCAAAAGTCCATGGTGAAATCAAGCGGTTATCTCCCTTTTGAGTGTTTAGTGTGTTTTTCACTTCAATTAATTTTTATATATTTTTAAATCATCCCACAAGGGGCGATTCTGTTGTGGTCATGGCGGGCTCGTAAAATAATAATACATAAAGTTAAGAGAACAATACAATAAACAGTTTTTGGAAGGGTAACTTTTTTGCATAGGGAAGGCACATATCGCTCCGTTTCCGGAAACTACACTAACGAAATTGCACATAAATTTCAACCCACTACGTGAGTATTCGTATATGTGCTCAGTTTCCAAAACTACGGAATATGCGAGACTATAACGTTTGGTGTGCACAAACATCATTGTATGTGTAGAATACTGACATGCTTAAAAACAACAACAACAACAACAACAAAAACTTGGCCGTTTTCATTAAGCCATAAAAAACATGTGGTCAATAAACTGCAGTTCTTTTAACTATCAGCCGTTTACAAAAGTCTGCCACTTTGTTTTATAATTTTTATTGCCTTTAGGTAGAGTCTTTCAAAGATGCAGAGAGGATTGTGCAAGCTTTTCCAGAAAGTCCCAGTTTTTCCATAATCTCCCGGATACGACTACTGGCGGAGTTTTTTGGTGGAGTAGATGTATCGCATCCGAGTGGCTTAATAGCTGCAGAGTGCGTTTTCCTCTTGCAAGAAGGGAGGTCTCTGAGTGAGGAAGTAGAGCATCTGTGGAAACCAAAGAGCTGTTGGCCAATACAGTACAACTTTATTGTCCACTTGTAGAGAAATTTGCCTTTGGGCTCGTCAGTTCATTAAGCATTCAATATATTTTACAATAAGACATCAACAATTCAGTAAAAACATGGAGCTGAGAACCGCTCAAATGCAAGACCAATGTAATATAACAATGTGCATACGCCCACGTGTGTAGTTTTGTAGAAAAATGAGCAGTCCGTCGGCTTGATCGTCTTCCGTCTTTCAGACAGTCTTCTGGGTCCATCTGAAAGTAGAAATGCATACATTTATTGTCCACCTGCTCCATTCGGCTGTGAATGCACCTATTTCCGTTGCCTCTGGATCTCGACCCCAGGACACAGAGGGTTTAATTTGGAAATTTGTTCTGCTTGCGAACAAGTCAACTTCTAGTGACAAAACATTTTGTTTTTGAGAACGTGCGAAACACTGAGGGGTAGCTACACTCTGTTCTGTCATTAAAAGTCTCTCGATTTTTTGTCAGCTTCCACATTTTGCTTTCCCGGTAAGAAAATTATTGTCAGGTCCACATTTCTCTTTTGGCGTCAGATCCAGATTTGTTAGCAATCACGCTA
The DNA here is from genome assembly GCA_963584105.1 of Alviniconcha strummeri. NCBI lineage: Eukaryota > Metazoa > Mollusca > Gastropoda > Provannidae > Alviniconcha > Alviniconcha strummeri. Next base: position 8,206,280 of record OY757542.1, read on the forward strand.
CAAAGTGTTGAATGAGACCCCCCCCCCCCCTCATTTTCTATAAGTATGACACAGTACACGTGTTGTCACACAGAGGTTTCATTTTCCCCCCTTCCACTTCATGTTTGAATCGTTTCAATGCATACTGACATGCAAGCAATTCCAAGGCATTTCTATGCGTAGCTTCTTCATCAGCGTCCCATCTTCCACCTGTTTGTTTATGATTGCAACATGCCCCCCGCACCCACCCACCCCCAACAACACCCTTCCGCCAACAGATGTTGATGCATCGGTGCTGTTTCAACTGAGGGCATTTTGCTCTCCGGTGGGTAGAAACGATTTGTCTACGTGTTTTACCCACCAGTGCAACTCTTATGCTTCTCTTGACAATTCGGAAATTGCATCAACATTTTCTTTCTTTCCTTTCGGCGTTATTTTCTTGAGATTTCCTAGTTCTTTGTGGTGCAGAGGTACCCAGTTTACTGCTGGGAAAGCAGCCACAAGTTGACCAGTCACATATGTGAGTTCTATGATATAAAATGATCCTTTTGCTTTTGTCATTTTTTTCTTTGGACAGAGTGACAGTCATTTTTTTTTCTGAATTTAACAAGAAACCTAGGTATTTCAGCTCTTTTGTTGATGTGAGCACAAATATTTCATTGTTTACAGTAAATCCTAGTCTTTGACAAATATTTACTGTCGTTTCAACATTTGCTCTGCATTTCTTCAGTTTCACCTTGGTGATAACAGCCATCTATAAAAGAGGCTGAAAGCAATCCTTGGAAGCGCAAGTGAGCATAAACTGGTTCTAACAGTTTTGTGAATTAACGGGTGCAGTTTGTATATTCATCCGGTTTTTGTTTTGTTTTGTTTTTGTTTTGTTTGGGGGTAAAAACAGTACAAAAAACATTGCCCTTTTGTGGTGCTCAAAAAATATGTAAGATGAATGACTGCTAGCTTTCTCAACACAAGACCCAAAACACATAAAAAATGTCATGCCAAAATTCTTCCACAAACTGCAGACTAAAACATAACAAAACAGCTTGAAAAAGGTGATTACCCCGAAAATTCAATTGCTTTTTTCTTTCTTTTTTATTCTCATAATAAACAGCGTTCTTTTAAACCTTTTATGTGTTAGGATCTTAAGCGTTTTAGCTGGGAACCTGCACGACATCACCTCAGTGCAGGCACACTTAGTGACGGAGATCACCTCAGTGCATGTAGTCACACTTAATGACGGAGATCACCTCTGTGCATGTAGTCACACTTAATTACGGAGATCACCTCAGTGCATTTACACTTAGTGAAGAAAATTACCTCAATGCAGTCACACTTAGTGACGGAGATCACCTCCGTGCAGTCACACATAGTGGCGGGAGATCACCTCAGTGCAGTCACTGTTAGTGACAGAGATCACCTCAGTGCAGTCACGCTTAGTGACCTAGTTTACCTCCGTGCAGGCACACTTAGTGACGGAGATCACCTCAGTGCATGTAGTCACACTTAATGACGGAGATCACCTCTGTGCATGTAGTCACACTTAATTACGGAGATCACCTCAGTGCATTTACACTTAGTGAAGAAAATTACCTCCGTGCAGTCACACTTAGTGACGGAGATCACCTCAGTGCATGTAGTCACACTTAATGACGGAGATCACCTCAGTGCATTTACACTTAGTGAAGAAAATTACCTCAATGCAGTCACACTTAGTGACGGAGATCACCTCCGTGCAGTCACACATAGTGGCGGGAGATCACCTCAGTGCAGTCACTGTTAGTGACGGAGATCACCTCAGTGCAGTCACGCTTAGTGACCTAGTTTACCTCCGTGCAGGCACATTTAGTGACGGAGATCACCTCAGTGCAGTCACGCTTAGTGACAGAGATAACCTCAGTGTAGTCACACTTAGTGACGGAGATCACCTCAGTGCATGTAGTCACACTTAATGACGGAGATCACCTCACTGCAGTCACACTTAGTGACGGAAACCGCCTCCGTGCAGTCACACTTAGTGACGAAGATCACCTCAGTGCAGTTACACTTAGTGAAGAAGATTACCTCAGTGCAGTTACACTTAGTGAAGAAGATTACCTCAGCGCAGTCACACTTAGTGACGGAGATCACCTCAGTGCAGTCACACTTAGTGACGGACATCACCTCAGTGCAGTCACACTTAGTGACGGAGATCACCTCACTGCAGTCACACTTAGCGCCGGAGATCACCTCAATGCAGTCACGCTTAGTGACGGGGATGCTTGAACCCACCGCAGTTGAGTTGCATAATATGTAACGCTGTCCCTGACCTTTACCTCGGATAACATATTCCATCAGCGTCTTTAATTAAAATCGACTTTGTGGCGTGACAAGTACTGCATTAACATCGTCTGAGGCGGGGGAAGGAGGGGGCGGGGGCGTCTGTTTATACACACTGCTGGGGCAGAGAGACTCAGAGCACTGAGGATAATGTCATCTTGAAACTTTAAAACTAAACCGAGAAAGCCGTCCAAAACACGCTCCTTTAATTGCAGTTTCTACACTGTCTCTGGTGTCTTCTGTCCGTTTAGACAAACATGTTGTGAGAGGGAAGAGAGATTGTGGGCGAAAAGCTTGCCAGCATCTTTGTTAGGAAGGATGTACGATGGATGCTGTGCAATGGGAGATAATACTGAAACTCTCTCGTCTGTTGAAAGCAGGTTATAAAGCAGAAACCTATTGTGTTAGATTTGTTTTTAAAGTCAGATTTCAGCCTTCTCACCCCATCTCGCTCCCTCTCCATCTCTTTCCCTCCTCTCCCTCCCTCCCCCTCCTCTCTCTCTCTCCCTCCCTCTCTCTCCCTCCCTCTCTCTCTCTTCCTCTCTCTATCTCTCTCCCACTCTCTCTGTCTCTCTCTCTCTCCCTGTCTGTCTCTCGGTCTCTCTTTCTACCTCTCTCGGTCTCTCGGTCTCTCTGAGTTAAGGACCGCCTCTGTTGAGAACATATGCCTATATGTATATAAATAATGCCTGTAATTTGATATCTACTCATCAGTAGCTTAGCAAGGACTAGTTGTTAGACAGGTTTTTGAGTGAATCTAAACTACAGTCCTTGTAAAATAAAGTTTTCGAGTTTGAGTTCTCTCTCTCTCTCTCTCTCTCTCTCTCTCTCTCTCTCTCTCTCTCTCTCTCTCTCTCTCTCTCTCTCTCTCTCTCTCTCTCTCTCTCTCTCTCTCTCTCTCTCGTGTCTGTCTGTCTGTCTCCCGTCTCTCTACCCCTATCCCTTTCTCTGTCTCTGTCTCTCTGTCTGTCTCTCTGTCTGTCTGTCTCTGTCTCTCTGTCTCTGTCTCTCTGCCTCTGTCTCTGTCTGTCTGTCTGTCTCTCGGTTAAGGACCGCCTCTGTTGAGAACCTAGAGCTGTCAAAGGTTCATTCTTGCAAGCTTGGAGTAGGCGTTGATATAGTCATGCATGCTCCACATATCGCCAGGAATTTCTCTCTTTTTCATTTCTACCTACCTCCCCGTGACCTCCCCGGTACATTTAACTTCGTCCCCACCCCCCACCCCACCCCACCCCCCATCATCTCTCCATCTCTCCACCTTTTCCGTGTGTTAGGTATGGCTATCGGAGGCTCCAGTGTGGGGACGCTGAATAGAACAGGTACCCGTGGTGGGTGTTGCAAGCGATTGGTACTCCCTCCCGTGCTGGGTGTTGCAAGCGATTGGTACTCCCTCCCGTGCTGGGTGTTGCAAGCGATTGGGGCTCCCTCCCGTGCTGGGTGTTGTTGTTGCAAGCGTTTGGTACTCCCTCCCGTGCTGGGTGTTGTTGTTGCAAGCGATTGGGGCTCCCTCCCGTGCTGGGTGTTGTTGTTGCAAGCGATTGGTGCTCCTTTCCGTGCTGGGTGTTGTTGTTGCAAGCGATTGGGGCTCCCTCCCGTGCTGGGTGTTGTTGTTGCAAGCGATTGGTGCTCCTTTCCGTGCTGGGTGTTGTTGTTGCAAGCGATTGGTGCTCCTTTCCGTTCTGGGTGTTGTTGCTGCAAGCGATTGGTGCTCCTTTCCGTGCTGGGTGTTGTTGTTGCAAGCGATTGGTGCTCCTTTCCGTTCTGGGTGTTGTTGTTGCAAGCGATTGGTGCTCCTTTCCGTGCTGGGTGTTGTTGTTGCAAGCGATTGGTGCTCCTTTCCGTGCTGGGTGTTGTTGTTGCAAGCGATTGGTTCTCCTTTCCGTGCTGGGTGTTGTTGTTGCAAGCGATTGGTGCTCCTTTCCGTGCTGGGTGTTGTTGTTGCAAGCGATTGGGGCTCCCTCCCGTGCTCGTTGTTTCAAGTGAGTGATGCTCATTCCCGTGCTGGTTATTGTTGCAAGCTGTTGATGCTCCTTCCCGTGCTGACACCCATGGAGTAATTATGAATCAGCTTGGACAGATAATCGGCTTAACTCTCCATCTCATTTTTCATCGTTTTTCACCGTTTAACTATTGTTTAAGTGTCGTTTTGTAGCTTGATAAAGGGGATTACCCCGAAAATTTGCATGTTGTGTTCTGTCCTAATAAACAGCGTTCTTTTTAGCCTTTCATGTGTTTGGGCAGGAAAACCACTCTTTGCGTGTGCGGCGGTTTTTTGACAGAGATAATAATATGTTTGCAGTTCTCTCTCAAATAGGAAAGTGGGTGGTCGCTGTTTGATCGTAGACAACACTGAGGGGCGCGCGCACTATTTAATTTTAACAAAGGTTAATTATCACGTAGGATCTTTTCCATCCCCGCTGCCCTTTGGGAAGGTGTGTCCTTTCGACTCCCATCGATCTACGTTGATTTGACTGAGCTAAGCAGGGCCAGCAGCAAAAAAAATGTGAACACTGCTCACTTGCCAATGCGTGCTCGCAGACGTGAGTGCTAACGAGACAAAGATGGATGCATCACACAGAGAGAGAGAGAGAGAGAGAGAGAGAGAGAGAGAGAGAGAGAGAGAGAGAGAGAGAGAGAGAGAGAGAGAGAGAGAGAGAGTCCTGTCTGTCTAATATCTTTCGATCAGCTTTGCGTCCTGCTTTTGCTTCACTTCTCAGAGAAATAATTCATAGTGATGAAAGAAGAGGGAAGGTAAAGAGCACGTTAATGGACTCTCTCAACACTCTCGGTGCTTGCCACTGCTGCCACAATGAATTTGTCAAGACGGTGAAAATGGCGGAGCCGGCTAAATAAACCTTGATAACGACTCAGCAGCACAGCTGGTGTATAATGCAGTCCCAGCTTCCGGGACACTTGGTGTATGACACAGTCCCGACTTCGTGAAGAGTTAGTGTATGACACAGTCCCAACTTCCTGAAGAGTTAGTGTATGACGCAGTCCCAACTTCCTGAAGAGTTAGTATATGACACAGTCCCAACTTCCAGAACAGATGGTGAATGACGGTCCCACCTTCGCACCAGTTGGTGTATGACACAGTCTCGACTTCCGGAACGGGTGGTGACGTATGAAATAGTCCTAACTTCCGGAACAGGTTGTGTATGACACAGTGCAGACTTCAGAACAGATAGTGTATGACAGTCCCAACTTCGGGACCGGTTGGTATATGACACAGTCCCGAGATCCAGAACAGGTGATGTATGACACAATTCCGGACTTCCGGAACAGGTTGTGTATGGCACGGTCCCGACTTCCAGAACAGACGGTTCTGATCAGTTGCTGTATGGCACAGTCCCGATTTTTACAACAGTTGGTGTATGACACAGTCCCTACTTCGGGGCCAGTCGGTGTGTGACACAATCCCTACTTCTGGGCCACTTGGTGTGTGACACAGTCCCCACTTCCGGGCTACTTGGTGTATGACACAATCCCCACTTCCGGGCCAGTTGATGTGTGACACAGTCCTCATTTCCGGCCCAGTTGGTGTATGACACAATTCCCACTTTCGGGCTACTTGGTGTGTGACACAGCCCCAACTTCTGGACCACTTGGTGTGTGACACAGTCCCGAATTCTGGACAAGTTGGTATGTGACACAGACCTTACATCCGGGCCAGTTAGTGTGTGACACAGTCCCTACTTCCGGGCCAGATGGTGTGTGACACAGTCCGACTTCTGGGCCAGTTAGTGTGTGACACAATCCCTACCTCCGGGCCAGTTGGTGTGTGACACAGTCCCTACCTCCGGGCCAGTTGGTGTGTAACACAGTCCCTACCTCCGGGCCAGTTAGTGTGTGGCACAGTCCCTACTTCCGGGCCAGTTGGTGTGTGACACAATCCCGACTTCCGAACCAGTTGGTATGTGACACCGTCATCACTTCCCGAACATTTGGCATATGACACAGACCCAACTTCAGAATCATGCAGATTCGTTTGGAATTAAGAATTCTATGTCTTGACTCTTTTTATTCCTCAGAACGACTCAAGGTATATGCGATTGATCCAGCAATGTTTCAGCCTTTCAAGTAAATCCTCACCTAATTTGTTCCTAGCAGTTTTCTCCTGGCTTTATTTATATTTCTTCGTTTCTTAATTCTGTTTGAGTTCCTATTGAAAACACCTAAAGACCAAACATTTTAACTGGAAGTGCCTGCTTTGGAAACGTTTCAGCTATGTTTTGTTTTGCTTGGACGATGTATTGCTTGTCATTACGTGTATGCCAGCTTGCATGAGATGAGTGAGTGAGTGTGTGTGTGTGTGTGTGTGTGTGTGTGTGTGTGTGTGTGTGTGTGTGTGTGTGTGTGTGTGTGTGTGTGTGTGACTGCGTGTGTCTGCATGTGTGTGTGTGATGGCGTGTGTCCGCATGTGTGAGTGTGTGTGTGTGTGTGTGTGTGTGTGTGTGTGTGTGTGAGAGAGAGAGTGACTGCGTGTGTCTGCGTGTGTGTGTGTGTGTGTGTGTGTGTGTGTGTGTGTGTGTGTGTGTGTGTGTGTGTGTGTGTGTGTGTGTGTGACTGCGTGTGTCTACATAAGTGTGTGTGTGTGTGTGTGTGTGTGTGTGTGTGTGTGTGTGTGTGTGTGTGTGTGTGTGTGACTGCGTGTGCGTGTGTCTGCATATGTGTGTGTGTGTGTGTGTGTGTGACTGCGTGGGCGTGTGCCTGCATGTGTGTGTGTGTGTGTGTGTGTGTGTGTGTGTGTGTTAGTGTGTGTATGTTAGTGTCTTAGTGTGTTTGTGTGTGGATATGTATGTGTGTGTGTGTGTGTGTGTAAGTGTGTGTGTGTGTGTGTGTGGGGGGGGGGGTACGTGTGTGTGTGTGTGTGTGTGTGTGTGTGTGATTGTTGCCGGTGTGA
>OY757542.1:8213677-8216177 GCA_963584105.1 Alviniconcha strummeri
GTTTTCTTGGCGTAGGATGGTAGTCCTGGGGCGACCTGACAATGGGAATAGTTACTTCTAGGACTTAACTGAAGCAGAAATGACAATTCTTCTTCTCTGGTGTTATTGTAGAGGACCAGACCTTCGGGTAATCTTCCAAACCTTTCTACACAGGCCCTTAGCAAATAGTATCACGCTCTTCCATGTGAAAATACAGGTTCTCTCAAGCGAAAGTATGTCTCCATTCTGTCAGAGTCTACCTCTTACTTACTCGGCTGTTTTCGTTCGTTAGTTTTGGGCTGATATCCTCTCATCATCATGTACCTGTGGTCACTGATGATCTACGCCGGTAGCGAAATACGTGTCTGACCCAGGCAAGTGGGTGGGGGGTGGGTTACGGGACGGGTGGTAGGGGGAAGGGGTTGGGGTTGGGGGCTGATGCACGCAACAGGCTCTTTATGAAGAGAAGAGGACTTTCTTATCATCCCCCCCCCCCGCCCCCCCACACACACCCTCACCATCACCCCTTCCTGCCCAGCCTCCACATTCACTGATTTACTCTGTTTAAGGCCTTCCTGTCGTAAACACACTACTTCAGTTATCAATGGCTTGCTCGCTTTTTTCAACACTTCGATCTCAATAAAAACCGGAGTTATAAAAGCGATTTAGATGCCTTTAAATTAGTATACTGTCTTTTGCAGCTAGGTCAAATGCCTCCTAGTTGTTAGCCCTGATATAATAATAATGGACAGTTCTATGGCGCATGATCCTTAGCAAGATCTAGGGCACAATGCGCCGTACAAAAAACTGCAGAAACATTTATAAACGCATACAATGGACAAGATTAAAAAAAAAGGTTTCGGCCTATACGCCCGCCAACCACGCATGAATTTACATACAGGAATTTCAGTAAATAAACCAAAGTTGCCAGTAACCAAACATGACCAAACTCTGATTTTAGCACACATGTATGATACAAGTAGATATACTGCAAATACAAAAAAGTACAGCTGGATATTGCACACACACACACACACACACACACACACACACACACACACACACACACACACACACACACACACACACACACACACACACACACACACACACACACACACACACTCACTCACTCACTCACTCACTCACTCACTCACTCACTCACTCACTCACACACACACACACACACACACACACACACACACACACACACACACACACACACACACACACACACACACACACACACACACACACACACACACACACACACACACACACAGAGGTGGGGCGGGGGTGGGTGGGTTATTAATTGTATGCAGATTTGAAGAGATGAGTTTTTAAGGCCTGCTTGAAAGACGATGTTGACACTGAGTGACGAACATCATACGGTAACGAGTTCCACTCTGTCGGGCCCGTGAAAGAAAATGCTCTTTGTCCAAAGGTCTTTGTTTTTGTGAAAGGTATGCGGAAGGTTCTGGTGTCAGAAATGGAGCGAAGTTGTCTGGATGGACGGTAGACAGTCAGGAGTTCAGAAAGATAGACTGGGTAACTTTCAGTGAAAGAATTGTCGCACAGAGTTGCAACTTTATACTGGATTCTTGAGACTACTGGTAGCCAGTGAAGTTTCTGAAGGAGGGGTTTGATGTGTTTGTGCTTGAGAGCTTTGAAGACAAGTCTGGCTGTCGAATTTTGGACCTTTTGGAGTTTGTCAAGAAGATGTTTTGGAGAACCTGATAGAAGAGAATGACAGTAGTCAAGTTTTGACAAAACAAAGGCACAGAGGAGGGTTTTTGTAGCATCAGTAGTGAGATAGTGACGGATGTTACTAATTGTCCGAATTTCTATATAGGCAGATCTGCAGATGTTGGTGACATGCTTCTCCATGGACAGGTTGTTAGTGAGTGTCACGCCCAGATTTTTTGCTTGCAAGGAAAACAGAATATCAGTGTCTCCTATGTGAATGGAGGTTGGGTGAGGGTTTGGGAGAGAGGTTCTGTTCGAGACAATGAGCAGAGTCTCTGTTTTATTATCATTCAGCTTGAGTTTGTTTGATGTCATCCATGTCTTTACATCTGAAATGCAATCCTGCATGCCCTGGACTGAGGTGTCTATTTGATCTGGACGGCAGGAATCGTGCAGCTGGGTATCATCTGCGAAAGACTGGTTAGATATGGAGTGTCATCGAATGAGTGTAGTCAGAGGTTTTGTGTACAAAATAAATAGAATAGGTCCCAGGACAGAGCCTTGTGGAACACCAAATTTGAGCAAGGTTGGCTGTGAAAGTTTGTTGTTGATGGTAACAGTCTGAGTTCTATTGGAAAGATAGGATCTGAACCAGTTGAGAGGTGTATCAGAGATTCCATAGAGGTGCTCAAGTCTTTGACAGAGAATGTTGTGATCTATGGTGTCGAACGCAGCCGACAGATCAAGAAGAGTTACGACAGTTGCATCGCCATTGTCCAGAGCATGCAGAATGTCATTCATCATATTGAGCAGGGCAGTTTCAGTACTGTGCCCT
>OY757542.1:8221177-8228986 GCA_963584105.1 Alviniconcha strummeri
AGAAGGTTGCCAGATTAACGGACCAAACGTTTAAAGAGAATGTTGCCAGATTAAAGGACCACACGTTCTGAGAGACGGTTGCCATATTAAAGGACCAAACGTTTAGATAGAAGGTTGCCAGATTAAAGGACCAAACGTTTAGAGAGAAGGTTGCCATATTAAAGGACCAAACGTATAGAGAAAAGGTTGCCATGTTAAAGGACCAAACGTTTAGAGAGAATGTTGCCAGATTAAAGGACCAAACGTTTAGAGAGTAGGTTGCCAGATTAAAGATGGCTGAGGTCTGCAATAAAACGAAAAAGACACACTTCTTTCTCTATTGTTGCTGTTGTTTTTGTATTTCAAGAAAAACATCAGTCTAAATCAAAATAATGTGCGTATGCTTGGTTAGTGATGACATTGCGCATGTAGTAAAATTGAACTACAGTTTAGCTGAACTACAAAAACCCTTCTGTCTGTCTGTCTTTCTCTGTCTGTCTGTCTGTCTGTCTCTCCATCCCCGTTTTTGGCTACAGAGTCAGACAGAGACAGCTGGAGATAGTATTCGATCGCACCAGAGTTCCAGAACTGCCCTCATCAGCCAAGTCGTGACCTCTGCTGGCTGGTACCATCCACTGAAACCCACGAGGGAATTACACCAGGCGACAACAGGAGGCTCTGGGAAGGCTTTAACATCGTTTAGGAAAGCGGGTCACGCGGGGACCCAGAAGGCCTCTGCTGAACCCGGTAACACCGTTGTTTTCCAGCCTGACCGGCGTAAAACTACATGGCCATTGTCTCAGCTGCTCGTGCAATTAGTGGACAACGTTCCAGTCCCTTGGATACACTTTCTCACTTCTGGTATATAGGGCATGTAACAGCTCTGTTATATAGGTCATGTAACAGCTAGGCGATCAATGTTGGTCTGTTCGGACCTGGACTCGCTCTTTTGGGCTGTGGACGAAATCATTGCGCTATTGGCTGTTAGACGAGTCTTGGGGCAAAGAAATCGATGCATAATCCAAACCCAATAGTAAAAGAAGACGTTTATCAGGATATCGTCGCTTAGAATTATATCCGTCTCTGTTTACTGTTTGACTGCCTGCCTGCCTGTCTGTCTGCCTGTCTGTCTGTCTGTCTGTCTCTCTGCTTCTCTTTGTGTCTCTCATTCTGTTGTGTCTGTTTCTCCTTCTCTGCTTGTCTCGCTCCCTCTCTTTCTATCTCTGTCTCTGTCTGTCTTTATATCTCTCTTTCTGCCTCTGTCTGACTGTCTCTCTCTCTCTGTGAATATCTCTCTGTTTCTGAAATAGTCTCGGACAGGTAGGCGAACAAAGAGACAGAAGGTATTCTGTTCAACTGTCTAATAGCAGTGGAAGATAAAGAATTATTTACATTTGCATTAATATCATTACCTTAACTGGTTAGTTAATTAAGCGAGATAATGAGTTAATCAACTCACTGGATATTGGGTAAATGTCTGCTTATTGTGTGACCATCAGCAGTCTCCATAAATTGAAAGTGATGGCGGACAAGTGAGCTAAAGTTCAGTCAACAGTGGTCACAAAAATGTGTTCGTCGTTGTTCTCGTGCCCTACAATCCACGAATTATCCATTTTGCACGACTAGTAATGTATGCTGCTACGATTCGGAACGTTTTAAAAGATTGCCCAAACAAAACCGTGTTGACAGTTTGTTTGATGTGATTGGCCAGTTAGATATGTTAAGCTTTTTAAGGAGCAGAGAAAAATACATGCTCAGAGTACAGAGGACTGTCAGGAACGCAGAAGACAAAATGTTGTTTTAGTTTAGGCCGTAGTGCCGAAAGTTTTTTTGTAGTTAGTGTTCTGTCAGACCAGGTGGCACAAGCTGAGAGGACTGTCGACGTTTCTTAGCCATGCATTTTCCTGAAAGTAAGTTCAAACGAGGCGACTGGGACGGTACTACGACTGGACCTGGGGCTGCAGAGACTGCCACGTCCTTCATTTGCTCGGGAATCTGCGAGTCGCATGGGACGTGACGTATCAAGTTCCGTCTTCGTCACTCTGGGGTGTCGTCAGCTGTAAAGGAGCTAGCTGCCACTTCGCTCGACTCCACAGTGAGTCTGTCTTCGTCGGGGGGCGGGGAACTCAGTGGTTAGAGCGCCTGACTCGTGATTGTCGCGGGTTTGAATCCCTGCTGGATAATTTTCTTTTTCAGGGTCGACTTTCTGCGCTGACTCTTATTTCGGTATCCGTTCCACCCCCGTATTACCACAGTAGCACGGAAAAGATCCCGGTCATTCTGCCAAAATTGCAGGTGGCAGGTTACAGCTAAACACGCATACACCTTACGTATGTGGCTTTGCATGAAGTGACATGGTGCATGGTTGTATTATGTACACAGGACTTGCGCCGAGACGGCTGCAGTTTCATGTTGCACCAGCCATGCCAGCGCTGTAAGTACACCACTTCGGTGGATATTCAAAACAAAACAACAACAACAAAGCGCTATAAAGCTAGTCAGTCATGTAGAACCACATGCGAGCGCAGTGAGTCTGTTCAAGAGAGCGGAGAATAGCGCTATATAAGCGATCATCAATCAGTCTTCTTCGTCTGCCTCCGTCTGCGTTACTCTGGGATAGTCGTCAGCTGAAAGGGAGGTGCCACTTTGCTCGACCCTAGTGTGTGTCTGTCTTCGTCTTCGTGTGCCTCCGTTTTCGTCTATCTCCGTCTTTGTCTACCTCCGTCTTCGTCTGCTTACGCTTTCGTCTGTCTACATCGTCATCTATCTCCGTCTTTGTCTACCTCCGTCTTCGTCTGCCTACGTGTTCGTCTCCTTACATCGTCATCTTTCTCCGTCTTCGTCTACCTCCGTCTTCGTCTGCCTACGTTTTCGTCTCCATTCATCGTCATCTATCTCCGTCTTCATCTGTCTCTGCCGTAGTGCCCCGTGGTTGTTCCAGAGGGTGTCAGCTGTGTGTCCGGTGATCTACATCCGAGGGTCTGGAAGCCACGATGGTATGTGCGTTAACAGTGTATGCGATATTTCACGTGGTAAAGGTAAAGACCTTTGTTGTGTTGTGATGTCTTCCCGTTACTAACCTCTAAGAGTTTTGGCCGCGTGTTCCACACATTAAATTTAAGCATTTGTATTAACGTCTTAACAGTTCAGTGGCAGTACTGAATAGTTTAAAACTGCGTTAAAGTGCATATTTTGTATCATGGTATTGTTATGTTGATATATATATATATATATATAGAGAGAGAGAGAGAGAGAGAGAGAGAGAGAGAGAGAGAGAGAGAGAGAGAGAGAGAGAGAGTTTGTATATATAGCTTGTCGGATGTGTCTATTGCTGTGTCCGAAAATTTCAGAGATGGGTCCTGCCCCACCGGAAGTTTAACGGATCCACCCGTCCCCCATCGTTCGCCACTTTCGAACCTTACCCCAAGCTCTGCCGCTATACATCGTAAAAAGGGACATTGCACGGACAATCACCGCCAAGGCAAACTAGACTGGGACAAAGGGCGTTTCCCTCCGGACAAAACACATACAGTCAGCCACCGCTAATGCAAACACTGTTGTCAGGCGCATCTATGCAGGGTCACCCGAGAGTTCCTACTCATTCCGCAACGGTATATGTGCGAAGAGACCATTTAAAAAACTAGCACTGCTAACACTTCAGAGCGTTGAGATATCGACAACGGAATCATCCTATGGTTAATTAACGGTGGAGCACTCCTAAAACAGAAATCGTTTTGACTTAATGCCTTTATCAAATTACGTGCAGTGTTCTCTCTCTCTCTCTCTCTCTCTCTCTCTCTCTCTCTCTCTCTCTCTCTCTCTCTCTCTCTCTCTCTCTCTCTCTCTCTCTCTCTCTCTCTCTCTCTCTCAGTGTGAGTATTGACAACTCCCGAAACTCGCTAGGTTCCATCCAAGGGGAAAAAAAGAAAAGAAAAAAAGACCGAATTACTGTCGTCCTGTTAATCAGTGTCACTGTAGAGTAACTGAGTTTGGCGGTGTTTGAACTGTTTCATATATATCACTGTCCGGGGACTGCCCAGGGACGTCAGTGACCGGGCTCGCTGTTTGTTTTCACTTTTCTTCGCAAGCCGTTGACCTCAAGGGGGCGGCGCGGATGTGTCCAATGCTGTGTGCAATGAGAGCGGGAGCGGGCGCACACAGGCTATATACAGATGCCACCCTCCTCTACCACTGATTTGCTGACGTTGATGTGCAAAGGCAACATATGCCATCCGACCCAACGCTGACATGTTGACTGACGTGCGATGGCTACATAGGCCATTGTCCCATTGTTGACATGGTGGCGTTGATGTATAAGCTCAGTGTACAGACATCATGACGTTGATGTGTAAGCAAAGGCTACAGACATGACGTTGATGTGTAAGGCCAAACTACAGACATGACGTTGATGTGTAAGCTCAAGCCACAGACATGACGTTGATGTGTAGGATAAGGCTACATACATGATGACGTTGATGTGTAAGCTAAGGCTACAGACATGATGACGTTGATGTGTAAGCTAAGGCTACAGACATGATGACATTGATGTGTAAGCTCAAGCCACAGACGTGATGACGTTGATGTGTAAACTAAGGCTACAGACATGATGACGTTGATGTGTAAGGATGCCCCTCTCCCCCACCGTTGACATTATGACGTTGATGTACAAAGAGTACATGTCCTCCTCCCCGACCGTTGACATGATGACGTTGATGTGCATGCCCCGATTACAGCACACACTCCGCATCCCACTTCTGCCCAGCTGACATCGTTACATCGATATGAAAGCTCAAACTATACATATGCCATCCTCCTCCACCGTTGACATGGTGACGTTGATGTGCATGTCCCGATTACAGCACACCCCCCACACCCCACTTCTGCGCCGTTGACATCTCGTTACATCGATGTGAAAGCTCAAACTATACATATGCCATCCTCCCCCACCGCTGACATGGTGACGCTGACCTACAAAAAATTACAGAATGATGTCATCCTTCTCCACCGTGACTTGGTGACGTTGACGTACAAAGAGTACAGAATGATGTCATCCTTCTCCACCGTTGACTTGGTGACGTTGACGTACAAAGAGTACAGAATGATGTCGTCCTTCTCCACCGTTGACTTGGTGACGTTGACGTACAAAGAGTACATAATGAGTGTCGTCCTTCTCCATCGTTGACTTGGTGACGTTGACGTACAAAGAGTACATAATGATGTCGTCCTTCTCCACCGTTGACTTGGTGACGTTGACGTACAAAGAGTACATAATGATGTCGTCCTTCTCCACCGTTGACATCCTGACAGCAGAGCACCACCGCATCATTCCTTCAAACTTATACACGAGTTGCCTCTCTCTCTCTGTATATATATATACTGACGTGGCAGTACTGATAGTTCTCTCTCTCTCTCTCTCTCTCTCTCTCTCTCTCTCTCTCTCTCATCTCTCTCTCTCTCTCCTCTCCTCTCTTTATATATATATGCCATCCTATATATGCCAGCGCGTGTATATATATATATATATAACGTTGTGTCGTCCGTTTATATATATATAAGAGAGAGAGAGAGTTCTGAAAAACCGAGTCGTGCTTCCCCCCCCCCCCCCCCCCCCTCTCCCCGATCCCCTTCAGCTTTGCCGTGTGTAAAAATTGTTGCTGTTCTCTAAAGTCCCGTGAGAAAAAAAAGCGAGAGGAGAAAGCACTTCCTAGTAGCTATAGGTCAAACGTGTTTTAATTACTCGTGCCGGAATCTGCCGACGAAGCCCAGCCAAGACGGACGGGAGCAGGGCAGACTACTCGATAACGGCCGGAAGGAGGATTGCGTGATTAGGGCATTCTTGACATCACGCTCCATGAGGCGTCAGAGTATTGGCTTAAATTTGTGTCGTCCGTTTGTTCTTCTTAAGAGACTCCTCCGTCACTGCCGCCCTCGTCATCCTCAGCAGACGCTTCTTCGTGGTTCCCGTTGTGAGGGAGATGCGTGTAAGCGGGCATAGTACAGGCGCACGACAAGGAAGATGTGATTATTGTTCTGCCGTAAACGTATCGCGGGCACGGCTCCGTCTTATCTCTGTGCCCCGTCTTCAATTTTACACACCTTCCCGTCCTTTCCGCTCCGCTTCTGATACTCTCAGCCTCCAGATTCCTCGCAGCAGACTAATTTCCATTGTTGGTTCTGCGCCTTTTCTGTCTTCGGTCCATCATCATGGAATGACTTTTCCCTTCCTTTCCGACAGAAATCATCTCTGGACTCATTCAAGTGTAACCTCAAAACATTTCTGTTCCTAAAACTTCAGACCCTGCCCTGTTTTTCCTTTCCGTGCTGCTGTCTTCATCTATTTCAAGTCTGTTTCAGCCCGTTTTAGATTGTATAAATTAAGCTTTGTATTGTCAGTATGTGCTCGTGTGTGTGTGTGTGTGTGTGTGTGTGTGTGTGTGTGTGTGTGTGTGTGTGTGTGTGTGTGTGTGTGTGTGTGTGTGTGTGTGTGTGTGTGTAAGTGTGTAAGGTGAGTGAGTGTGTGTGTGTGTGTGTGTATGTGTTGTGTGCGTGGCGTGTGTATGTGTGTGAGTGTGCTTGTGCGTGCGTGCGTGCGTGCGTGCGTGCGTGCGTGCGTGCGTGCGTGTGTGTGTGTGTGTGTGTGTGTGTGTGTGAGCGTGTGTTTTTACAACTGTTAAAAAGCACCGTAAACTACGAGTACGCCGTTTTATAACACACGTTGTTTACAATTGGTACCCTTTAAGTTTGGAAAATGCGTCGTGTGACATATATGTTCTGTGGGATATGGTATACGTTTAGACACGAAATGTATTTCTCTGATGCGATAATAAAGTATTTGCTGAACGGGGTCATTTGTCAAGTAACGAACTAGACAGAGGTCCCCGGCTACCATGAAGATGCCGCCCCAAACGCTAAGCTACCTCCTGTGGGCTTGGTCTGTGTCACAACACACCCACACCAGTAACAACTCCAAGCCCATAATTATTAGCATGTTGTTAGGCGCTGTATAGTTATGCAGGGAATTCAGCCACGATGATTAATTAGCTCCTTGCAATAAGAACCTCCAGCCTCCAGAAATGGAGATACATCCTCCTGAGGCGGTATCTGCTCAGTTAATTCCTTCTCTATTTTTCTTTTTCTTTTAAATATTGTCACACGACTGGATATCGAAAAAGCAGAAATGAAGGTTCCCTCTTGGGGGTGGGGGATGGAGGGTGGTGGGGGGGGGTAGAGACATCTTCTTGTACAAGAGCATTCAACATCCAGAAATGGAGATAAATCCCAGAAGGCGGTATCTGCCTCCGTTAGTTCCTTCTTCTTCTCTTTCTTGTCACACGACGAGTATTAAAGAAGCAGAAATGAAGGTTCCTTCAACTGCATAGGTGTGTGTGTGTCGTGTGTGTGGGGGGGGGGGGGGGGGTAGAGCCATGTTCTATACAAGAGCATCCAACAGCCAGAAATGGAGAGACAGATCCTCCAAAGACGGTATTT
Organism: Alviniconcha strummeri; assembly: GCA_963584105.1. Taxonomy (NCBI): domain Eukaryota; kingdom Metazoa; phylum Mollusca; class Gastropoda; family Provannidae; genus Alviniconcha; species Alviniconcha strummeri. Next base: position 8,228,645 of record OY757542.1, read on the forward strand.
GCTGTGATCATTCCTTTTTCTTCCTTTTTATTTTCACACGACGGGTATCAAAGAAGCAGAAATGAAGGTTCCCTTTACTCGGGTGGGGGCGGGGGCTGGTGTTGGTGGTGTTGGTTGGTGGTGGTTGTCTAGAACCCTCTAATGTCCCCTCTTTACGTCTGGAGTAAATCAGAGCATAAAGGTCCGCATTCTTCGACTGCTGCAAGGAATTGTTCTGTTGAGATGATTATCCGCCTTCCCAAGATGAGTTTACTCCGCTCCGCCCCCTTCCTGTGCCAATCCAGTTCAAAGCAAAAGGCGTATTATTTGCCGTGAAGATTGATCTTGCCTTTTTATCTGCCT
>OY757542.1:8229186-8244104 GCA_963584105.1 Alviniconcha strummeri
AAGACAAAACAAACTTCAAAAACACAAGGGAGCTAATTAACGCTCGATAGACGTCACGCAAACACAAGTCGCCTTCGGTCATTCTCATCTGACATGCATGTAAATACAAAGTACAGAAACAAACCCGAGAGAATATATATTTGGCAGGCGACAAATCTGGGGAGCGAGGTGGCATGTCATGTAGCATGTGGTCGCTGGTCGTGCCCGCGCCAAGAAGCCAGTCGTGGCCAATGATATCTACATATAGTAGGAATTGCAGGGTACGCGTTTCATATGTGCGAGAAAGGACAACGTCTAAAGAGGCGTTCTCATCGGCTGCTGGTGCCAAATTGTCTTCGAGGAGGTGCTGGTGAGGACCGAAATCCCAGGAGGGAAGAGGGCGGTATGGTTGGGGGGGGGGGGGGGGGGAGTGGAAGAGGGAGACTATACCAAACGTTACATTGTCAGCACCAGCAACGACTCCTACATTAAGATGTGCAGGTATGAGAACCATTTTCATTTTTGTTTAATTGTAAGGGACAAAGTCACAAGACAGTGTCCACAGATTACACCTTTTGCACAGAGAAGAGAGCCGAAACGGAATCGAACCGAGCTCCATCCGCTTACCAGCCTAACGTCTGCACCGCTAGGCCAAGCCGGCTCACGTCCATGGAGAAGGCTGCCTGTTCTTGTTGTACAGCCTGAATCCATTCGTATTTCATAGCAGATTCTCTTCAGTTAGGGTTCATGGGTTAAAGACGCGCGCATGCATATAATCATATTTTGTGGCGAATACGCCGCGGGGAACACACACACACACACACACACACACACACACACACACACACACACACACACACACACACACACACACACACACACACACACACACACGCACGCACGCACATGCACGCACGCACACACACACACACACACACACACACACACAAAGTATATTGACAAGCTTGACAGATGTTCTGGTGTTTCGTTAATTGGAAGCATAGAAAAATATAGTTATGATTCTTTCTGTGTTGACAAATGCGAGTTAGCCGCAAACATATCCCTGCAATATATGTGTAAGACGGATAACCAGGCGGACAGTTGTGCTCAAACACAAAACATTGATACCACTTTAGAACAAAGAAAGATATATGTCACTGCCAACAAAACAACGCAAAAACAAAGCAAACAAACAAACAAAAAAGAAAAAAAGAAGAAGAAAGAAACCACCAACAACAACAAAGCACAGAGAGAGAGAGAGAGAGAGAGAGAGAGAGAGAGAGAGAGAGAGAGTAACAACAACAACAAAGAAGAAGAAAGGAGGGGGGAAAAAGAGAGAAAAAAAGCGTGATCTTTCATACGTAATGAATAGTAGGCGGCTTTGTTGTCAACTTTGTCTTGTATTTTTCTTTTTGTTTCCTTTTTTCCTTCTCTTTTCCTTCCTCGTCTTCTCTTATAGATGTCACGGCTGTCTCAGTGGATCTAAAAGCTTTTCATTCTTTCTGCACCACCCACGACGTTGACAAAGTCTTCAAATGATGAGGGCGGTCAATTAATGGAAGAAGGAGGGGAAGAGGCAGACAGGAAGGGACGGAGCTGGATATGCATCCGGCGACGCATGCGCCCTTCTCGTGCAGTGGCTTCTGTCTGAGCTGACGTCTGGCCTTTTTGTGGCCGCTGAAGCAAACATTGGCTAAATCTGCACAGGGAAAGTGTTTTATGCGCTTGAAAGTTACTGACCTAAAACATTTTAGGCTGCCTTTTGAGGTGATTATCTCCCCGACTATTTCATCTCTCTCTCTCTCTCTCTCTCTCTCTCTCTCTCTCTCTCTCTCTCTCTCTCTCTCTCTCTCTCTCTCTCTCTCTCTCAACCCCGTCTCTCTTTGTTTAGAAAAAAAAAAAAAAAACACCCTTTAGCCCGTTAGCAAGAACACATTTTCCCCCATCGACTGGTATCAAACAGAATAATTGAATCAATGCCCGTTTTGGCTTCGCTTGAAAACTTTTATCCTAGCGAGTAAGTTTGGAAGACAGCGCACAACCCCGTACTTAGCTCCAAAGCTCACCGTCACTACGGCGCGCACAAAGATGACACAGAATCCACTGCACTCAGGGTCGTTAGGTTTCGGGTTCAAATATCGGCTTTGAACCACGACCTTCTCTTTACCAGCTTAGTTGGATGAATGTATTATTATAGTTTTACGAACGAGATCCTTGGTCTTCAAGCCGATTTTGCGTTGGTGGAGTTTGCATACGCCTAACCATTGTATGCTTACTCGCATGATATGCGACAGTTGTCGTAGGAGATTGAGATCTCTGTTGGTGTGTCCCTTATTACACATGAGACGATAGTGAGTGTGTGTTTGTTACTTATGAGAACATAATCTTGTGCCTTGTGTCTTAATTTTTTTAACTATTACTTATTATTATAGATATAGCTTTGTGACTAACTTGCTATGACATGCAGTGTGGGTATGCTTGTGTGTGTGTGTGTGTGTGTGTGTGTGTGTGTGTGTGTGTGTGCGCGCGTGTGTATGTGTGTGTGTGCGTGTGTGTTCGCGCGCGTGCGTGCGTGCGTGCGTGTGTGTGTGTGTGTGTGTGTGTGTGTGTGTGTGTGTGTGTGTGTGTGTGTGTGTGTGTGTGTGTGTGTGTTAGAGAGAGAGAGAGAGAGAGAGAGAGAGAGAGAGAGAGAGAGAGAGAGAGAGAGAGAGAGAGAGAGAGAGAGAGAGAGAGAGAGAGAGAGATTATTTCTTCTAATTTAATTTTAAGGCTCTTACTCTCACTCCTAGCTGCTGTGTTTTGTTTGTTTTTCCACAAAGCTGTGACGTTTAGTTAGCGAACAGTGGATCCACACTTGCCAACGACCAGTCAGTTTTACGCCTAAACAGTTGGGTTATATGTAGCGGGGGGCTGCATAAACTGACGAGTACGCAAATGATTTTGTTGTTTACTGGTAACCTGCTTTGCTTTGCCACTCTCAGGTGACCATGCAGATACCGAGTCGCTGTCACTGCCTCGATCAACCTAGGATCAGCTGCAGGTGCTGCTACGCGCGTTACAAACCACACACAATGGCAGCTATATGCACGTGCATACCGTTGTTTGGACACACGGAGATATTGCACGGGTACGAGTGGGTAGCGCTGCTCTTGCGGCCGCTCTGTACCTTACTCTGGTATGGCGGAAAGAAATCTGAAACAGAACGACTGCTAGCGTTCTAAAATAAGATCCAAACCCAAAAAGGTTCAAATGAACGCTTACTTATTTTAACACGGACACACAGTATGTAAATTTTCGGGTAAATGCCAACAATCTTCCAAGCACCAAACATGCTGAAAAAACTCATCCAAATCAAGATGAGTATTTTTCTCTTTTTTTTCATTTTTTTTTTGACCGTTTATTTGTTGTTTAAGTGTCCTTTTGTGGCTTGATAAAAGGGATTTCCCCGAACATTTGCATACTATGTCCGTGTTAAAATAAATAAGCGTTCATTTGAACCTTTTTGTGTTTGGATCTGGTAAGGCGACCCTAATTTCCTGCAAGGGACAATGAATACTAAATAATTATAAGCACACGGAACGATTTAGAATAAAGTCGATATATAATTATGCCTACCCTGTAGCAAATAGTATCATGACTGTGGCCCGAACATTGCTCTTTCGAATGAAAACAACAACACATAAACATGAACATTAGCCTAAACCAGAAAAAAACTAAAACAAAAACAAAACGCCGTGGTTGGAAAAGATGCCAGAATGGTCCCTAAATTGAGACCTATTTAATAACCGTGCCTAAAGTGGTTCATCTGAGCCGGTTGCGAAGATTATATCCATATCATACTCAGTTAAGACCTACAACATATATCTGACCTAAAATGCTTCAGCTGAGACCGTGTGCATGCATCTCTGAAAGGTTTCAGTTGAGACTGACTGCTTCAACCTGCCAGACGCAGCCTTATGTGCTCGAAGTGAATTATCTTCCATTTTCAGACTGGCCGAACATTTCCATTTTCAGACTTTCCCTTTCACAACACTCCCTGTTACTGATTACAACACTCTCCTAAAGAAGGTAAATGGGCCATACATTCCATTAGATGCCAACAGGCTTAACCAATCGTGAGTCGTAAATGTGACAGATAAGCTCACACGTGATAATTAAACAAATGCATAATTCATCAAGGATAGACCCTCCATATCGAAACACAAGACAAAAACAACATACTGTTACCAATACATGCCGCATCAGTTTTGACCACAACTTTCCCGAACCTAGAGAAGGTGTAAAGAGACAATTTTCAACAGGCGTAGCAATATTACTTCTACCTGCTTTGTGTCAAAATTAATTTCTTTCAGTTTGGCCTTGCGTCAGTTTTCTCCGAACCAGTGGGACTTGTTTCATGTCCCAACAGTCTAGCAAGGCTTATTTGAAATGGGCAGCTTCTGCCTTTGGATCCTTACAGCCAGCAGTGGCTGCTGTTAAATTTTTGTTTTAGCTCAATGCACGTGACATTCGACAACGCAACGTTCAGCTGATTATTTCAAAGGTACTACGTAATCGTCCCTACAGTCAAAAGATCTTTCCCGACTCAAAACACTCAAAACGGTTCAAAAGAACGACCATTTTAATTTCACAATACAGGGCATGAGCACATTTCGGTAAAAAAAACACCTTTCTCGAGCAACTAAAGGACAAAAAACTACACTTCAAAACGATGATAGAAATGAAGTTTGGTCTACGCAGCTTTCAGCTGGCGAAAAGGTTGTGGAGGAGGGAGGGATACAAGCGTAAGGCTGAGGTGTTTATACAAGTCTTACACAAGTGCTGTAGAAGTCAAAATAAACATATTGCGGACACTGTTGGCATTCAAACTTAAAACTTTATCTTGACAATTTAGTTTGGAAAAAAGAAAGAAATCCAATTGCTGGTTCTGGTCGATCTCATGAAGATATAGTATTCTGTGGTCGATCGACGTTAGTGAGACTGTTGCTAATTGTATAGAATGTTGTTAGCTGGTTTTGGGTTCTTCAGCCATAAAGTAACATGGAACACGCCGACCATACCAGGCTGTTACTTACGAGTCCCACCTTGGCTTGGTCTGTGTTGCAATTAAAACATATTCACACCAGTAACAACGTCATGGCGACTACATTAATATGTTTGAGACGCATAGTTAAGTGGGTACTATCCTTTTTTTTCTTTTTCCTTTTTTCTTTTTTGCAATGGTAAGCTCCTTGTATGACAGCTGACTCCACATTCCAAAAATTAAGATACAATCTCCGCAGACAGTGTGGCTGCCAATAGCGCTATTTCTCCACGCTGGAGCACATAGCCCATTACTGTGCGAAGAACCATACCAGTCAAAACAAACTAGCGCATAGAGAGAGAGAGAGAGAGAGAGAGAGAGAGAGAGAGAGAGAGAGAGAGAGAGAGAGAGAGAGAGAGAGAGAGAGAGAGAGAGAGAGAGAGAGAGACAGACAGACAGACAGACAGACAGACAGACAGACAGACAGACAGACAGACAGACAGAGAGACAGAGCGTGAAGAGATGAGACTTCAAAGATTATTTGACAGATGTGTGTCTTATAATGACCTAACTCTGCGAGCGATGCTCTTCCAGACTGTGCAGCATATGAAAAAGACCTCTGACCAACCGAGTGCGTGCGCACTGGTGTAAGACGAAGAATGGAAGTATCAGAAGAGCGTAGCTGGACGACTGGTTTGTTGGTTTTAAGTTCAGTGAAGTAGTCACAAGCGGCCGAGTTGAGCACTTAAGCTGTAGCAAAGAAGCGAATTTGTACTGCATTCGTCAATCAATGGGCAGCCAACGGAGAGGAGCAAGATGCTGAGAGATAGGCCAGTTTTGGGAACTATCAGAGCAAGGCCAGCATTGCTATTTTGAACTTTTTGTAATTTGGTTTAAGAGATACTGAGGACAGCCAGACAGGAGAGAATTGCAGTGGTTAAGGCATGACAGAACAAAGGCAAAGACAAGGCATTTTGTGGCATGCGAGGACAGATGATGAAGATGGACGATGGTCCACTTGGCCGAGCGTACCAGACTGGAGACGTGAATGTTCAAGGTCAAGTGACAATCAAGTGTAACACCTAGATTCTTGACAGAGTCAGACATGGGAACAGATGCACTACATATGTAGGGGAGTGGGGATGGGGAGTAGAGGGAAAGCAGGTTGGAAGCATGGATGAAGAGTCACAGGTCAGAGGTTGCTATAACATAACTTTTATTTGTACACCAACCAACCAGGAAACAGTGTCTGTATTGGAAAAGACACAAGCAAACAAAACATTTAGAATCATGAAAGCAAATGTAAAGTCTAAACAACAGCAATTACTAATCTAATAAATACAGTAACCATGTAGTTCACCTGTGGGTTACTATAATACATGACAAAATGATTAATAATCAAGCACATAAATCGTGTGCTTGACTTACACTTAAAACCCGTATCTCACAGAGTCACGGTGAGTATACAAGAGACGGCCAGTCAATTAACTGATGAACTCCCAGTATAATATAGTATACAATAAAGTAACAGTGAAGAATGCGGATTACCAAGCTCATTCTTAACTAAACAGGAAGAGTGAGATAATCGTTACAGCAGATCCACTTAAGCACACAACGAGATGGATAGTGACACGGGTGGCATTTGGGACCATGCCGTAAGCGGGAGGAAGTCAGTCATAAACTGACCGGCTCCAGCCTCGTTACTCAAAGCGTTACAGCATGTTACTGTTACTGACTAGCAGAGCATATCCGGCTGTGAACCACGTCAAGCGTCTTACAGGAAGCGGGTAGCGCAGCAAGAATCTAAACTGCTGATACGGTTGCGCCTGTCTGCTCGGTCAGTGAACAGAGACAAAGACCCAATTACCACCACTGAAGCGCATCGCCGGCCAGTTCGGCACAAAGACCCGGAAAGGGTTTACAAGCTAAGTAGAGTGAAAGTCTGCGCGCCCAAGACTCGGCCATACAAAATCCGGATCAAAACAGAAATAACATCTCTCACAGTTTATACAATCACCCCTATGTACTAAACCATATTCAACTAGTAAACTGAACATTCCACAACTATGAAGTCAACATCTTTAAAGTGTTAGCCATGATATACCACCGATTTCATGTAGAAACATAGATCGGTAGGAAACTAAACAAATAAGTTATGCCGCACGGCCGCACTGACAAAGTACCCATACTTTAGAGGGATAACTTTGCATCGGCAAAGCATCACTCAAACTGAACATCCAACAATGGCAACATAACATACTAGCTACATTTTGGAAACATCGGTCATCCTGTGGCATAAAAGCTTAAGATATGAACACACATACAATGTACACTGACGCCATAGCGGCGGCAACCAGGCGGCAATCTAACGCCGAAATTACCCACGTTCAAGAAACAAAATCAAGGCACGTTGTGAACATGGTAACATTATAAACATACATTATTTACATCAATAAGAAACCACAGAACAACAAGCCATAGAAAAACAACTACTTACAGGCTCTCCCCTGATGAAAACACATGAACAAAGGGCCGCAACAATTAAACAAACCTGCCTCTGCAGGGACACTGGGGGAAAAGGGACGCTGCCGGCTCAGCACACAACTTTTAACACCTTAGATAATTGGGCCATAACCCCCCCCCCCCACCCCCCACCCAATCAAAAAGGAAAAGGACCGGAAAGAAAAGGTTAAAGGGTATAGGCCGGAACATGTATACAATACACTCGGTTACACCCCCCCCCCCCCTACTCAATCATAACCAGCGTCCTCGTTGGTTAATCACATAGCAATAAACAAAATTAAATGGTGTAGGGCAACTAAGAGTTGACTTAACAAACCATCAGAGTGGTACCCAATACATCCACGCACAAAACTGTACCCCTTTTTGCCAGCATACTAATAAAGGCCTGGCTAACTACAAACATCTCCAAAGACCAGACTGATTGCATTGCAGTTAAAGGGCAAAATGATTACTGCATTTAAGCCAAGTAAACCAGACAGACCCAGAACGCATTGCTTGAAACAGGACAAAAGGATGAAAAAGAGGATTCTTTTTGTTAATGATAAAAACTCCCAAATTAACATCTGTTCTTACTGCATTTCAAAAACCTACTGCCATCTGGGATTTAAAAATGGAGGGCGTTCTACAACTAGCCGTACAAGACCTCAAAACAACATGTTCGAAAAATTTATTTAAAAAAATCAACACCTCACACATTGCAACAGTCGAATACTACACATTGCATGTCATTTACAACATGAACGGCACACAAGTGATGTCTCCCATCTCAAACCATGATTTCAATACCAAGCCTTATGTGAAGGACCCGCGGTACGATAAAACGTTTCGCTAGAGAAATGCACACACGGAATACAGGGCCTTAACGCGTATACTCGAAATAAACATAACTCTCACTCACAGACAACACAACGCTCAGTGACCTGATGTGGACCCTGTCCCATTACTACTCAAATGAACATATATAATACTATGAAGTAATGCCAGATTAGCGGTCAAGCCATCAAAGTTCGGTCATGATGAAATAAATATACACTAGGGTCACCACACCGCTCAGGAAAATGAAAAATGGAAGTTGTGGAATACACGGAGTAACAATCAACTAACAGAGATGTAGTCATACTCACTGAGAACTCTAATCGACTGTATAAGGCGGGTATTTATAACCATTTGCATACAAATCAACATACACAAAATGCAACACAGATACAATCAATCCTGATTCGCCCTTTTGCTTGTATATATCAAGCAACTTTCCCGAGGTTAATCAACGTATAATTGATACTTCAACGTCTCTTGAGCATGTCTACCAGAACAATCCATACTCAATAGATGCCACACCCAATCCACATAATCAAAAGCAATTATGCAACCTACGTATATTTACCTCAACTCAACAAAACGGCATCAACAATTAACACACTACAGGTCCATGCAAAAGGAAACAAGCTAAATCATAATCGCTACTACCATGCAAGGTATACACTAGAAATAGCAAGACAGTTAAGTTCCATGCTAAATCTAAACTGATGCCACTAAGTTTGCACAAGTTAAGGACCCTTAAGGCAACCCATTAACATACAAACACAAGGCATTACCGAACGACCATACCAAGCATCATATCCCCTTCCCTTTCCCTAAAGCATGGCACCACAGCGCACCTCTCGTAGATGCTGATGTAGTCCCTGACCTCTCCTGGGACATCAGGCCGAAGTGAGCTTGGAAGAACCAGCTGTTGCAGGGCACCACGACGTTGGTCAGCCTGCCCATGACGGTGGATCCCATTCTTCAGGAACCGTCGAGGGTACTGCTGCACCAACGCCCTCGTTTACACATATAGTCACAGATCCTGGAAAGGAAGCAGAGAGAGACCTTACTTTCTACTAGAGGAAACAACAATCATTGCTTCGATCTTGTCGTCGTTGAGTTTGAGTTTGTTCACTGTCATCGATGTTTTTACGTCATCAGTACACTTATGCATGGAGAGGAAGAGATCTGGGACTTTTATGAGCGGTCGCAGATATCTGGAATTGAGTGTCATCGGTATGACTATTACTGTATGACAGCGGCAGTGGAAAGAGAAGCTGTGTAAAGAACAAAGAGTACAGGTCCAAGGACTGATCTTTGTGGAACACCGAATGAGAGGACAGCTGGCTCGGAGGTGTAGCAGTGGATACTGATAGACTGAGTACAGTTTGCAAGGTAGGGTAAAAATCCTTCAAAGGCCGTGCCTTGTATTCCGAAGTCCTGGTGAAATCGGTGGAGCAATACCATACAGCCTACTGCATCTAAGGCTGGTGGCAAGTCCAAAAGAGCAAGCAGAGAAACTCTTCCCTCATATAAAGAGAGGAAACGGCCATTAACTATTTACCAGTAGTGTAGTTTCGGTGCCGTGTTCCGGTCGATAGGCAGTGTGAAGCAACTGTGGAGGTTATTTGCAGAGAGATGTTAAGAGAGCTCCGAAAGAGCCAGTTTTCCAACGCTGTTGCAAATGGACGATATATTACAGACATGGCGGTAGTTCTTTAGTTCGTTCGGACCAAGATGGCATTTTTAGAAGAGACGCAACAAGACCAAGTTTCCAAAAAATGCAGTTACGGTGCTGTGTCCGGGTCGACAGGCTGACTGAAACAACTGTAGAGGTTATTTGCAGAGAGATGTTAAAAGAGCTGAGAAAGAACCAGTTTTTAACGATCTTCGAGACAAACGATAGATTAGAGACAAAAAGGGCAGCAGTTCTTTAGTCCGTTCGGGTCAATATAGGGCATTTCGAGAAGAGATACAATAAGAGCAGTTTTCTAGACTTGAGGAAAGACGCCAGAGGGCAAGGAAGAGCTGATGAGAGAAGGAGAGTATGAAGACATTTCACAGGAAGAGGGGTAGGAATCAGGTCACGTTGGCAGGTTTTGGGGGCTGATTCCAAAACTAAAGTCCTAACTACAGCGTCAAAAACAGGCTGGATTGTGCAAAGGGGAATGCTGCCAAATGGTTCGGCCACAGGCAGAGGGCTGGGCCGGGGCATACAGACTCAGAATCAAGGTCTCCTCTAATGTTGATGATTTTGATCAAGAAAAAAGTTAGTGAACAGTTCTGCGAGAGCAGGCAGTGCATACGGATTGAGAATCAAGTTGACGTCTAATGTTGATGATTTTATCAAGAAAGAAGTTAGAGAACAGTTCTGGGAGATTAGGCAGTGCTTACGGACTGGGAATCAAGTTGACGTCTAATGTTGATGATTTTGATCAAGAAAGAAGTTAGAGAACAGTTCTGCGAGATTAGGTAGTGCATACGGATTGAGAATCATGCTGATGTCTAATGTTGATGATTTTGATCAAGAAAAAGTTAGAGAACAGTTCTGCGAGATCAGGCAGTGGGAAGAAAGTCGGCAAGATGAGTTAATTGTTGGAGTGATGAGATTATTTGTAATATTGCAAAGTTATTTGGAGGAGGAGGCTGAAGCGATTTTTTTAAGCGATTTTTTTTTACCATTGTAAAAGAAGGATTTTGCTTTCTTTGTGACACAGTGTTTAGCTTTCTTATACAGATCCTTATAAATGACAAGACCGGAAGCTCTCCACTTCTTCTCAGCCTGACGACGATTCCTCTTTGCCTGTAGTAGCTCCTCCTCGCTGACCAGACTGAACCAAGGCGATGACACTCTGTTGGTAACTTTGCGCTTGGCGGCCGGAGCGTGTTTATCTAGCACTGAGTGGAGGGTGGCGTTGTAACAGTCGGCTGAGGGGTTCACGAGACTACTAAGTTCCGTTTCGAGGTCTCTTTCAAAGGCGGAACGGTCGATGCCACGGATGTAGCGAACCAGGCGGTGCACGGGAAGAGGATGAGAGACTGACACGTCAAGCTCAATCAGAGCACAACGATGTCTGATTCAAGGCCGTCAGACGCCTCCTTAGACTGGCGAATTTCTCCATCGGGCCTAACGATCACCCAGTCTAACACGTGACCTTCCCTGTCTGTGAATGGACTGAGCAACAGTCTGCTGTAGGCTGTACATGCTCAGGTTGTCTACAGTGTAAGCAGTGAGACGGTCATGCGGGAGATCGCAGTGAATGTTGAAAAATACCTAATAAGCATAACTGACCAGGGAAAGAGTTGCAACTATCAAGACATTCTGGGAACTGTTCTAGAAACATACTGTCAGTCAGTCTGTTTTTACGGTTCGGAGGGGATCAGTATAGACACACACGGCAGAAGTGCAAAACTCTGCTGCAGTGTGACGGACATCTGAACAATTTTAACCCCTTCACTGCCCCAGCTGGCAAAATTTCCGGGAGGAAAGATGCAGGGACGTGTCTGCAAACAGTACATTTTTTGGTCCTGTAACATCTGCTTTTAATGCTATGCGTTGTGATGAAAGTCCTTTCACATGCCAGTGCGAAAAGGGCGACAAAAAGGCTTAAAGGTTTCAAAAATCGCACTTTTACTGGTCGTTTTCAAATGGCATCATGGCAGTGAAGGGGTTAAAGGCGCTGAGACTGAAAGTGAAGCGAGACTTGACAATGAGATGAGAAAGGAGGCTGGGTCTGAAGATGACAGCGATTCCACCCCACGGGATGGGTTTGGGAATGACTTGACAGCGTAGCCGCTGGGCGGCGACAGGTCGGCGATCTTCGCTTCATCGCCGTGGGACAGGATCGAGCCAGGTCTCGGTCAGGAACATCAAGTCGATTGTGTTGCCATCGATGTAGGTGGGCATTTCACAGCGATTTTCCGGCCCGCCAACAGAGCCGGCATTAAACAGTGCACACGTAATCAAGCGACAGGAGTGAGCAGAAGCCAGGACAGGCACACGAATCAGATTCGCACGGTGGACGTGGAGGGCGGCAGGACGACGAAGAGCTGACAAGATAGTGGGAAAAGGTTTAATGGCCTGTGCCTGTAGCTGATCGAGTCCGGTCTTTGGGACTGTGCAACACGTATCGTTCTCTGATTGCCTCGTCTAACCGTGTGGGAACGGACCTAATAATTTTAAAGCCGGTGTACAATGCCTTTATCACTGATGTAAGACAGGATGGAGGGGTGGATACTCTATGGTTACATGGACAGCAACTCCTCTTGGGAGTACTGCAGGAGTGAGGAGCACTGTGTCACACGGCAATCAGGTACTCTCTCAGCTGACTTGACACCGTGGACTGTTGCGTTCGGCATATGCGGGCAGGTGAACGCGGAACATGGCTGACACAAAATATCCAGACTGACAGCCAGGATAATACGGCACAACACACACACACACACACACACACACACACACACACACACACACACACACACACACACACACACACACACCACACACACACACACACACCTGAATGAATTGCAGTTCTCGATGAACACATAGATGTCAGAATCATTCATGCACTCTTCATTATTATGTCCGCACATAAACGAACACAATCAGCAAGCGAAGCTATGGCATTGCTTGCAAGGTGTAGCCACGTTCTCATCCAGTGTGGCAAGGTAATAAAGAAACGGCCACGCAAGCAATCCTCTTACCCTGCGGAATGCATTTGTCAATGTACAGTCACATATAATGAGTGACTGTCAGAATGTTCAGCTGGAGAACGTTACAACAGCAGCAACAACGTGTGACTGATTTTGACGACTTGTGTCTCGACCTAATCTGTGTACAGACCTGCATGTGATTCAGCTTTTTAGTTGTGATTTAGCGACCTACGTTTTGAACTGCTGTAAAAGTATTTTGAAGCATGGCTCATGATCATACCTACTTTTGGGTATAAATGCGATGGGAAGGGAGTGCACGCGCGTGAGGTTGATGGTGCCTTCGTGGGGTGATGATCCGTCGTTTAGAGTCCTCGAGGGTCGGGGCCTTCACCTGGTCACTGAGGTGGTTTCAGTCTGTGGTGTTACGGACAGGGATCGCCCTAGAGTGAACGTATGCGATTGAAGGGACCTTAAACCCCAACAACCAACTAACTAACTGACCTTCGTGTTTGAATGGGCGTTAAATCACTGCTGGGTTTGTCCGTTTCAGCTGAGTCTTTGAAAGCAAGTTTGGGAATTTAAGGTGACTACAAAGCACGCGGCAAGCGTTCACCAAACAGTCCATACATTGTTGCCTTGGGGTGGTTTATGTTCATGCTGCGTGTGCGGAGTGAGCGAGTGCGCTGCCCCCCTTCCCATCCCCCTTAAATAATCATCTTCTGAGATCGATTAAAGAAAATGTAAAAACGGGCAAATCTTTTCAGTATTGACCTCGTAACTGGAGACCCCAGTGGAAGACGCAAAGTAGCCAGAAAACATACCCGTATTTACAGTGGCAGTCTTTTTGTTGCTGCTCCATCAATATTTAATGCAACAGAATTACGATCTCGCTTAGAATTTGAGCTCAGTACAGCGCAACCCACAAAGAAAGGGTAAAAATCGTTGCTCAAGGGCACGCGTCTGCTAGGCCATACACATGTAACTCTTATTCATCACGTCTGAAATTTGGTCGAAATCGCATTCCTCACGGCCGTGTTTTTGCGACTTTCAAACATCGATTTGTAAGAAATGAGATCCAAAATCGACTGCCATGAGTCTTTCTTCTTATTCTTTCTTTCTTTCTTTCTTTCTTTTCTTATTCTTCTTGTCCTTTTTCTCCCATTCCCGTCAACAGGACCCGTGATGTTCCTTTGCTTGGCATTCCCTTTAACTAAAGATTGGGAAACACGCAGTAGGTGCAGGAGGTTACAGGAGGACACGCACTTCTTGCTCACACTCACGAACCGTCTTCCAGAGATCAACCCAACGAACAAACGGAGACGGAACTGTTTCACTTTTGAGGATCATATTTTATGTAGAACACCCCTCTTCGTGTCCGTTGCATGCTTGTCCTAGCTAATTTCAAAACATTCTGTTTAACCTCTCGAGTGTTTCGATGTCTTTCCTGAACGCTAAAGTTCAACCTATCTTTTTGTTTTGTTTTACGATGATAGTCTTTAAAAAAAAGAAAAAGATTTAAAGGTGAATTTTGTTGTTGTTGTTGCTTTTTTTGGGTGTGGTTTGCCATTGCCTACCAGACAAACAAAAGATGTTAGGACATAGACAGTTCCTTACTGGAACCAATCAATTAATGGAATTGAACTGATCAACACACTTCAGAACAAACTGCTTCAGACAGTCGATGGCACCAACTGAGCCTTCGTGGGTGGTTTACCCTAAAGCAATGCCTTAAAGGATGAATCGCTGCAGAAATCTCTTCGTGGGGTTCACACCATAGCGTTGCCTGTACGGGTGGTTCACACCATAGCGTTGCTCGTTATGGGTGGTTCACACCATAGCGTTGCCTGTACGGGTGGTTCACACCATAGCGTTGCCTGTATGGGTGGTTCACACATAGCGTTGCCTGTACGGGTGGTTCACACCATAGCGTTGC
>OY757542.1:8254304-8256804 GCA_963584105.1 Alviniconcha strummeri
CGTCTTCGGAGCTCGAGTTGGCCATTTTGCAGCGACTCCCCAGAGTGACGTAGTAGGCGGCATATAGTCACGTGATTTGGGCGTCGTGGCGACGCTTCAACGGAAATCGTATCAAAAATCACCCCTAACCTTGGAATTGTCCTTTAATGTCCTCAGATGTCAGTTGATATATTAGGGACAAGCTGAGACCAATGCCGAAGCATGGTTCAATATAGCTTTACGTCCACGGAAACCAGAAGGCTCGTTAGGACGGACAGCCCAAGACTGTCACCTCTACTCTCACACAGCTCCTGAACTATGACTACTTCGATTGATATTCAAAACGCTTTATAGAAGGCGAGTCACTCATTCCGAATCATATGCGACAAGAGCGTGGTGAGTCTGCTCGAGGGCAGGTAATAGCGCTATACAGAAGCGATCAATAATAATAATGATTCTGAAAATCCTTGTTTCAGACGACATGCTGTCGACTTTTCCCCAAGTAGACGACTAGACGTTCTCAACGGTGAAGATATTAGTACAAAGGTCGAGTGATAAAATATTATACATGCCTTTGCTACAGTGCAACTACAAAATTAAATCAAGACATTGGGGGGGTGGGGGGGAGAGAGAGAGAGAGAGAGAGAGAGAGAGAGAGAGAGAGAGAGAGAGAGAGAGAGAGAATACGAATGTTTTAATGAATAGGCCATCTGCCCGTGTCTTTGTGGGTGGTGGGGGATGGGGTAAGCAACAATTGTTCATCAATAATCATCAATCAATGGAATAATATTTAGGAAGTACACACACACACACACACACACACACACACACACACACACACACACACACACACACATACACACACACACACACACACACACACACACACACACACACACACACACACACGCACACACACACTCCTTCCTTAGCTGGAAGCTTTTAACCTCAAAGTCTTTCACACAGAGAGAGATTAATGAGTAATTAATGTTCGCAGGATCATATAGCCTAACGGTTTTTCCCACTTTGATTCCGTCCGTGCCTGAAGTCGGTTGTTACGTAACGCAGATGTGAGCGTTGCAGGCACAGGACGAGGGACGGCGTAGGTACAGGAGCACTTGGGACAAAAGAGGGGGGCCATGCTTTGTGGTAAGCTCGCAGCACTGACAGTGTCAGCCAACACGCACACGGCACATTGTCTGGCCTGGTCTAGTCACCGCCTTTTTGCACGTGCACTAGCTGTATCGGTGTCTGGGTGCAGCTATGGTTGGCCTTCGATGACCGAGTTTGACGGTACTGGATACGCCTTTTCGCTTGACAGTTTTTGCTTGATTTTTGATATAAAAAATTGTACTGAAGTATCTCGTGTCGGTATGCTCGTGGCTGTGTGTGTGTGTGTGTGTGTGCGTGCGTGCGTGCGTGCGTGCGTGCGTGCGTGTATGTGTGTGTGCGTGTGTGCGTGCGCGTGCGTGCGTGTGTGTGTGCGTGCGTGTGTGTGTGTGTGTGTGTGCGCGCGCGCGCGCGCTTAGAATAGTCTCTAGGGACAAGATTTTGCGCTTTATGAATACTTTTATTATTATTACTAACGTTTCGGGTAACTTGCGACTACAGCTTTTCTTATCAACTCAAACCAAATTAAGTTTTATTTGTATGGCACTGATCCGTAATTATGGTAAGTTCTAAGCGGCTGACATAATCTAATACTGTTGTAACAATAACACAAAACCCACTCGTATATGCCACTGCAATAATATACAATACTAATGCAGCACACACACACACACACAGACACGGACGCCCACACGCACGCACGCACACACGCACGCACGCACGCCCATTCATACTCACACACACACGCACATACAAACACACACACACACACACACACACACACACACACACACACACACACACACACACACACACACACACAGAGTTAGCACGCAACAGCCAGAGTATGATTAATAAACACGGAACTGGTAGGGTGTTGATCAGTGAAACGGACGGTGAAAGGGTAGGGATTTAAGTCGGGACTGAAGATGTCCAGGGTTTATCGTGTGTCTGATGTCTGCAGGGAGAGAGTGTCACTATTTATTTCAGTTCCTAATGCTTCGCCAGACTCGGGCGTCCCAAAAGTCATAACCCTCGAGGTCTAACGGTGGATCTCGTCTGTGGTCAGGACGGCGTTAACCAGGTACAACAGGTTACTGACTTCATTAGGTGCAGCTTACATGCCCACAAGTCAAACTCATTCCAAATTGACGGCGTCAGTGTCGCTTCCTCCTCGCACACCCTCTCCCCAGTATACAAACCCCGCGTGGAATATTTTGTCGGTGGGGAGGGTACGTAGCGTAAACACCGCTCATACATATCTTCACATCCTAGATACAGATGTCTCTCATTCGCTACTGTTCTTGGACAAACATCGATAATGTGGACACCACGCCATCTCTCTTTCCCTTAAAACATATTTTCTTAAGTACTCCATTGTCCCTTAAGGGAGATTCGGGTCGCTATATCT
>OY757542.1:8259822-8272244 GCA_963584105.1 Alviniconcha strummeri
GCTCTTGTTAGTACACGAAGTTCAGGTTTGCAAAATCAGCTGAATGTACAAATCTGAACAGAACAAGACCAGAGCGCTCGTGCAGAATCAACACACAAGGGAGTTAATTAGCACTCGAAATACGTAACACAAGTACAACAAAGGCCCTGAGTCGCCTACAGTAACTCTCACCTGGCATGCGTGTAAATACAAAGTACATAAACTCCACCGGAGGTACATCCTTTGTGTGTTGATTCAACTTCATGTACTGTGTACTGTCACTTGTCTTACGGGCCTTATATATATATATATATCTGCTCAATCTAGAGTAATGATAATTAGTAAAGGTGGCTATATTTCTAGTACTGAGTCCTGGTAGTTTGGAGCAGCAGTTTGGCTGCGGTTAACATTATCAGTATCCTGGTCTTACATTTTCCACGTGCTTCAGTGTTCGGGTAGCTATATTAATAACTTTGCGTTGAAATCTTGTAGGGCAACGGTTGAAATCGTGCGATCCTTAAAAGGACTCGGGACTTTTCAACAACTTTTCTTCAAATTGTTTGGCTCTCATGTTATGCCCATTGTGCTGCACTCTTCGAAGATATATACTATGGGATTTTATACCGTGTACACGGTTAGGATAGGTTAATGTCTTTGTCTGCAAATAAATTCTGCATGTCCCAATGAAGACTTCCAATGACATGCTTTACTGCGAATTAGGTATTTAGCCGCTGTTTATTCCTTCTGCCTTAACTACGATGCATTAAGCTGGGGCGGGGGGCTTCTGTTTTTGAGGATGTACCTCTGGTAGAGTTTAAGTACCTTATATTTACTCGCATGCCAGGTGAGAGTTACCGTTGGTGACTCTGGTCTTTGTTGTTTGTTTGTGTGACGTCCTTCGGGCGATAATTAACTCCCTTTTGTGCTGTTTATTCTGCGAAACTGGTTTTGGTCACATAAATAAGCTGTTTTGGCCGTGGCCATGACGCCCAGTACTGACTGGTTGAGCCATTTGCATGTGAATGACCAGTTTGCCTTACATTCTGGCTCCGGAGCTGAAAAATAACTTGACATTCTTTCTTCCACTCGGTTAAAAAGAGATCTTCACATGATTCAGACGTGGTGTCTCTGTTACTAAGTGCTAAGCAAGTCATTTGTAATGGAACCTCCGTCCTTCCTATCTCCTCTTTTTTCTTTCTTCTTTTTCTTCTTCTTTTTCTACCTACATCCGGTTGCTATTTCTGTCTTGTTTTTCCCCTGCTACTGGTCCGTAATTCTCCATATATTCTACAAATGCCACCTATAATATCTTCATTAAGATGTAAGCCTTTTGTACGGTTCATTATGAGCGGCTACATATGTATATGGTCGAAGTTTTTAAAATTTCTTTTTATTTGACTTGAAGTGGGGTTTCTTTACACGGAGAGTTTTGAACGTACATTTGCTTCGGACATAGCTGACCCTCCACGGTTGACAAGGGGAGAAAATCCATTTGGTATCTAACTAAAATGGAAGATTTACAACCACATGCAAGCCGCATTTTCCATCGGATATATCTGTTTTTAAAACTTGTTACACTTTGGATATGTATTTGATTACACCTCTGTCTTTGTCTCTCTCTGTCTCTGTCTGTCTGCCTGTCTGTGTCTCTATGTCTGTGTCTGTCTCTCTGTCCCTCTCTGTGTCTCTGTCTATCTGTGTGTCTGTCTATCCGTCTGTGTCTCTGTGTCTCTGTCTCTGTCTGTCTGTCTGTCTGTCTCTGTCTCTCTCTCTCTCCCCCCCCTTTTCTCATTCCCTCCCTCTCTCTCTCCCTCTCTCTCTCGCTCTCTCTCTCTCTCTCTCTCGCTCTCTCTCTTTCATCTCTCTCTCTCTCTCTCTCTCTCTCTCTCTCTCTCTCTCTCTCTCTCTCTCTCTCTCTCTCTCTCTCTCTCTCCTCCTCCCTCTCTCGCTCTCGCTTTCTCTCTCTCTCTCTCTCTCTCTCTCTCTCTCTCTCTCTCTCTCTGTCAGGCACCTGCCCCGCTTATATGATTATATAACTGAATAACCGATTGCTGTGCCCCGACGTCGCAGTGAAGCACTCCTTTGAGGGGGGGGGGGGGAGGGGGGGGGGGGGGGCGGGGAGACGACTCCTGTGTGGCATACGCTCACCTCTCCCAGTCACAAACCGGTCTCGCCTGATGGAAAAGGGGGACAACTACGTACGTCCCCCTGACAAGCAGCATATCTCGCCGGAAGGGAGACAACTGACATCGAATGACTCTCCGGGAATATGATGAGAAGAAATAGATATGCAGGAGAGATGAGGAGAGAGAAAGGAAGACTGAAGAGTGGGTGAATCTGGAGGAAGAGAGTGGAGTAAAGACAGAGAGAGAGAGAGGACAGGGAGAAAGAGAAGAGGGCGGGAGATTGGAGAGGAGGAAAGAAGAAGAAGGAGAGAGAGAGAGAGAGAGAGAGAGAGGAGAGAGAGAGAGAGAGAGAGAGAGAGAGAGAGAGAACTCGAAAACTCGAACTCGAAAACTTTATTTACAAGGATTGTAGTTTAGCTTTAGTCAAAAACATGTCTATAACAACGAGTCCTTGCTAAGCTGCTGATGAGTAAGTATAAAGTTACAGGCATCATTTCCAGAGTGTGATGAGAGAGAGAGAGAGAGAGAGAGAGAGAGAGAGAGAGAGAGAGAGAGAGAGAGAGAGAGAGAGAGAGAGAGAGAGAGAGAGAGACACACACACACACACACACACACACACACACACACACACACACACACACACACACACACACACACACACACACACAGATTGGCTGGGCTGGCAGAAACTGGTCTGTGCGGGTTGAGGGGTGCGCGGCGAAGGAAGGGAAGTAGCTGTGTTGAACGCTCTCTGCCCATCCGGTTGCACAGTTACGTCCCCTAGACTGATGACCCTGGCCTCTGGGCTTTTTGACTGCAACGCAGCAACATTAATAATTACTGCTGCCTCTGCCGGTTTCAGCAAAGACAGGCTGGGTGAGACTGCGCTTCAGTGGAAGTTTAACCAGACTTCTTCCATATGTCGATTTGCCAGTTTTGCGGTCTCTTGTTTGCTTCATGCAGCCTACGCCTCTGACCCCCCCACCCCCGTTTTGTTCTTCTTGAAATCGGAAACGTTAATACTCAAGGGAAGTAGCGTGTTTGTAATATAGCAAGGACTGGCTGTTAGATAGGTCCTTTCTCTAGTTATTCGTCACGTACAATCAGATCCGACGCGTCCGGCTGATCTTTTTTTCTTCCCTTTTTGCTCTTTCTTGGCTCGATAAACCGCCGACATACCATCGTCTATCATGATTATAAAATGTCTAATCTGAAACAAGGTGATGCTTCGAGGGCTTCTGTAGAACCAAGCAGAGTTACTGCGGGTGATTCGGGTCTTGTCTGAGTGTCATGTGACGCCTTTCCTGCACTAATTAACTCCCTTCATTGATTAAAAAAAAACAAAAAACAAAAAAAACTAAAAAGAAGTGTAGTTTGTATAATTTATTGGTCTGGAATGACTGGTTTATGTTTGTTTTGCTCTTCTTCTTTCTTCTTTTTTTTTGGGGGGGGGGGGGGTATTTTGCGTCAGCTGAGATTATTCTCCTGCTGACGGAGTCTGCCACATAGTTTTGTTTCGTGTGTGTGTGTGTGTGTGTGTGTGTGTGAGTGTGAGTGTGTGTGTGTGTGTGTGTGTGTGTGTGTGTGTGTGTGTGTGTGTGTGTATGTGTCTGTGTGCGTGCGTGCGTGCGTGCGTGCGTGCGTGCGTGCGTGCGCGCGTGTGTGTGTGTGTGTGTATGTACGTGTGTGTGTGTGTGTGTGTGTGTGTGTGTGTGTGTGTGTGTGTGTGTGTGTGTGTGCGTGCGTGATTTCCCCCCGTTAGTACTAGGCTGGTATCGTCTCACCAGTATGTGCAGATGGTCACTGATGAGCTACTTGGGTAGCGAAACACGTGTCTGACCTAGGCAACCAACATAATAATGATCCTCACCAGGATCCGAATTTTCATAACTCCGCTGCTCTCTGCTTAGCGATGTGGGCCAAAAATTAGATTCGGCTCTGGGTGGAGGGGGGTCGGGGAGAGAGGGCCGGTGGGGTGGTGGTGGTGGGTCGATGCACCGAATAGACTGCTTGTGTAGGGAGATGGGCTTTCTTCTTTTTTTCTTCGTTCGGATTTACTCTGCTTATGGTTTATGGTCTTCCAGGCGTAAATCCAATGCCTTAACGAATTAGTGAGTGGCTTGGTTTTGTTTTGTTTTCCACATTTCCATTTAAAATTAAGGCACCTTCTGCTGAGAACCCAGAGCCATCAAAAGCTGTATCGTTGGAATGGAACTGAGAGAGAGAGAGAGAGAGAGAGAGAGAGAGAGAGAGAGAGAGAGAGAGATAATACGAAATAACAAAAGAAAAAGAAAAGAAAAGAAAAAGAAAAAAACACAGAGCAGTTTCCAGTCGATATAAATACGGTCCAGTTTGTTTAAATAAATCGACTCCTGCAAGTTGCGGAAACACGGCCGTGAGCGCCGCCATTTGGACCAAATCTCTGACATCATGAACCTGTTTAGTATATGTGACAGAAGTGTAGATTATCTCGCCTTTTCTTTCTCGTCCAACATGACTGCGCCGTGAGGAGCCGAAACTTGACGCGAAAAACAAATTTATGTTGCATAAATGTTGAAAAAACAACAACACCAACTTACGTCTTCGCTTGGTGTCCACTTTAATTACATAATGGTTGAAATAAAGGTGGACGGATTTCCACATATTCGGGCTTCCTTACGTCTGCGCTTGATGTTCATTTGAATTAAATAATGTGGTAAGATAAACACAGAAAGTACCAAATTTCCACGTATTCGGGTCAGCGTGTGTCTTAGTGTGGTGTCCATTTTTATTAAATTGGTAAAGCCAAACTGAAAACCTTCCTGTCCTCACAGTATTTCCGCCCCAGCTAATACCAATACCCAGTTTCTGCTACAGTTATTTTGTGTGTGTGTGTGTGTGTGTGTGTGTGTGTGTGTGTGTGTGTGTGTGTGTGTGTGTGTGTGTGTGTGTGTGTGTGTGTGTGTGTGTGTGTGTGTGTGTGTTTCCATATAATACCTTATGTCAATTGTTTTGGTGGGACTGTGCTCTACGTGTGTATATAATACTGTATTTAGGTTAATATGTATCATGTGAGCGCTCAGGGCGTTGACAGAGCATGATAAATGTACATTTGTTGGAATGTCCACGTATTCCGGCCAACTTGTGTCTTCGCTTAGTGTCCACTTTAATAAAATTGGAGAAGATGGGGGGGAGGGGGGGGGGGGGGATTCCGCAGAAGAAACGGGATTCATTGTATCCGAGCCAGCTTCCGTCTTTGCTCTCTGTCCCCTTTAAAAATGGAGGCGACGAACTCTCGTCGGTGCTGGCCTTTCATCATGCCGCCCCCCTCCCCCTCCGCCCCCTCCAAACCGCCCCCCCCCCCACCCACCCACCCAACCCCCGTACCGACAAGCAGACTGGATGAATAACCATCTATAGAAGCAGGACGAAGCTGACCTGCTCCGGCCGCGTGGACCGACTCCTGTTGCAATCAGGGAGAGCTGGCTGGCATGGTGTATTGATAATTTGGGCCGTCAGTGGTGACAAGACCCCATCGGCGCCCTGGTCTTGCCCCATGGTCCTCTACCCTGCTATGCTTCGTCAGGCGCTGATAGCCGTGGACATTCGGCCTGTCTCCTGGGATCGGGACGTAGGGCTGGCACGGCGCAACCCCAGCAGGCCTCGAAGTTGAAGAGGTGTTTTACGTCCGGCCGCGGAAGCCGTGGGTTTATTAGGGACGGGGAGCCCCGGACGTCGACCTCGACTTTCACACAGCTCCTGAGTTCTGAACCCCAGCAGGTCAGTCCGCTTTGGGGGTGATATGGATGGTCCCCGGGCTGCCGGTCACCGTGGCATGATTTTTTTTATTCCGTGCGAAAAAAACACGCGAGGAGTGACCGCGGTGTTCTCTTCACAAGCTGAAGCATCGCAAGGGAGCGAAGTATGGGTTGATTCCGAGAAAAAACTGAATTAATAATAATGATAATTAAAGTATTTACAAAGCGCAAAATCTTTTCCGTAGAGACTATTCTAAACGGAAGTGCACTGCAGCACGCACGCGCGCGCGTGCGAAACACACACACACACACACACACACACACACACACACACACACACACACACACACACACACACACACACACACACACACACACACACACACGCATACACGCACAAACACACACAGAGGCACCCACAAACACACGCATACTGACTGTACAAAATTTGATTTACACACTTGAAACGGGCAGCAAACAGAGGCTTGAAACGGACGAAGACAGCAGCCTGGAACGGAAAACATGACAGGTCTATTGTTCTGGGAAAAGATATGTCTTGAGGTTTGACTTGAATGAGTCCACAGAGGGTTGCTGTCGGAGAGAAACCTTGTGAACATTAAGCTTGCGAGGAAGGAGATGGGATTAGACTCATCGTAGAACCCTCTGCTGACACGCTGATTCTTCGTCATACCCTCACACTTCGACAGTAATCTGCTTACTCCGTTTCTTCAAATTGCTTTTTTTTTCTTTTTTCTTTTTTTCTTCTTTTTTTTTTTTTTTTTTTTTTTTTTTTTTTCTCCCTCAGATAAATGTGTGCTTCGTCATTAGCACGTTGATTCTTCTTCGTACCTCGACACCTCGACAGTTATCTGCTTACTCCTTTTCCTCAAAATTCTTTATTTTTCATCAGATAAACGTGTGCTTCATTATTAACACGTTGATTCTTCTTCGTACCTCGACACCTCGACAGTTATCTGCTTACTCCTTGTCCTCAAAATTCTTTATTTTTCATCAGATAAACGTGTTCTTCATTATTAACACGTTGATTCTTCTTCGTATCTCGACACCTCGACAGTAATCTGCTTACTCCTTTTCCTCAAAATTCTTTTATTTTTCATCAGATAAATGTGTGCTTCATTATTAACACGTTGATTCTTCTTCGTATCTCGACACCTCGACAGTAATCTGCTTACTCCTTTTCCTCAAAATTCTTTTATTTTTCATCAGATAAATGTGTGCTTCATTATTAACACGTTGATTCTTCTTCGTACCTCGACACCTCGACAGTAATCTGCTTACTCCTTTTCCTCAAAATTCTTTTATTTTTCATCAGATAACTGTGTGCTTCATTATTAACACGTTGATTCTTCTTCGTACCTCGACACCTCGACAGTTATCTGCTTACTCCTTTTCCTCAAAATTCTTTTATTTTTCATCAGATAACTGTGTGCTTCATTATTAACACGTTGATTCTTCTTCGTACCTCGACACCTCGACAGTTATCTGCTTACTCCTTTTCCTCAAAATTCTTTTATTTTTCATCAGATAACTGTGTGCTTCATTATTAACACGTTGATTCTTCTTCGTACCTCGACACCTCGACAGTTATCTGCTTACTCCTTTTCCTCAAAATTCTTTTATTTTTCATCAGATAACTGTGTGCTTCATTATTAACACGTTGATTCTTCTTCGTACCTCGACACCTCGACAGTAATCTGCTTACTCCTTTTCCTCAAAATTCTTTATTTTTCATCAGATAAATGTGTGCTTCATTATTAACACGTTGATTCTTCTTCGTACCTCGACACCTCGACAGTTATCTGCTTACTCCTTTTCCTCAAAATTCTTTATTTTTCATCAGATAAATGTGTGCTTCATTATTAACACGTTGATTCTTCTTCGTACCTCGACACCTCGACAGTTATCTGCTTACTCCTTGTCCTCAAAATTCTTTATTTTTCATCAGATAAACGTGTTCTTCATTATTAACACGTTGATTCTTCTTCGTACCTCGACACCTCGACAGTTATCTGCTTACTCCTTTTCCTCAAAATTCTTTATTTTTCATCAGATAAATGTGTGCTTCATTATTAACACGTTGATTCTTCTTCGTACCTCGACACCTCGACAGTTATCTGCTTACTCCTTTTCCTCAAAATTCTTTATTTTTCATCAGATAAATGTGTGCTTCATTATTAACACGTTCATTCTTCTTCGTACCTCGACACCTCGACAGTAATCTGCTTACTCCTTTTCCTCAAAATTCTTTTATTTTTCATCAGATAACTGTGTGCTTCATTATTAACACGTTGATTCTTCTTCGTACCTCGACACCTCGACAGTTATCTGCTTACTCCTTTTCCTCAAAATTCTTTATTTTTCATCAGATAACTGTGTGCTTCATTATTAACACGTTGATTCTTCTTCGTACCTCGACACCTCGACAGTTATCTGCTTACTCCTTTTCCTCAAAATTCTTTATTTTTCATCAGATAAATGTGTGCTTCATTATTAACACGTTCATTCTTCTTCGTACCTCGACACCTCGACAGTAATCTGCTTACTCCTTTTCCTCAAAATTCTTTTATTTTTCATCAGATAACTGTGTGCTTCATTATTAACACGTTGATTCTTCTTCGTATCTCGACACCTCGACAGTAATCTGCTTACTCCTTTTCCTCAAAATTCTTTTATTTTTCATCAGATAAATGTGTGCTTCATTATTAACACGTTGATTCTTCTTCGTATCTCGACACCTCGACAGTAATCTGCTTACTCCTTTTCCTCAAAATTCTTTTATTTTTCATCAGATAAATGTGTGCTTCATTATTAACACGTTGATTCTTCTTCGTACCTCGACACCTCGACAGTAATCTGCTTACTCCTTTTCCTCAAAATTCTTTTATTTTTCATCAGATAACTGTGTGCTTCATTATTAACACGTTGATTCTTCTTCGTACCTCGACACCTCGACAGTTATCTGCTTACTCCTTTTCCTCAAAATTCTTTTATTTTTCATCAGATAACTGTGTGCTTCATTATTAACACGTTGATTCTTCTTCGTACCTCGACACCTCGACAGTTATCTGCTTACTCCTTTTCCTCAAAATTCTTTTATTTTTCATCAGATAACTGTGTGCTTCATTATTAACACGTTGATTCTTCTTCGTACCTCGACACCTCGACAGTTATCTGCTTACTCCTTTTCCTCAAAATTCTTTTATTTTTCATCAGATAACTGTGTGCTTCATTATTAACACGTTGATTCTTCTTCGTACCTCGACACCTCGACAGTAATCTGCTTACTCCTTTTCCTCAAAATTCTTTATTTTTCATCAGATAAATGTGTGCTTCATTATTAACACGTTGATTCTTCTTCGTACCTCGACACCTCGACAGTTATCTGCTTACTCCTTTTCCTCAAAATTCTTTATTTTTCATCAGATAAATGTGTGCTTCATTATTAACACGTTGATTCTTCTTCGTACCTCGACACCTCGACAGTAATCTGCTTGCTCCTTTTCCTCAAAATTCTTTTATTTTTCATCAGATAACTGTGTGCTTCATTATTAACACGTTGATTCTTCTTCGTACCTCGACACCTCGACAGTTATCTGCTTACTCCTTTTCCTCAAAATTCTTTATTTTTCATCAGATAACTGTGTGCTTCATTATTAACACGTTGATTCTTCTTCGTACCTCGACACCTCGACAGTAATCTGCTTACTCCTTTTCCTCAAAATTCTTTTATTTTTCATCAGATAACTGTGTGCTTCATTATTAACACGTTGATTCTTCTTCGTACCTCGACACCTCGACAGTTATCTGCTTACTCCTTTTCCTCAAAATTCTTTTATTTTTTATCAGATAAATGTGTGCTTCATTATTAACACGTTGATTCTTCTTCGTACCTCGACACCTCGACAGTTATCTGCTTACTCCTTTTCCTCAAAATTCTTTTATTTTTCATCAGATAACTGTGTGCTTCATTATTAACACGTTGATTCTTCTTCGTACCTCGACACCTCGACAGTTATCTGCTTACTCCTTTTCCTCAAAATTCTTTTATTTTTCATCAGATAACTGTGTGCTTCATTATTAACACGTTGATTCTTCTTCGTACCTCGACACCTCGACAGTAATCTGCTTACTCCTTTTCCTCAAAATTCTTTTATTTTTCATCAGATAAATGTGTGCTTCATTATTAACACGTTGATTCTTCTTCGTACCCCAACATTTTGACAGTGATCTGGTTACTCCATTTCCTCAGATTGCTCTATTTTTCATCAGATAAATGTGTTTCATCATCAGGTAGAACGACAGTTTCTCCTAAAATGGACCTGCTTCTGGGATGTCAGTTTTCCAATGGTACTGCTTCAAGAACAGGATCAAAAGCATGTACTACAAAACTGAATATCAGTACTATAAATGGAAAATCAACACACAAGGGAGTTAATTAGCGCTCGATAGACGTCACACAAACACAGCAGTAACGAAGACCTGAGTCACCTACGGTAACTCTCACCTGGCATGCGAGTAACTATCAAGTACATAAACTCCACCAGAGGTACATCCTCAAATCGGCCATCCATTTCGGAAAGCCATTTCGTTTGTTGCAACCTACGAAAAACGTCCTGTAGCGAAATGTTGACAGTGGCGGTGACAAGAAGCCGGTCAGCAGTGTGTATGATGTGATATCCGTGTCAGCCCTAAAGTCGGCGGAGGGGGGGGGGGGTGGGGGGGCAGTCTAAATTCATTACGTTGCCATGTGAACCTCGACTCGCAGCGTGAAAAGCCCAATCCAAAGAGGCCAGAGCATGATGTTGGCATCACTGACTTTCTTCGGCTGGGGGGCTTCCTCGGGACCAGGCCCTTTCCCGAGTGTCTGCCTCTGTGTGTATATATACCTCCCTGTTTCTGTGTGTATATATAACTCCCTGTTTCTGTCTTCTTTGTCCGTCTTTCTTGCCTGTCTGAATCACCTTGTTTTCTTTGTCTGCTGGCAGTCTGTATCCACCCGTCTCTCTCTCTCTCTCTCTCTCTCTCTCTCTCTCTCTCTCTTCCTCCTCTCTCTCTCTCTCTCTCTCTCTCTCTCTCTCTCAAGGGTGTGTTTGACGTGTGTGTGTGTGTGTGTGTGTGTGTGTGTGTGTGTGTGTGTTCTTCTTCTTCTTCTTCAAGTTTTTTCACATAAGTGATATTAGATTGATCTTACGATTATCAAAAAAAGCATATAATATTATGTGTCAGCAAGTTACACCCAAACAGCAACAGACTTCAAAAATTTGTAAAGATAATTTACACTTGTTTGCAGTCACACTAACAAATTTTAATATATCCAGTCACACAGTTATTTTCACCTGATCTATATCTCACACACCCTGTGACACACGCAGAAACACATTCACGCGCATATACTAAAACATTTGTACGTACGAAATCTTATAATCACGCCTACGTCCTGGTGTGTGTGTGTGTGTGTGTGTGTGTGTGTGTGTGTGTGTGTGTGTGTGTGTGTGTGTGTGTGTGTGTGTGTGTGTGTGTGTGTGCGTGTGTGTGCGTGTGTGAGCGTGTGTGCGTGCGTGCGTGTGCGTGCGTGTGCGTGCGTGTGTTTGCGTGTGTGTGTGTGTGTGTGTGTGTGTGTGTGTGTGTGAGGGAGGGAGAGAGAGAGAGAGAGAGAGAGAGAGAGAGAGAGAGAGAGAGAGAGAGAGAGAGAGAGAGAGAATTTACGTTGTTTTTATTCTGTTTTTACCCTGCTTGATTTTCCTCAAGGGAAAGTAACTCGGGATGTGCTGCCTCGGAAAGGTAATTGGTCACGAGAAAAAAGTACATGACTGTTCCGGCAATGGGAAGACTAATTCCCCTGTTACTGTCCTCTTGTCGCATGTCACCAAGTCTATTGACCTGCGAGTGCACGTGTGTCACCGTGTCGTCCTGTCCAAAACAGAAACAGATTATCGAGGCTTCCCTGTCACCCAGGCACGCGTCTCCTGGACTTTAATTACAGTCCCGAGGGAAGAGAGCATTTTCTTTTTATCTCCCCCCCCCCCCCCCCCCCCCCCACACACACACCTCTTTCTTTTCTTCTTTTTTTTTTCTTCTTTTTTTTTTGGGGGGGGGGGGGGGGCAGGGGGGGAGTGGAGGAGGGGAAGAGTCGTCTGCAGTCAGATCTAGCAATGCCCGACCTGTGGATCGTGCCCGGCCTCTGGAGTTCCGCTTCTGAAGTCAGTGCCCTTGGTACACAGTACCTGTCCATCGTGATGGTACTAACAGTGTGCAATCAGTGAAGTTAGTGCCATTGGCATACGGTACCTGTCGATCGTAATGGTACTAATACAGTCAGTGAAGTCAGTGATGGTACCAGTAAAGTTCGATTAGTGAAATCAGTGCCATTGGTATACGGTACCTGTCGATCGTGATGGTACTAATACAGTCAGTGAAGTCAGTGGTGGTACCAGTAAAGTGCGATTAGTGACATCAGTGCCATTGGTACACGGTATCTGTCGATCGTGATGGTAGTAATTAATACAGTGCGATTAGTGAAGTTAGTGTCATTGGTACAGAGTACTTGTCGATCGTGATG
>OY757542.1:8274944-8282444 GCA_963584105.1 Alviniconcha strummeri
TACACGCACAACACTTCATCATCACATAGTATTACACGCACAACACCTAAACACCACATAGTATTACACGCACAACACCTAATCACGAAATAGTATGTACACGCACAACACTTAATCATCACACAGTATTCCACGCACAACACCTAAACACCACATAGTATTACACGCACAACACCTAATCACGAAATAGTATGTACACGCACAACACTTAATCATCACATATACTATGTACACGCACAAAAGGTGGCTTACTTGCGACGACTTGCTGCAGCTTGGGCACGTGATGTATGTGGATGAGAAGTGACAGCAACACTACAGACTGCCCTAAGTGGAAAGCTCTGGTAATCTCCGATCATTATCATATACATGACCGACACGCGCGCTGGAACCCGACCATGTGTCACACAACGTGGCCGTAGTGTGACTGTTAACACCGTATTGCTGGTGCTAGTCCTTGATACAGCTGTCGGAGTATCATTGATGGAAGCGCCACAAGTGTCATTTTTTCGCGACAAACACATGTTGCGACAAACACTTCTCATAATAGGTCGCGACAAAAATATGTTTGTCGAGAAAACAAATACGTTTTGTCGCGACAAGCATCCTTTTGTCGAGACAGAAGACGTGTTTTGTCGCGACAAAAATGATACTTGTGGAAGCTCCCGCCAGTGAAGGAGGGTGGAAGGAGGGGTGGGTGGTGGGCACGGTGGACATAAGCCAGTAAGCAATCAGTTCTGTAATGCGCAGTCATCCGAGCAGGTCGCATCATGACGACGTATTTCCTCTTTTGGTCATAATTATTATGACGGTGTATTTTCTCTTATGGACCTTATTATTACAGTGACATATTTTCAGTCATAATTATTGTGACTACTTTTTTTCTTCTTCTCATAATAGGTCACATTTTCATGACGAGGTGTCTCCCCCCCCCCCCCCCCCTCATAATAGGCAACATTTTTAGTCATAATTATTATGAATATGTATCCTCATAATATGTAATATTTTCAGTCATAATAATTATGACGACGTATTTTGCCCATAATAGGCCACATTTTCAGTCATAATTATTATGACGACGTATGTTTTACCATAACAGGCCACACTGCGGGGATTCGGTTGCATACTAGCCTATAGCTCCCATCATGGCGACGTGTTACCTTTTCGAAATGGTCACATTATGTCGAGGTATCTTCTCGTGTGTGTGTGTGTGTGTGTGTGTGTGTGTGTGTGTGTGTGTGTGTGTGTGTGTGTGTGTGTGTGTGTGTGTGTGTGTGTGTGTGTGTGCTCCGTTGGGGAACATCAAGATAATGATGATGATGTAGATGACTGTTTTCATGTAGTGCTATTCTCCGCTCTCGAACAGACTTACTACGCTCGCATGTGATTCTACATGAGTGATGATGATGATGATGATGAGTTGATGCTTAATGTCCTCAGATGTCATTTGACATATTAGGGACAAGTTGTGACCAATGCCGAAGCACGGTTCAATAAAATCCACATACGTAAGGTGTATGCGTGTTTAGCTGTAACCTGCCACCTGCACTTTTCGGCAGAATGACCGGGATTTTTTACGTGCTACTGTGGTAACACGGGGGTGGAACGGATACCGAAATAAGAGTCAGCACAGAAAGTCGACCCTGGAGAAGAAAATTCTCCCGCCGTTCCAACAGGGATTCGAACCCGAGACCTTTCAATCACGAGTCCGGTGCTCTAACCACCGAGCTATCCCCGCCCCACTACATGAGTGACTAGCTTATTAATTTTTATAGCGCGTTTAAAAAAAAAAAAATATCCACCGAAGTGGTGTATCTACAGCGCTAGCATGGTTCATGCCACACGAATCTGCTGCCGTCTCGGCGCGTTCTGTGTACACCATACAGCCATGCACCATGCCACTTCATGCAAAGCCACATACGTAAGGTGTATGCGTGTTTAGCTGTAACCTAGCTACCACCTGCACTTTTGGCATGATGACCGGGATCTTTTACGTGCTACTACGGTAACACGGGGATGGAACGGATACCGAAATAAGAGTCAGCACAGAAAGTTGAACCCGGAGAAGAAAATTCTCTCGCCACTCCCGCAGGGATTCGAATCCGTGTCCTTTCAATCACGAGTCCGGCGCTCTAACCACTGAGCTATCCACGGCTAAGATGCTCTTATCAACACTAAAATTTGCTTTTTACAGAGACCACGACCCCACTCACTTTTTACTGCTCGCTCGCAAAATGGACCCTAGATTCCACATTGATCTACGCCTTGATCTAGCAGCCATCTAATCGATCGTAATTACCGTTTTTGCTTGTTTGTTTGTTTGCTTGCTTTTTGAAGTTATTTTTGTTGTTGTTGTTCCCCCTTAATATTATTATTTTATTTTTTCCTTTATTTTATTTTTATTTTTTACGATTACCTCTGTGTTTGCTTCCTTAACTGACGTGTGGGTTTTTGAAAACAAAATGAACGCGTTACTCTCTGGTGCTTCTAGACCTAGTCCGTTTCCCTTTGTAGGCGCGCGTTCATTATCTCCCTTTGTAAATAATATGGAAATTCAGCGTAAGCGCTTTGATGGCAGATTTTTGTTATATTTTCGAAATGAAATTTGATTACCAGCCTAGGCCGTTGCTATTCAGCCTTTTTTTGGTATTATTCCCATCACCGAGTATTATGCCCAGTCAACCAGCGTGGTTATATCAGTGCGATCCCATCAGTGAGAATCTCTAGCTTGTATAAGGTGAGAATTTTCACCCAAGCTTGAGACAAATTCCATGTTGCCGCACGTTTTGTCACCAGATTTTACGTTATGCCAGGCAGATCATCAAAGCCAGACATTTTGTATTAATTTTTTTTATTAGGAAGGTTACTGCACTGTGTCGTCCTTGCTACTCTCTCTCTCCCTCTCCCCCCCCCCCCCCCCTCTCTCTCTCTCTCTACAGAATGCTGGCTTCCATCTTCGTTTCAGATAATTACTTGGTATTTATATGAAGGCACTTCGTCTGTAAAACAACATCAGCGATATTTCCGCAAAGCAAAGAAGACCAAAGCAGCACTATACGCATATTATTCTATAATTTCATCAAATTTTCAAAGGAACTGTGAGCTTTCTGCGGAGAAAAGACTGATTTACTGCGCGACAGACGTCATACACATAACAACGAATACAACACCAGAGACCTGAATCAGGTACGGGAACTACCACTTGGCACGTGAGTCTACATGAAGTAAAATATAAAAGTATATAAAACGCTCCGAAAGTACATCATCTCTAGAAAGAGAGAGAACCTTTGGCAGCACTGGGTTCTCAGCAGAGGCGACCTCACTTTTTGCGACCCTGGTACCCCAATGCAGGGAGAGCGGAGAGAGGGTTAAGAAAAATGAAATTGAATGAACTGTGGATGTCGAAATTAGGCAGGCAGAATTCACGACAGCAGACTAAGCAGGCAAGGCTATAGAAAGGAGAATCACCAACAAAGGGAGTCAACAGCGCTCAAGCGACGTCAGACACATAACAAGAGACACAACAACAGAGACCAGAACAGCCAACGGTAACAATCGCCTAGCATGGGAGTAAATACAAGGTACACCAAACAAACAAAAACAACACTTTGTTCGAGACGTCACACAATAACAAGAGACACAACAACAGAGACCTGAATAGCCAACGGTAACAATCGGCTGAGATGCGAGTAAATACAATGTACAGAAACAAACAAACAAGCAAACAAACAAACAAACAAACAGAAAGCCACTAACTGTAAAAGTCTCCAGCTATAGGGTACATGCAATCCTCCAAAGGTATATCATCATAAAATATACTTCGGGAATTGCATTGCATTATCATTGCTCATTATGCTGAAGCTTGTGTTGGGCAGATAGGAAATCGCTCCGACTACTCCCCAAATACAAAAGTTCACAAAGTCAGCATCACCTCTAGACTTAAACAGGGATGAAATGAAGGGAAGGATTCGGCACAGTGCCAGCTAGTGCACCCGAGCTGTACGTTGCATGAGCTGCAGCAGTTACTTGTCCAAGAGTGACAGACCATTCGTCAGGCTTTCTTTCTCGTCTTATGTGATCAACGTGAAGAAAGTGCCAGGCTTCTTTTGATGCTATCAGTGGCCACACGCGATACTGACTTTGTGAACGTGTGTTTTTAACTGTAATCGTGGGGATGCCCTGATCGGCACAGCATAATGTTTGATGTTATGTTTCATTAATGAAATCAGTGGGAGAAGGATTTTCTTTTTCTTTTCTTTTTTCTCATGAAACCAAGAAACCGTTTCTAAAGTGCTTGAATGAGTTCGACAAAGCTCCCATTGCCTTCATGCAGAGGTCATTTACTGGATGTCGTTCGTGTGAAAAGAAGTGTGCGTGTGTGTGTGCGTGCGTGCGTGCGTGCGTGCGTGCGTGCGTGTGTGTGCGTGCAGTATTACAAAAACAAACAGCAGTATTCTTTTGTATTGTTTAAAAACACACTCCTCACATACTTCAGCTGGATGACCAAACGTATTGTTTGGAAAGTTGTGCAGTTTAAAAGTTAGCTGGGCTGACTTAACACTGTTAAGGAGTTAACAGATTGTGGCGCAGTACAGTACCCAGTACCGCCGTAGACAGATAAATCGACGGTGAAGATATTAGCACAGAGGCCGACTCACATATCTGCCGTTGCTACAATACTACTACTAACCAAGACATTCATTGTGAAATATTATGACAAATACGGCATCAATAATAATAATAATATATATAAAACGAGACAGCGACTGCAATGGAAATGAAAAAGATAACAGAGAGACAGACAGACAGACAGAGTCAGAGAAAGACACACAGCCCTAGATGTGCTTTTGTCAAAGAGGCACTTCAAAACGTTTATCCTGGAAGAAATCCAGCGTACAATCACGTACAATCAGTGAGCCCTATCAAGCAGTCTACGCGAGCGCTGCACGTGCTGCTCTCGAAGACAGCGGTGCTCACGGCCCACACCAAGCAAACTCTACCTCCGCCATTGGTGCCCAGTAGCGCTGAACAAAAGCGCTGCGACCCTGCCGCACAGGAGATCAATACAACTGGATTCCAACGACACTGCGTACCCTGTGGCATCTCTCGTAAAACCAGGCACATTCTTGTTGCCACACTGCTCTGATCAAAAACTCATCCAAAGTCTCAATCAACATAATTATATATGCTGCCCACAGTTCGGCCGAACAGCGTGGAAACAATACAAGCTAGCTCAGATATCTGCTGTTTGTACGCACGAGGCTTTTATTGCCTTGCTCATGCTATATATATGGACCTTACTGTTCGTTGCAGTCACAATACGAAGAAAAAGAAGAAGAAGAACCACTTTTGTACTATACGCATCTAACACTGGGCTCACTGCGCTCTACAAACATCGACGCAAAGAGCGATATGTACACTGACCTGGTTATAAAGACGATTACAGTAAACATGACAAAACAAAATCACTGTGTCTTTGTATTGTGTCTTTGTAAACGGTGACCACATCTTCGTATTGCGTCTTAGCCCTGATATTAGCCTTTGTGGTTGACTGGGCTCAAAGCACCAAATAACTAACTAACTTCGTATTGCGGCTTTGTAAATGGTGACTGCTTCTTCGTATTGCGTCTGTGTAAACGGTGACTGCGTCTTCGTATTGCGTCTGTGTAAACGGTGACTGCTTCTTCGTATTGCGTCTGTGTAAACGGTGACTGCGTCTTCGTATTGCGTCTGTGTAAACGGTGACTGCGTCTTCGTATTGCGCCTGTGTAGTTGTATAGGGCTATTTTCCGCTCTCGATCAGATGCACTGCGCCCGCAGGCGATTTTACATGAGTGACTAGCTTTTTATAGCGCGTTTTTAAATATCCACCGAAGTGGTGCACATAATTACAGCACTGACATGTCTGGCGCTACGTGAAACTGCTGCCTTATCGGCGCGTTCTGTATACACCATACAACCATGCACCCTGTCACTTTATACTAAAAGCCACATACGTAAGGTGTTGCGTGTTTAGCTGTAACCTGCCACCTGCACTTTTGGCAGAATGACCCGGATCTTTTACTACAGTAACACGGGGGTGGAACGGTTACCGAAATAAGAGTCAGCACAGAAAGTTGACCCTGGAGAATAAAACTCTCCCGCCGTTTCTGCGGGGACTCGAACCAGCGAGCTTTCAATCACGAGTCCGGCGCTCTAACCACAGGGCTATCCCCGCTTCCCCACTTAACTATCTCCCTGTAAACGGTGACCGTGTCTTCATATTGCTTCTTTG
The DNA here is from genome assembly GCA_963584105.1 of Alviniconcha strummeri. Classification (NCBI taxonomy): domain Eukaryota; kingdom Metazoa; phylum Mollusca; class Gastropoda; family Provannidae; genus Alviniconcha; species Alviniconcha strummeri. The sequence continues at coordinate 8,281,216 of OY757542.1, forward strand.
TAAACGGTGACTGCGTCTTCGTACTGCGTCTGTGTAAACGGTGACTGTGTCTTCGTATTGCGTCTGTGTAAACGGTGACGGCGTCTTCGTATTGTGTCTGTGTAAACGGTGACTGCGTCTTCGTATTGTGTCTGTGTAAACGGTGACTGCGTCTTCGTATTGCGTCTGTGTAAACGGTGACTATGTCTTCGTATTGCGTCTTTGTGAACTGTGACCGTTGGACGTAATCAGATAGCTATTCTTGACTGAGACATAGCTCTTCTGTCCCATTAGAAGGCAGGCAACAATTTAAGTTTTTTGTTGTTGTTTTTTAAACCCCACAGGAATACGTAACCTGCTGGTACATTATGGTTATCATTAGTTGATTGCTGAATATCTGATTAGTGATATGATGAAATATTACTGTTTAAGAGCAGCTAGAAGGAAAACACTCACCCACATGTTCTGTGTTACCATCCCAAGTGCATGGTTCTTCCGATGCCGAGCTGTACTGTGTTCCGATCTTTGGAGATAGTCTTCATCACACAAATTAACATCAGCCACGACAGACAGCTCGTCCTCTTCTTGTTCTCTACAGTGTCCAACTTCAACACTGAACACTCTGACGCTTATGGCTTGACGCTTTCCTTGTACGGCCGGACAGAGACATCTGCAGTGAGTAAGGGACGACTTACGGCTGTCACTCCCGAGGTCGAAGTGAAAATAACCATATATCCACGGATGACTTAAGACAGTTATTTACGAGGTCGGAGGATTCCGTGTAACAGATGGAGTCACCTTACGTGAATCTAATGGACTAATTTGTCGATTTTCGCAACTGGAGATACCATACTGTCACGAATCACGATGACCTGACAGGCTATCTGGGGCGTCCATCATTATGTTCCTCGGGCGGTGTCAGCACGCACCTCTCTTGCTAAACACCAAAGAAACCGCGGTGTGCTGCAGGCCAGCCACGACAAGACCAGAATAACATAATAACAGCAATAATAAAAAAATAATAAAAGTATTTCGGTCGAGCAAAACCGTGTCCGAAGAGGCTATTCTAAGCGCATACACATACACAGAGGCGCCAGCACACACAAGGACATACACAATTTGCAGCCAACTTAATAACGGACAAATAACATGGACTTGTGAAGAACGAAGATAGCATCACAGGGCGCAGGCTGAACATAGGGCTGCAGGAATCCACGCGTCAGCTCTCCAGGGACGTGTAGAGAAACATC
>OY757542.1:8287444-8288932 GCA_963584105.1 Alviniconcha strummeri
CCGCTAGCGTTGGTAGGGGGGGGTGGCAGTGAGGTTAGGACACGGGGGGGCCGATACAGGTGCTGACGCTGCCAACTCGCCGTGTGTCTGTAGACGTGGACGACGAGGTGGTGGTAGTGGTGGTGGTTGTGGTGGGTGGTGGTGATGGTGGTGTAGGAGAAGGAAAAGTTGTTGGCCAGAAGAAGGGGTGTCGGTGTCGCTGTGGCAACCGCCGAGCTGCTGGTCTCGGAGCTCTGCTGAGTCGTCGTGTGTAACAGATTCCCTGACAGTGATTGACGCCGATACCGAGAGTGCCGCCGCTGCTGTCACTGGCACTACCGCTAGTAGTAGCGGCAGTCGTAGTCGCAGTAGCAGCGCCTGACGGGGCCAGGGCCGTGCCGATGCCACTAGGCCCTAGCCTCACGACGCGAGAACCACTCGCAGAAGAGGAAGACGCCGGCGGCACCGTGGCAGATGGGATAACCGCCGCACTGTCGCGCTCTTCCGTGGGGCGGACGGGGTGGGGGAGGCGGGACGGGGGCTGGTCGGAGGAGGGCACGCAGAGGGTGGGCACAGGGATAGGGAGGGGCTGGGACTGGCGGGCGTCCGTATCACGCTCTGACCACGGGTCGGGTTGGCAGCGGGGCGGAAAAGACGGCGTCGGAGTCCACCGTGATGAAGATGCTATCGCCGCTCTCCTCCGGCACCTCACCTGACCGCCCTGACAGCGCGTCCGTCCCCCGGGGCCGGCGCCCGATCCGAGGCGTGTCGCACGTGCCAGCGCCCGGACGACCCGTGAGGGGACAGCGTGCTGACGGACGGCGTGATGGTGGGCACGGCCGGGGGACGGGGTGGGGGTGGTGAGTAGGGTGATGGTGGGGGGCACGGAAGGAGAGCAGGACTTGGACCTCGCTCGACTGGCCGCCGACGCCGCCTCCGAGATGATGCCGCTGTGCTGGCTGCAGCAGCTCAGGCGGCAACGCCCGTCCCACGACGCCGTCTCCTGCTGCCGCTGCTTCTGGATCTGCAGGTACTGCTGCCGCTTGAGGGTGCAGCTGCTGCAGCTGGTGCATCAGCAACTCCGGCTGAATGCTGGACGCCCTGCGGCTGCGGTGCGCGGCCCCCGAGAAGTCGGTCTGACCCGACGGCTCGTTGGGGTCCACGCCGAACTTGAGCAGGAGCTTGAGGACGTCGTCGGCGCCGTGGTGTACGGCCAGGTGCAGCGAGGTCCGGAAGATGTAGGGGACGTCCGGCTCCGTGTTGATGCTCTCCCGCCGGTCGAACGAGTCGATCAGCACCTGGCTCTTCAGCAGCAGGATCTCGACATCCTGGCTGACGTGACTGTGGCGGCGACTCCGGGAGTCGCACGACGACTTGTCCAGGAAGCTGGCCGCCAGGTCCACGGGGAACTTGCCGTGGTGGATCTGCAGGAACTTCTTGACCGCCGTGACGTCATTGTCGCGGATGGCTCGCTCGAGCTGCTCGCACTCGGCTGTCAGGTCGAAGATG
>OY757542.1:8294132-8306632 GCA_963584105.1 Alviniconcha strummeri
GATCTTACAATTACCAAGATAACAAAATATCTCAAGTTACACCAAAATAATTGCAAACAAACAAACAAACAAACAAGCAATCAAACACACACACACACACACACACACGCACGCACGCACGCACGCACGCACGCACGCACGTACGCACGCACGCACGTACGCACGCACGCACGCACCCCCCCCCACACACACACACACACACGACCACACACATTATTTGCAGGCGCGAAAACAAAAATACATTTATATATGTATCCATACACATAGTTAATTTCATCTGATCTGTATCTCGTGCACGCAGGATCAGAACCAGTTGTAAGTCATCGCTAGACTGTGCAGCGGAACGATGATAATTTATGTACTGTTCGACAGAGAGGCTCAGGGGATTGATTTATAGTCAATGGCGGACAAGTGCCAGAAGCGGTACGCGGAAGTCCTTCGCGAGTCGCCGCCTACTTCCGGAAACACAACTCTTGTTCTTCGCGAGTCGCCGCTTACTTCCGGAAACTCAACTCTTGTCCTTCGCGAGTCGCCGCTTACTTCCGGAAACTCAACTCTTGTGGAGGCGAAGTGTTTCGGCATGGCTTGCACATGCCGGGGAGAGCACTCTCTCGCAGTGTAAACAGAGTCCTGATAGTGTTTGTCTTCACTTGACATTGATGCAACTGTGTAATGGGAGCCATGCTGGAAACAAAATGCGTAGCTAGGCCCAGGGGTGTCAGGAGGGAAAGAGTGTGTGGGCGGGTTACGTCAGGAGGCGTGCGGTTACTTGGCTAACGGAATTTGCCCGGTTTTCTGTTTAAATGTGTTCTTAATCAAGCAAAATGGGAACAATTGCAATGTGACGTTTTTTGATTACCGCTTTCAAACTGCCGTGTCTGTGTGGACCGTTTTGGGCGAAAGTCTAACAGATCACTTTCCGTAATTCTTTGCTTGGTCGTCATATTTTTGTCTTTTTCTTTTTAAGAGAGATCTCAAACCCACCCGCTATGTTTTGTGAGTGTCTGTGTGTAACTGCGTCTCAAACCTCGGTCTCCACTAGTAGAAAGTGGTACTCTGCTAACGATACTTGCAATGACTTCCTCTTCTACTTCCATGTGATGGTTTTTGTTTGTAAACACAGCGCAGCGACTTTGAACTATCCTTCAAGAATAGCTATTCGCCAGACAGCCACGATCGTATGTCCCCCCATTATTGTCGCAAGACTAATTTCCAGAAGCCAATAAGGCAATTATTCCATCAGTCAAGCAGCCAACAAACTAATTAACCAATTCTCCAACTCCCTCCCGTGTACTCCTTGCCGCCTTCTCTCTCGGGAGGACTCAGAAAATACCAAGGGACAAGCAATGATTCGTGTCTCCTAATTTAGTGCTGAGAACCACCACAGAAAGCTGGCCACGGCCAACTGTCTCAGGCCACGCTCTTTATGTCTGTGTCCGTGGTGGAACCGCGCAGGTCTCGCTCTGCCCATTGTACGGTTCCTGTGCTTGGACCGGAAAACGACTCCACTGCCGCCGTGGCCGCAGCCGACCATCGCGAAAACACCGGCACAGCATTGAGGGGCGGTGACAATAAGCTTGTCGTCAGTCAGAGCATCAACCCAGGCCAGTGAACCACATGAATGGAATACGGCACTTCACGTCAGTCGGAGCATCAACCCAGGCCACTGAACCACATGAATGGAATACAGTAACTTCAGGTCCACTTTCGGTAGGGACTGGTTTTTATCGCGGCACAAAAGTTGGTAACAGTTTAGAAAAGGCACATCCCCTGGAGGGGTTGGGTACTTATAGTGCTTGGATTTTTCACATCCTACCACCATACAAGGTCAGCTCAGGATGATCGAATCACATAATTATTCACAGTTACTCCATACCGAATCGAAATGCAAGTCATCAAACAACACAAGCAAAATGCGGGCAAAATGCTGGCTCACAGTTCTATTCACAACACAATCAACAGCAAATGCAACCGAGCCAAAGGAGTTAATAATCAACACATGTTAATATTTGCACTTCATTTATTTCCAAGCGAGAAAGGCGCATCTAGAAACACTTTGACTATTGCTCCAGACAAAGTGCACTTCAAACACCAAGAGGACAGTGAGAGGAGCAGTGACTGACATTGTTACTTGTGAATTCATGACTTGTACTCCGCCCTGATATGACGTTTACAATCGGCGTTAGTACTGTAGCTAATTAATTTGAAAAGCGGCAGGGACTAAAGGAAACCATCTTCGTCAGTTTATGAGAATAATGATGCAAGGGCAGTTCATAATCTATTCACCCCCTAAAAAAATGTAAACTAGAAAACAAACTACACCGAATAAATAAAAAATAAAAAAATAAAAAAACTATAACAAATACAATATAATAAAAATATAACAAAACTGGCGCTTCAGGAAAACCGCACAGTACTAGAAGTTTTGATGGTCAATCGACAGGGCAGCAAGTTAATAATCGATTTTCGCCTCTCTCTCTCTGTCTTTCTCTGTGTGTGTGTCTCTCTCTCTCTGTCTCTCTGTGTCTGTCTCTGTCTGTCTGTCTGTCTGTCTGTCTGTCTGTCTGTCTGTCTGTCTGTCTGTCTGTCTGTCTGTCTGTCTGTCTGTCTGTCTGTCTGTCTCTCTCTCTCTCTCTCTCTCTCTCTCTCTCTCTCTCTCTCTCTCTCTCTCTCTCTCTCTCTCTCTCTCTCTCTCTCTCTCTCTCTCTCTCTGTTTAATCTCAACAACAAAAATCTTCTTCTGATAAGTGACTGATGATGATGAGAAATACTAGACACAAGCTATATATATATATCTACTTTACTGTCAGCGAACCGTCTGCCGGCAGCTGCTCAAAACTTTTCTGTGAGTCGTTCTTTTTGTGCTAAACAACTTTCGTCATTGTTGTTCGAATGTCGCAATCTAGGAAGAAACATCAAAGGAAAAGCGGAAGACCGTACTTACTGGTGCTGCTTTTTGAGGCGGTTCTAATACAAAGTATTTATAACTGTTTTACCTTTTGGTTCTAATACAAACCGTTTTACATTTTGGTTCTAATACAAAGCTTTATATAATTGTTTTACCTTTTGGTTCTTATACAAAGCGTTATATAACTGTTGTACCTTTTGGTTCTAATACAAAGCGTTATATAATTGTTTTACCTTTTGGTTCTAATACAAAGCGTTATAATTGTTCTACCTTTTGTGTGTATCGGATATTATTGTGAGGATATACCTCTGGTGTAGTTTATGTACCTTGTATTTACTCGCATGCCAGGTGGGGGTTACCGTAGGCGACTCAGGTCTTTGTTGTTGTCTTTGTATGACGTCTTTCGAGCGCTGTATCCTCTGGTCTAATTAGCTCCCTTGTTTATTTATTTATTTATTGTAATACGGCTTGAGTTGTGACGTCCATACGTCGCCACCGCACGTTTCTAGTTCATGAGAAGTCTGCAACACCGTATATGTCCGGACTAATAGCACAGATATATGTGAAAGACCCAGCAAGTTGCACTGCTGGTCGTCTCTAGATCACTAGTCGGCCTTGACTAATTACTAATGAAATTGTCTTTGCGACGTCGACACGTGTCTGGTCCAGAACAGGCGTGCAGCACTGTAAGCCCTGGCTAATGCAGCGGACGTGAAAGACGCTAGCCGATGTACCTCCATTCTGTCTCCGTCTTGATTCTGTAATAAAGTTTGCCAGGAGACGTCACCGTATTTCCAGTCGAAGATGGCCTAGCCTATAGCTACGTGTGCAACACAGCGGGTCCGGACTAATCATACAGACGTGGCAGACAGATGCGAGTGGACCGCGAGTTGGCCGCCTCGTCATTCGATCACTTGTTTCCATCGATCAGCAACGTTATCTGCAGTTTCACCGACTGACCAACATGACTGTTCTTCGAGCGAACGCGTCTGACATTTCGGCGTCAGTTTTCCAGTTGCCATAGCAATCGTGTCACTTCCGTGTTGTTAGACGTGGGAAATCTGATTGATGTCCTTGATTGCTTCTTCTTCCTTGCTTCTTTGAGAGGGCTGGCGATCCCATTATATACAACTCAAAACAACGCAGTATCCTCCATCTTCCTTTCCTTCCTGGTTCCTGAGTGATATTTCACCTCCTGCCTCTTCCATACATGTTCTGAGCAGAACTTTATGTCAACTAAGATTAACTGCACATGTCTGATCTGAGGATTGAAAAAGGCAATTAATGTTGGTTTTTTTTTTTCTTTCCGACTTTCTCTCCAAAATATCTCCTCTTCCCCCAACAACACCCTCCACCCTTTTTTTATATTTATTTTTTATTTTATTTTATTTTATTATTTTGTCGTGAGATATGCTTTTTGTATGGCTCTTTTTGAGGAGCTAGCTGGGAGATGAATGTTGGTAGGTGATACGTTCAGCTTGCTTCCATATGGCACTGGCATTTGTCATTGTACATTTATATAATTATGCATAATGACAAATGCGGGAGCGGGAATAGCTCAGCGGTTAGAGCGCCGGACTCGTGACTGAAAGGTAGCGGGTTCGTGACACTGCAGGAGCGGCGGGAGAATTGTCTCCTCCAGGGCCAACTTTCTGTGCTGACTCTTATTTCTGAATCCGGTCCATCCCCATGTTACCGCAGCAGCACGCAAAACACCCTCGTCATTCTGTCAATGTGCATGTGGCAGGTTACAGCTAAACACTCATGCACCATACGTATGTGGCTTTGCATGAAGGAACAAGGTGCGTGGTTGTATGGTTTACACAGAGCGGGCCGAGACGGCAGTAGTTTCATGTGGCACCAGCCATGTCAGCACTGAAAGTACACCACTTCGGTGGCTATTTAAAAAACGCGCCATAGAAAAAGCTAGTCACTCATATAGAATCACATGCGAGCGCAGTGAGTCTGCTCGAGAGCGAAGAATAGTTATCAACAACAATATTTATGATTTTGCCTTTGTCCATTCTTTTCTTTATATTTTTCTTTAATCTGGTACTGATCGATTGGATCGAATGGTCACGATACCATCGTGTCCTAGCCTTGTATGCTTTTTAAACTAGTGTTGAAGGGACAAACTCTTCGACAATTTGTGTGTGATGTATGCGTGTGCATGTTCATTATTTCAAGCGATAATTCATCAGTTAAAGAAAAGCAAAAAGGAAAAGCGGGCTTGTTATTTCTCCTTGGTTCAGTCCTTGCTGGGAGACGAATCAAACCTGTTTAACCTACTCCGTTACCACATCTGATTTTTGGTATTTACGACATGATCTATGATCCGTATTGCAAGATCCGTTCAACCATTCAAACCGTGTTTGAACAAGATCGGCCGCAACTTTGCATATCGATATTAACTGACATGCCTTCTGAAGGTCAGTGTTGGCGACATACACGTCCGTATTATATAATAAATGCTTCTTAATAATGGCAAATAATTTAAACAGACAGACATTAACGGAATTCCCCCCCCCTTCCCTCCCACACACACACACACGCACGCACACACGCACACACACACACACACACATACGCGCGCGCGCACACTCACGCACGCACGCACGCACGCACGCACACACACACACATACTTTCCCCCCGTTCGTGTCACGAAGGATTGGAGCAAGAGGAAACAACGACCCCGTCGCTCTTTTCTTTGTTAATTGATGATAATAATAATAATGGACATTTCTATGGCGTATGATCCCTGGCAAAATCTAGGGCACAATGCGCCGTACAAAAATCTTCAGAAAAATGTATAAACACATACAATGGACTAAGTAAAAATGTTTCAGGCCATACAACCACCAACCATGCGAGAATTTACATACAGCAATTTCAGTAAATAAACCAAAGTTTTGAGTAACCAAACATGACCAAACTCTGATTTGAGCACACATGTATGATACAAGTAGAAATACAGCAAATACAAAAATGTACAGCGGGATATTGCATGTACACACACACACACACACACACACACACACACACACACACACACACACACACACACACACACACACACACACACACACACACACACACACACACAAGGGGGTGGTGGTGGTATTAATTATATGCAGATTTGAAGAGATTAGTTTTTAAGGCTTGCTTGAAAGAAGATGTTGATATGCTGAGTGACGAACATCATACGGTAACGAGTTCGTTGTCCAAAGGTTTTTTGTTTTTGTGAAAGGTATGCGGAAGATTCTGGTGTCAGAAATGGAGCGAAGTTGTCTGGATGAATGGTAGACAGTCAGAAGGTCGGAAAGATAGACTATTGATACAATATTGCTTGATATAATGTCTGTGGGAAAACATGATATCCAGTCGTATTATTTTATCATTGAACTGTTCAATATGCTGTTCACTGATGGTGCATTTCGGTTTTCTTGTATTCACGTAGGCCTACAGCATCAACTCAGTTCTGAAAATTGGTATTCTGCGAAAACGAAATTCTGGGAATCAGCATTCTGGGAATCTTGAGACCGCCCCCCTCCTGCTTCCCCCACCCCCAATGCACACGCTATCAAAAGATGGAATCGCTTTCTTTCCAATTATAAATCATATCGTTCTCGACAAATGATCTCGTTGCGATAGTAAGTCAGTGCAAAAATGGAAAAGCAACTGTACTTCGCTCTTAGTTTCGCATATAGATTTGTACAAAACAGAAAATGTGTTTAAAGTTGCCATTTTATTGAAATGACGACTGTGCGGAGCATTCATTAATCCAGAAATCGATTGGTTACGCTTTCGTTACTATTGTTCGCACACGCACAAACACACACACACACACACACACACACACACACACGCACACACACATACAAATGCACATGCACGCGCACACACACACACACACACACACACACACACACACACACACACACACACACACACACACACACACACACACACACACACACACACACACACACACACACATACACATCAGAAGTAGAAAGCAAAAACAGTATACATGTCTACAAAATCCCTTCGGTTATTTATAATTATGCACAGTATTTAACTCCCAGTCAACCATATCGGATATATCGGAGCGAATGCACAGTCAAAGCAGCGTCACGAATCAGTGAACGTATTTTGTCTCTGACTCTACTACTGGTATCAAACTACAGTAAGTATAGATCGTCGTTCGCTACTTCTTTCTTTCTTACTTCCTTTAAAAATATTTTAAATCACATTAGTGATATTAGACTGATCTTGCGACTGCCACGATTACTTCGTTGGCTCTCTCAAACGTTTGTAGGAATTTACAGGATTAGCCCAGTGGAGATCTGATGCGGTACGCACGTGGCCGTAATGGAATAGGGTTGGACTTTGTACGCGCTGTTAACTGGGAACAACACGACGAATATGTGGAGGAGGGAAAAAATCAATATTTTGGCAGCCATGGGAGATAGGAGTTGATTACTGTACTCCACTATCAAACTGCAGTCAAGTCGTTCATCAACCTTTCGCGTATACGTAGTTACGTTTGCTTGCGAAGTAGCTTGGGAGAACACCAAAGCCTCGCGCCTGGGATTAATCCGTCCAGCACGCATGCACGTTGTTAATGCAAATAACTATTGTCCTTACCTGCACCCATTTGTGCATTTGCAGTTTAAATAAGAAATCGCATTCACATGGGTTTCGTCAGAGCCGGTCACAGATGAGGATGGGAAATGGAGAGAGAGGGCGAAGCAAGGGTTGCCAGATTATGTGTATGTGTGTGTGTGTGTGTGTGGGGGGGGGGGGGGCGTGTGTGCGTGTGTGCGGATGTAGGGGAGAGGAAGGGACAGAGTGATATATGTAATGCGTTATTAAATTAAGTTGTGGTTTGTTGTAATGTTTCATGTGTATCACTTTCAGCCTCACACATATGTACCCATAGAGAGATTCGCGCATTAGAAATGCATTTTGTTATTATTATATTTGAAAGAAAAAGAATGAGTTAGTAATTTGATTTTAGTGTGCTATAAATCGCAGTGTTAGCCCAGGGTGAAGATGAAGGTCCTACGTTTACAATGAGCTCAAATAATTATGTACCTTGCGCTTACGAAAGGCACCACCAACTAGCCTCTATGATAACAGGACTTGTAAGGGCCAAACAAACTACATATAAACACCAAATACTTATTCATAATGTTAAGCCCAATAGAAGTCTGACAACTGAACAGTGTTAAGAATTCCAGTTTTATCGCTTCACGTATGTATCCGCTGTTGCCATTCGCAATGTGCGATACGTCCCCGTTGCCCGAAGGGATTCTCTGAAAATAACATTAATGGCAGACGACGAAATGATGGACCCCAGCTGGGAGATGTAGGGGAACCAGTCTTTGTTGAAGTAAAGGATGGTGGCGGAGAACGGGGACGATGCCTGTGGCAGTGAATAAGTAAAACCACTGAATTGGAAATGGAATACTTAGACGCAGAGCTCATTGTGGACTGAGACTGGGGCAGGATATGAGATTCTCAGAGCTCATCGTGACCTGAGACTGGGGTTGGACATGAGATTCTCAGAGCTCATCGTCAGCTGAGACTGGGGTTGGACATGAGATTCTCAGAGCTAATCGTCAACTGAGACTGGGGTTGGACATGATATTCTCAGAGCTCATCGTGACCTGAGACAGGGGTTGGACATGAGATTCTCAGAACTCATCGTCAACTGAGACTGGGTTGGACATGGGATTCTCAAGAGTTCAGCGTGAACTGAGATTGGACATGGACATTCAGAGTTCATCGTCAACTGAGATTGGACATGGAAATTCAGAGCTCATCATGAACTGGGATTGGACATGGAAATTCAGAGCTCATTGTGAATTGGGGCTGGGACTGGACATATGATTCTCAGAACTCATCGTGAACTGGGACTGGGACTGGACATGGGATTCTCATAGCTCATCGTAAACTGGGACTGGGACTGGACATAGGATTCTCAGAGCTCATCGTAAACTAGGACTGGACATGAAAATTCAGAGTTCATCATGAACTGGGACTGGGACTGGACATGGGATCCTCAGAGCTCATTGTGAAATGGGACTTGGACTGGACATGGGATTCTCAGAGCTCGTCGTGAACTGAGTCTGTGACTGGAAATTTAACTTCCAGAGTTCATTGCTGCGGCCGAAACAGTAGTAATGTTGACAAGGATAAGAAGTGAATACTTATTATTTATTTATTTTGTTGTTGTGCACATCTGAACTGCTAATACTCACGGGACTGAAATTGTTATCAGCTTGTCATTTTGTGCTGCCAGCGGTTATGTGCAACAACTCGCTGGAAGGGTCCGTGAAACTCACCGGGTGGGGGAATGCGTGAAACTCACTGTGTGGGGGAATGCGTGAAACTCACCGGGTGGGAGAATGGGAGGGAATGCTTGGGAATCGATTTTCTTGTTGTAGCTATTGCCTTGTGTGTGTGTGTGTGTGTGTGTGTGTGTGTGTGTGTGTGTGTGTGTGTGTGTGTGTGTGTGTGTGTGTGTGTGTGTGTGTGTGTGTGTGTGTGTGTTGTTTATGGAAAGCATGTGGCAGGTTGATTTTCCCCGTAACTCTTTGGAGCATGCAATGACGACAAGTTCACAATTTCTACATATTTCAGTGACAAGCTGTCTGTTCTCGCAGCAGCGGAAAACAGTGAATCAAAAAAGCATTTACATACTCTCCGCTGCACACGACACAACTGGGAAACCGAGGCTGGTGAAAAGTGTGAAATTGTTCGCTGACGTCATTATGATCACACGCCGCCAAAGCTGTAAGCCACAAGATCGATATTGAAGTTTATTTCCCATTTGGAAAGCGCACACTTGTCTATTTTCACGACTGCCCGCCTCGCGTCACTCCAGACAGGGAGGGGGGAGGGGGGGCGGTGGGGGGAGCGGGGACAGGGATTTAGCTGCCCAGTCAAACAGGAACCAAATAGAACTCGGCAGACGTCCTCCAAACCAGGCTGAAGTCTGGGAAAATCAGCGCACGTCAATGCTGGAGTGCACGGAATAGCTTCTTCGGAAAGACCAGAGTCAAACAGCTTGTTTTTATGTCAACGTTGCCCTCTGAAAGGAACATCTTACGGTAATGTCACCTGCGATTTTTTTGATTTTTTTTTAACCAGTGGGCAGGTCTTTTGAACATAACTGAGCCTCCTTTTGTTAAATGAGAAGTGCGTTTTGATTATAGGGAGACTGTTTTGTGAAATGAACTGTCTTTTCAACAGGACAGAAACTGGTGTTGTACAGCGAACAATGTATTCTGCCTAGAGCGGAAATTCGTCTTATAAAGTGTCTTTTCCATGCACTGAAACATCGCCCTGTGAAGTGTACAGCGCATTTTGAATAGGTAGAAGGTTTGTCTTCTTAAGCGGACAGCGTCTCATGAATAAAACGGAAACTTGTCTTGCTGAAAGAACAGCATTTAAGAAAGAAAAGAAGAAAAAAAACGAGTAACAAAGGAAAGACTACTTCTAACTTCGTGTGAGATGTGGAATGAGTTAGTAAAGCCGTTTTTATAAATACTAGCAGTGTCTTAAAAAAGGTGAGTAACATTTTGTAAAGATGAATATGTTGTAAAGTAGGCAAGCAAATACGTCGGAGGAGAGCGATACGTTGTGAATTGAATGAACACGGCTTTTACAGTTAAATCGGGCAGTGTAGAATGAAAGTAACGGTCTTGTACAAATGAAGTGTTGGTTTGAGCGTTTCTGTTAATTAAGAAAACGTAGGGATAATACGAAAACTAGCTGAGGCAAGGTAAGCTTTTGGAGTGACGAAGTAGATGGTGACTTGTGAAGGCAACAATGTTGAGAAGTGTTGAAGAACGGACTGTTGCAATCCGGCCTGTGTTAATGAAACGATGTTTGCCAAGAGAACGGACTGTTACAATCGGGTCTGTGAAGTGTTAAAGAACGATGACTTGCCAAGAGAACGGACTGTTGCAATAGGGTCTGTGAAATGTTAAAGAACGATGACTTGCCAAGAGAACGGACTGTTGTAATAGGGTCTGTGAAGTGTTGAAGAACGATGACTTGCCAAGAGAACGGCCGTGGTGAGTACTGAAATGAACGGCGTCTTGCGAACAATCTGACTGCGTGTTGAAGTGTACAACGATATGCGAAATAAGGAAGCAGATTCTCGTCAAGTGTAAAAATGAACGAACGGTGTTTCGTCACTGATGCCTTGAAGCGAACGGTGTCTCGGTCAGGAAGGTCTGTATTTGTGGTTCATTGTATAATCAGCGGGTTGACCGGTACAACTTATTGTAGATGAACAGCATATGAACACGACTAAATCCAAACTACATTAATTTAGGCGAGCTGTATCATGAAAGGAGCAATCTTTGTGAAGCATTGCAGAGAAGGGCCTCTCGCTAAGAAAACGAACGCTCTTATCGAGATGAACGGCTACTTTCTTATGAAGGAAACTATCCTGTGAAATTTTCAAACGATCCGTGTGGTTAATTATCAAGCTAGAGAACAGTCTTTCGTGTGTGCTGAAGTTAACGGCTCTTGATCGTGAAGCGGCTATGGTCTGGAAACGTTTACACATGAACGGGGTTTTGTGAAGGGAGATGGTTGACGATTAAGAAGTGGATTATAGTCCTGTAAACTGTACAAGTGTTTGTGGGTGGGTTTGAGTGTGTCTGTGTATAATCATAAATTATTGTGGGTGGTTGGGTGTGAAATGCGTCATAAGTGATGCAAAACGTGTCCTTTATGATTTAAAAACATCTTTTCTGGCCGTGATTTCGTTGTCGATGTGGATAACGTACAACGCCGCGAGTTCGTATTGTTTTGTTCGTTTGTTTGTTTATACTGTTTTGTTCGTTTGTTTATACTGTTTTGTTCGTTTGTGTGTTTATACTGTTTTGTTCGTTTGTTTATACTGTTTTGTTCGTTTGTTTGTTTATACTGTTTTGTTCGTTTGTTTTTTTATACTGTTTTGTTCGTTTGTTTATACTGTTTTGTTCGTTTGTTTGTTTATACTGTTTTGTTCGTTTGTTTATACTGTTTTGTTCGTTTGTTTGTTTATACTGTTTTGTTCGTTTGTTTGTTTATACTGTTTTGTTGTTTGTTTGTTTATACTGTTTTGTTGTTTGTTTGTACTGTTTTGTTGTTTGTTTGTTGCTGTTGTTGTTGTTTTGGGGGGTTAGCACTATGGAAGAGCTATTATTAAATCATTACGTGAACCGCAAAGGGACCACCGGTCTGATAACATAGGGAAATCAACTACATGGTTTGAAGTGGCTTAAATTGTGAAAGGAATAATAAAGTCGCCTGAAGTCTCGGGCAGCGAACGGCGTGCATGAAGGGAGTGAACGGACTTGGATCGGAGTATGGAAGAAACGGCGCCCTGCGGCAGGAGAGTGACTATAATTATAGCAGTGATAAATCCTTTGCCTATCGCCGACATTCGCTCCGCAGGCGCGCGGTCGGCGAGACTTGATGGGCTGACGGGATGAAGGTGGAGGTGCTAGCTAGCACAACGTCTGGGTCCACTGTCGTAGCTGAAAGTAACAGGAAACGAAGCAGTGGACAAATAAACCTCCCTCC